>OZ010800.1:424866978-426091145 GCA_963932465.1 Maratus speciosus
GATAAATCATTTTTGTTTTAGTTTTTGTTTGGCACCTTCTATCTTTAAAATGGCTATGATTTTTATAATGTATTGAGATTTTCTGGTAAGTTATATTTATTAAGATGTTTTCTGTTATATTTATTTTTTACTATAACAATTAGTATATAATAATTGTTACATGTCATCATTAAATTTAAATTAAAGATTAGGTCATTTTTTATACGAACTTGTCAGATGGTTTTTGATTTCAAAGGTAATAATTATATATATATATATATACGTATAAGGTTTAGGTTTTGCGTTTAATATGTCTCATTAAAAAATAATCATTTCAATTGTATTAATTTTGACGTGTGTGTATGTGGGGGGGGGGATTTAAATTTAAGTTTCTCCCTTGGATTTAACGTAAGCATCCTCAATTTTTTTCATCCTTCTAAAGGTATGAATATTTAAGAAAAAACCTATAAACATTATACTTTTTCGGGTTGTCTTTAACCAAGGAACTCAAATGTGGTGTCAAAAGTAGGTGTTACCATCTGCTAAATGAATGTTGGTACAATATTTAATATGTAGACAACCCCTTATGTAAAGAATGTATTCATATTTGTAAAGAAGACATTCTTTCGAGTCTAATGACATCTCATTTGTGATTTTACTGCATGCTATCTACGAATAAAGGCGGGTGTATCCCAACCCCCACACACACGCACTATCAAGGGACTATATAGTCCCTTCATTTAAAAAAAAAGAAAGGAAATTCATGCGTTAAGCATAGATTATGAAACACTTTCTAACATATTCAGAATAATGCAACAAAACTTCACCATTTAATAAGTTGAAATAGGATGTCTAATTGGACCATTTGGATTAACACGTAACACATTTGAAAACCTAATTTCAGCCATTCCCATCTACAGTCGAAAAGTTAGCAGAATTCTTTGAGCAGCCCTGTATAGGATACATAGATTTGTATCGATAAACTACATGCATTCGAAAATTTAGTTCAGTTGGGAAATGCATATCACAGTTGAAAATTCCCCTCCAGCAATTTTCGCTCATAAGCAGAATGGTTATGTGTATTATTTTGTGCAGCCATGTATACAAGGTTTAGGATTTATACACAACGAGCACAAAATTAGTTAAATTTAAAAGCGCATGTCGAAATTGGAACCGCACTTTCAACAATTATTGCTCAAAGACAGTACTGTAACTGATTTCTTTTGTGTGTCCCTGTCAACGAACCTTAGGGTAAAGTGGGGACAGACGCCGCGGTGGGACAGATGCCGCAGAGATTGTGTGGGCGACACTAGCGCTCCCTAGACCAATTTAAGAAGTTCGTAGTGTTTCTCTGTGCTGTGTGCTGCGTTGCACTTAATTGTCAGTATTTACATATTTATGCCAGTTTTTATGGTTTGAACCTACGTGGTGAGTGGCTAAAATTATTCTAATAAAGTTTTAGTACATATTTTAAGCAAAATAAACAGAGATTTCATCCCAAAACCGACTGCAACTGTAGACTAGATCCTCGTAGAACACAGACATGTGCTTGCATTTCTCTCGCGTCGCTCACATGGCACAAAATGGCGGCTCAGCATTTTACCCGCCATTATGGGACAGATGCCGCACCCAGGTTGAGGGACAGATGCCGCAAAATATATTTTTGTTTTTCGGTTTAATAAATTCATTACTGCGATTTAAGTAGAACTTACATTTAAATGAACGTATTTTAGGGCATTTTGCTACTTATCAAAATACGCTCAGCAAAAATGTTGGTTCACAATGTGTGAATAAGCAAACCATGGGCCGTTTACAATTCTCACCGTCTAAATTTTTAAACAAAATGTCTCCTATCCCAATGGCTAAATAACCCATACAGACAAGTAAGAGAAAGCAAAAGGATGCAAGTATTACAAGTACAGAGTTTATAAACAAGAAAAAAGATGAAGAAAATAAAAAGCAAAAGAAACTAGAAACTAGAAAGCGTCAAAGAACGACAGCTTGGTGCAAGTAAACTGTGCAAAAAAGGAAGGGAAAGATTAACTTGAAAGCACCTTACTTGAGGAAGAAACTAAAGTATGATTCATCTTCTGACAATGAGTAAATAGTTTATCTTCTGGATTCTGATGGCAGTATTGGATTGGAATTTGATGACTCTGAATGTACTGAGTGTCAAAAAATAAACAGGCTTGTGCCTGAATAAAATAGAACTAATACTTACATTAAGAGCAAACTGCAATGTTCGCCTGGATGTAAACCAGTTTTTTATTTATTTATTTATTTATTTATTTTTGAAATTATGCTGTCTATTGTTTCCAGTAATTATGCTGTCCATTCATGTAAATTCAAATGTTTTTCTTTTTAGTTTCATTTTTTGTCCAAAGTTTTATTTTTTGAGCTTACACTTTTGCAATTTCGTTAAACTTTTCACAATTTAGTGATATACATAATTTTTGTAAGTTTACTGTTATTTATTTTCATTTTAACTAGTTTGAGAAAATAAAAGTGTGATTTGCTTGAAAATAAATAAACAGTCTAGCATTTTCCTCCATGCGGCATCTTACCCAGCTCATAAAAATGATGTAAAATAACTATACCTGCTTTATTAAAAGGGTTTTAACTTTTTTTAACATAGAAATTAGATTCTAAAGGATTTGATTAATGATTTCTGGTACTTACAAGGTAGGTCTCCATACTGGGCATATTCAGAATATGTTGAAAAAAATGCTAGTGAAAGTACTCGTGTATGTAATAAAGGATCAGTTAAAATTAGCGGCGGAATTACAGTAGAAAATCTGTAAAAAAAATATAATACTTTCGAATAATTGGCGTGAAAATACGAAAACGGCACGCAATTTGGCGAGCAGCACTTTTCCTCGCCAAAAACAAACGATTTTAATGAATCTGAAAATTGTCTGTTAATTGATTTTGAGAATACGCGGTATTTAATGAATTTAAACGTAAACCATGAAAGAATTTATTATTATTACATTTTGTATTATACTTGTTGCTTGTTGCCGATTTGAACGAAATTTTGCCATTGTTTTATTCTCCAATCCACAATTTTTTTTTTAAATTTAAACGGCTTTATCGGTTATAAAAATATCTTTTAACGCCAGATGAATAATCTGCCGTAACACATTTCCATACCGAAGAAGTTGTTTCCATAGCAACAAAGTTGAATCGACAGTGCTCGATGGGGCATATTTTTGAGTTTGGAACAATTTTAATCTATTTAAATTTTGTTTTAAATCGTAAAATATGATAGTTAAAATTCGTTATAAATACATATAAATATATATGACAAAACTATAGTTAAAACAAACTAAAAATGACAACGCTAAAGTTATTTAAATTAAACTTATTTAAAGTTTTTTTCTTAAAGAGTATTTGACAAGCGTATTTTTTTTTAAAATTTAATTTCTTCGACAAACGGTGATAAGTCGCCAAATAAGCGAAATTTTCATTATTTTTTGTACGGACGTTCTACCGAGGTTCCGCCAATTTTTTTTTATAAACATATATACCCATGGGAGAAGAACATTCTGTATTTTTTTTCAGATTTTTCTGAGTATGCCCGTATGGAGACCTTCCTTGTTAGTTTGTTGTTTTTGGCTTTATTGTACATTTTATAAGAAGAAAAGTAAAACTGCGGCATCTGTCCCCACTTTACCCTAAATGCTATGAATGGCCTATTCTATAGTCATCATCTTGTAGTAAAATTCCGTTATTTATATCAATTTCAATACATTTGAAATAGCATATTGTCATTAAAATACACTACAAACAACTCCCCCCCCCCCCATTGACACTAATGTAGCGGGATTCTTTTGAATGTCCCTGTCAATGAACTATTAATGCTACACACCTCCTATTCAGTAACGAACATGTCATGACAAACATCATTAACATCTATCAATTACATGAAAATACGAGTATGTTTACGCAAGTTAGATTGTGGACAGACAGACGGGCAGACAAACCTAAGTCATAAACACTTTTCAACTAAGTTTGAAAGTGTTAAAAAGATATATTTATTGCTGTTCGAGAACTTTTATCGATCTCATCATTGTTTTTACACACTTTTATTACATGCAACCTGATTTTTGTAATGTAAAGATGGAATTCTTTAATCGATTTTTAAACCACTTCCTGATACGCTAGAATTATAAAAATTAGGTATGCTTCCGTTGACAACACAATACCTTAATGTTTTTAGAACTTAAGTATAAATTAATACATTCCTTTTAGGGCGTATTCCCCGCCACAAGTGATCCATCGCCCATTATTCTCTGTAACTTGTACAATTGTACACGAACACGAGTTGGAACAGTAATGTGTTTAACGATGCTCCCATAAATGTTCGCCAAAATAGGTCAAATGTCTCCGAAAATGCAACAATGAAACATTTTAAAGGGACAAGGGACCTTCAAACTCTTTTTTATTGTTATTTTTTAGGTGTCCGTACATAAAAAACAAGTAATATAAAAATTTTGTTTTTAAAGTCAATTCCTGCTTAGGTCATCAAAGAAAAATTTAATATAATCCCTTAAGCTAATATTAGTTTTTGTTGCATTAAAATATCTCAATTTGTTGATTTTCTCTAAGCAAGTAGGTTTACAATGGAAGTCTATGGGGATTTGGCGAAATATTAGAGATATCGCCAAGTTGGCGTCACTTTTGGCGACTCATTTTGGACGCCAAATTTGGCGATCTATAGCCAAGTTGGCGACAAACTTGGCGGTATTTGGTGACAGAACAGGGTCCCCCCTATGGTAACGCCTTATTGAAAATACTTTAATTGATCTTCAGCAACCAATCGCCGCCATTTTGTTTCCCATGCAAAACTAAAATTAATTAATTAAAATTTAATTAATTAATTAATATTTGAAAAAACTGTATTAACATCAATTGTCATCCAGTACAAATTAAAAAAATTTTATTTCAACTTGATAGGATGAATAACGAGTATTTTATTAACGATTGAAAATTTGAACAAGATATATAAATATATAAATAAATAAATATAATAAATAAATATAGGGTGGCTGTGAACTAATAGTAGGGATTGAAATAAGAACGGAACTATTATAAGATGACTCCTGTGTCAGGTAACTAATGCCGTCACCCCTGCCGTAAATGAATTTTTTGTGACAGGAGATCTTTCTTATCTAATAGTAAAACAAGTTGGAATTTGCTCGTCAAACGTGGCAAATGAGGTGCGTTCGTACTATAACTAGTTTTATAAATATTTTTTATACCGCATATTGTTCTGAATGTATATTTTAGTGCACTTCATAAGTGCATATCAATTTCATTCTGTTCGAAAGGCTATGTAACATCATTAAAATGCACTTGCAATAATTTTTCCCATTGGCCGCCATGTAACGGAAAACTTTTGACTGTCCCTGTCATTAAACTATACATCCGATTTTCATAACATTTGAAATAACTCGACAAAATTATGCAACAATTATGTATTTTAAATTTCAAATGATTCGGCTGGATAGTTTTTGCGCTGTTATATGCGGACAGACAGACGGACTGAACGACAACTATAGGTGCTATGTATTTATATAATTACGAACGAACCTAAAAAGTGAAGTTAAATTGCAAAAAAATAACAGATTTCATATAGTTAATCATGAAAAGCATATAGCAATTTGTAAAGATGCAGTTATATGATGGAAAATGAGTGAATGAAACTCGAATAAACAAAATTTGAAGTATAATTTCAATACTTCACCTTTCGTAAAATCTTACCACAAGTTTGGCATAATTTGTACACGTTTCATGGAACCACTTCAGGTACAGTCGTTTTAGTGCACTTCATAAGTGCATATCCATTTCATTCTGTGCGAAAGGCTGTAACATCATTAAAATGCACTTTCAATAATTTTTTCCCATTGGCCGTAATGTAATCGAAAACTTTTGATTGTCCCGGTACTTAAACTATACATCCGATTTTCATAAAATTTGAAATGATTCGACAAAATTTTGCAACAATTATATATTTAAAATTTCAGACCATTTGGTTGGGTAGTTTTAGCTCTGTTATATGCGGACGGACGGACAGACAGACGGACCGAACGTCGACTATAGGTGCTACGTATTTATATAATTACGAACGCACCTAAAAACTACTATGCATACAAAACTATGAAAATTGGTTGTATTATAGAGAAATGTTTGATAAACACGCTGAAGCAAACAGTTTTTAAAAGGGTTGTTTTAAGAACACTTTAATGTTAAAGTTCGTCAAAATCGTTCCATTAAAAAAGTTTTACATGATAAAAATTGGACATAGGAATTTAATCATTTTTTCTAAGGATATACATTACAAACTTTCTGTGTGCAGACTGCACTTATTTTTTTAATTTGGCTATTTTTTTAGGGTTTTTTTTCTTTTCAATTGTCTATTCAAATTTTCATTATTTTAAGAGATATTTTTTTCATATTTTAGAAAAGGTTATCATTTTAAATTGTTGCTAGTTGTAAAAACAGCGCAAAGAATAATTTTTCCTTAAATTGAAAATTTATTTACACGTGACTATTAAAAGCAGAAAAACCTTTTAAAATTAAAATTAAATGATTACGTGTTAAAACAAGGAAAATATTAAAAATTACGTCATAAAAACTGTATTTACATGTGAATATTAAAAGAGAAAGAAAACTTTAAACTAATAAATTCATTAATATGCGTTAAAAGCAGTAAATGGGGGTAATTTACGTCCTATTTAAAATGGCCAAATAATACTATTGCCAAACAGTTTAAATTTAAAAATAATTTCGAGATGATCTTTTTAATTATGGTTGCCAATTCTAAGACAGCTCAAATAATAATATTTCTTTTCTAACAACAACAGCATTTTCACGTGAATATTAAAAAGAAAAAGAAAAATGATGAAAATTACGTCAGATTTAAAAACGATGCATTTAAAATGTCTTATTCAAAACTATTTTCTTATAGCGTTGTTAAAAAATATCGGTAGTCAAAGGCTCTTACTGTTTACTTAATTCATTTTATGTTATTTTTTTTTAAATGTTTAACTGTTCTTATTTAACCAAACACGAAAACATTTCTTAACAGCAGCTGATTCAGCTTTAAAATTCCCCAATCAAGTGGAAATTAATGATAAATCGCCACGTTTTTTCAATTATAATTTAACCTTCCGTAGTCTTTTTAACGACGATCAAATTAGCGTTTTTTTAGAGTCTGCGGTTTCTGAACGGAGGTTGGTGAGCATAGATCGTAGGGTACCTCGTAGTCCTTTAAATTGCGATTAAATTGGTAAATCTGGGATCTTCTTTCTTTGGATAAAAAATGCAAATACCAACAATACGCAGTAGAATTTTGTTAAAAACTTTTGAAAATTGTTTCAAGATTAATTTTTATCATTTTAAGGGGGAAGGAGGGGATTTGCCTCTACATGGACGAAAAAAGGTGTTTCTTAGGGCGTATTTGCCTCTAGAAGGCAGATTTTTTTTTTTTTTTTTTTTTTTTTTTTCTGGAATAGGAATAACGATTTAAACTCCGGATTTTTTGCATGTTATTTCTTATTTTCTGACAAACATTTGAAAAATGTTTAGTAAAAATTTTATAATGTGACTCGAGATGCGTGGGTGGATGTCCTAGCGTGCGCGCCGTGCATTTCCAATCGGGCGAGATCCGATCGATCGCCAGAGTCGTTTGCAATCAATTTTCCTTAAGGACTTCGAAAGTAGATAATATTGTCTGGAACTTCAAGCATTTTAAGGTATCCGAACACCTTTAAAACGTAATTTTCGATCAAAATATTCATTTTTCATTTTTGCATTAGTATTAAAACTGAATCTTGTATCTGTCGAAATCTGCTTAAATTTTGTCTGTATCTTAATTAGAACCTGAATTACAGATGTTTAAAGCTACAGCGATTAGAGCTTTTGAATTGTGTTTGAAAGCTATTTTTAGAGTTTTCTCAAAATGAAGTTTATCAGATTTTTACTATACGCAAAACATCCTAAAACAAAAAAAATATGCATGAAATGCAACGAAATTTTCTGTACTTCTTTTACAAATGTCTTTTGAGGGACAGACTACATACTCATGATAATATATTATAATTTTATATTTACACAGGTATAAATAACAAACTTGCGACAAATTTTGCGAATTTTTCATTACATTAGTACTTTAACTGCCATACAATCTGAGATAGAGATGCGTTTATAATGTGTGTAGTCTAAGTCCTAGAGAAAGTTATTCTGTTTATTATGCAATTTACAAAATGTCAATACATTGTTTCATTTTTGAGTTATCACGTTTTGCGGAAATGTCAACTTTAGACATAATTTTGACTATTTTTCACTTTAAAAAAATTATTTCTGGTTAACTGCTAAATATTTTATATTTTTTTCAAAGTTTTAAAGTTAAATGTCATTACAAAAAATGGATAACAAGAGAAAATTTCAAAGATTCACTTCCGGTGTGCGAATACCTTAAGGTCAAAAAGTTGAAAATCAACAAAGTGACACTTATATGAGGGGAAAAAAACCCCGCTAATTTGCATAAATTGATTGTGAATCCGATTAGGAAATTTTCGCATGACATATGATAGCAGCGTCCCTATTGAGGGACAAATGCCAAAATGGAACCAGTATCGACTTATACATCCTGCATAAAATATTTGGCGCAATTCCATACAATAAATGCCGAAATATAGATACCACGGAAATTCAGAAAAATACACCATGGATATAGATATAATCCAAAATGTAACTAGTACTAATATATGTCACGGTTTAAATGAATGTGAAGTTTGATGAAATTCCGTGCATTAATTTTTGCAATGTAGCTAGACATAGCTGCCAACCTTCCGATATTTTAAAATTAAATACAAGTTCTTTGAACTAAAAAATTAACTTAATAAAATGCATTTAATTAAGTAATGAGTAAATTTAAAATTTAATGAGTTAATGAATAAATTTAAAATCAAATATTTTATCGTCTACACTTTAACAAGTGTTTTTATCTATATCGTTGAAGAGAATTCTAATTGTTTACATTTATTTCTCTTACAGATGTGTTCTATTTGCTACAAACACTTTTTAAGTAAATGGAATTTAAAACAACATACACAGATCCATACAGGTGAAAAACCCTATACTTTCGAAGATTGCCAAAAGCCGTTTTCAAGAAACATGAATCAAAAATGCATACGACGTCATATAGTGTGTCATCGGTTGTATATAAACTTTGTGAAAACAAAACAGATGTTTGAAGAATTTAACAATCAAGGAAAAGACTTAGACTACTTATCAAAGCTAATTGCTTAAGAGTTATCACAATATCCCCAAAATTAAAATTTGGAAGGTATACACACTGCTGTAAAGAAATTTTTGTTACCTATGATTCTTCTAACTAATATGAATGTAGATATTATTCACAATGTATTATTTAAACGGTTATAATAAATATTATTTTATCTACACATCTAAAGCATACTTCATTATTGTAATCTATCTCCTAACATTCTAAACCAAGCAACACTTTCACAACTTAAAAAAAAATTCATGAGAACAGACAAAAATTAACAGATGAATAAAAAAATGTGCAAGTTCGCAGAATAATTTCAAAGTTTTCTAGAAATATTTACAAAAGTATTTAAAACAAAAACAAAAAAAAAAAAAAAAAAAAAAAAAAAAATTACAAAAGTAAAAAGAAAAAAAAATGACAACATATTTTTTTTTTTTTTTTACAAAAGTAAAAAAAAAATTAGCATAATTCTTCTTTTGCAAAAGTAAAAAAAAAAAAAAAAAAAAAATGCAACATATTTTTTTAACAAAATTTAAAAAAAAATTACAACACAAAAAAAATAAAAAAAATTACAACAAATTTATAAATAAATTTACAAACAAAATTTTTTAAAGTTTAAAAAAAATACAAATACACTATATTTAAAATAACATTTTTCAGATACAGTTTTTAAACAAATTGCATTTGAAAATACGTTTTTCTTCATATTCGGCGGTGTAATAATCGAAATTGTTCGATTAAATGTTTGTTAAATTTATGTTTTTATTTTACTTATTTATTTATAAAGTTTTAATTTCATTATGGAAAATTAGCAGGGGACATATTCACTTTATATTGTTTTAAATGTAAATGGGTTATTATTCTTACGTAATGGAGCCTGCATGCGACGGAGATAGATTTTTTAAAAAATCATGCTTTAAAATTATATTACAAACCACAATAAATGAGTAAATTTCCTATACGACTGTGTAAAAATTGAAAATTTGCTATATTTAGACGTTTAAAAAAAGGCAGTAGCGAAAATTGCAAAACCGAAATTTAATCGTCAGGTGTTGCCAACCTCAAAATAACGTCGGCGTTACGAATGGGCACGTTTGTCCTTTATAAGGAAAGGACAGCTGACGTCACAGTGGGTAAAATTACTGTGTATCAGCAAGAAACACCTACCTATTCTTTATTACATCTACTGTCCACATGAGTTCGGGCAATTTGATTGGTCTACGTTTAGCAGGTCTATGATATGATAGGCCTACGTCGCCAAGACGATTCCTGCAATGATCGCTACGACAAAAATGTACTCGTATGATTGGTTGACGGACGTGTTTGTTTGTAAACATCACCGTTCCTAAGAGAATTAGATAATAATTATAAAACATATTTTTTTCGTTATTTCAAACCTTTATAATATAAATAATAATAATGAAACATATTGTTTTCGTCATTTTGTATCTTTATAATATAGATAATAATAATAATAATAATGCATTTTTTTTTTTGTCATTTCGTACCTTTATAAGATAGATAATAAAAATGCATTTTTTTTTGTTGTTGTTACTTCGAACCTTTTTTGTATAGATAATAATAAAAAAAACATATTTTTTCGTTATTTCGCACCTTTCTATTTCCCTTAAATGTAATTTTTTTTTTCGTTCTTGCCGTAAACGAATACAGCTACATTAAATTTTACCTTGAAAAAAGAAACGTGATTTAATTAGCAGAAAAACAGGCATGGAGTTAAAAATCCATTAAATATATTTGCACAAACTCATTTTGTGTCTCTTAAAGTTTCAGAAAGTAATTTAACAAATGGAGCAACAATCTGAAAAAAATTAATGTGATTTCCGATAAAAAAAAAAAAAGGATCATCAATCATAAAGCTAATCCTTCCATTCATAGAAAAGAACATTATTAAATTTTCTAATTACAAACAAGATTGTGATCCGATCACGTGGTGGCAGAAATTTAAAGCTTTCATTAACTGTTCTTTAGAACAAAGTATACACGAAACATTTCCTTTAAAAAAATAATTTGAATGACAAAAACATTTCTATAACATATATCATCAGCAGTTACATGTATAAAAACCGGATATGTTTATGATCTACGTTACTGCTTTATTTTTTATTTTAAGGTTTCCCCAGAATAGTCACGATTCTAACCTTTTACTATCAATTACATGTAAAAACGTCCAAAGATATTTGAATTAGTAATTTGGTTGGAATGAATTCAAAACCATGCCTATATACGTTTTTGCAAAAAATATTGTTGCTAAGATCTTGGAGATTATAGTTAATAGGTTGATGAAAGATTTTTACATGGAAAAGCCTATGAATATTTTATATAAGACATTTATCATTTGTCTTTATTTTTTTTTTTTTTTTTTTAAGAAGTCAAACTGAATTTATAAATATTTCAATATCTGGAAAGCTTTATAAAGGAGATGCGTAGCTAAGGATTGATATTTGGCATCTCCGTGGGTGTCGAAAAATATTTAACACTTTCCAACATAGTTGAAGTTGAAAAGTGTGTATGAATTCGGTTTGTCTGGTTGTCTGTCCGTCTGTCTGTCTGTCCACTCTCTAACTCGCGTAAATACATTCGGATTTTCATGTAATTTATGCCGGGTGTTCCAAAAAGGACTGATGGATTTTAAAATTCAATAACTTGCAAACGGTGACAGATATTAAAAAAATTCTTGCAGGAGTGTTATGCAAGATGTCAGGAACTTTTATGCTGCGATTCTCAGTTTTAGTTACAAATAACATCGATAGATGGCGCTGTAAACAATAAGCGCTTAATCCAGGTTCGATTTTTCGGCCTCTTTCTCCTTCCATGCGAAAAAAGGAGGTTAAAATGCTTTGAAGGGATCCCGAAGTATCAAAAATCGGGTCTAGACTGAGCGACTATTGCTCTCAGCGCCATCTATTGTGTGAAATTCGAACTAAAATGAAGAATCACTGTAAAAAAACTCCTGACATTATACATAACACCCCTGCAAGTATTTTTTAAATATCTGCGATCGTTTGCAAGTTATTGAATTTTAAAATCCATTAGTCATTTTTGGGACATCCGGTATATGTTAATGATAGTTACCATGGCATATTCGGTATTGAATAGGTAGTGTATAGCATTAATAGTTCATTTACAGCGGCACTTTAAGGGTGTATTCGAAAAAATATTTTTCCACCCTCAACAGCTCGAAATTTTCTGAGACATTTTCAGACTCATTTTTAAAAGTATAAACATGAAACTTGCTGGGGTGATTTCTGAAGACATGTTTAACATGCCGGGTGATTTCATTTTCAGCTCAATTAATTAGAATTTGACTTTTAAACAGTTATTTTCTCAGTATGACCATTTTTTCATTCCCAGATCGCCCGCTTCTGAAAATTCGGTTCAAAACGCCAACTTTGAGAGCGTTTTTTACAGTATTTTCTGCATTTATCAAAAAATTAAGAAGCACCGCACATTATATAGTTTCTAAATAAGAGAATTTCCAAGTTTGATGCGTTTGAGAGCCAAAATGAATTTTAAAATGAATCAGAAAATAAGCAGTTTGGATCGGAATACACCCTTAAAGAATTTCGTTACATTAGGGTCAATGGGGGAAATCGTTAGCAATGTATTTTAATGTCATGACGCTATTTCAAATGTATTTAAATTGCTATAAATCACTGAATTTTACCACCCTATGATTACAATAGAAGATGACGTTCATAGCATTTTTCGTTCATTGACAGAGACACGCAAAAGAAATCGGTTACAGTACTGTCGTTGAGCAGTCATTGCTGGAAGTGCGTTTTCAATTTGAAAACAGCGTAATGTCATTAAAATACTCTGCAAACGATTTTTCTCCCTATACCATAATTTTAATGGAATTCTTTTGGATAGCCCTGTAAATGAAATATTAATCCCTCATATTTCATATACCATACCACACAGGGTTAGGCGACCCTAAATAAGGATTACCAATTGCATGAAAATCCGAGTATATTTACGGGAGTTATTCCCCATATACCATAATGTCAAGGAATACTTTTGAGTGCCCCTGTAAATAAACGATTAATCCTACATGCTTCATATACAATACCAAACATGCTTTGGTGACCCTAAATAACCTTTATGAATTTCATGAAAATCCTAGTATATTTACGGGATTTATTCCCCATATACCATAATGACGCTATTTCAAATGTATTTAAATTGCTATAAATCACTGAATTTTACCACCCGATGATTACAATAGAAGATGACGTTCATAGCATTTTTCGTTCATTGACAGAGACACGCAAAAGAAATCGGTTACAGTACTGTCGTTGAGCAGTCAGTGCGTTTTCAATTTCTGTATGCGCTTTTAAACTGAATTAATTTTTTGCATGTGATTCGTTGTGAATAAATTCTATACCTCGTATACAGGGCTGCACAAAAGAATTCACGTATCACTCTCCTTATTGGCGTAAATTGTTGGCGGGGAAATTTGACTGTGGTATGTATTTCCTAGCTGAACTAAATATTTCATGCATGTATAGTTTATAGATACAAATCTATATATCACATACAGATCTTCTCAAAGAATTCGGAGAATTTTCCGATTGTAGATGGGAATAGCTGGAATTTTGTTTTCGAATGTGCTACGCTTTTCCAAATCCTTCAATTCGACATCACATTTCTACTAATTAAACAGTGAAGTTTTGTTACATTACACTAGATTAATTTTCACACAATTATTCTAATTGGTAAACAAATAATATTAGATGTAAATTTCCAACTGGGCGAAAAACTGGAGTTCCATTACCTGAGATTTATTTTGTTGATCTGAACTAGGTTTCAGACCAGATGCTGTAATCTTCAAGGTTAGCTGGGTGAAAAAGTTCGACCAGGATCGTCCGGGTTAGCTCAGATGGCAGAGCACAGGCGGCTTCAGCCAGGAGGTCCCGGGTTCGAATCCTGGTCCGGACATTTTTCGCCCAGTTGGAAATTTACATCTAATATGATTTGTTACATTATTCTGAATGTGCTAGAAAGTGTTTCATAATCTATGCTAGACGCATGAATTTTTTCTTTCTTGTTTCTAATTGTTTTAATATAATTTGGGATCTGTATTATCTGCTTCTCTGACTGATTTTTCATTGAAGGTTTAACCCATTTATGCCTGAATTTTTGTTTCCTCAAATTTGTTGGTAAAATCGCGTTAAAATGGTGCAAAATGAACTGGAAAAATATTTAAAAAAATTACGCTAAAATATTTTTGTATTTATTCGATAAAATGTAAATGTACTAAATATGGAAATATCCACATGTGGAAAATGCATATTATATGTTTTGTCTAAATTTATATAAATTAAGCTTTCAAATTGTATATTATGTACTATAATTAGTATTTTTATGAACTACTAAAAATACACATCTATTTCTTTACAGAGAGTAATAACATTATAAGTATTATTAAGAATAAATTAAGAATAATCGTATTTGAGTCTAAAAAACAATTTATTTCATAATCATGTTGAAAAGTACTTTACATAAATAACTGTCTTCTAAATGGCTAATAGAAGTATGTACCCATTTGCGCCTAGTGCCCTCTATTTTGTACGTTACAAACATGCATAAAAAATAGGCTTGAACATACAAATTCGCAATTTAAAAAAATACGTCTTTCAAAGAAGTCTACAAGCTAAGATTATGACTTATTTATTTGGATCCTTGATACAAAAAATACAAATAAACTTATTTTTTACGTTTCGCTATTTTGAAAAAGGAAAAATCTATAAACAACAAAAAAAGGCCTTCATTTAAGCAAATAAATGTCAAACTTATTCTGTTATCTCTCGGTAATAGATAAAGACATGTATAGACAATTACTTTATACAATTTTAAATGTTGTAAAGAAGAAGAAAATTATAAAAATGTATTAAAATTCGAAGCGTCTCAAAAATGGGACGCTAGGCATAAATGGGTTAAGTGTGTTATACACACAATCAAAATCATAGATTTCTTTAGCAAATTTTAATGTATATTTGCGTTTTATTGAATGTTCGAACTTGCCTATGCATACGGTAAAAAAATAATGATAATCAAACTTTACTGTTTAAAGGTTCAGTAAAGGTTAAGGGGAAAAATAATTGAAAATGTCTCTTCTTATTTTTCACGTTCAGGGGATCACATATAGGGGAGACCGGGGCTAGTTGGCTACAGGGGTAAGTAGACGCAGCCCCCATAAATCGCCTGTTTGTGGATAGATTGTGCAACCAGCCACACAGTACATTTCTTCTTGCGTTTTACAATCCTCATTGTAGTTTTGCAGCGTTACCTACGTGCAGTGGACATTTATTACGATTTTTCTATTTTTTGCGCTCATAAGTAATTTTTTGTTGCTTCATTCTTTTTCTAATTTCTAATACTTATCTTAATAATTGCGATTTAACATGTGCAATTTTTCTTAGTGTATGATTAAGTGTACCAACCCCATACGTGATTTACTTGGATTATTTATGCTTAGATGGTTACGTGCCCTTTTGTGAAGAAATTTATTATGGGGCTAGTAGGCGCATTGAACACGGGGCAAGTTGGCTCGGTGTCTGGTTGCTGGTAGCTTGAAAAAACAGTAAACACCGAAAAAAGTGATTGCAATGCAAGATTTTGGGCACATGGGGCTTGCCCAAACGGAGACACTCGATTTTTTATTTGTGACAACTGTAACTCTGATGATGTTATCGAGTAGGATAGACGTTACTCAATGTTAATGTTTTATTCATTATTTTTATGTCTGTAAAATTTAGAAGTTACATTGTACGGCGATAACGCCTTTGATTAAACCTACTGGTAATAAGGAAATTGATTTCTCTTAACTGCGTGTCTTATTTAAATTTTTATAAAGCGTGTGCCAACTTACCCCATAGGTATACGCAACTTGCCCAGTGACGGGATAAGTTGGCGCACAATTTTCCTTTTACTTTAGGCTTCCGCTAAACGTAAACTACAAAAGCTACAAACTCAAAACTCCGGGTATTTATAGCCCAATGCCTGTTCTTTAAAAGTAGAGTTAAAGTTTCATAAAAAAATTAATAAAAATCAATAACTAAAATCTGCGCCTACTAGCCCCGGTCTCCCCTATATATATATATATATATATATATATATATATATATATATATATATATATATATATATTATGTAAGCGTACTTACACGACATCCTATGTTAAAATTAATCCCGTATTTTACAAATTTAATGGCTGCACCATAACTTTTCTATTAAACTGAGATTTGGAATCACTCTCATGCTACTAAAAATATAAGTAACAAATGCGAAACTATTAGTATAAAATTTTTAAACTAAAATTTAAAATTTCTGCAGTAGATCCAGTTTTCAATAGCTAGTCTGAAATACGAATAACAAAACTTGTAGAAAAGGATTTTGGGATTAAAACACAAATATTTCTAACAGTGGAGTATTTTGTTCTGCAAATCGCAAACTGCAAAAGTTGCGAGGAATGAAAATAAATTAGAAATCGTAGAAGAATAAAAGATTTTAGATGAAATCCATTGAAGAGCTGCAGTTCAATTTTGCATTTATTTTCATCTATACTAATATTATAAAGAAGTAAAAATTGTTTATTTGTAGGGGGTAAGCTCTGGAACTACTGAACCGATTCCAAAAGTTATGGTATCAAAATGATGGTGTTAGTCCAACTTAGAACATAGGCTATATCTTATGTCCGTGCCACTGGCCAAAAGGGGGGTGCGGGAGCAAAAAAGTTCTAAAAATGCGATTTTTGTGTTACTGAAGAGCCTAGAAACATGAAATTTGGAATGGTAATTACTTATAAGATACTAAGGATCTCTAAGGACATTTCTTTAAAAAATCGAAATTAGAAAAGGGTGAAAATGCGCGAAAAGCGTTCTAAAAAACGTTCTAAATGGCGATTTTTGTGTCACTGAAGGGCCCAGATACGTGAAATTTGGCATGGTAGTTACTTATTAGATATAAAAGATCTCTAAGAACATTTGTTAAAAAATTCGAAATTTAAAATGGGTGAAAATGCGCAAAAAGCTTTCTAAAAAAACATTCTAAATGGCGATTTTTACGCAATCTCAACAAGTACCAAACCGATTTCAAAACTAATGGTGTCAAAATGATGGTAACAACCCTTGCTCCAACATAGGCTACATTTTATGACGATGCCATTACCCCTAAAGAGGGCGCAGGAGCAAAACAACGTTCGAGAATGCGATTTTTGTGTTACTGAAGGGCCTAGAAACATGAAATTTGGAATGATAGTTACTTATAAGATATAAATGATCTCTAAGAACATTTCTTAAAAAATTAGAAATTTAAAAGGGGTGAAAATGCGTGAATAGAGTTCTAAAAAACGTTCTAAATGGCTATTTCTACACAATCTCAGAAAGTACCCAACATATTTCAAAAGTAATGGTTGGAAATTGATGATGACAGCCATTGTTCCAACATAGGTTCTATTTCATGTCGGTGCAACACCACCTAGTGGTTGCAGAAGCAAAACAGTTCTAAATTGCGATTTTTGTGTTATTGAAGGTCCTAGAATCCTGAAATTAGGCAGGGCAGTTATTTATAAGATGCAAATGATCTCTAAGAGCATTTCCTAAAAAATCGAATTTTAAAAGAGGTGAAAATGAGCGAAAAGTGTTCTAAAATACTTTCTAAATTGCGATTTCTACACAATCTCGGGAAGTACCGAACCGATTTAAAAAATAATGATGTGAAAACGAAGGTGACAGCCCTCGCTCCAACATAGGCTGTATTTCATATCGGTGCCACTACCCCAGAAAGGGGTTAAGGAGTAAAAAACGAACTAAATTGCGTTCTTTGTAATACTGCAGGGGCTAGCAACTTTGAAATTAGGCATGGTAGTTACTTATAAGATATAAATGATCTCTAAGTGCATTTTCTAAATAATTCCAAATTTAAAAGGGGTGAAAATGGACGAAAAACGTTCTTGAAGAGCATACTGAATTGCGATTTCTATGCAATCTCAGAAAGTACCCAACCGATTTCAGAAGTAATGGTTGGAAATTGATGATAATAGCCCTTACTCCAATATAGGATCTATTTCGTGTCGGCGTCACTACCACCTTGTGGTTGCATTTTAAAAAACGTTCTAAATTTTGGTTTTTGTAATACTGAAGAGGATAACAACTTGAAATTTGGCTTGGTAATTACTTATGAGATGTAAATTCTCTCTGAGAAGAGTTCCTTAAAATTTTAAAATTTAAAAGGTGAAAATGAACGAAAAGTGTCCTAAAAACGTTCTAAATAGCGATTCCTACGCAATCTCGGGAAATATAAACTGATTTCAGAAGTAATGGTTTCAAACTGAGGGTGACAGTCTCCGCTTTAACATAGCCTATATTTTTCGTTGTTGTCACTACCGCCTTGGAGTTACAAGTTGGTTGTGTTTATGACAGCCAATTATCGTCGACTACACTAATACAGTTAAATTGCATTTTATTATTAAATGTGCCCTAAAATTTTTATGTTTGTTTCAGGTTCATGTTGTTGGAATGGAATATATAGTCTGGAGAAGTACAGTGATTTCAACACGAGGGATATAGGCCCTAAGAGGAGGAGTGCCCTTCGTGGGGGTCTTTCTAAGGGAACCTAACCCGTATTAACTCTTGTAAATCCAAGGTTCGAAGAAAACCACGAAAACTCCGAACGATTAGGCCGACGGGCGCGATTGGGTTCGAACCCAGCACCTCCCGTCTACCAGCTTCGAGAGCAGAACCTCTCGGGCACTGGTGGGGCTTGGAGTTACAATAGCAAAAAATGTTCTAAATTGCGTTTTTTGTGTTACTGAGGGGCGTCTAACATTTTAAATTTAGAATGGTAATTACTTCAAAGATGCAAATGATTTCTAAGAATTGTCGAAAGAAAATTCCAAATTAAGAAGGATGAAGTGAGCGAAAAGCGTTCTATAATCGCGCTAAATTACGATTTTTATGCCATCGTATGAAATACGAAACCTATTTCAAACATAATGGTTGCAAATTGATGGTGATAGAACCTGCTCAAACATAAGCTATATTTTATGTCGGTGCCACAACCCCTAGAGGGTTGCAGGAGCAAAAAACTTTCTAAATTGCGATTTCTGCGGTACTAAAGAGGCTAGAAACTTTAAATATAGCTCGGTAGTTACTTATAAAATATAAATGTCCTCTAAGAACAGTCGAAAATAAATTCGAAATTAAAAAGGAGTGAAGCGAAGGGAAGGAGCGAAAAGCATTCTAAAAGAGTCCTAAATTACGAATTCTATGGAATCTCAGGAAATAATAAACCGATTACAGAAGTTATTGGTTGCGAATCAAGAGTGATAGTCCCTGATCCTATACGGGCTACATTTTATGCCGGTGTCACTACCACCTGGTTGGCAGGGACAACAAGAAAGTTTTTAAAAACATATAAATTCCGTTTTCTATAGAATATTAGGAAATACCAACCGATTTCAAGGTTAATGGTGGCAAATTAATGGTGACAGTCTCTGTTTCAACATTCTATTTCAACTCTATTTCGGCATTTTATGTTGGTGCCACTAACACCAGAGAGGTGGTAGACGGTTAGAAAAGAAGCCTGAAATTTGACATGATGGTTAATTTTAAGATGTAAATGTGCTAAGATGGTTTCTAAAAAATTCAAAACTTCAAATGAATACTGAAATGAGTGTATGAAATGAGCATAAGACTCAAAATACTTTCTAAATTATCATTTATTTGGAATTAGTTTTAGTTCTTATTAATTATTATCTCATTTCTGTCTATTGCACTATTATTTTGAATTATTCAAAATGGTGTTCTTCTAATAAAAAATAGTCATGCAAATATCACTTGGCATATTTCAACTATTACGCGAGCACAGCCGCGGGGTTTGCTAGTTTACTATAAGTAGGAGACTCAACCCGGGCGTCCTGAGTTGCGAAACATAGGTGATAAACACCTTTTTTAAACTGAAAACTCAAATACATTTTTTACATTTAATATAATTTTCTAGGTTTCGAACTAACAAGACAAAAAAAAAGCATTTCTGTTTGCAAAATGTCAGTAATGTATATTCAAAGAAAATTTTGAAATTTGTTAAAAGCAATACTTTCGTACTAGCCCCAAGTCTGGAGTTTTAATAGCTGAAGAAATCGCCTGTTAAATTTGTCTTTCATTTATATTTTACTATTTATTTATTTATTTACTTATTTACTGACGAAGCATTAATTTCGTTTACGAATATTAACCGGAAATAAATGATGTACGTGCAAACAAGGTTAAACTTTTGTAATCGAGCTGCACGCGATAGATAATAGATTTTAAAACAAATTCATGCTTGAAAAGTATTTTTAAAAGCATGAAAAATCAGTAAATTGAGATACCGTTTTAAAAAACTTGCATTTGAAAGGACATACCCCCCCCCCCCCCCCCCTTATACGATGGTATATAAATTGAAATTCTGCGATGTTTAGAAGTTGAAAAAAATTGCAGTAGAAGATAAATTTATAGGTCAGGTTGTTGCCATCGCCAAAAGGATGTTAGCGTTACTCATTGACTTGATTTTGCTTCAGAATATAGATTTGTAAAGTAGCATCAAAATTTTATTTAAAAAAAATAATAAAAATAATCGCTTCATCATTGAAGATTTTTCTAATTATAAATTTAAGAAATAAATTAACTTTTAGAGTTTTGCATTAATTTTGAAAACGTTTTTTCTACTATACTCGATTAAATGAAAAAAGTAGTAGAAAAAAAAGTATGAAAAAAAAAACCCAGCTTATTTGGTCGTTGCTCTGAGACATTGCATGTTTTCTGTGCAACTTCTACGAAAAAAAGTAACTGATAACTCACAAGACTTCCCAGTTTTCATTTTCGCAGAAGTGCTTGAAACGTTTCAGTTATGTTGTTCTATTAGATGTACCTGGTATAGTCAATTTGTCTTCATCGCAAATGTCAAGGTCAAAATGGAATCGTTTGGGTCATTAACAATAGTTAGAAACATCGAAAGCAATAAAACGGTCACTTTCACAATTCGAAATTTTCCCACACAAGATTCCCCAATAATTATCATCACCATCTCTTTAATTCTAAAAATGATTCATCATCAGTTAACTTTTAGGTCATGGTCACGAGTAAAAACCTCTGAGATTTTCATCATTTTGGTTCGTGACATTTAAGAACATCACCATTTTAAAAATTTCTTGAAACCATTCGTTACCTGTTTTGTTGTGATTGAGGAAGGTTTCGTTTTCCGTTTGTTTTCATTTAGAATTCTTTAAAAGATAGTTTTTTAGGACGCGTAGGTGTTTCGGTAATTGCTTTATTGTTGTTATGAATTTCGTATACGATCTCTTTTTCAATGTAAGTGATAATCTTATGAGAAAATGAAAAGAAATTTAAGAATCACTTGACTTAGTATAAATGATTCTCATGTTACTTTCAACATTATGCATTCATGTTTATGTTTTTTTTCAACTTGCTAGAAGGATTAGAATCACTAGTAACCTAAAACTGCTGAAATGCGATTTTATCGTTTGTTTCTGCAATTATGAATCACGCTAAATTATTTTTATTCTATAATTACTTATGCAACAATTATGTAAAATTTCCTTTCGTAATTTAAAGTTTATGTTACGAAACTCTTGAATTGTTTGTGATTTATTTACGTTCTGTGAATATTTTAACTTTTTTTCAACAGTTTTATCGAGAATTGAAATCAGCTTTATTGCTAAAATGCAAATAATTTGTTTTGATATTATAGAATGTGAGTTTAATCCTTCGCAACGAGCGTCTTTTACAGAATTTTTAAGCTTCTTTCACCGGTTTTTCAAAACAGAAATTTTGGCCTAATTAAACCGGGAAAATGCCCCGATTAAATAAGACAAAATTTACAATAAAGAATAACTGGTGGGAAAAATCACGGATTCTGATCACCTTATGCGTCACGTATACGTGACGCTCGTCCCCAAGGGATAAACGTATGACTGTCTTTTTGGTTTACAAGACACAATGGAATACTTTCAAGAATATGAGTGCAAAATAATAAATACTTATTTCATCTTCTGAATAATTATACAGGGTGATTCAAAACTTATCGTTCAAATTTTCTGGGGAGATAGGGAATACGTCAGGAAACATATTTCACATTGGAAAGTGTGTCCGCAAACGTCATCGACATCAACAAACTGGACAAGTAAAGGGAACGCAAGGAAACAGTAGAGTTAAGTGGTAACGAATGTGACTTTTATTCCAAGAAGTACAGCCTCACAGTAGGGGCTCAAATTGCGACCATTACACGAACACAGGATTCACAGAGCCGTTGCATTGACCGCTGAACGTTTCAAAAACACTTGGCATATCAGAGACAATGCTTGCTTAAACCACTATTCGTGCAATAAGGTCCATTTCAGTGTCGACGGGGGTCTCGTATACATAGTCTTTCATGGACCCCCCACAGAAAGAAATGTAAGGGCGATAAATCCAGTGACCTGGATGGCCAAGCGATCAGTCCACCTCTGCCGATCCATCGCGCTCGGAATGTTCGGATCAGGTAATCACGGATACCATTTGTGCTATGGGCAAGAGGCCCGTCATGTTGAAAGCACATATCTCGGCGGATATGTGCAGGAAAAGCGCCCAGAAAAGTCGGAACACTGTCTCGAGAAAGATTAGGTAGTTGCACACAGCGCCCTCTACATACCTATGCGTACATTTGTGGACATACTTTCCTATGTAAAATCGGTTTCCTGACGTATTCCCTACCTCCTCACGAAATTTGAACGATAAGTTTTGAATCACCCTGTATATGCATTATGAACAAATGAAGTATTTAATGTTATAGATATATGCTCTATAAGTCTGATCTTTTGACATTGACATTTGAAATCCAAAGTGGAGATTGCTTTGTGGCTTATAGCTACAAGGCCTGTCGCCTCGAATGATCCTTTATTTTATACACAGAAATAATCACACAAACCAGACATAATAATTTCATCAACATGCAAGGGCGAGATACCACAAGTAAATTTACAACACCAGAGAAATACAGTCGGGATCTCCACAAAGAGTGTGCAACGGAGCCAGCGGGAGTCGAATTCACAGACCTCCTACGCTCTCAAGCGATTACCGGCGTGGTGCCTTAACCACTCGGCCACGGAGGCCCCAAGTCTGATCTTTCTTCTCCCAAGTTAAAATGTTTATTTATAAAGTTTTATACATATCATGCACTGCCATATAGTGTCAGCACGCTAATTACATTGCAACAAACATCTCCTGAATAATACATGAGCTGACTATGCATGTATATATATTGTGAATGAGTGAAAAAATTCAATCTTATAGACCAGACCCATTCTATAACGTTGGTCTTTCTTTAAATAATCACCATAAATAAATGAAAATTCACTGTAATTATCTTAGTTACTAGTTGAGCGTGTGCTAAGATAAGTGCTTTGTTGCTGATTGATAACGGGTTAAAAATTTCCAATAATGGACATAGACCCGTCCCCCCTTCTCAAAGTTTTTGGTTCGCAATAAAATAGGAAATAAAAATGTAGCTTTTATTAGTATATTTTTTTCATAACTTCTCCTTGTAAGCTATAATGTTGCTATTGCTGACAATCTTGATTAAACCAGTCAGGAAGCAGAAAATTGACTTATTTTTCATAGTAATAGAAAACTTTGAATTTTATATACTGTCATTTACAAAACTGCGTTTATTTTAAAGATTTTAAGGCCAGTATCCGTTAAAGGAATGCTCGATCACTCTTCTTTTGTGAACTACAATTGAATTTATTTTTAAAAATTAAAAATTATACTTAATTATGATGAATTGGAAAAAATAAATGTCTAACCATGCTCATTATTGAATTTGTGATATTCTTGCAGTTCTGTATTATTCCTTTAGAATGTACTTCATACTGTCAGTGCTTAACAAACTGTATGAAAATAAATCTATTATTTTTTGGAAAAATAAATTAAAATATAAATAAGAACGAAAAATCATGCGTTCAGCATAGATTATGAAACATTTCCCAAAACATTCATAATACTGTAACAAAATTTAACAGTTTATTAAGCTGCAAGATGGTATCTAAATGAACAATTTCAAAACTGGATTTCTTCAATTACCATCAACAGTCTAAAAAATACCCGATTTTTTTCTCTTTTTTGTGTGCAGCCTTGTATATGATCTATAGATTTGTATATATACAACATAGTATGCTAAAAGATTATTCAGTTAAACGCTTAACACAGATGAAAAAAATCCCTTATAAAACCTTCCGTTACTAAACGAAAATGTACTTCAGATCTTTTGTACAAACCTGTATATAATCTATTGAATTTATGCATACCAAGTAATATGCAAAAATTTATATACATTTAAACTTAAAAACGTGTACCACAATTGAAAATTTACTTCCAGCAATTACTGTTCAAAGGATACTGTAGTCAAATTTTATGTGTACCTGTAAATGAACGATAAATTCTATGCACATCCTACTCTAGAGTTAGCGCCTTCCAGAGTTAGCGCCTCATATACTATATTAATTCCAATATGCTTAATGTAATATCAATAAAAATAAAATAGGGGAGAGTAACCTAATTTGGACCACTTTGCTTATTTTCAGGTGTAACTCACTTAATTTTTGGAATATCTGAAAAATATCACTACACGGGGTCAATCAATTCATCCACTAACTAAATAAAACTTTAGATAATTTTCTTTTTGGAAATCTTAAATTTTATTTTAATTTGAAAAATTTGTCAAAAGTGGTCCAAATTCAGCAACTGGTCGCCTAAGTTGGACCACCAGTCTCCTAAATTGGACCAAATAAAATCAGGTTGTTTTAATGACTAGGGAATATAACTAATTTTATTAAAAGCAACGTTTGCGGTTACTGAAACAATCAAACAAAATAACAGCATTGAAATATAATGAAATCAAATATCTGAAAATAAGTGTAATTGTTTTAAATCAAAATGTATTCAAAATATAAATCAAAGTTATCAGTAATTAAGAATGGAAATTATGAAACTAATTGCCAATTACTTGAATATCATTTAAGGAGTGATGCAAAGCTTACACATGAATTTCGTTTATTGATTTTTTTTTCCAGCGCACACAACTTGGAACCGTATTTGGCAATATGAATACTGAATCATTTCTGCTGTTTTATTTTCTTACAAATCAGGCAAAACCAATAATCACTATTTAGATTTTTCTTTTTAGATTCTGAATTATTAGACTTTTTTTGCAACAGAAGTTTTCTTTACATTATGATTGTAGTTCTCCCCTTTCATCATTTCCTTGATGATTGCATTACGCCTATTTTTTAAAACTTGATGTTCCATTTGCTTTTATGCTGTGATAGCATCCTTTTAGTCAATTTTTTGTGTTTTTTCATTTCAAGGTTTACTTTATATGGTGAAGATGTTAACACAACTCTTTTTTTGGCTCCCTCTGTACTTTTTAAAAACTAAATTTAGCAAAGAATATAATATTTCTAATGATTTTTTGGCTTTTGGGGAGGATTTGTAGCTGCAGCCTTATTGCAAACTAATTTCTTCACAACTTACTCTCTCCTTTTTATTTCCTATATCTTTAACAGCTTTTGCTGTCACCTGTTATTTTTTTCCAGACAGCTTGTCAGTGTCTTTTTCAACATTTTTAACATTATATTATAAAAGTGTTTAAAAAAATATGCTCTATTGAAAAATACGCTACTATTAGTTATACGCAAACATTATATATTCAACAGTATTGAATTCACCCCTCTCCTCCCGGAAGGTTTGACGTTTTATGAGTTTTAATGGCAAAAAAGTGTAATTCCACCCTCCAGAACTGTAAAAAGTCTGCCCTTCCTAGGGGAATCGCAAATATCCCCCAGGAAGAAAATGTTTGAATTCAACTCTGTAAACCAAATACGCCGTAGGAATAAAGTATTCAAAGAAAATAAATACAAATACATACAAGATAAAAGAAATTGCAAACAAAATTTATTGCATAAACATGTAAAAATATTTTTTTGTTTATATAGGCCTAAACTGTATAAAAAAATTAATCCAGATATACCCCCCCCCCCCAAAAAAAAAAAATTGCATGGAGATAGTAATCCATTATGAAATATTAAAAAAATTTAAAAATAGTGTACAAGGTGTATCGTCCTCGAAATTCATTACTTAATTTTCAAAATTTATGATTGCATATCTGGTCCAATTTAAGCAACTTAAAATGGTCCAATTATGGCAACTGCGCCATTTTTTAAAACAGATAAATTCAAGACTAAGAACAAAAATGAAATCAAACAAAGCCGCGCGAGAAATATGCGCAATTAACAGATGAATTTATATATGTATATGAAAACATAACAACTTACCTTAGTTTTAAAGTATCCACTTACGTTTAGTAGGAAAAAAGTAGATCAAAACAGCTAACTTTAGGTTTTTTAAAATTGCCTGAAAACAACACGTGGTAGGCGGTTGCTTCTTCTAATCGTGAGTGGCGTCATTCTGATGAGTAGGATTTCAGCGGTAGATGGCGTCTCTTCCTGTAATTAACGGCAGAATGGCAACGGTCCGATTAAAGCTGCGGTCCAAATTAGGTTACTCTCCCCTACACCGCAAACGATTTATCCACTACAGACTGTATGAATCAGAATTCTTTTGAATGTCCCTGTAAACGAACCGTAAATGCTACACATTTATTTTCTATAACGAACATTCAAACCATAGTAAACCCCAAAAACATATATGACAAACCGAGTTCGTAAACACTTTTCGACTATGTTGATCTATCTTGATGAACTATGTCAACTATTGTTTCAACTATTATATCTTCAAAACGCTAGAAACAGGCACTTTAAATTCAGAATCACCTTACATTGTAACGGTAATTAGAGTTAGTATAATCAATAATACAACTTGTGTAGGCTGAACTGTAATCTGCAAAGATGAAAAAAATCTCTATTTGAACTCTGTAAGCATATCCAAAATATTCATATTAAGCGGATATAAAAGTTCGTACATGCAAACTTCGAATTACGGTACGAGAAACAGAATGCAGCATGCACGTAGAAGTTCATTTTTTCGCCAAAGGGCTTGGCTACAGGCAGGGGTTGGCGTCAAATGCGCTGGGACGTTGAGTGTTTGTGAATTTGCATCCTGCTTAAAGGTCTGCATGAGCGGAACGGGCGGTTCGAGATCACTCCTCCAGACCACAGGCATGAATCAAGGCAGTCCGAGATCATAACTCAAGACCACAGCATGAATCAAAGAACGCAATAAACCGTCACAACCGCCACACAACACCGAGGCGGCCGGCGACAGTTGAGGACCAAGAGTCTTGAACAACCGAAGCCAATGAGCATGGAAAGCCAAGGGCTGAATCGAATTACTCTGATTCCGAAACAGCACAGATACGGAATTCCAATTAGTCGAAGCCTGACTGAATTCACAGTGTACAACAGAGACATTACCTCTGTGTACCGTTCACAGCAAGAAAAAGATAAAATACTGGTGGATCTACGGGCGGCGGAGTAAACCCCGCCTGCGTATAGATACGATGGATTGGTATTGGATCTAGAGACATAGGTTCGACAGACCAACACCCAAAGCAAAGCAAGAATATCAAATATGAAAAGGCGGAAGATTCAGAGAGGGGCTTGGTATCGGATGGCATGCACTTCCTGCCATTTGGCGAGGCTCCTTGGCTAGGCAACCTCTGCCAGCCACAGTTAGTACCGGCCATCCGCACCTCATTATTGCACAGGAAAACACCCCCAGATAAGGTATTCTCCGGAAGAGAGTGATTGGCCCCATCCAATACACACCTTCTGCAAGTCAACAGAGCCACGGGCTAAGCCGCCCAACACTTTCTACAATTGACACCGGCCGGATTTGCCTCTCATTGGCTGAAAGAGAAACTAAATCGTAACACAATAATATCAAACACTGTATCCAAAGACCATACACACAAAACACACTTTTTATGAATTTTCCAAATTTTAAACTTTTCTATTTCCATTTTCAATTTTTCACACACAAAACGCTTAGGACACGAAGTGCTAAAACTCACAAGACAGGGCCCACTCCTCCACGTCTACAGAGAAAGATTCGCACAGTCTCAACTCAACCTACAATCCTCTCCTTTGCACACGGGGGACAGAAACATGAGTGCCATAATTTTTACTGACCAATCACATTCAAAAGAGTATGGAAAAAATAGTCGTAGTAGCTTCTTAAAACTTGCATGAAGTTTTCATAAGCACTACCGGAAAAATTTATTTTATGTTCAAATAATGTATATTTATTATTTAAACTGGTGTCATAGAACAAAAAGTAGCGCTAAAAGTATGAGTTAGGCTGGCGTCATATTGATGGCAATATATCTGACTCAATAAACATCCCTTTTACTGCTATCTTTTTAACTTCTCAACATCGCACAATTCCAGTGTTTTCACTGTCGGATAGAGAAAAAAAATGTACTTTCAAATGGAATTTATTTCAAAACTATATCTAATTAATTTCTTTTATGGTTTTAAAAACGATTTTGAAGCATAAATTATTTTAAGTCTGTGTGCAACCTAATTACTGAAGATTAACCCGTTTCCCCTTAAAACAATGTAAATAATTCAACATTAGTTTGTTTTCGTGCCATATCCATAACTAATTTGTCGAACGAAATTAAAACCTAACATATAAATTATTAAATAAATAAAAGACGAATTTTGACAGATATGTAAAGAATCTAACAAAACACGGAAATAATCAGAAGCACAAAAGTTTCAAAAAATAGTGAAATGAATCGCGATTGACCGCTGGCATGCGGCTAATACGAATGTACCAAGAATGCTTTTTGGTGTAGCTGGTTTGGCAGTCTTAGAAAATGTACTAAACGTAAAATATTTAGGAGAGTTATCAATTAACCTCTTAAGGGACGATTTTTCTATGGTGAGAAAAATATGACTTAATTTTTTTTACGACTTATTTATTGCCGAAACGTCAGTGAAGGCTTACTGTGGAGACACGAAATGTTTTGGTTTCTGTTAGTCTGTCTGTTAGTCTGTCTGTCTGTTCCGCGATAACTATCGCAAAAAACATCCGATGAGCTTGAAATTAATTAAGCATGTTGGTGAGGTGCCCGGAATTAGCTCTATTGTTTTTGGTTACATTTGTCCCATCTGTTCGGAAAATATGGAACATTTTATTTTGCATCATAATACTGTTCTATGGCATTTCAGACGATTTTCAAATTTTCATTTCTCGAAAGAAAATGACTCATTTGATTAAAGGATTTAAATGGCAAATTACAGATGCGGAAATTTCCCAATAACGGTCTTTAATTATTCCTATTATTTCGAAATTTTGTCAAGACATTTGTAAGATTTTTTTTTAATTAGGTGTATTTTTAATTAGGTGTATATCTTTTGGTAAAATTTTATACATGTGTTTCAATAATATAAACCCTCTTGTTTAAAAATTCACTTATTTGAAATAAACGTATTTATTTTTTTCCTTTTCTTTCATTAGTTACCTAGAAACTGTATATTTCAAGATTTATCGTCTGCGTACGGCTAAAGTATATATTTGATTTTAGGTAGATTTCGTAAGAAATACTATTAGGTAGATTTCGTAAGAAATACTACCTATTGCAGTCGTTACCATGGTGCGACTTTTGAAAAATTCCTTCATAACTTTTCATTACATGACCCCAGGAACCCAAAACCACCCCCACCTAAAAAGTTTATATATATATATATATATATATATATATATGTGTGTATGTATGTATGTATGTATGTATGTACTAAATTTTGTCCGCACGATAAAAGTCGCAATTATGCACGGAACGTCTTCAAACTCGCCAACAACTTTAAGATAGCTAATTTCTCGGCGGGGATTGAAAATGAGCAAAATCGGCCCAAGGGAATGGGAATGGGGAAGGTTTAAAATTTTGAATACCGTCTTAACATGATTCTGATAAAACCAGTTTTTACACAACAATGGCAGGAAAAAATAAATATTTTTCGTTATAGTTGTTGCCAACAATTAAAAAAAATCAATAAAATTCTCACCACAACAATTGCTTTTCTAATGCAGTGTTTTCACGTGAAAAATTAAATTAGATAAACAGTTTAACGAATTGAAAACAAATTGAATATTACGTCATAAGTTTCTAGAGCAAGATTTCTGCATGAAAATTCAAAATGAAATAAATAGTTTGACGAATTGAAAACAAATTGAATATTACGTCATAAGTTTTCTAGAGCAAGATTTCTGCATGAAAATTCAAAATGAAATAAATAGTTTGACGAATTAAAAAAAACAACAAAATATTGCGTCATATTGAATATATAATGGACCACAGCAGGTGAATATGTAACGTCATTGAGTTTGAAGAAACGTATTAAAACATGATAAAAACCCGAGTATGGAAATATTAACATATTTTAACACTTTGAGGTTCTCTGAATTTGATTTAGCCATTTTTAAACCTATTCCATATACATGCGTGTGTGTATATTAGAATTTTCACAAAATGTTTAGCTCCCTAGAGCTCATTCTTAGCGAAGGAGCTGGGTTTATCTTTACTCTTGATTTAAGTTTTGTTCGTGAATTTAGTACTTAACTTCGAAATCTACCTCCGCCTGTAGGCCCGAGCCGGCAGGGATTTTTTTAATTTTTAATTTATTATTTTTTTAAAAACTTTTGAATAGGAAATAGATAGCAAATGACACCAATATCGCAACTTTAGCAATATCGAAAACGACATTATAATTAGCGGAAAATAATTAGTTACATTCTTAAAAACTAAAAAAATAACTAGATTGCACGAATAAGAACTTTTTTGACAAGTGTTAATTCTTAAAGCCACTACACTTCAGGAAATATTAATGAAAATTACCTTCTTTTAAAACAGAAAATTGCACTTTAGTTCATAAAACCTAAATGTTTAAGATGATAGCATTAAAGTAAAATCATATTCTTCTGTCAGTATGAAAGCTCGGGAACTCGAAGTATATTGAATATACGTTTGTAAATCGTAGTTTGGCAAGAGGATTTTAATTCCACATTTCTTTTAGCTTTAAAGTTGTAAAATTATTTTGTCATTTTTAAAAAAAGCTTTTTAAAATAGTTTTTTTACAACGTATTCTTGTAAAGTCTGGGAAGAGATCCATATACTATTCTGTTTTTTGGCGATAAATATTTCAATCTGGTTGTTGCGATCATTTGGGGTTGCTTTTTTTATTACTTGAATGCTTCTGGTGGAAAAGTAATACTTTTAGATACATATTTTTTTATAATTCATTTTTTTTAATTTATAATTTTCTGGGGTGATTTTAAACGATATCTTTTTGTAGATGGAATTTTGCGTAAATATATTTTTTATGCATTTTTACGTATTTTAAGATGCGTATAACATTAATGTTTATAATATAATGTTATGCTTTATTTTCACATATAGAATAAATATATAGAATAGGAAATATATATAGGTATAAAGTACTTAAACTTATATATAATATGTATTTATTTATGTTCATCTACATAAATAATTACATACATAATATATATATAAATAATACATATGGAATGTTTGTAATACAAAAATAGATGTTTACAAAAACTTAAAAAACATTTTTTTCTGCCATCTTGAAAAATATAATATAGATGCTAAAACGACCTTTTGGCGCCATTTCGGATTCCTTCGCCAGCCGTGCCGAACAGAACAGGATGCGGAACTCTTCCTTAGAATTCTCCCAGCCTCGGTTTTTTAGGTAGCTTTCATTACAAAAAGCTGCCTATTACAGCCGTTCGGAGGAAAGCGATTTCAAAAAATTTTGGTATATTTTCATCGATCATGACCCCCAGACCCCAAAACCACCCTCCGTTCAAAATTGATATATATATATATATCTGACCTTTGTCATACTGTTACTCTCGTATTTATGAACCGATTTGAATGTAATTCGGTGTGTACATAGTACATACCAATGTCTCGACCGAGTTCATTGGCCAGCTTCATCCGCCCTTTTGTTTCAAAATGGCGGCCATTTAAAAAATTGAAAAAAAATTAAAATTTGAAATGTGGTACCAAAATTTTGAAAATGCAAAAATATTTTTTTATTATGTATTTGACCTTTATACAGAGACTCCGGAGCAGTTTTTGTTTCGTCTATATCTTAAAAAATGGCTGAGTTATAGCATTTTGAATTTCTAGCAAGGCTGGCATTTTGAAACATCACGCGATAACAGGCGTATTTATGAACAGATTTGGATGTAACTTCGTTTATACATAGCACATACCAATGTGTCGACCGAGTTCGTTGGCCAGCTTCATCCGCCATCTTGGCGGCCATTTAAATTTTTAAGAAAAATTTAAATTTGAAATGTGGTACAAAAAAATTGAAAATTGAAAAAATGTTTTTGTCTTATGTGTTTGATCTTGATAAAAAGATTCGGGAGCAGTTTTTGTTTCGTCTATATCTTAAAAAATGGCTGAGTTATAGCATTTTGAATTTCTGGCGTGGCTGACATTTTGAAACGTCCTGATTTTTGTCACGTGATAACAGGCGTATTTATGAACCGATTTAGATGTACCTTGGCGTGTACATAGTACATACAAATATTTCGACCGAGTTCGTTGGCCAGCTTCATCCGCCATCTAGTTTCAAAATGGCGGCCATTTAAAAAAATTAAAAAATTTTTAAAAATTTTAAATTTAAAATGAGATACCAAAAAATTAGAAAATGAAAAAGATTTTTTTGTATGTGTTTTACCTCAATATAAAGATTCCGGAACAGGTTTTGTTTCGTCTATATCTAAAAAAAGTCCTTCCGGCCAGTGCCGGGAGGAAGAGGTAGCTTTCATATTCCTTATTTTAAAAAAGCCAACTTATATCATACAAACACACGAAGTTCAATTTAGTGGAAACGGAATATAGGAGATTCAATACTAATTTTTATCAATATAATGAATGAGAATTTCGCGAAATTAGTCAGCTTTATCCAAACTGCCTTTCTTTAAAGTAACTTATATCTGGCTGCCAAATTCGGCGATTTCTTAAAGTGCGTGCCATTTTAAGACAACATGGTGGATGAGGCCAACCAGTGAACTTGGTCGAGACCTTAGTAATTGCTGTGAACATTCTCACTCACATCGGAATCGGTTGATATATACGAGTGCTGTCGCATGCAAAAAATCAAATTTTTCAAAATGTCACCCACAATAGAAATTGAAACTGCTATATCTGAGCCATTTTTTTGAGGTAAAGACAAACAAAAAATGCTCCTGAATCCTTATATCAAGGTCAAATACTCAAGAAAGAAGTCTTTTTCAATTTCTAATTTTTTTGCACCTCACTTTACATATATATATATTTTTTAATTTAATGGCCGCCATTTTGAAACAAGATGGCTGATGAATCTGGCCAGCGAACTTGGTCGAGGTATTGATGAATACTATCCACATGCCTTCTTACATCGAAATAGGCGAATACGTGTGTTATCGCGTGACAAATACAAGATCGTTTCAAAATGTTAGCCATGCTAGAAATTCAAAGTGCTATAATTCAACCATTTTTTAAGATATAAACAAAAGAACAAATTTTCAGAAGCAAAAACTGCTTCGGAATCTTTGTATCAAGGCCAAACATATAAATATAATCTTTTTCATTTTCCAATTTTTTAATACATCATTTTAAATTTTAAATTTAATTTTGTTTTAAATGGCAACCCTTTTGAAACAAGATGGTGAATGAAGCTGGCCAACGAACTCGGTCGAGACATTGGTATGTACTATGTACAGACCAAGCTACATCCAAATCGGTTCATAAATACGCCTGTTATTACGTGACAAAAATCAGGACGTTTCAAAATGTCAGCCACGCTAGAAATTCAAAATGCTATAACTCAGCCATTTCTTAAGATATAGACGAAACAAAAACTGCTCCCGAATATTTTTATCAAGGTCAAACACATAAGAAGAAAATATTTTTTTAATTTTCAATTTTTTGGTACTACATTTCAAATTTAAATTTTTCTTAAAAATTTAAATTTCCGCCATTTTTAAACAAGATGGCGGATGAAGCTGGCCAACGAACCCCGTCTAGACATTGGTATGTACTATGTATAAACGAAGTTAAATCCAAATCGGTTCATAAATACGCCTTTTATCGCGTGACAAAATTCAGGACGTTTCAAAATGTCAGTCTCGCTAGAAATTCAAAATGCTGCAACTCAGCCATTTTTTAAGATATAGACGAAACAAAAACTGCTCCGAAATCTTTGTATAAAGGTCAAATACATAAGGAAAAAATATTTTTCCATTTTCAATTTTTTGGTACCACATTTCAAATTAATTTTTTTTTTAATTTTAAGTGGCCGCCATTTTGAAACAAAATGGCGGATGAAGCTGGCCAACGAACTCGGTCAAGACATTGGTATGTACTATGCACACACCGAATTACATCGAAATCGGTTCATAAATACGCCTTTTATCGCGTGACAAAATTCAGTACGTTTCAAAATGTCAGCCACGCTAGAAATTCAAAATGCTATAACTCAGCCATTTTTTAAGATATAGCCGAAACAAAAACTGCTCCGGAATCTTTGTATAAAGGTGAAATACATAAGGAAAAAATATTTTTCCATTTTTAATTTTTTGGTACCACATTTTAAATTAAAAATTTTTTTAAAAATTTTAAATGGCCGCCATTTTGAAACGAAACGGCGGATGAAGCTGGCCAACGAACTCGGTCGAGACATTGGTATGTACTATGTACACACCGAATTACATCGAAATCAGTTCATAATTACGACAGTTACAGTGTGACATAGGTCAGATATATATATATATTAGGGTGGAACTTAAGTATAGGGTAAAAAAAGAACTTTTTTATTTTAATGTGTAATAGTGAAAACTTTTTTCCTTTTTGGATGTCTAATCTTTTGGCTGAAAAGGTTTTTTTAAATTAAGTTGCTTTCCGGTTCCTCAAGGAGGTCAAAGTTTTGAAATTTCAGTATAAAGTAACTGAAAGTAAACAACATAGCTGTTAGCTCATATCTACTTTTACTTAGCAAATACTATCCAGAAGTCACCACGAGGAGGTGGTTAAATATCGACTTCCACCCTCCTTACCTCCCTTTGTTATGAATTAATTAAATTGGATATTCAACCTACTGTCTTTTTAGGCAAACTTTGTCATTACATTGTGGGAATTCAATTTTCCCAAGATTAAGCCGTCTTTTGCTTAATATTTAAAGACGGTTGACGCAGCTCGCGGGACAATTTTGACACACATTTCCACTGTTTGAGTATGACAAGGAAAATCTAAAATTCAGGTGCATCCCCTGTTTGTACTTTTTTTAAGTTCTTCATCCGATCAGACCGTCAAGATAGGATCAATGTTTTTATAGTCTATAATTTCAATATGTTTGCATTTTTTCAAGTCGCTTTCCTACTGGCCCAGAAAATCCTTTTGTACCCGTAGTTTTTCAGCAAGATGTTGAAATAAGTATCTAAGAAAAAAGTTCATTTGCATGTAATAATCAAATTATCCATTATAAAGTTTTCAGGGTATTGCTTCCGATGTTTTAACAACTCCAGATTTGCATCCTGCATTAAAGGCGTTTCTGTTTCACCTAATAACTCTCAAACTTGAAATGTCTGTGTTATTATTTTGAAAATACACCAAAATTGCAGTGGCTATATTAATATAAGAAGAAGATGTCAATGAAATATGACCAATATATTTTTATCCTGGTTTTTGAACTGAGACCAGATGTTCGTCTTTAATGATTCTTTTTACTTTTTTCCCTCTGCTTCAGTTATCATAGCATTATCCTTTCTGCCATAAAAATACTAACCTTCTAAAATTAACTCATTTCGTCTTTCCTGTTCTTTCAAATTCTTCCTTTTCTTTTCTCTTTGTCGTCTTCAAGTCCTTCTTTCAGTTACCTTTTCTTTATTATCATCAGAAATACCCATATCTTCTAAGGTGCCATTTGCAATAATATTTGCAGTTCTGTCTAATACTCCGGTTCTTTCACCGTGTTGATTATCAAATTCAAGTTTAGAGAAACAACCGATTGAACTATATTTCCTTCCGAACTGTTTTTTACACTTGACGATCATTCAATCAAAACATCATTTTTTTTTAAAAAAATAACTTTTTTCCTTGATATTTCCATTTCCAGTCTTGCTACACATTTTTTGTAGTTTTTTTTTTATATATCTATCAGTGGCGTGGCGTGAAATTTTTCGTTGGTCATCGCAATTATTTAAATTTGTGGTGAAAAATTATTAACTCTAAAATTCAATGGTTGAATGTTCAAAAAAGAAACTTTAAATCTTACCTTCACTTATACATGAACTCCAAATGTTCTGCTAAAACTGGATCGTAGAATTTTAAAAGCTTATTAAGAATTTTAAAATATTACTTGGTCATCGCCGCATCCAGCGATGACCGGACGCCACGCCACTGATATCTATTGATCCTATTGTCATCACCCCATCTCTCTTTGGTCTTTGAGAAAGTGACGTTCTTGTTTTGATACACGATAATATTTAGTGCTTTTACACAAAGAAAGGTTTTTTACAGGATTACCTAACATTTTGCAATTTTATATTGGATGTGGGATTACTCTTTCTAATCTTAATATTTTTCTTCAAATTTTGACATTTCTCGCACTAGTCTCTAATCATTTTTTATGATTTGTGTATCAGAAACCGTTGGAATTGAAGGTCTCAGCAATACACTTTTAATTGTATCATCAACAGCTTTAGATATTTTAGAAATAGTGTGTACCAGATTCCAGCTGTCAGATTTTAAGTTAAATTGAACCCAAAAATAATGTTTCATAACTTCTTCATATGTTTGTTAAAGATGACAGTCTAATGTTAATTGTTTTGGTTCACGAAATACAGGACACTTCAACAATTATCTAGATTTAGGTACGTTAACAGACTTTGTCACTTTTGACACCGAATGTTTATCGAAAAATAATTAAAGAAACTGTTAACACCCGTTAAATCAGACTAACTTGTTATGTGTCGCAGCCAAATAAATCAGAGACAATGAAAGCCGACGCCCACGACGCTGGCTTCTACAAAAGTCAAATAAAGTGGGGCTAACTTTTCTAAGACACTCAAACTAAATTATTCTCTTTATTACAGGACATTAACACTTAATTAATTTAATTTTGCAAAATATAAATTTAACAATAAGCTTAAAAAACTTTTCATGCAATTATTGGCTTTTTTTCGTCTTTTATGGAAAATCAGGCGCTTTGAGGAACCGGAAAATATCATTTTAAAATTAAAAGAAAAATATTTTCTTTTTATGGAATTAAAAAGGAAAAAAATAATCACTATTAGAATATAAAATTCGAAACTTCGTTTTTTAGTTCCACCCTAATATATATATATATATATATAAGTTAGCTAATAGAATATTTTGTATGCTTTTTAAATTTTATTAACAATAGTTTTTTTTTAAATATATTGTGTGGTTTATATTCGGTTTATAATTATCTATATATAAGGATTTGTTTGGTTTTGCTGTTAATAAAACAATTGTTACATTCAAATGCTTACAACTGTTTATCTTGTGACAATTGAATCCTAAAAGTAATACTAGATGGCAGCACCAAAATTTGTATTTTTTCGATAAGTTCTAAATTTTACTTTTTCCAGCTACATTTCAGTTATAATTTACTACACCAGGGGAAATTTTTAGCTAAATTTTGACGATATTGTTAAACAGTTTTTAATTAATTTAATAGTGCATTTTAATAATTACTTTTTATTTATTTTATTTTATATTATAATAAAAGTTATTTAACATTTATTTCAAAATGTATTAACTGCATCCTATGGTATCAATTACTGTGATTTCTTAACTGTTTTATTCACCTTAATCTTTACGATATTTTGGGTGCCATGTGCGCGTGGATTTATTCTAACATATTGAAATATTAATCGGTATGGTGTTTATTATTTCTATTTTATATCCTATAAATATTTAAATAGGTTTTATTGATTTTTCCATTTCATATTATTTGTCTCTATTCTGTTTTCATTTTTAATCAATTCACTTGATTTTAATGGTTGTTTGGGCACAGGGGAAAATAACTTTTAGCTTTAGCTTATTTTTCTCACAGAAAACGACCATTTTGCTTATATCATTGAATTCTGTGCCCTTGACAACGTAATTCAATATATAAGCATTTCCATTATTTGTCGGTGTCCACTTTCTTATTTTTCTTCCATAATAATTCTTATAATAAATTAAAAAAAAAATTTTATACTTACAGCTTTAATTCACAATATTACGGTTTTTGATGGTGGTAGGTTATGTTTAATTAATGGTTATATATATATATATATATATATATATACATATATATATATCAATTTTCAACGGAGGGTGGTTTCGGGGTCTGGGTGTCATGATCGATGAAAATATACCAAAATTTTTTGAAATCGCTTTCCTCCGAACGGCTGCAATAGGTAGCTTTTTGTAATGAAAGCTACCTAAAAATGGCTGTGTTATAGCATTTTGAATTACTATTGTGGCTGACATTTTAAAACGACCTGATTTTTGTCACGCGATAACAGGCGTATTTATGAACCAATTTGGATGTAACTTGGTCTGTCTCTGTACATATTACATACCAATGTCTCGACCGAGTTCGTTGGCCAGCTTCATTAGCCATCTTGTTTCAAAAGGGTTGCCATTATAAAAAAAAAATTATTTAAGGTATTAAAAAATTGGAAAATGAAAAAGATTTTTTTATGTGTTTGGCCTTGATACAAAGATTCTGGAGCAGTTTTTGTTTCTGAAAATTTTTTCTTTTGTTTATATCTTAAGAAATGGTTGAATTATAGCACTTTGAATTTCTAGCATGGCTAACACTTTGAAGCGATCTTGTATTTGTCACGCGATAACACACGTATTCGCCTATTTCGATGTAAGAAGGCGTGTGGATAGTATACATCAATATCTCGACCAAGTTCGCTGGCCAGCTTCATCAGCCATCTTGTTTCAAAATGGCGGCCATCAAATTAAAAAAAAATATATTTAAAGTGAAGTGCAAAAAAATTAGAAATTGAAAAAGGTTTCTTTCTTAAGTATTTGACCTTGATATAAGGATTCAGGAACATTTTTTGTTTGTCTTTATCTTAAAAAATGGCTCAGATATAGCAGTTTCAATTTCTAATGTGGGTGACATTTTGAAAAATCTGATTTTTTGCCTGCGACAGCACTCGTATATATCAACCGATTCAGATGTGAGTGAGCATGTGCACAGCAATTACTAAGGTCTCGACCAAGTTCACTGGTTAGCCTCATCCACCATGTTGTCTTAAAATGGCAGGCACTTTAAGAAATCGCCGAATTTGGCAGCCAAATATAAGTTACCTTAAATAAAAGCAGTCTTGATAAAGCTGACTAATTTCGCGAAATTCTCATTCATAATGATTTAGTATTGATAAAAATTAGTATTGAATCTTCTATATTCGGTTTCCACTAAATTGAGCTTCGTGTGTTTGAATAATATAAGTTGGCTTTTTTAAAATAAGGAATATGAAAGTTACCTCTTCCTCCCGGCACTGGAAGGAAGGACTTTTTATTTTACGAAGAAAGATTCGTCGATTTCCACGATTTTACTTTGCCCGCTTTTTTTTTTCATTGGTTGCCATTTCATTTTGGCAAATGTTTATATTATTTAGCACAAAATTTGCCACTTTTTATGGCTGTGTTATGTCAAAACCCCTACAAATAAGAAATCCCTTATTGTTTCCAATAAAACGTGACAAAGAGTTGTTCAATTTTGATTTTAATTATTGAGGGTGAAATTTTTTGCTTAATTAATGCATGTATATTTCTTTTAAAGCTACGTGAACGAAGCCAGTGATAACAACTAGTGGTCTATCAAAAAAAAAAAAAAAAAAAAAGAAAAAGAAAAAAAGAAAAAAATCAAATAATCCCGATTACGAAAGATTAATCAGAAAGTCCTGCTTGGAGAAATAAAAGATTAATTAATCTTTCGTAATTTGGTCTGAAACGTAGGTTTGCGTCAAAAATGAACAATATTAGTAAAATTGTGGTTTTAATTTGAACGTGGATACTATTAAAAGGCTATCACAAAAAATACTTTATAGCGCTAAATCACGTTTGTCATTTAGTAAAATGTCACTGACATGATGATGAATGCTTACACATTAGGTTTAAAATTTTCCAAACATACCTATTTTTGCGTGATTTTAGTAATCTTATGCTATCGAGTAGATTAAGATGTATTTAAATAAGATCTTAGATCTAAATATTACAGAACAACAACGGAAACTATATTTTGGAAACAAAAATTGTAAAAACATTAGAGATTTAAATTAGATGATTCAGTTTACATTTCCATAAGTTCCTTATCCATCGGATGCAGGTATTTGTGGTTAGCAGGTAAGTAAATATTGTTATTTGGATATTAGAATAACATGAATTATTTGTCCAAACTGTTGCTTATCCTTAAAAATCACTGCCTAAACAGAAATCTGAGATATACTATAATCGTTTGCAAAATCAATATAAAATTACGAATGTAAATTTAAATAAACTAGGGGGGTCAGGGGGTCAGACCCCCCTGAAGAAATGCACTTTTTTTATCTGAAAATATACCAGAATAAGCAGCTTATCTGAATTTCAGAATATCATTGCATAACAACGTGTTTAATGTAACACTTTTAACCCTTACCACTCCCTGGCCCCGCTGCGGAGACATAATCTTTCTTTGCAAAATTTGTTTCTGGCACCAGTAATAAAGGAAAATAAAAGTTACCTCATTTAATCAGAGTATTTTTGAAATTATGTACTTGAAGGAAACTTCTTTTAAAAAAGTGGTGCCGCTCGAAGAAAATTTCTGTAAGAGACGCCGGAGCTTTAAGGGTTAATTTCTGAAACTTTTCGAATTAGTATTTGTTATTCTTGTAAATATTTATGAAATTTGAAAAAAATTAAATTGCGATTTGGAGGAAGTTGAATATTACGCAAAATGTATTGAAAAGAACAAGTTGCAAATCTGACGTTGAGGCTCCTGATCTGCAGATTTACTAGTTGCCAAAACGTCAGTGAAGGCTTACTGTGGAGACCCGAAAAGTTTTAGGTAGCTTTCTTTACAAAAAAGCTACCTATTGCAGACGTTCGGAGGAAAGCGATTTCAAAAAATTTTGATATATTTTCATCGATCATGACCCCCAGACCCCGAAATCACCCTCCGTTCAAAATTGATATATATATATATATATATATATACATATATATATATCTGACCTATGTCACACTGTAACTCCCGTAATTATGAACCGATTTCGATGTAATTCGGTGTGTACATAGTACATACCAATGTCTCGACCGAGTTCGTTGGCCAGCTTCATCCGCCGTTTTGTTTCAAAATGGCGGCCCTTTAAAAATTTAAAAAAATTTAAAACTTGAAATGTGGTACCAAAAAATTAAAAATGGAAAAATATTTTTTTCTTATGTATTTGACCTTTATACAAAGATTCCGGAGCAGTTTTTGTTTCGTCTATATCTTAAAAAATGGCTGAGTTATAGCATTTTGAATTTCTAGCGTGGCTGACATTTTGAAACGTCCTGAATTCTGTCACGCGATAAAAGGCGTATTTATGAACCGATTTGGATGTAATTCGGTGTGTACATAGTACATACGAATCTCTCGACCGAGATTGTTGGCCAGCTTCATCTGCAATTTTGTTTCAAAATGGCGGCCATTTAAAAAATTTTTAAAAATTTAAAATTTGAAATGTGGTACCAAAAAATTGAAAATGGAAAAATATTTTTTTCTTATGTATTTGACCTTTATGCAAAGATTTCGGAGCAGTTTTTGTTTCGTCTATATCTTAAAAAATGGCTGAGTTATAGCATTTTGAAATTCTAGCGTGGCTGACATTTAGAAACGTCCTGAATTTTGTCACGCGATAAAAGGCGTATTTATGAACCGATTTAGATGTAACTTCGTTTATGCATAGTACATACCAATGTCTCGACCGGGTTCGTTGGCCAGCTTCATCCGCCATCTTGTTTAAAAATGGCGGCCATTTAAATTTTTAAGAAAAATTTAAATTTGAATTGTGGTACCAAAAATTGAAAATTGAAAAAATATTTTCTTATGTGTTTGACCTTGATAAAAAGATTCGGGAGCAGTTTTTGTTTCGTCTATATCTTAAGAAATGGCTGAGTTATAGCATTTTGAATTTCTAGAGTGGCTGACATTTTGAAACGTCCTGATTTTTCTCACGTAATAACAGGCGTATTTATGAACCGAGTTGGATGTACCTTGGTGTGTACATAGTACATACAAATATCTCGACCGAGTTCGTCGGCCAGCTTCATCCGCCATCTTGTTTCAAAATGGCGGCCATTTAAAAAAATTAAATAATAACAAAATTTAAATGAGATACCAAAAAAATTGGAAAATGAAAAAGATTTTTTTTTTGTATGTGTTTGACCTTAATACAAAGATTCCGGAACAGTTTTTCTTTCGTCTATATCTAAAAAAAAATGGCTGAGTAATAGCATTTTGAATTTCTCTTGTGGCTGACATTTTAAAACGACCTGAGTTTTGTCACGCGATAACAGGCGTATTTATGAACCTATTTGGATGTAACTTGGTCTGTACATAGTACATACCAATGTCTCGACCGAGTTCGTTGGCCAGCTTCATTCGCCATCTTGTTTCAAAAGGGTTGCCATTTAAAAAAATTAAATTTAAAATTCAAAATGAGGTATTAAAAAATTGGAAAATGAAAAAGATTTTTTCTATGTGTTTGGCCTTGATACAAAGATTCCGGAGCAGTTTTTGTTTCTGAAAATTTGTTCTTTTGTTGATATCTTAAAAAATGGTTGATTTATAGCACTTTGAATTTCTAGCATGGCTAACATTTTGAAACGATCTTGTATTTGTCACGCGATAACACACGTATTCGCCTATTTCGATGTAAGAAGGCATGTGGATAGTATACATCAACACCTCGACCAAGTTCGCTGGCCAGATTCATCAGCCATCTTGTTTCAAAATGGCGGCTATTAAATTAAAAAATATATATATATTTAAAGTGAGGTGCAAAAAAATTAGAAATTGAAAAAGGTTTCTTTCTTAAGTATTTGATCTTGATATAAGGATTCAGGAGCATTTTTTGTTTGTCTTTACCTTAAAAAATGGCTTAGATATAGCAGTTTCAATTTCTATTGTGGGTGACATTTCGAAAAATCTGATTTTTTGCATGCGACAGCACTCCTATATATTAACCGATTCCGATGTGAGTGAGCATGTGCACAGCAATTACTAAGGTCTCGACCAAGTTCACTGCTTAGCCTCATCCACCATGTTGTCTTAAAATGAGAGGCACTTTAAGAAATTGCCGAATTTGGCAGCCAAATATAAGTTACTTTAAAGAAAAGCAGCTTGGATAAAGCTGACTAATTTCGCGAAATTCTCATTCATTATATTGATAAAAATTAGTATTGAATCTCCTATATTCGGTTTCCACTAAATTGAGCTTCGTGTGTTTGCATGATATAAGTTGGCTTTTTTTAAATAAGGATTATGAAAGCTACCTCTTCCTCCCGGCACTGGCCGGAAGGACTTTTTGGTTTCCATCTGTTTGTTTGTTTGTTTGTTAGTCTGTCTGTCTTGCGATAACTTCCGTAAAAAGCATCCGATTAGTTTGAAATTAAGGATGCATTTTGGTGAGGTCCTCGGATTTAGCTGTATAGTTTTTGGTAAAATTTGGTTCATTCGTTCGGAATATATAGAACATTTTATTTTGCGCCTTAATGCTTTCCTATAGCAAGTCAGACGATTTTTCCATTTTTATTTGTTGAAAGGAAATGGCTCATATGATTGAAAGATTTAAATGATAAATTATGGATGATGGAATTTCCTAATTAGAACCATACATTATTCATATTGGTTTGAAATTTTGTGTATACATTTGTCAGAGTTTTTAAATTCGGTGTATAATTTATGGAGTGATTTTATAAATGTGTTCCAATAATATAAAATATTTTCTTTTAAAATGTACTTTTTTGATGCACATATTTAATTGTCTTAATTTTCTTTTAACTGTTGCCTAGCAACGGAACTACACCTAAAACTATCGGAAATGTGAAAGTATGTGTAATTGTTTGAAGTCAAATCAACGTCGAAAGGATGAATTAATGCTTTTGTGTCTTTACATATAGATGGAATTTACCCCCAGAAATAAAGAAAGGCTATGTTCTATTGATTTTGTTCAAATATTTTTCTTTTAAATTAAAAAGTTCATTATTTTCATAAGGAATAAATTGACATTTTGCTATAAAATTTAACAATCTTTTCTTCTTTTACCGTTGCCAAGAAAATGCAATCCCGGAATAATAATTTGATCTCATATATAAAAAATAAAGCGAATACGCTTTGAAGTTGAAATAAGGCTTGTGTTATGATATTAATTCTTCTTATTAAAAAAATATTACTAATATCTCATGGTTTATCGTCTGCACACAGCTAACAGAAATGTTTAATTTTTAATCGAAAATTTCAAAGAAAAAAAAAAAATTTGAAAAGCAAATTGATAGTAAACTTCAAAATTACGCACCGCAAAATTATCGCTGTCGAAAATGACGTCATTGTATCGGAAAATAAATATTTTCATTCTTAAAAACCAAATATTAACTAGATTGCCTGAAAAAAAATTTTTTTGACGAATGTTACTTCTTAATGCCGCCTCATTTCAGAAAATATGAATGAAAATTATTTTTTTTTAAAAAGGAAATTACATTTTCATTCATAAAACCTAAACTTTTAATATAATTGCGTCAGTGTAAATCATTTTCTGTCTACCAGTATTGAAAAATAAGGCTCGGAAGTGTAAAAGGAAATCTAAGATTTACGATAACCATTAGCGCAATCAATAAAAAAGTTACATTTGTAAATTAATAAGGTCACGAGGTTCAGGGGGGCAGAGCCCCCCTGAAGACTTTATTATTTAAAAAAATACTAGAATTAGTAGCTCATGAAAAATTCAAAATATCCTTCCATAACAACGTTTTTAATTTAATTGTTCTAATGTCTGAAAACTGCGTATTTTTTATTCTTATAAATAATTACATAATTTGAAAACTTTAGAATTGCTTTAAAATTGCAGTTTGCAGGAAATTGAATATTACCAGAGTGTGTCTAAAAACAATGACTTGCAGAGCTGACGTTGAGGCTCCTGATCTGCAGATTTACTAGTTTTATATAAATAGGACTTCAAAAAAAAAAAGGAAAATAAAAATTCACACGCACACACAAAAAAAAACCTTCCACATTTGTGACCGCTGAGCGTCAATGGTAATTTATGAGTGAAATGTTTTTTTATAAAATAAAAAGCTAAGAGTAAATTTCTTTCTTGCATTTCTACAAATTATTAAAACTTAATATATTTCATATAGCTGAAATCATTTTTATCAAATATTAACCATTTGTTCAAATAATCCAACAACACTGACTACCGAAAAGTAGTTCACGTTTTTTTTTTTTTCTCCCTCTCTAACTGTACATCGGAAATAACATTATCAGTGCAGCTAAACGACAAAATTTTTACTTCTCTTGTTGAAGGATTCTGTAGTGAATAAGTTATTGTAAATTTTTTATCTTTTTATTATTGACAGTAATTATAATTACAAGAAAAAAAAGTCAACATACGTGGCCAAGGGCGTGAAGAGATTAAAAGCAATTTATATCTGTACACCTTATAAAGATGATTAAAACTGTCTTTTCAAAACCTCTTTACTAACATTTCTAAGTAACTTTGAAATCTCCCCAATAGAAGTTAAGTTCAGGGAAGCAAGACTGTGTGCAATGCTATGGGAAATATGCGAGCTTTAAGACCCGTTTCCTCGGAAACTGCCCCCCCACCCCACCCCGATTTTGATGAAATTTGAAATACATATTCACTGGATTATGCCCAAGATTTATGGGAGACAGTTTTTTTCCTGCGACTAAAACTTTTTATTTTAGACACTAGGGGGCTCTGCCCCCTACGAGCTACGCTCGCCAACCCCAATTCAGGGACACCAAAATCCAAAAAGCACGCTACTTTGATCGGCTTTAAAAATATTGAATTAAAATAATAATAATAATAATAATAATAATAATAAAAACAGTAACGATCTCTCTATAAATGGGTTTCCATTCGTTTTTCTTGGATTGGGGATTTTTAAGACCATATCTGCTGCTGTTAAAAGATACAATGGCTGTTTTCGTATTTAATTAAAAAAATTAGTTAAACATTCGAAAATAAGCTAATGTAAAATGAATTAAGTAAACAGTGTCATTGTCTCCCGGTATTTTTTAACAGCGCTATAAGATAGTTCTTTTAAATAATTCATTTTAAATGTATCGTTTTAAATCTGACGTAATTTACACCAAAGTTTCATTTCTCTTATTAATATTCACGTGAAAATACTTTTGTTGTTAGAAGGAAATATTATTTGCGCTGTCTTCGAATTCACGATAATAGTTGAAAATATTATCTCAAAATATCAAGTAAATGTCTCGCGCAGATATATTTTTTAATTTAAATTGTTTTGCCATATTTTTTGGCCATTTTAAATGTGACGTAATTTCCTCCATTTACAAGTTTTAACGCATAGTAATGATTTTTTTATTTTAACATTTTGTTTCTCTTTTAAAATTCCAGTGTAAATATGGTTCTTATGACGCAATTTTCCTGCTTTTAACATGTAATCATTTAATTCTAATTTTATTTTTTTTTTCTGTTTACAATATGTGTAATCTGCAATGTGTAATCTGTGTAAATAAATTTTTAATTTGAAGTAAACATTATTGTTTGCGCTGTTTAACAGTTGGCAACAGTTTAAATTAATAACATTTTTTTAATTTGTAAAAAATATCTCTCGAAATACTGAAAATTTGAATTTAAAATAGAAATAAAACCTCAAAAAATAGTCAAATAAAAAAAAATAAATGCAATCTGCACACCGGGAACTTATAACCTATAAAATGATCTAAAAATGATTAAATTCTCATGTATAGTTTTTGCTCCAATAAAACTTTTTTAATGGAACGATTTTGTCCAACTTTAGCATTAAATATCTCTGAAAGTAATTCTTCGATTTGAAAACTGTCTGCATCAGCGTGTTTATCAAATATTTCTTTATAATACCACCGATTTCCATATTTTTGTATACGACAGTTTTTTTTTATATTAACGAAGAAAGGCCATGCTCAAGGCATACTTAGATACTACTACAGGTAGACTGATTTGCGTTTAATGTATGAAGTCGCTTGCCAGAGGACTCTGATACCCTACCCAAAATTGAAATTTGACTCTGACCGTAACTGAAACAACCTGGGAAGGGTAGATATGTAAACAAACACCAAAATTACGTCATGTCGCCATGGTTACGTTTACAATTCTGCTGACATTCCAATCAAGCTTAGAAATGACAGCTAATTCGAATACAGCTGTTAAGGGTTATTATAAACTGTCCATATCAATGTGAATGTAAAGTTCTATTTATTTAAGTGACTAATATAATGTGTTTCTCTTTAAAACTGTTAAGCCAACACACATAAAAATATATAAATAAAAAAACACATGCTTAGTCTAAAACATCTATGTCACAAATTTATTTGGTACAACTTAGTTATCCCGTCGACCAATTTCGCCAAATTATATAAATCGCTAAAACACTCGCCAAATTATACAAATTGACATAATTTTTATTTTAAATAACGAAAGAACAAATAAATTAGTATAACATTAATAAATATACAAATAAATCGTCGAAATAAAAATCACTTGATGACATAAACACGTGTAACTTGCTTACAGTCAAGTGAATGTGACATTTACGATCAAGCATTATTGGCATTTAATCTTATAGTTTGGCGATAGATTTTTGGTCGACGGGATAACTAAGTACCATTTATTTACTATTTTCACTGCTGAAACAATAAAACTGATGGAAATTTTTTTAATATATTAAAATACTCATAAAATTCCTTGTAATAATTAATAAATGTAATTTATTAAGTAACAAATACCCTTACATGATTTAATCAAAATTGCTTGGATAACGTAGAATATTGCAACGATATTTAAATCCGTGATCACCATTTCTTTCTCTGATTAAAAATAAGGGCACAGATGTCATATACGCCCCATATTGGTGCGATTTTTTTCGGTTGCCAATTTGGCTAAAACATCAACAGCATAAACAACATAATCCGGGTTACCACATCAAGCAAAATAACGACACTTTGGCGCAAGTTAAGTACCCGTTGCCTATATGTTACTGGCGTCAGAAAAAAATCGCGCCAATATGGGGCGAATATGACATCTGTGCCAAAATAAGAATATTTAATGTTTAAGGAAGATCGGCTTTTTTCTTCTTCTTCTTCTTCTTGGTTCGGGTGATATTAAAAACAAATATTTTACCGGTAACAATAAATTAATCAAAAATAGCTGCTTCAAGTCAGTTATGAGAACTGTAGTTTGATAAAAATCAAATTTTAATTTTAAAACGTGTATATGAAACCAAGCTATTTTTATATAAATACGGGACATTCAAAAAAGGGTACAGATGTCATATTCGCCCCATATTGGTGCGATTTTTTTCTGTCGCCAATATCATATAGGCAACGGGTACTTAACTTGCGCTAAAGGGTTTGATGTGGTAACCCGGATTATGTTGTTTATGCTGTTGATGTTTTCGCCAAATTGGCAACCGAAAAAAATCGCGCCAATATGGGGCGAATATGACATCTGTTCCCAAAAAAGAATAACAGAACCGGCATTTTTCATGAATGAACCAAACGATCAAGGTAAACAATAAATAATTTAGCTAATCTTAAAAGTATGTGTAACACTAAAATGCTACAATTTGTGTAAAATAGCCTTTTAAATCGAAGGAAATTGAAGAATATAAATATTTAATTTATTACATGAAAATACGATCAATGATTCTGAAACCTCGACGATGAGAAACAAGCTTCTATCTGGGCAGGGTATAAATGTAAACAAAGAGCACGTTGTGAAGTTTTGGTTCAGGGTTTGAAGTTGGATCCGACTTCACTTTTTCGGCGAAATGCGCGGGCCGTTATATATCATAGTAGGCTATGGCCATGCTTAAGCTAAGACTCCCTTATCATAAAACAGACTTGACGATCCGGAGAAAGTCTATGGGTGAAAATGTCCCCGATAATTGCCAACTTATTAGCTGACTTTGTCCCGTAAGTTACGCCACCTGGTGTATACTCCTGGTAATACTCCATAAACAAATGCATAGTAACAAATTTAAAATGTTGTGTTATTCGCAAAATTGTATAAAATATTTTTCGAATTCCAGTAAAATAAAGGCGTAAAAAAAATATTTCGCACAATTATGTTCTGGCTTTAAAAAATGAAACATATCAAAAATGAAGATTTAAATATAAGATTTATTGATATTTTTTCAGGGTACTTGTTAGTTATCCCGTCGACCAATTTCGCCAAATTATATAAATCGCCAAACTACTTGCCAAGTTCTACAAATTGACACAATTTTTTATTTTAAATAACGAAAAAACAAATAAATTAGTATAACATTAATAAAAATACAAATAAAACGTCGAAATATTGGTTTTATTGGCAATCTTAAAATTAATTAATTTATGACAAACCATTATTGGCATTTAATCTTACAAATTGGCGACAGTAATTTGGTCGACGGGATAACTAACAAGTACCATTTTCAGTATATAGGACTTTGCGGGTTATTTTTTTTTTAATCTTGGCACAATTTGGGCTTCGGAAAGAGCGATTTGTTGCCGATTGATATAAACAGTTATGAAAACAAAACTTATGAACTGTCAGCTCGTTTTATAAGAATTTACGGCACAGATGTCATATACGGCCCCATATTGGCGCGATTTTTTTCCGACGCCAATTTTGCGAAAATCTCGTTACCATATCATCTATATCCGGATAACCATATCAAGCAAAATAACGACACTTTGGTGCCAGTTAAGTATCCGGTGCGTACATGATATTGGCGCCAGAAAAAAAATCGCGCCAATATGACATCTGTGCCGAATTTACATGTATAAATTTAGTTTCTAGATATTATTATTGTTTTTTATATACGATTTGTTTATATTTGTATATAAAATAGATAAATGCCTTTTTTATATTAAATAAATTGTACAAATATTGGAAAATATTGCTTCTTTATGTGAAACAGTGAATATGCTTCCAGAAATTACGTTGCCAAATTTTCTTCTCTCGCCAAAGCCCCTATAGTTGAAAAATACCGATTTATTATTATATAATGTAGTATTAGCTAATGTTCTGTAATCTGTTCCGCAGTCAAAGTTGACTGCAAAAAAGCGATGCTGGAATAATGTGGTTTCAAGTATACGGTTTAAAAATAAAATTAATTTTGCGCCAAACTACACTTACGCCAATTGGCTCTAGGTCTGATTAAGGAAGAATACTCAAATTAAGATTTACAAACACCAAAATCGTAGCATGATAAGAATACGGTATTTGCGGAAAGTTGAGGGACATGTATAAATTTAAGTGATTATTAAACTTTATTTTTCCAATTTTTTAAGTGTTTATGACTTCAGTCTTTTTTTTTTTTTTTTTGTGTATCTATGCGTGTTTTAACTTTCCTAAAATACTTTGATACATTTTAGGAAAACTTACATAACACATGTGAGTTAAAACAAGGAAATTAATTACGCACCAAACTATGCCCGCCAAGATATGCCAATATGCTGTGGAGCCAATTATGAAACTTTCCATAGATTAATACATACAAACTTTATATGAAAAAACAGTGAAGCTTTCATCTAAAGTATGTTAAACTGAAATGATCCCCCATACCTTCAAAGTAAAACAAATGATAGGCCAATAAATAAATAAATAAATGAGACTGTGCATTGAAACAAATTGAAGGAGCGATGTTAAATTAATACTGTAAGGTGAAATTAATTGTGAAAAGAAAAGAAATAGCAGAAATAAAATAAATCACATATTTGAAAATATAAAAGAGAAAATGAAATATTTTACATTTTCCGGATCTAGATGCTATCCATTTTTTTCAATAACTAATATCACTGAGAAATTCATGGTAAAATAATTTTCTTTCCTGATTATTATTACTATTATTATCATCATTTATTTACATAACGGAATACAGCAGTAAACATTTTTTGTTTAACAGTAAAATAAGTTCATTTTTTAAATAAAATGTCTAGAACATATCAAAATTTTAAGATTAACAACTATCATTTGCAAACTACAAAGCACATCGTAAAGAAAATGGTAAAAGACAGATGGAAAACAAATTAAAAAATATTTCTGTTTCTCACGTTAGATGGCGCTAGTCACGGGAAACCATATGGTTTCTAACCACGTGAACAGCGGACAAAGGAAACTTAGCGATTGCGAGGCCTGTTATTTCGATAAAAGGGCCTTGGCTTAAGCATTTAAATTGGATGAGTTCTACCCGGAATATCCACGCAGATTTTCATTGGTCCATTTCCAAATCAAAACTTTTTTTTATATATAGAAGGAAATGTCAATTTTTCAGAAATTTTCTATTTTCAGAAATGTTTTTTTATCTGAAACTAATTATTATTTTTTTTTAAACTGTCTACCACATATGATCTTATATTTATATCCTACCACCAAAAATATTTTTATCGAAATCGCTTCAGTACTTTTGGAGTTATGGGAGTTTTTAGCTGAAAAGTACAATTTTTCGGAGAGCTAAAAAACTTAGACACTTGTAACTTGCGTGAAGTTCTTGCGCAGTTTTATCAAACACGTCAATTAAAGTATATATAAACACTTGGATAAAATTTAGATATGAAATGTTAGAATAAAATTAATGTGAGTGGGCATGGCGTCCCAGTCGTGTCTTGTCTTAAAGGCTACATCCCTTTCCCATGATCAGGACTCTTAACATACAATAACTATAAGAAGAGTTTTTTGGGAGAGAGGATGTGGGGGGTATGCGTACCCCTAATCATCTTCTAAATCTAAGATGGAAGAAGGATTAAAATTTTGAAATTTTCTCTAAATTAACTTCGAAAGTATTCTAAAGTACTGCAAAGTATTAAAAATATTTATGCGATTTCTTAAATTTTATGTACGCTTAAAGAAAAGACAAATGTTTCTTAATCTACTAAAATATAACATAACCTTAAACAAAAACATACAATAACCTCTTACGAGTTACCTGAGATTCCGGAAAACGTTATTTGTCTTTCGAAACCTCTGAAGCCATTATAGTTTCAAGATTTAAAAAAATCATTTATTAAAAAAAAAGTTTCTTTTGCTGCTACTGATTTTCCGAATAGTTTTTAGATTGCATTAAGGAATTTTCTCGATACGAAATATTGGTTGATGCTGTTAATTCTCAATTAAACATTTTCAGCTGTGTCATTGAATTTATACATGCAAGAGTAACAAAATAGCATTAATTTTAATGTTAATGCTAATACTGATAATTTTTCAGATTTATCTGTAAAACACGTTTATTAAACATGAAAATATTTACTTGAGAAAGGAAAGCACCCGAATAGCTAAAATTCCGACTAGGGAAAACTTATTAATACACTTAAATGTACTCGGAAACATTTCCGAAAGTCAATGGCAACAAAAGAAATTTCTTTTTTTACTTCTTTAAATCGCAAAAAAAAAATGTTGGTTTCTAAGGTTCCTAAAAGTAAAGAACGCTTTTCGTAATCGTTAGTAACTTGGAAGAGGGTATTGTATACAGTATAACTTCAAAAATCCGGCACCATCGGGACCAAGACCATGCTGGATTTTTGAAAATTCCGGATTTTTGAAGGAATATAAAAAATAATAACTAGGAATATCAAAAGTAGTAATGCATTCTTAATGGTGACTTTAGCCATAATTTAATTCATTATTAAGTGATAATTATGTAAGAAAAAGAGAAAATTAAATATAAAAAACTTACTTTAATTGATATTCCTATGTTACCAAAAAAAGAAAAAAATCTAATAAAGAGTGAAATTATTTCTTCTCTTCCAATTTTGGAAACATCGATTCCAATTTTGTTTGCTTAAATTTTTTTTGCCCGTTCTTTAACAAGATTTTTTTTTTTTTTTTTTTTTGTATGTTATGCAAATGAAGAATGTCTATATCGGAATTACAGTCTTGTTTCTATAAAGCGCATATTAATTCTCCAATCATATTTATGAATTTTTCTACCTTTTCTTCTGCCGGTTGTTCATCCTCGTCTTCTGAGCTGCTACTAGTATTATCGGCGGTTCTATTTAGCATAGCGTCAGCGATTTCGCTGTCCTTTAAATTATTCGTTGTTGATGCATTTTCGTGAATGCTTAGCCAATCATCTATGTCCCTTTTTTCGGCACTTAATGCATTTTCAGATCTGCATGTTCAATCAGCTCATAAATTGTGGCCATTTCACGGGAAATGTGAAAATCTGAAAATTCTTCCTCATCATTTATGTCGCCGATGCTGAAAATTCGTTCCGGCCACATATTGCGCCTTGCATCCGCCAAAGTTGTTCCCGTTGCTAAGCAACGGTGCAGTTCACAAAAAATTTGTTCAGAAAATAATCGCAACCGACAAATGACAAAAAAAGTCAAAATTATTTTTTTGCATTTTTAATTTCGATCTTGAAGTTTTTAATTAATAAAGAATTGCTATTTTTCTTTTCCTATAACTTGAAAGTGTAAAAGAAAAAGGAAGGGAAAAGATGGTTCTGTTGCCGGATTTTTGAAGTTGCCGGATTTCTGAAGTTACACTGTATTTTCGTTCATGGTTATATTATTTTTTCCTAGATAAACAAACATCTGTCTTTATATACAGTGTTTAATTTGCTGGCATCAAATATATTTACATTTACTCCGGATGGAAATCATTTAAATACGGACGGCCGAATTGGGGATTTTTTGAGTATAAAACTAGTCGCATGAACTTGGAAGAGAATTTTTTGTGTGCATATCATCTGCTCTAAACATTATGGAATCAGAAGTGATCTTTCTCATAGAATTTCGTCGAATTTCATCTATATTCATCGATTTAATTTTGTCTTACTTAAATTTTATCAAAATGCTGCATTAACTTAATAGAGAGTATTTCATCTCCTTGTGAAGAATATGTCGATAAATCGATTGCCCTTATTTTGTGTTATTTTTTAGTTTGGGAAAACACCTATGATTATTCGACTACTGCTGCGTTCGACTACAATGGATGAACGCATCCTGGCTTAATAATTTCGGCACGTTGATATGGCTGCACGATAATTACGTTTATCCACCGACGCTGGATTTCTATTCGTTGGAGTGAATATGTTCGAATATTGGCGAGATAATATTTAGTACCTGGTTGACCGAGCCAGAAGTGAAAAAAGATTTTTTTTTTTTTTTTTTTTTGCTAGTTTATTTAACTTAACCTGTTTTTTTTAATGCATAGAATTTTGGAATCGATTTTTATCCCACTTCCTGATAGACTAGAACAGGGTTGACAAACCTATGGCACGCGTGCCAGAGTTGGCATGGAAGTCAATTTCTTTGGCACGGAAAAATTTAAATTTAGTAATCATTATACAGATAAAATCGATTTTTATCTATGTCTTAATCAATAAGATTTTGTTCCATAGGAACTGACTATCACAAATAATGCAATTATTTTTTAGATGAATTAACACATCAGAAGATTTTCTTTTGCTGTGATGCTATGCAGCGTTTTCAACGTGTATTTTGTCTTTCTATGAGTTTAAAAAGCTGTAATTTTCAAATAGTTTTCTTTTGACAGTCACTGCAATAAAATGGCAAATGAGCCCAATTTAGCTATGTATATTTGTAAAAATAACAAAATATGAACCAGGTATAAATCATTTTCCATCGAACGTACAACAGCAAAAATCTCATCAATACATTATTAATACCTTGTTTATGCAACATGAAAAATTATAACCGAGATGTTGCGTTAATAATAAATTAAAAATTACTAAAATAAAAACTTGCACTTTTTTACTTATTATAGTATGTGCCGCATTAATGAATCATATTTACGAATTAAAAATTCATTCATGTAATAGCTGATTCCAATATACAGAGAAATAGTATTTTGATACTTAATATTTTTTAATTATTAATTATTAATGCATGAAAGCAACTGAGTTTATAACCAGTGTTTCGTATAAACATAGTTATCTTAAAGGTATATATAAATATTATACAGACATACATACAATAAATACAATAAATCCAACTGGAGTGAAATTTATTGTATGTATGTCTGTATAATATTTATATATACCTTTAACTGTTGAATGCAGGCGTTATTTATGTGTGTATGTGTGTTTTAATATATATTGTAGTATGAGTGTTTTATTATAGTTCTCTTAAGTTTGGCACGTTAATTGTTGATAGATATTGTTTGTGAAGTTTCAGCACGCGCACGTGAAAAGGTTCGCCGTGCCTGGGCTAGAATGATAAAAGATTACGTTCATAGATGTGTGTTCCGATGACAATACAACATTTTAATATTTTTAGAACTTAATTATAAATTAATATATTCATTTTAAGGCATTTTTCAATTAGGGGGTCACAGGTGATAAATCGCCCAATATTCTCTATAACTCGTGCAATTATATGCGAGTTGGAAAAACAATGTATTTAATTATGTGACAATAAGCGCTCTCGCCAAAATATGCCAAAGCGCTATGAAACGTCAACACTAAAATACTTTAAAGAATTGAAAGTGTAAAATAAATTACAAATAAAAAAGTGTGTAATAAAAAAATACGCTTTTATCAATTAATAATTAACCCTTAAATGCCTGATTTTTCAAAAATCATTGTAATAATGTTTTTCGGCTTTCATTTTTTAAATAAATCATGGGAAAAATACTTTAAAAAATCATATTTTGTTTTAAGTATGTTTTAAGGCTAAAAAACAGTTTGTTACTAATCGGCAATACTGGTCTGTAATTAAAAAAATAATTTTCCTTGATAAAATTCTATAGTATTAAACACACAAGAATTTTGGGAACTATAATAAGAAATAAATTTTGCTTGCTCACTGATGAACAAAATAGGGTATTTCGCAAGCTTCCAAATAAAACAAAAAGAACAAGTAGCAACAATTGAAAAAATAAATCTATCTTTATTCTTAAACAGCAGAAGTGTTGCCATCTACATGTTGAAAATCGATTTAATAATATTTTCCGAATGCATTTTATTGGCAGCATTGGGCATTATAGCTTCAATATTATTGTAATAGTATTTTATAGCCTAAATTGGGTATGTTGCCGAAAAGCAACGCCCGGCATTTAAGGGTTAAATATCAATAAATTTACAATTACATTATGAAAAATAAATTTAAATGACTAAAAAGATAATTTAAATAAAGTTTCGTTTTTCTTGCTGGTTCTCTTTTGTTGGTAAATTAACAGAGGAAAAAGTATATATTTTTAATAAATTCACTGCCTTGAGCTCTATAGCAAACGTGAATAAAAGCAGCGAATTTTTCATAATCGAGGTCGTTGTCCAGGCCAAATTAATGTATTGCAATAGATATTTTTTGGGGGAAAAATATGAATTGCAGTTAAAACATTTGGCGGTATTTTCAAGAGGACCATTTATTTGTTGCTTATATAAGAGTATTAAAAAAAAAACAACAACTATTTTTAGTACTTCCCATTATCTCGTCGACCACTTTCCATAAAACAAACTACCGTCAAACTAATTGCCAGATTCTAACGAAAAATAAACAAATGGATGAATGTTGGCACTGGAATCGCAAAAGAAGAAAAGAAAACGGAAATCAAATATTTTTATAAAATAAATTTTAAAATATGAAAACAGAAAAAAAATCCTGAATATTTATTTATTTACATTATTTTTTCTTTATTATCGGTCTAGACTGCTGACTGTTTGCGACGACAACAGAAACGGAACTATTGTACGTAACTATGCATCGCATCATTTTATTTTAATGCTTCTTCTTTTTAAAATTACGTCGTTTCCGTTTAAGAACACAGTTGTTATTTAAAAGAGATACTTCACTCACGCAAAAACACACGCTCGCTTACTTTAGTCCTATGGAACATATTTTTTAAAATATCTCGTTTGCATTTTAATATTTATGAATGTATTTTTTTTTTTTTTTTTTTTTTTTTGCACTGGATAGCTGAGATCGATCTAGACAAAAACCCTTTTTTACCTTTTCGATTTTGGTTCCAGATTTTTTTATTTTTTTATTTTTTTTATATAAAGATGCTTTCACTTTCGGAATCTGTTTTGGAAGTGAAAGTGCCCTCATTAAGAAAAAAAGAACTTGAAATCAAAAAATAAAATAAAGTAAAATAAAATAACGACAATTGTAGTTTCCAATGAAAAAAAAAATATTGAAACTCAAATGAGATATTTTAAAAATATGTCCCATAGGATTAACATTGACAAGTGGATATTTCCGCGTGAGTGATGTAGCCCTTGAAATAACGAAATAACAAATAAATCAGTAAAACATCATTAAAAATACAGATAAGCGTCGAACTGACAATGAATAACATAACAAACACGTGTAACGAATTTGATGTCAAGTAAATGTTACGCCACGATCATGCAAGTTGTGACGTAAAAGCAACAATAATATCGTAAATTTAGCGGTGGTTTTTTTTGTATGGAAAGTAGTCGACGGGATAATGGAAAAGTACCCTATTTTTACTTATATTCCACTATATAAACATAGAAAAGGGAAAGTTACTATACCCCAAAAAATCAATAAGTTATGAAGGATAGATTTATATCTAAGGCTCGTAGTGTTAGCACGATCGAAAATAATGCCATTGAAAGTAATATCATAGTGGTGCAAAAGTGATAATATATTTAAGTTTTAAATATAAAAATGCTTGTTTTCATTTAAATGTAATGCCGTTTAAACACAAAAATACACTTTAAATAATGCCATTTATTTCTAGAAGGAGAAGGGGGAAGGGGGGGGGGGGGGGTAGAACTTGATTTTGAATTCCGAAGAGTTCATTGGAGTACGTAAAAAGCAGATTTTAATGAAAATAAAAAACCTTTCTATCTAGCAAGAAATTTGGATTGTCATTTATAGAAATAAACGTTTTTATATGAGTGCGATAATCACAGACATATCCTGAGTGGTTTTCAATGTTTTATAAAGATTTAAATGATTATTCTTCAACAATCGTTGTCCAAGTCAATTCTTGGCGTCAAAAACGAGCTTTTCGGGAACAATTAGGTAAATTTGGCAGAAAAATTATCTTGATTTTAAAATTGTTGCTAATTTTGTACCAAGGTGCATCGCCATTGCATCAAACTACGAGTGTAGCGATATTTGTAGCAATATAGTAGTGGTTTCAAGCATAACAAAAGTATAAGCACGGAAAAAATATCAGCATATTTACCAAATGTTTGTGAAAATATTTAAGTTCACGAAATCAACAGTTGGTAAAATCAATTAATTTTAATTTTTCTAGTGAAGTCAAGAAAAATTACCATATTTTTTATACATATTGTTCTTTATCTAGTGTTCGATTTAGTACAGACCGGCATTTAGTGCCACCTTTTAGCTGGTTTTTATTGTGTTTATGATAAGTGACCATTATTATTGGCCCGAATTCCGATTACGGAAGTTTGAAAATAAAAAAATTGCTTAAGCCTACCAAAAAAAAAGATCCAATATCGAGACTTGGATAGATTGTTTCTCATAATCATATAAATCATAATTCATAAAAGTCTTCAAAATTTTTTTCGATTGATACCACCTTTTTGAGTAATCAGCTTGTTTTAACCACAGAAAACGATTTTTCTTGATTTAGCGAACCAGCTAGATCGATTCCTTGAGCTCGAATTGGTATAGCCGTCAAGTTTTGTGAAAATCGCTAGAGCCGTTTTCGATATATACCAACATTTCCAGTGCTGAGTTTGTTTTAATGGATCGAAACGAATTTTCTCGGATTCAAAGCCTGGCTAGATGCGTTTCTCGTGCTAGAATTAGTATAGAAAACACATTTCGTGTAAATTGCATGAGCATTTTTCTATTTATAGGCCGTGGGCCGTACGTGAATATCATGCAAGTTCGTTTCAATCATCCAGGGGCAATTTTGAGTTAATCTTAAAATTTAAATAATATTGTATAGATAAAGAATTCATAATGTTCTGGTATCATAAAGTGCACATTTTTTCATAATCAATAAGGAAAGGGCAGCTGACGTCACTGTTGGTTGAATTACTGCTGGTCAGCAAGAAAAACCTGTTCATTCATTATGACTCCTACCTGTACACATGAGCTAGGGAAATTTGATTGGTCTACGTTTAACAGGTCTCTGATATCATTGGCCTACATCGCCAAGACTATTCCTACAATGATCGTTATGACAAAAATGTAGTTGGTAGAATGGTTGACGGAAGTTTTTGTTTGTAAACATGCCCTTTCCTTATTGTATGAATTCTTAATTTTTACAATTTCTGCGGTCCTGCTTATATGCTGGTATGTAAAAGTAGCCGAATATGCAACTGAATCCTCCAATCATAAGCCGCCGTTTTTTTTTTTTTTTGACTGAAATTATGATCCAATGAACATCGCCGAATCGCAAACGCGCTATCTAGCGTTATCTCCACCATATGTATACATCCTAGAATTCGCCTTGTTTACAAAGTTGATTCCGGGTATGAATGATACTAATGCTTATATTAATACAATGTCTGCTGTTACGAAATGTTGTTTGCATCTTGTCAATGATGCAGACATAAAAATATTAAACTTTTCCACCGTCAATTGGGCAAAAGTTAAACAGTGCTGTTTGAAATGGAAAGATTTTGATACGACTGAAGGTAAAATAGCTTCTGAATTGTTATTGTTGCCTGTAAATGAACAAGAAGAATTACCAGATGATAAAAACAATGGTTTTCATCGTAAATGCTATAGTAAGTGTACGGATAAAACCCGAATTGCTGCTGCTGAAAAAAAAAAAAAACATTCTAAAGCATCAACTTCAAAAGCAAAACAATTTTATGATGCATCAGTTTCCGAAAACATGATTTCTAAACGAATTATGCGAAGTGATTCTATATTTTCGCAGGGTGTAAACAAAAAATGCGTGTTGCCCGCCGTATGTGTTGTTTGCAAAACAGAAAAATATATTGTTGACAGACCTACAGGTAAAAGAAAAGTTAGCTAAATGTGAAACAACTGGCGGTGTTACTCCAATAGATATTCAGAAAGATATATTACAAGAATTTGATATTGGTGAAAAGTGATTTAATAGCTTTCTGAAAGAAAGATTAAGTGATCCAGTAAGTTCATTGGATTTTTTTTCTCCCCTTAAAAAATTAAAACTTAAAACTTTCACTAATGTTGGAAAAACAATCAAGATGAAGGTCAAAGATGAAATGCTGGCTTTGAAATCCAGTAAAGATTTATTAAATCGCCTTCTTGTTATTGCAAAAGTGAAAAATATGGATCTCAGTGAACTCATGAAATATAGTCTTAACACTAACCTTTGTGTCTTGGTAACCATGATGGAAGTAAAAACAGAACAAATAAAGCATTATTATTTCATTACATTGAAAATAAATATTGTTGCAGCATTACATCAGTTGAAGATATCCCATCCGAATCAGTGTTGTTAATTGATGGCATGTCACTCATTCAGCAAGCAAAGGGCATTCATCTGACATTTAGAGATTTTGCACAAAGCATTTTAAATTCTATTTTGAATCTGGCCAAAAAATTCAAATGCAAGCGTGTTGACTTCATAACTGATACTTATCCCACATTAAGCATAAAAGGAATGGAAAGAGATCGTAGAGCATCAATGGGAACCCAAGTTATAAAAATAAAAAATTCAAATCAGAAAATGCCGATACAATTTAAGAAGTTTTTAACTTCTGGCTCAAATAAAGAAGCTTTAGTTGAGGTTTTTTTTTCAAGTTTGGAAAATCTTAGGCCTCAATTCTCTTGGGGATATTAGGTTAGTTGTTACACATGGAAGTCAATGCCATGCCATGGAAATTTTAGATGAACAACTTCAAGTTACTGAAATAAAAGAGCTTGAAAGTGATCACGAAGAAGCTGACACAAGATTGTTGTTGCATGCAGCTCAAGCCTCATCCCTCTATAAAAGCATTGTTATTTTGAGTCCAGATACAGATGTCTTCTTATTATCTCTGTCTTTTTCTCCACACATAAAAGCACAGCTATATTTTGCCCAATTGATAAAAGGTATAAAAATAATAGATATTAATGCGATAAATAAATCTCTTGGAGACAACATTTGCCAAGCTCTAATCGGATTACATGTATACACTGGGTGTGATTCAGTGAGTAGTTTTAAAGGGAAAAGTAAAGTAAAGTTTTTTAAAATTATGTGTGAAACAGCAACGTACATCTCAACATTCAAAGAACTGGGTAAATTATGGATAATGAATAATGACGTTACGGAGAATTTAGAAATGTTTACATGTGAAATCTATGGCAGAAAAAACACCAAAAACATTGACATATGCCGTCATGATTGGTTGCGGCTTGGATGTAAAAGTGACACTGTGCTTCCTCCAAATAAAGACTGTTTATTTAAACATATGCAGCGTGCCAACTACCAAGCAGGGATTTATAGAAGAAGTCTCATTGCTAAAATGTCTGCACCTTCTCCTATTCATCATGGTTGGAAAGTTTCTGATGACGTTCTAGAAATTGATTGGATGGCAGATGAACCAGTTCCAAGATCTCTTCTGCAACAAATTCATTGCAAATGCAAGAAAACATCTTCTGAAAAATTATTGTGTACTTGTCGTGCATCTAATTTACATTGCACTGAACTATGTTTTTGTTATAATTGCAACAATTGCGACCAAACTGATGTGGAGCCAGTATCGGATTCTGATGATGATGAATTTTCTAAATAGTATATTTCCCTAGGCCAAATTTAATATATTATTTCATCTTGCTTTAATTCAGAGCTTTTTAATAAGAAAAATAGCTTTTATTGTAATATTTATTTTTTTAAATGAGTAGTTAAATGATTTGGTACAGGCTTATTTGGATCGTATTTAAGAAGTAAAATTTTATGGTATGTCAAATGATCTTATATTATTCAAAAGTTTAAAGTATTCACAACGTCTAGTCTCAAGGAATATAATAATATAAAGATCTTCGACTATATATTGACATGTTTCTCACATATTTTTCTATGTTTACAAGGTAAGTTTTGAGTTTTGATGATGCTTGAAATGATCTATATAACACAAAATTCTAATGAACGCAAAACCTTGCGTTTTTAAGTTTGTGTTCTAAAGAACCTGTACTATATTTTTTTGTGGTGTATATTTATATTCCTACAGTATTTATATTCCTACAATTTGAAACCAATGTTAATTTCAGGTGTCAATTCAGATTTTATTTTTTAAAACCCATTTTTGTCAAAAAAAAAAAGTGAAATTTCTATTTATTGTTTTATTATTATTATTAAAATCATGCGAAACCTGCAGTTTTAACAGTCACTATATTTTACATTCAATAACAAGGATGTTTCATAAAACCAAATAAATCCAGGAATTTAATATAATACTGAAAAATATTTGTACTGTATACTTTTTGTGTGATTGGATGTTTTTTTAAAAAAATAATTTAGATTAAAAAAATTAATGGTTTAGTTTTAAACCATGGTTTAGTGAAAACAAATTAGTTCATGAATAGATTTGATAATAACCAAAAAAGCTTGATTAATAGATAAATAGATTTGGCAAAAAGATTTTGATTACCAGTGATATCAGCAATATTTTTTTCAGAATTTATACTTTCTTCATAAAAAACCATGAGTTCAGACATATTATCAAGAATTACATATTAAAATACACACGAAATGATATAAACAAAAAATTCTGTAATTCTGTCTCTATATTTTAACTGAAAGTTTAATTGTTTACATCTGTGATGATGTGCGGATTATAAGCGTTTGCAGATTTGAGGGAGACTGCTGTGCAAACAGAAGTAATTTATATACAAAATATAGTATATACATAAAAAATAAATGTTTATTTGTTTAAATATATTCATAAACAAGCCTAAAAAGTCCATCAGGTTTGTTTATATATCGTTTATCAAGCTTTAGAAAGTGAGATTTAAAATTTCACTTTCTAAAACTTGAATTGCTCCAAGCTTTTAAAATACCGCCAAGCCCCTTATAATGGAAAAGTACAGCATGCTCAAAAGTGTGATAAAAAAACATAGATTATGAAATTATAAAAGTTTACTAATTTATATATTAAATATGCCAAACGTAAAATATAGACTTTTTTTTACGCATTAAAACCACGATTGTAAAATAATGTGCAAAGATTTTTTCCAGAACATTGGTAAATTTTGTTCGTCATATGGCATAGAATGAATTAGTAGTAATTTCAAATTGCTCCCAAAGAGTTGAAACGGAACTTGCAATTTAAGTACATTTTTAGTTCAAGGCCCACAGCCTATTATAGCAAGCAGAAGTTTTAGCTCTGATCTTGTTTTCCCTGTAAAAACGAATTTTCTTGAATTCGTTACCTAGTTCAATCTTTTTCTCGTGCTCGATTTAGTTTAGGACGCAAGTCTCGTGAAAATCGATCCAGTCGTTTACGATATCATCCATAATCGGGAAAATTGCTCGCTCGTTTAATATATATGATTTATGGCATTCTACAGAAATCCACGAATTTTCGCTATCACGCAGTCGCAGTGCACATACTTAAAGATATCATGATATATATGCAAATATCCCGCCCCGCTCATCCTCGCGGGGCGTCTCGTGTATTTTACGTTCGTTTATAACTGTTTAAGATTTGCGTAAGAGTGTTCGTGGTTGATAAGAGACACAGTAAGTACCAAGCAGAGTTCTTGGGTTTATTATCTTTCTATACATAACTCTTTATGAAACCAGGTCCAGCTGGATGGTATATTAGTCCCAACTACTCTTGATCGACGTATGTTCCTTTAACACTGCATGATGGTTAGAGCCACGCAAAAAACTTGCTCTTCAGTTTATAAAAACGGTAATTCACATTATTTCTGCCAAAGGGCAGATTTTCACATAATAAGAGGAAACTTTACTTTTATTGGTTAAAACTATTTTTAAGACTGGGTTTTTTGATAATACACATGTCTTGCATCATCTTTATTGCACCATTGAAATGTAATTACCATCCTTCACATTAATGATGATTTATCTTTTAATAAGTGTCAGCTAGAGGGACATGTCATTTCAAATACTTATTTCGACATTAATGTGAAATTATCTTTTATTATAATTATGTAATCTGAGTTATATATTTTAATCTAACAACAGTCAAATGTGGAGAAAGTTGATTAAAATTTATTTCTAAATATAATCTGTTTACTTGAAGTAATCAAATGAATCTAATATCTGTCTCATTGGGAAAAGATAATAGCTATTTATGAGTTTGTTTTAAAAATCATCTAATGTTTATTTTAACTGAAACTTATTATAATTTTAAGTATTCATTATATCAATCAATGTCAGAGATGAAACAAATGAAGTTAGAAATTTTCAATATTAAGTTTAAACAAGTGGTTAGTGTGATCATAGATCGCACAAAGGGTTTCGTTTAATATTTCTTTCAAACGTGGTTAAAAAAGCACGTGCCTCCATTTTAATCTATGCATTATATAGAAATGAAACAGATAAATTAAGTAATAATTAATATCTCAGCTTCTAATTAAGCTAGCTCTTTGAACTGGGTATGTATGAAATCTGCGAGAGATTTCCCGTCCGGATGTCAAAAAATTTTATCAAAAAATTTAATATTTAAAAAAGTTTAAGTTTCGTATTAAAATAAAAAATGCAAATGCCTCGTCATGTCTGGGATAAAAAAACCCGATGAAAGGAAAGTTTTAAAGCAATGATCCAATTAATGAAATAATAATTAATATCTCAGCTTGTAATTAAGCTAAGAGTTTGAGCTAGGTATGTATGAAATCAGCGAAAATTTTTATGTCGGGATGTAAAAAAAATTAATCTAAAAATTTAATATTTAAAAAGTTTAAGTTTCGTATTAAAATATACTCTGCTTAAATTTCTCCAGCGCCGATATGTCTGAAAGATGAAAACACCTGCTTTCCGCTGAAATGAAATCTCTTTTCATTGTCTTTTCAAATACAGAAATTAAATTTTTATCGATCGCTTTTTAGTGGATATTTTAACTTATACCCAACGCAGAAATTTGAACTTTATACCAAAATAAAGTAGAATTTTTCCCCCGTCTTTCTATACCTTTTACGAATTGTAGGACCAATACTTTGGGAGATGCGATTTCGCTTTTTAAATGTCCACTTCATTTATTGATTAATTTCCTCCGTGGTAACCATGCATCCGCTGATTTTATAGTGCATCCGCTGATTTCACTGGCAACCCTTAGGAGAAACTTCGCTGATTTGGAGAAGGTGCGTTCGTAGTTGCGTTCAAAAGGTTGATTGGTTAAATTTAGAAGTTAATTAGCCCGTAATTCGGTTAATTACCGACTTTTTCAAAATTTCATGATTTGTTGTTTGATGTGAGGTGTTCAGCTATAAGTACCCAAAATTTCAAGTCTCTAACATGTATAGTTTCTGAGAACGGGCTCTGTGACGGACAGACAGACAAAGGAGTGAGACGAATAGGGTTTTGTCAGATGAAGGAAACCCTAAAAAGGATAGGATTTAATTTTTATTCTTTCATATATATATATATATATATATTGCATTTTTGCATCTTTTAAGCGTATAGATTGTTTCCCTAAAGTAGTTTCGTGACATTTCAACTCCTTACACACTTTTTGCTCGTTGAACGTAACGCCGCAGCAGCCATAAACCGACTTCTTACGCGAAGCTCTACGCTCGAAGTTTATTGCGTCTCGGAACCATGTCGAATATGCATCTTGAAACCATGTCGAAAAAAAAAAACCCGAAACCATGTCGAAACATTCAAATATTTCGAAACCATGTGGGAAAAAAACATCTCGAATCCATTAAAATAAATAATCATTGTTTAACAAATGATATACGATTTAAAAATAAAAAATATATTACAATTCATCAGACATACAAGTAAAAATTACATAAATACATTTAATACAATTAAGAAGCAAGCGTTTTAGCTCGAAACGTTTGCTTTTTAATTGTATTAAATGTATTTGTGTTATTTTTACTTGTATATCTGATGAATTGTAATATATTTTATATTTTTATCTCGAATCCATGTTTTTCAAATTGGGCGACCATTTTTTTCGAGAACTATTCGACCGTTTTCCTTCATTTGTTTAAAGAAAGGTTCTTGGTGAAGCTAATACTACAGTAAATTATAAATTTTATTGATTAATTCTTATTTAGAGTTCGAAAAAGGAAAGAAAGACCGTTTTTGTTCAAATGTGCACTATTTTGTTAAAAATCAAATTTTAAGACTAAATGCTGGTAAAAGCTGCACGATTGGAAGCTCTAGGCGCACACCTGCAGGTACATCCCATTGCACTAGCTGTATTGATCATTTTCTTTTACACACAAAAATTTAAATATACAAGTGAAATGTCAATAAATATAATAAAAAAATCCAAAGAAGATATCTCTTTTCTATATAACCAAAAACATTCGTAAAAATCATGAGAATTTTAGACAAAAGAAGTAGAACCATCCCTTAACCCCTTGTCCTCCTGGAAGAACGATGCGTGCGTCTCGATTTTATCGTAGACGACTACCATACGTACAGCGCGTACGTCCATGTAGAATATGAAAATACAAATTTGCTCTAAACACTGGTACCGTAAAGCCTCTCTAAAGCTACCACGTTCCGTTCCAATAAAAACTGGTCGCTCCGAGAGGTGGTCTTTTAATGGAGGTCATGTTTAAATCTTGATTTTAATCGTTGAAAAAAGGTAACAATTAATGCTACTAAAATTTATTTTTCACATTAGGAAAAAATATAAAAAATTAAGTATCAAAACAAAAGTTAATTACATAAGTTAATTACTGCAGAGTTTAAAAAAAGGAATACATTGACGCTTGCTTTGATTTTACGGTTTTATCTTTTATAACTTTTATTTCCAAGTCCTTTCGAAGTTCAGTAAACAAATGCAATTTTTTTGGACGGAAACAAATAATGACAATTTCATTAATTTATCTATTTCTTTGAGAGTTTTCTGACAGAATAGGGCGGGGAGTTTATTGTCTGTCATTCTTAATTTGTCATCAGAGTTAAATTCATTGCTTAAAAAGGCACAAAGTGGTTTAAACACTTAAAAGTTACCGGAGTTAAAAAAGAAAAATCTAAATTTAGTTTAGAAGTTTAATGAATAATGCGCTCTCCGGAATTATTTTTCTAATAAAACCTTCTTCAAGCGATCGGGAAAAAACAGAATTTGTTTCATTTTCTTCAAAGAAATGGGTTGCTCATGGAGGAAGTTCAACTGGGATGGTCTCTGAATGGAGCTAAAATCAGTACTGAGCCTATGGGAATAAATTTCGTTCCATGAAAAAATGGTCGTTCAGGGAGGTGGTCGCTTAATGGAAGTGGTCGCACAGGGAGGTTTCACTGTATATACGTCCGTACTAGAAAAAAGCTGTCTAGGTGTGAAGGGGTTAAGAACCAAAAGCAAAATATTGAAATTGACGTACAAACGTTGACATTTCTCTGCAACATCAATTCGAAATTTTTACCCTTCTATATTTTTTAGTAAAAATGAATCAGTGATACGCTAAGAATAAGGATAATTGCGTAGTACAAAGGATTGTTTAAAGATTCAATCCCAGACTTGCGTTATATTAGAAAAAATAAGTTGGCAGTTTCTGATCTCATCTTAAGATAAACTTGTAGATTATCAAAAAAATGTCAAACCTAATGTCTCCGATGTGACATCAGTTTGTTAAATACCTGTCAAAATTCCGATGAATTGAATATTAAGTGACAAATACTAAATAAAACATTTTCTTTGATTAAATCTTAAAAGCGGTTTCTATAAATAATTTATTTTTTGAGCAAAAATGTTTATCGTTATAAAATGTTCGACTTTTAAAACTTTTATTCGACGATTCTGCAATACATATCCGGACAATTTATCTAAGTTAAAGAGATTATTTTTGACAGGGATTACTCGGAGCTTTTGATTCTGAACTTTGTCGCTATATTTCAATGTCTACCCCATGGGCTGTGAAATTTTATTTGTTTATTACCACCGAGAAGAACTATATTCACCTTGAAACTACATCAGCCTTGTTGAGTTCAAAATACATCAACTTTGTTCAACTGAAGCCAAACCATAACTTCAACGGTATTTAAAATTAAGCCTCTTATGATTTATTTAAGTTACAGTGTAACAAACCTAAAAGTTGAAAATGCACAAAGGTTTATACAATCTACGCAAGGATATTTGAGCGTCATCACTTGAATAACTTGCATCGCTTCCGAAGCACAAGGTTAATCAATCAACATATGTAAATGCTAACACATTATATGCTTAAAAATTCATTTTTCACAAACTGTGAATAGAATGTTAGGTCACGCAATAATATGTTTTTTTAGATTGCTAATATAAATTTCTGCTTGCACCGAAAACTTTGTACAGGGTAAAACAGGTGGTGTAATTCAATTCAATTCAGTTTAAAATCACAGTACATCAGTTTTTGATTTATAATGATTTTTAGAACTACAAAATTCGCTAACGCTTTGGAAAAAATTGCTCGTTCAGTAACAATGCGACGACAGCAAAAAACCTATACAATGCGAACAAATTAAATTGATTACAATAAATAATAATAATATTTATTATTAATAATACTGTGTTATTATTATTATTATTAATAATTTATTATCATTATTTTTTTAATTTGTTATTATTATTATCGAATTATTATCATTATTATTATTATTATTTTGCATAAAGAAATCATCAAGTTTATGTGAACTGTTTAATGAAATGTTATTGTATTTCTCTTGTTTTTTTTCTTTCATATTTTTTCTTAATAAAAGAGTTTTTATTTTCCTTTAACTATCCATAAATAATTAGGGTTTAGAAATAGCATATTATAGTTAGCTGTCTCATATGCTCATCCCAACATTTGTTGTCTTGGACTTGGCGTTAGCTCTTGCGCCAATATTTGCATTTGGCGAAAAGTGGGGCGCCACTATCCGAAAAGTATTGAAAGATCATGCAACTGAAATATAAACAAAGAGAAGGCTATTAACATCCAGCCTCAACTACTGCCCTAAAATCATAATAGACTTGGGGGGTATGTACAGTCGTGGAAAAAAAAAGTAAACACCCCTACTAACTCCTCAACAAATCATCGTAGACGAAATTTATTGGTACCGAACGATTGGAGATAAAGTCTACTTTTAAATGATGCATATAACATTTTCTTAGGAGGTCATCTACATATTAAAACGAATCCAAACTTCATTTTTTTCAATGGCAATACCCAATTTTAACAAGATATTTCAAATTTTCGGTTCAAACTATGCCTAGACACCAAATTTCAAGTCATTTGAATGATAAGTTTTTGAATTATAAACATTCAAAATTTAGTGATGTAATGTTAAATTGCATTTTCATATTTTTATTTAAATCTCCTGGAATTATGCTCCTAATGTGCTAATTTTTTGTGTAGCAATAATACTAAAATACCCAAACAAAAATACGCTGAATTTGCAATTTTTATAATTTTATGATATGAATTGTGAAATTAATATTCGAAAAAATTATGAAAAAATTATGATTTAGATTTATTAAGCTTTATGGAAATACAAAATTTCACATTTTTCTTCTAAGTAGTTTTCAAATTATGCTTAAAAAACCGCAAAATGATGGTTTAAGGGGCCGTCTATGATAGAAGTGAGTAGATATTTTGAAATTTATTCTGCTATCCTGTAATCTAACAGGCTTCATTGACTCCTTGAGTGCCGCTTCAGGTGCCTTGATCAAGAAGGAGGTTCTGACGGTTAACAATCGAGTACGGAAATTCAATTCGGATACAGCCCTTAAAATACGCTCGTTTTAAAATAAATAATTTATCGGAAACTTATGGAACGAATTGCATAAAAATTTGTTTTTAGGCTAATTGAAGGGTGTAGAGTTCATTTATGCTGTCAGAATTGTGTACTGCCATTGAAAAAAACAAAGTTTGGTTTCGTTAATATGTAGATGGCCCCCTAATCAAATGTTATATACATCATTTAAAAGTAGTCTTTATTTCCAATCGTTCGGTACCAGTAACGTTCTTCTACGACAATTTGTTGAAGAGTTAGTAGGGGGTGTTTACTTTTTTTTCCACGACTGTACCTTTTGTATCGCAGGTACTTACAAATGAAGTTATTATCCAATGAATGGATCCCAAATATCAAGATTCTTTGAAATTATAGAACCAAATTAGAAAAGTTTCCCAAAATAGGGTAGAGGTTGGAATTCACAGACATCATTTTATGCGTTTTTCGCAAGTGGGAGGCTTCGAATGGATTGGAATGAACATTTTCTTTTTGAAATAGTAGTATTTTTATTATTTAGTTTATAGTAAAGATGTAAATTTCATTTCATGTTAATGAACAGAAAAAAGCTTTTAACAATATTTTCAACACTGTATTCTAATATTGCACTAATATTATAAAGAAGAAACGTTCGTTTGTAGGTGGTAAACTCTGACACTCCAGAATCAATTTCAAAAACAATGGTGGCAAAATAATGGTGTTAGTCTCTGCTTCAAGGTAGGCTACTTTTTATTTTGGTTCCACTGCCACCAAGGAGGATACGGAGCGAAAAACATTTTAGTATTACGATAGTCTTTTCTCCAATGTAAGACTACTTTTTATATTGGTTCCACTGCCCCCAAGAATGATACGGAGCGAAAAACGTTGAGTATTACATCTGTGAAACTATTATGCCTAGAAATTGAAAATTTTTCATGGTGGTTACTTTTATGAAGTAAATTCGCAATAACAACGGTTTTCCGAAAACATCGAAATTTAAAAGAGTGAAAAGAGCAGAAAACTTTCTAAGTATTACAGTTATTCCGAAACTACCAAGCTGATATAAAAAATTCTTTCAGCAATATAATTACTATATCTGCTTAAGAATTAGGTTATTTTTTAGCTCGGTATTACTGCCTCTTAGGGGATACAAGAGAGAAAATCGTTCCAAAATTACAATTTCTTAGAAATTCTGAATGGTAGAAGCTTGAAATTTGACATGGTGGTTAATTTTAAGACGGAAGAGCTTTTAAATAACGGTTTTTCTAAACATCCCAATTTAAAAGGATTGAAATCAGATTAAAATGTTCTAAAATTGCAGTTACTCTGAATCTAACAAACTGATTTAAAAATTCTTACAGCATTTATAATGGTGGCTATCATTACTTAAACATACCCCGCTTTTTTTTCTTAATCACGGCAGATTCAAGGAAGAAAAAAGTTCTAAGATTGTGATTCCTCTGAAACTGCTAGAGATAGAAATTTAAAATTTAACATGGTGGTTACGTTTAAGGCTTAAATGCTCAATAAGAACAATTTTAGAAAATCGAAATTTAAAAAGATGACATGAACGGTAAAAAGCATTTATTCTAATCACTATAGGAGGTTAATAGCATCTATCAACAACGCAATTCTTCTTCTTATTTTTATTTATTCATTTTAATGTAATAAGTTCTCCTTTTTTTTTTTTTTTTTTTTTTTTTTTTTTTTTTTTTTTTTTAAGGTTCGAAGTTTCGGAAAGTGGTAAACATCAAAGTAGAAGTTTCTTAAGGGAATCAAAAAATAAGTTTCTTAATGAGATATTATCAAGTGTCCTAAAATGAAGTGACTGATTTTAAAATTCAATAGCTTGCAATTGGTGATAAATATTAAACAAAAAACTTGAAGAAGGCTTATGTAAGTTGTCAGGAGCTTTTTTTACAGCGATTCTCAATTTTTGTTTAAAACAGCAGAGACAGATGACCCTGCAAGCAATAAGTGCTAAAACTGAGCCCGGTTTTTGACCTCTCTCTTCTCTCAATATCGATACAAAAGAAGAAGGTTAAATAGATGGAGTGGTTCTCAGTCACCAATGCAATTTTCAACTTAGGGGCTCCCTCCATATATTTAACCTCCTTCTTTCGCATCAATACTGGGAGAAGAGAGAGGATAAAAATCGAGCTCCGATTTAGCTCCTATTGCTTGCAGCGCCATCTTTCGCTGCTATTTTAAACTAAAATCTATAATCACAGCAAACAAACTCCTGACATTGTTTAATAGCCTCCTGTAAGACATTTTTTAATAGCTGTCACCGTTTGCAAGTTATTGAATTTTAAAATTAGTCAGTCGATTTTAGGGCACCCGGTACTGTCATTACATATAAAACCATTGTAGCACACACTCTAAAAAAGACATATTCTTCTTAATCTACGAAAATATAATGTAACTACGAACGAATACAATAACCTCTTTCGAGTTGCCCACAACTCAGAAAAGAATTCCTTTCTCTACAAAATCCTCAGAATCAAATAGACTTTTGAGATTTAAATAATCATAGTTTATTTTGCTGCTACGGATTTTCGGAAACATTTCCGAGTAGCTTTTACAGATTATTAATCCGCTTTCTCAAACCGGAATATAGATTTTTTGGGTGCTTTCCATTATCTTGTAAGGTAATTCGGGGGAAGATGCCACATATCAGGATGTTTTGTTTAGTAGAGCCAAAATTGAAATGATAAGATAAATAAAAACTACACCACGATGCTCTTTAATAGTTAATTGGTTATGTACACTCGTTAATTCCTTTCCCAGTGTCTAAGTGATCGAGAAATTTAATGTTAAATAAACTCGCGTGATTGTGGCATGTTCCCCCATATATACGGGAAAGATACTACCTGTTATGAAGGAAAATGTCACACCACAGAAAATAAGAAAAATAAGACTAATATTGGAACATTACCTGTGAATTAACAATAACTATGGTCAAACAAACAAATCTGTAAACTGAAATCATTTTTTTAAAATTTACTTTGCAAAAACTAATAATGGTACAAGCCTGCACAAAATTTCATTCAGCTCAAATGATCACTATTGCAATCTTCGTGCAACCATTTCTTGTATTTGATGCACTGAATCCAACCTCACTTGACACCCTTTTTTATGGTAAAAGTATCCTTTACATACAGCACAAAAATCATCATCATTATCCTCATCAAAACTATCACCACTGGTATCTAGAGGAATCTCTTCAATTGAGGAAGACGCGCTTACACGTCTCTTTTATTTCTGTTTTTTCGGAGGTTTCTTTTTATTTATTTTACCTTTTCTCTACCTTTTTCTTTTATCTTTTCCAGCATAGTTTTTCTTCTTTCTGATGCAGTTAAGACCTCTACTGCTTGTTTCTTACGCCCAGATGGTTTAGGTTTTCTGACCTGAGGAATAGGACTGACTGCTTCTAGACAAGATATCCCTCTGTGCTGGTGGAAATCCACTGCCACTAGATCTACTGTTGGAAGCAACTGCAGGTGTAGGTCCATATGATATTTTGGTAGAATCAAGTGCTGGTGTAGGCCTATTGTCACATTTGCCACTTGTGGAAGCAACAGCTCTGTTATTAATGGAACCCTCAAAAATATCAAACGCATGTTCTGGGATTGCTTGTGGGTTATAGGGATAAATCCTAGTAACTGAAAATACAGAAGTGCCATTTCCTACTGTGGCTGACTTGCTCCAAGCTGTATCCAGACGAGATCTGAACTGAAGTCTTGAGAGTTTACGGTGTGGCTTGCTGTGGATCCAGGCGTTCAGGGCTTGTCGTCAATATGTTTTAAATGGTTTAAAAAATGAGTGATCAAGTGTCTGTAAGTACTGGATAATGTGATTTGGAAGATAGAAAATAATTAATTAATTTTTGTCTTCGTTTTAGCTTATTTCTGAACCATGTTGCGTCTTCCTCAAGTATAGGAGGAAGATGCCACACACACTTATTTCCGCATTGCTGCAAGATTATGACCGCTTCTGTTTGCCTTGTGTGTAACAGAATGTGGAACTCACTTATATTGCTAATATATCATTTTAAATATCCTTTTATAAACTTTAAATATGAGTAACAAAGTTTAAAAGGGTTTTACTCACCAGTTTAAGCGTTCCCAAGATCCAAAAATAACGGCCATAAAAGGCGACAAATTAAGGTAAATTCACAAACCACGTGCACACTGGGACAAGACTCGTCACACAACCCGGTCATTATTTGCATCTGTCGACAAATAAAAGTACTAGGACCAAACTTGCGTCTTCCCCCGAATTACCTTAAACATTTTCATATTCAACAAACATGTTTTACACACAAGTATGATAAGTTAAAAGCATTAACATTAACATTAACATTAATATTATTTTGTGACTCTTGCAACTATAAATTCAGTTGATCCTCAGAAAATGTTTAATTAAAAATGTGTAATACCCTAATACCGTTATTCCTGTTTCAGAAAACTGTTCAATATAGAAAAACGACTGGAAAATATTTCCAAAAATCGTAGCAGCAAATGAAACTTTTTTTATAAATGCATCTTTAATTTTCAAAAGTATATTTGTTTCTGCGGATTCTACAGATAAATAGTGTTGACTTTAAGCTGCTTTAGTAGGGCGCAGCGTCCGGCAGCCCTTTTTATTTCTTTTTTGCACCCGGCGGCTTTTTTAAACCCTTCCGATGCGCCCGGCTGCCCTTTTTAACACTTCCTATGCGTCCCGTGGCAATTCAATTAATCCCGGGAAAATATCTCAAATTCTAGGGACTCTAAACAAACCAGTTCAAAATATTTTTTGTGAACAAGGTACAAGTGTGCTTTTTTTTGAAAAAAAAATGTGCCCTTTTTTTAGAATAGTGTCACCTTTTTGAAAAATGTACCACCTTTTTTTAGAATGGTGTAACACTTTTTGAAAAATTCCTGCCCGGCGGCGCTTTTTTTCTAGAGTCAACACTAGATAAATAACGCTTTTCGGAATCGTGGGTAACTCGAAAGAGGTTTTTTTATATTTTCATACGTGGTTACATTATACCGGGTGCGGCAGGTGTTTGAGAACACACCTTATAGGTGAAATACCACCCTGTACAATATACTTACAAGTCCTTTTCTGCTACGTGTGAACACGTTAGAACCAAGACCAACTGAACAAATGCATAAGCATGCTGTTATTGTTTCATTGATTGAAGAAAACTCCGATTTAGATATTGCCGCATTCTTCAAATTCGCCCGATGATTCGTTTTTAAAGTGAGGAGAGAACTGAAGGATGTCAGGTTTGATGTAGCAACCGTTTTATATAGGAAACGACATTGTCAGCGATATGATATTATAAAGATGCCGGGATTCGTCAGTCGTGTCGATAAAAATCCTAGGAAGTCGATGAGGGCACTCACTAGGGAGCTTTAGGTTGATGAGGCTACCATCCGATGTGTGATTCGTGCGGACCTTCGTTAGAGGTCTTTTGTGATGAGGAGAGGAAAGTTGTTGTCCGAGAGAACCAAAGATAACCGCCTACCCAGAGCTAACCGCCTCCTTAACAAGTTGAAACATCAAGAGAAGCCAGGAATGCTGTTGTTTCCTTCCTATGAAAAAAACTTCACTCAGGTTCTGAAAGTGAACCGCAAAGAGATCTGTGGATGCAGGAAGCGATTCCGATCTTCAATCAAAGAAAATTTTCAGCCTCACTGATGATTCTGAGGCCCTTGAGCAACGAAGATGTCCTGATACCTCCACATTTCTTTCTTCAAAGTGCCAGAGTCAATATCGTTGCTGATATCGAGGTGTTAAAGCCCTAGATTACTTCTGCAGCACGTGGTAGGCCGTATATTTTTCAACAAGGCTCTGAATCATCCCATACAACCCATAAAACCCAATAATGGATGACCAAAAACTTTCATGTCCATGCCATCTCCAATAACTATCCGCACAATATTGTTGTGGCACTCAGAGCAACTGTTGTGTACGCAAAGGCAAACGTTTCCAACGCCTATCTGATTATTGACTGCAGTCAGTTTCGACAGCGTGTACATGTACACACGGTTATTGCAGCTGGCTGCACTTTCAATGAATGACGTCCAGGGCCCGATTAACCTCTGAAGTTAGGGGAAGCACTCCATACATTTTTGGGGGGCCCTTTCATTCGGGAAATGTTTTCTAATTTCTGCTTACTGAGAAATTCATCATTTTTCCCCTATAAGTATTTTTTATTTCCCGGGCTTAGATGTGTTCAAGTATTTTTAGGTAGCTTTCATTACAAAAAGGTACCTATTGCAACCGTTCGGAAGAAAGCGATTTCAAAAACTTTTGGTATATTTTCATCGATCATGACCCCCAGACCCCGAAACTACCCTCCGTTCAAAAGTTGATATATATATATATATATATATATATATAAATGATCTTTGTCACACTGTAACTCTCGTATTTATGAATCGATTTGGATGTAACTTCGTGTATACATAGTGCATACCAATGCCCTGACCGAGTTAGTTGGCCAGTTTCATCCGCCATCATTGTTTCAAAATGGCGGCCATTTAATTTTTTTTTAAATTTAAATTTGAAATGTGGTACCAAAAAATTGAAAATTGAAAAATATTTTTTTCTTATGTGTTTCACTTTGATACAAAGATTCCGGAGCATTTTTTGTTTCGTCTATATCTTAAAAAATGGCAGAGTTATAGCACTTTGAATTTCTAGCTTGGCTGACATTTTGAAACGACCTGATTTTTGTCATGCGATAACAGACGTATTTATGAATCGATTTGGATGTAACTTGGTGTGTTCACAGTACATACCAATGTCTCGACCGAGATCGTTGGTCAGCTTCGTTCGCCATCTTGTTTCAAAAGGGCTGCCATTTAAAAAAAATTAAACTTTAAATTTTAAATGAGTTATCAAAAAATTGAAAAATGAAAAAGATTTTTTTATGTGTTTGACCTTGATACAAAGATTTCGGAGCAGTTTTTGTTTCGTATATATCTTTAAAAATGGTTGAATTATAGCACTTTGAATTTCTAGCATGGATCTAGGATTTCTAGCATTTTGAAACAATATGATATTTGTCACTTGATAACACGCGTATTTATTAACCTATTTCGATGTAAGAAGGCATGTGGATAGTATATCGTAATGTCTCGACCAAGTTCGCTGGCCAGCTTCATCAGCCATCTTGTTTCAAAATGGAGGCCATTAAATTAAATAAAAAATTATATTTAAAGTGAGGTGCAACAAAATTGGAAATTGGAAAAGGTTTCTTTCTTAAATATTTGACCATGATATAAGGATTCCGGAGCATTTTTTCTTTTACCTTTATCTTAAAAAATGTCTCAGATATATATAGCAGTTTCAATTTCTAATGTGGGTGACATTTTGAAAAATCTGATTTTTTGCCTCCGACAGCACTTGTATAAATCAAACGATTCCGATGTGAGTGAGCATGTGCACAGGAATTACTAAGGTCTCGGCCAAGTTCACTCGTTAGCCTCTTCCACCATGTTGTCTTAAAATGGCAGAAATTTCAAGATATCGCCGAATTTGGTAACCAAATATAAGTTATTTTAAATAAAAGCAGCTTGTATAAAGCTGACTAATTCCGCGAAATTCTCATTCATAATGATTTAGTATTGATAAAAATAAGTATTGAATCTCCTATAATCGGTTTCCGCTAAATTGAGCTTCGTGTGTCTGAATAATATAAACATGCTTTTTAAAAATAAGGAATATGAAAACTACCTCCCTCCCGGCACAGGCCGGAAGGACTTTTTAAGATATAGAAGAAACAAAAAATGCTCCGGAATCATTGTATCAAGGTCAAACACATACGAAAAAAATATTTTTCAATTTTGAATTTTTTAGTACCACAATTCAAATTTTAAATTTAAAAAAAATTTAAATGGCCGCCATTTTGAAACAAGATGGCGGATGAAGCTGGCCAACGAACTCGGTCGAGACATTGGTATGCGCTATGTATACACGAAGTTACATCCAAATCGGTTTATAAATACGAGAGTTACAGTGTGACAAAGATCATATATATACAGTGCGTCTCATAAATATAAAGACACAGATGTTTTTGAAATTACATACTATTAATTCAGTTATAAGAAATAAAATTTTATACCTCATATTAAGAACATTGAAATGAATCTCTTATAGGGATTTTAATTTAAATAAAATAATTTCGACTCAAATAATAAAAATAATAAAAAAATACGCTGTCTCATAAATATAAAGACAAACTTAAAACTGCTTCATATGCAATTTTTTTTCGAATGCGCGCGTGCAGAATTAATGCGCACGCGCAGAAATACACTTTAAGTTTTCCAAACGAGCAAAGTTGTTTGACTTGTTTCAATTGCAGAGATGCTGTGGAACACTGAAATTTCTAAAGATGAGATTTGTAAAATGCGTGAATTTAAAGCTAATGGCTTAACAGTTTGTCAAATATGTAAAAAAACTGGGAGAAGCAGAGCTGCACTTTATAAAATTTTATCAAAAACTTACAATTTATATTCGAGATAATGATCTGGCAGACCGAGAAAGACTAATGAAAGACTCGATCGCAAGATCATGTGACTTGTTTCGTCGCAAAAAATGTCTCTCAGATAAGTTTCTCTACAAGTTTATGGTATGTTCCCAAAGGATGCAGTACATCGTCGTATAAAAGAAAGAAAAAACATTGTATGCCGGCATATGTGCAGATTTCCTTTACTGAAAAAAGAACACAAAGAACGGAGATTAATCTGGGCTAAAGATCATATGCAGTAGAAGGACGAATGGATGCAACTCATTTTTTCAGATGAAAAGAGGTTTAACTTGGATGGTCCGGATGGTTGGACTTCCTACTCGCACGATTTAAGACGTGAATCTCGAACCCTCTTCAGTAGGCAGAAAGGGGGAGGTTCTGTTATGGTTTGGGGTGCCTTCTTTTTTAATGTAACTACTGCGTTTCTGGAAGGTAAACAGACATCTAAAGAGTATATAGAACTGCTTGATAGTCAGTTGTTGCCAATTGCTGAAACTCTTGGTGGTCGGAATTATTTGTACCATCAGGATAATGCATCGATTTACACATCAAGACGTACAAAACTAGTCGGATGTACCAATCCCAAAACTTTCTTCTATCTCATACATGTTAATACTTCAAAATTCGCTATCACACTGCCAAAATTAAATGGCAATCTATGCATCTCATGAGGATTCTAACGATATGAATTCCATGCATTAGTTCTTGAGATATGACTATCGCTGAAATCGTCTAAATTCAGCAAAATGCTGCCTAGCAACGCCACCTATTGGGTGATTTATACCAAATCCTAATCAGCAACAATTTATGTCAACGTCTGACTGAATCTGAAGTTTGGAGAAAATCCGTACATTAGTTTTTGAGATAGAGCAATGGCGAAAATCGTGAAAATTTCTGCATAGCAGCGCCACCTATTGGGTGATTAACACCAAAACCTAATTAACAACAACTTGTGTCAACATACAACTAAATCTGAAGTTAGATGAAAATTGGTCCATTAGTTCTATTGATAGGGCTATTGAGGCAATCGTGGAAAAGGCAGCAGAGAAGCGCCACCTGTTGGGCGATTTACACCAACACCCAATTAGTAGCAAGTCATATCAAGGACTAACTTAATCTGAAGTTTGATGAAAATCCGTGCTTTAGTTCTTAAGATAGAGCTATTGGGGAAATCGTGTAAATCCTGCAAAATTCATCATAACAGCGCCACCTGTTGGGCGATTTACACCAAAACGTAATCATCATCAATTCATATCAAGGGCTAACTAAATCTGAAGTTTAATCAAAATCCGTGCATTAGTTCTTGAGATAGAGCTATTGCGAAAATCGTGAAAAATGCAGCATTGCAGCGCCACCTGTTGAGCGATTTACACCAAAACCTAATCAGCATCAATTTGTATTAGGCACTAACTGAATATCAATTTTCATTAAATTCCGTGCATTAGTTCTTGAGATAGAGCGCCCACAAAATTTATGTCACATACACACAGACAGACAGACAGACTCACAGAGTCACAGACAGACATTTTGTAAAAACATGTTTTTTGGAATCTCTGACCCCTAAAACGTGTAAATCCGTCGAAAACCGGAATTCGAAAATTTTCATGAATCCAATACTTTCTTCTTGTAAAGATAGAAGAAAGTAAAAATGGTTTGCCGATAACAATGTTCATGTCACGTTGTGGCCCGCACGTAACCCTGATTTAAATCCAGTTAAGAATCTTTGTGGCACTCTCGTTCGCAGTGTATATGCATCTGGAAGACAATTTTCAAACGTCCTTGAGTTGTAAAAAGAAATCGAATGAAGTTGGCTTGATATAAAGCCCAATAGTTATACAACTTAATAAACAGCATGACAGCTAGAATATATTCTGTCATTAATAGGAATGGATCTTTTATTGGATGGTAATTCAAAAGTATGCAAAATGTCTTTATATTTATGAGACAGCAAATTTATGTACATTTATCAATTTTCGAGTTGAAATTATTTAATTCTAATTTAATTTACTGTAAAATGTTTTCTTGGCACATGCTTTTCGTTATATGCATAAATATAATTTTGAATACTGAATTATTAAAATATTATTTCGAAAATGTCAGTGTCTTTATATTTATGAGACGTACTGTATATATATATATATATATATATATGTGTGTGTGTGTGTGTGTATGTGTGTGTGTGTGTGGATATATATATATATCAACATTTGAACGGAGGGTGGTTTCGGGCTCTGGAGGTCATGATCGATGAAAATATACCAAAATTTTTTGAAATCGCTTTCCTCCGAACGGCTGCAATAGGTAGCTTTTTGTAATGAAAGCTACCTAAAAGGTTCCTTTCTTAAGTATTTGACCATGATATAAGGATTCCGGAGCATTTTTTGTTTTGTCTTTATTTTAAAAAATGGCTCAGATATAGCACCTTTAATTTCTAATGTGGATGACATTTTGAAATATCTGATTTTTTGCCTGCGACAGCACTTGTATATATCAACCGATTCTGATGTGAGTGAGCATGTGCACAGGAATTACTAAGGTCTCGACCAAGTTCACTCGTTAGCCTCATCCACCATGTTGTCTCAATCGCCGAATTTGGCAACCGTTTATAAGTTACTTTAAATAAAAGCAGCTTGGATAAAGCTGACTAATTTCGCGAAATTCTCATTCATAACGATTTTGTATTGATAAAAATTAGTATTGAATTTCCTATAATAGTCCAGGCAATAGAGACCGTATAGGGGCTCTACCTAGCAAAATTCATGGTAGTTCTGGAAAAAGGCTTACTATATGTTTTTTGGGTCGCTGAATCCGAATATTTAACTTCCCACCAAAATTTCCCTCGGCAAACTCCCCAAATTTTGGCAAATTTTGTCCCCAAAAAGGTTTTTATTAAAAAAATCATTTTTTTTGTATTAGAGAAAAAGTATCTAGAAATTCAGAAAGTAGACAAAATTTCCAACAAATTACATATATGACATTATGACTTGGGATGAAGGGGAAGCGGGGATCTGCCTCGGAACATGCGCGCGGTGCTGCGTAAACTAAGTTGCGCAATTCCACTTAACCACTCACACGTTTACATTCGCCCTCCCATCTCCCCTCTGAACTTTCTCTATACGGTTTACTTTAAGTTTTTTGGGTCGCTAAATCCGAATTTTTAACTACCCCCAAAATCCCCCCCCCACACACACACAAATAGTTTTTTTTGAATTAAATTTCTTATTGTTTTAGGGGAAAAGCATTATGAGATTCAGAAACTAGACAAAATTTGCAACAAATAGGATACATAACATTATGACGTAGGATGAACAGGGAGGGAGATGGCTGCCTCTGAACATGCACTGCGGCGCCACGTGCACTAAGTTATGAAGTCCAGGCAATAGGGGATTTTACCTGGAAAAATTAATACTAGTTCTGGATTTCGACTCACATTATGTTTTTTGGGTCTTTGAATCCGAATTTGTAACTTCCCACCAAAATTTCAGCCAGCAACCCTCACAAAAATTGATTTTTTTGAAAACATTTGGTTTTTGAGAAAAGCGCGCGGTGAATGTTCCGAGGCAGCCCCCTCTCTCCCAGTTACTCTATGTCATAATGTCATATATCCTGTTTGTTGAAAATTTTATCTAGTTTCTGAATTTCGTAATGCTTTCCCCCTTAAACATTAAGAAATTTAAGTTAATAACAACTATTTTGGGGGGTTTTCGAGGGGGGGGGGATTTTGAGGGTAAGTTAAAAATTCGGATTCAGCGACCCAAAAAACTTAAAGTAAACCTTATAAGGAAAGTTCGGAGGGGAGATGGGAGGGCGAATATAAACGTGTGAGTGGTTACGTGGAATTGCGCAACTTAGTCAACGAAGCACAGCGAGCATGTTCCGAGGCAGATCCCCCTTCCCCTTCATCCTAAGTCATAATGTCATATATCTAATTTGTTTCAAATTTTGTCTACTTTCTGAATTTCTAGATACTTTCCCCCTAATACAAAAAAAAAAGGATTTTTTTAATAAAAACCTTTTTGGGGACAAAATTTGCCAAAATTTGGGGGGTTTGCCGGGGGAAATTTTGGTGGGAAGTTACAAATTCAGATTCAGCGACCCAAAAAACATAAAGTAAGCCAATTTCCAGAACTACCATTAATTGTGCTAGGTAAAATTCCCTATTGCCTGGAGACTATAATCGGTTTCCACTAAATTGAGCTTCGTGTGTTGTAAGCTTACTTTTAAAAAATAAGGAGTATGAAAGCTACCTCTTCATCCTGGCACTGGCCGAAAGGACTTTTTATTAAACAGAAGGGTCGGTGTTTTAGAAGGGGGAAGGGGAGGGGGTTTGGTAACCAACCAGGGATCTAAGAAATAAGGAGCGCAAAATATTTGCTTTATATAATACTTTTTAGAAGCTACCAAATTTAGGTGTGGTGACAAAAATTTCGCCCACGGACGCTATAGATACTAAAGCTGTACCTATTAGCAGTTTTTATTAGTATCCCTGTATATCCTGCAGACAGAGTATATTTGTAGTATATATTATAGTTTATGTATGTTTAGTTATCCGGGTGGTTTCTAACCATTACATCAAGATACCATATGATTAGTTAATAAAATCCCTGCCGGCCCGGCCTACAGGCGGAGGTAGATTTCGAAGTTAAGTATATTAATTGCACCAACAAAAACTAAATCATAATAAATCCACTTAAACAGTTTTTTCTGACCGCTTCTGACGAGTTTTTATTTCATTTTTATATAATAGCTGGTTTTATCAGAATCATGTTAAGGCGGTATTAAAAAAAAATACTTTTCCATGCTCAACAATTCGAAATTTTCTGGCACATTTTCAGATTAATTTTTAATAGAAAAAATACGAAACTTGCTGACTTGATTTTTAAAAAGATTTATAAGCGACATGTGTTTTTATTTTTCTTTCAATTAATTGGAACTTGATTAATAAACAATTATTTTCTCAGTAGGGCAATATTTTTCGTTTCTAACACAATCGCTTCGGGAAATTCTGTTCAAAATGCCCAATGGGTCATTCCACGTAAAATGAGCAAAAATTTAAAAAAAGTCGTGGCCACATAGTAACAGATTTTAATAAAATTTGATATACAGGTTCAATTCATATTCAAATAGAGCTCTGCAAAATATCTTCACAAAAAATAAATTATTTTAGCAGTTTTGGACATTTAAAAAACTTGTGATAAAGAATGGCATGTGTGCAATCGTCCAAAGTTGCAGGTTTGAAGTTCTGTATCTTGAAAACTATTTAACTGAAATGAATTTTTTTTTAAATAATGTAACCTCTGAAAAATTATCTTCTTATTTATTGAGCAATAATAATCTGGTAACACCATGATTATTCTTTAATTGCTTGTAAAAATGGAAAATTTGCAAATTTTGAGAAAATTAAAAACGTAACCAAAATTAAAGGAATTCAAAAACATCTGAGAAATTAATGCCTGATGTAGTTTTACATATTAAGATCGAATTACTAAAGTTTTTAAGTTGCCATGTATTTCCTTCACCTTAAAAAAATTTTAGAAACTTTTAAACAAATGACAAAATTGTAATTTTTCCTCTTATTGACAGGTAAAAAAAATAATGAAGGAAATGTCCCACATTACAGTTATTGCACAGAAATAAAGATCAATAAGTCCATAATCTGCTAAAAAAATTTCAAGCATGCCTTTTTTGTTTCCTAACGTCACAAAATTGGGTTAAAAAAGGCAATATTAACTACGTTCCATGAGCTATTTTTTTTTTTAATTCGCGCGCGTTTCTTAAAATATTGCACGATTTCAAGGTGAAAAAATTTAGTGCTGCCATCTATTTTCTGTATGTGGATTTAGAAATTAATATATAATTTTCTGTTCAATTGAGCTTTTTTTTTCTACTTTAATTAAAAATCTTCTTGAGGAAAAAATAAACTGAAAGCAAGTATAAAAGTTTTTATATTTAAAATATACACTGTTATCTATAATATAAAAAGAATTAAAAGTTTAAAAAAGCTTTCTTTCACGTCGAAACAAGTGATAAAAATATTGCATTTTATTCTCAACATTTTTTACTATTTATTTTTTTTCTCATTAAGGAATAAAAAAGGCAAGAATGAAAGTTTAAATATTTAATATATATACTTTTTGCTATAACGTCAAGCAATTTTGATATTGTCAGAGGTGTCCTTCATCTCAATAGAAACGTTGCATTTTCCCCTCAAATTTTTTCAAAAATAATTTTTTTCTCATTAAGGAATAAAAATACAATTACTACCATACGTCAATCTGTTGCTTATCATTCATTCCTAATTATAAATAATTTTTAATATAGTCTTTGCATTCTTAAGGCTAATAACCAAAATTGAAACTTCAAGCATGTAGCCAAAACCACGATTTTGCATCCACTTTTAATATAAATTTTTAAACTTAAATAAACAATCCTAAAATCTATTATTTTACATTTACTCATAAATAGATATGATCTACTTACAAAATGGTTTTCGTTAAAATCTGTGACATGTCTGCCGCAGGTAATTTGCTCATTTTGTATGGAATGACCCCAATTTGACATCATTTTTTGAAACATATTCTGCCTCTATCAAAAAATCGATCATTACGGTACATTATATAGTATCTGAAGAAGAGAATCTATCAATTGGATGCGTTTGAGAGCAAAAATTAATTTAAAAATGAGTCAGAAAATAAGCAGTTTGGATTTGATTACACCCTGAATACGATGATTTTTTTCTTCAACGCTATGTATTATTAATTTGTTTTTTCTGTAAGAATTGGTCCTATCAAAAACTTTATATAAATGTTGAAGACAATATTAAGAAGATACATGGTAAATTCATGGGGATTTTATATCTTGTGAATTGACGGAGTTATGGAAATTTTTCTTCTTCACCCCCCTTTTTTTGTTTTCGTTTTTAATTTTTTTTGCGGTACGAGTTGGTCCTATCAAAAACTTGTGAATATAAAAGTTGTAGATAATATTAAGGAGATATATAATAAAATTAATTGGATTTGATATCTTGAGAATTAACGAAGTAAGGAATTTTTTTCTCCCCAAAACCCTATTTTTTGCGCCCCTTGAGCCCATTTTTAATTTTATCAAAAATCTGTGATACATAAATTTTTGGTCCTATTTTTAGAAGTAATAAAAACTTTAAACTGATTTGATATGTACAAAAATTAAGAAGTTATGGGGGTTTTTCGGTTTTCACAAAACCCCTCCCTATTTCCATCCCCTTGACCCGATTTTGCCCATTAACGAACTTGACCGAGATTTTATGCCACTTGATTTTATGTATCAGTTTGGAAGAGATTGGTGAAGAATTACGGAAGTTATCGTGTCCAGAAGAAAGTGATATATATATATATATATATATATATATATATATATATATATATATTAGTGCACTGTCTATGTGTATTATCAATATGATTTCTACTATGTAGTTATCTGATACCTTTTTTAGGATTCCATTAATTTTTTCATTCCTATCATTGCATAGCTTTATTTAATGTTATTTAAATTCATAATATTACGGTTTTTGATGGTGGTAGGTTATGTTTAATTATTGGTTATATACATAGATAGATAGATAGATAGATAGATATAAAGTTTTTTACTGGGGGTGGTTTTGGATTCTAGGGGTCATGATCGGTGTAGATTTGCAAACATTTTTCAGAAATTCCAACATAGGAACGACGCCAATAGGTAGTATTTCATACGAAATCTACCTAACAGCATATTCATTCCATCAAGATTACTGGTTCTATGTAGTGTGAATATTTTTTCTTGTATTAAGCAAAATTTAAAAAAAAAAATAAATAAATAAATAAAAAATGCAATGGAAAAATATAAAAATTAGAGACCTTATTTTACAGTCATTTTGGACGCCCTCTTAAGGGGTCTCAAGACTCTTAAAATTGGAGGAAATGAAAAAAAAGACCATATTCAACATTTAATATCTTAAAATGTATATGATTTAAAAACACAGTTTTAATTGGGATGAAAGATTGAAGTACGCTCTCTCTCGTTTCAGGTATTTAAAAAATTGCAATATACAGAATTAGAATTTATAGGGAGCTCCAAACTGTCAGACATTTGTCGAGCAGAAAAATGATATAACAGCTTACGCGCAGGATTACAAAATAAATATTGAAAATAGAATGAAAATTTTGGTGCCTAATTATTCTTCAGATTGTAATAATTATTCTGAACCTAAATAAATTTGTATTTAAAGTATTTTTATATTTTTAATACAAAGTTGCATTTAGCTAATACAAAATTTTGAAAATTTCAACAGTATTGTACCGTCATGAGACAGGAATGCAGGATGATCTAGATACAAAAAGCATTTATTAAAGCAGCGCGGCACAACTATGCAGTAAAATGAAGAGTTTGGCTTTCGCACTACTAGAGCTTAAGTAAGCCTTGTCCGCAGTATTTGTCAGTACTGCGCGTGGGTTACAGCTTAGAGTACTCTGTACTCTGTCCGGAGAGAGTTATCTCCGTAACCTGCCCTGAGCCTGGACAAACCTACGCCGGGAGCGTAGAAAAGGAAAGTCTTCGCTTTTCGGAGTTTCAGCCGAGAGTCACCGAAACGGCCCCAGGCATTTGTGTATATGTAGGACCAATTTCTTTGAAAATTGTCGGCACTTGAAAATGCTTGAGGATTCTTCCAAGTATTTTAAGAGTTATTGTACCCAAAATGTCTAAAGCTAAGATCTTGGCTTAAAATATGGTTTCCAGTCTGACAGTTGGAGAGAGTTGAAGTGGATATATATTGCAAGTTTAATTGGGTTGTTAGAGATTTTATGATACACAAAACGTATCGTTCTTGTAGCAAAAGAAGGATATTTAGGAGCCACATCTGCCTCTATTGACAGAGTGCTATTGAATAGAACCAGGACTTTACAGTATAATCACCTGATTTTTTTTTTCTCAACAATAAAAAGAAAATTTTAGGTTCAGTTTATACAGACTAACATTAAACATAAGTTTTGAAAATTTCCTGAAAAAATGATCAGAAGTTTTTGAGATTACCTGCGCGTTATGCCCAAAAACGTCATTTGGAGAAAAATGACTTCAAAGTTTCGGAAACGCCGCTCCAGATATTGAGCGGATATAGTTCTAAAAGCTAAAACTTCTGTTATAATGGGAATTTCAAGGAAACAATTATATCAAAATGTTCAGAAAAGAAAGGAATTTAACGTCTCAAAAAAATTAAATTTTGAAGCTTTGTCCTGAGACCTCTTAAATTTTAGAGGGAGAAATTTGTGCTTCTCGTGTCTTTTGGGTATTAAGGCCCTGATGATGTCATTCATTGTGCATCTAGTCACCTGTACAAAACGTTAAAATGTCAAAAATGATCTATGTCTAGAGTCTGTTGCTTTTTGAAATCAGTGTTATTGTGTTCTCAAAATGCCTGCCGCATCCTGTATTTATATTCATATATTAAGAAAAATTTGACTTTTTTACTGCGTAGATATTTTAAACTGAAGATTAAAATGTAAAAATGCTACATTTTTTTAAAAAATCACTTACAGCTTTTTTGTTAAATTTTAATATATCTGTACAATCCAATTGTGTCATTTTTCTTTTAATTTTCTATTATTATCGCTTAAAATATGTTACAAAGAACTATTGCAGTTACATTGTGATATTTTTTAATTTACTTGCAAGAAATATTATTATACGCTTAACCTGAATTTTTCGAAGAACTTTCGATTTGAATGACGTTTAACTGAATTTTAATAACCTTTATGAATCTTAATGGAAAAATTATTGAATGCATGAAAGTTCTAAAATTCCAATTAAATATCATTTAAGGGCACATATTATTTCTCGACAGTGTAAAAGAATAAGAGTTAACATGATGTTTAAAATCATGCCATTTATTTATAAAAAGATCTATATCTATATATATATATATATATATATTCTCGTTTAAATAACATATATATTTTCATTTATGTACAGCATAAAAAGTACACTGGATACATAATTTTATTAGATGCGAGTATTTAAAGATCAGTTAATTATACTTTTTCATGTTTTCCATAAAGGTTAAAAATATTTAACAATAAGAATAAGCATTTTTTTTTTTTTTTTTTTTTTTTTTTTTTTTTTGCTTGTTTTAAGACAAGAACGAAAAATTATGCACCCAGCATATATTATGGAACACTTTCCAACACATTCAAACTACGGTAACAAAACTTTACAATTTATAAGGGTGAAAGATGATATCTAAATAAATAATATGGAAAACGCATAACGTATGCGACAACTCAATTTTTGCAATTACCACCAACAGTCGGAAAAAAATCCGATTTTTGTTTGTGCAGCTCTGTATATGGACTTGCTTTGTAATGCAATAATATTGGTTTATTTTTGTTTGGGACGTGGTTTTCTATGTCTGGCGAAATTTTTAAATTCTTAAGAACTCATTTTATTGCACACATTTTCTATATCTAAAGCTTCACAAACGCAATAAAGCGAGATAAACGGAAAAAAAATGAAAATCTAACAAGGAGAAGGCCAACCTTGGTAAGCACAGAAATTGATTATTTTAATATATCGTCGGTACCATGTCAAACTATCCAATGTGAAAATATCCACTTTTCAGGAGGGCAAGAAAACTGTTTTAATTGTGGATTCAAAATCCGCTCCAAGCAGCAGTAAACAATTAATATATTTTTCGGGTGCTGTTTTTCAACCTATTTAAGCATGCTATTGAGATAAATCATTTGAATAATTTTACTCGCCAAAAAATCACATTGGATAGCTTGATATCGTATGCTTATTTGTACGTTTTCAGCTTCGTTGAACTTTTTCAGCTTCAAACTATCCAATATGCCACATTGGATAGTATGACGTAAAAATTTTGTGCTTTTCCCAGGTTCGCCATTCCATAGTAGCGAATATGCTACATTGCATATTTTGATTTGTAAAATTTTGTGCTTTTCCCAAATTCGCCATTTCATAGTAGTAAATGTGTAGTATTCAATAGTTTAATTTGTAAAAATTTTGGTATTTACATATTCAATATAAAGAATTAATTAATTAATTAAATTAAATTTAATAACGAATATACAGTAAATTAATAAAGATAAAAGCTTATATTTAAACATTCTGTTGATTTTATAAAATATAAGAAAACAAAAATATTTCAATAAATTGCCAAACCGGGTTGGGCAACAACAGGCACCCCAGACCCGTAATTATAAATAGTAATCTTCGGGCTATTTATTTTAAGAAACTCGTGGGCTGCTTTTTACCACTATTTTCGAATAGAAATCTTTGATTTATTTAATCCCCAATTAAAAGAAGTTGGAACAAATGACTTTGTAGAAAATTTGGAAGAAATTCATAGTAGGCTCTTTTAATACAACTAGGGGGCTCAGCCCCTACGAGCTACGAAAACCCTCAAAACTGTTCAAATAAAAAAGATAAATGCAATCTGCACTCCGGCAAATTCTAACGCATAAAATGATCTAAAAATGATTACACTGCCATGTATAGTTTTTGCTGCTATAAAACTTTTTTAATGGAACGATTTTGTCCAACTTTAGCATTAAATATCTCTTAAAATAATTCTTCAATTTGAAAACTGTCTGCATCAGCGTGTTTATCAAACATTTCTCTATAATACCACCGATTTTCATATTTTTGTACTCAATATTTTTCTTAATATTAACGAAGAAAGACCTCCGGTCACAAAAAATTCAAAACCGGCGGCGGCGGTGACAGCGGTAGTTACTTTTTTTTAGAATAGAGAGATAATTGCAAATGTTCTCCCGAACGTGGGGAATGATAAAAAGGTAATCTCTTTTTTCAAGACTTTCTTAATCGTTAAAAAGTTTTTATGACTTTTGATTTACTTTTCTCTCGTCTCACCGTGCTCTAACTCTCATAAATGTACTCGGATTGCCGTATAACTTATTTATGTTTTTGACGTTGCATGTCCGGTACTGAAAACGGACCATTTACAGGTCCCTCACAGGGACACTCTGCAGAGTCCCGTTACATTACGCTTAATGGGGAAAAAAGGAGTTTAATAATACTATTTCAAACATAATAAAATTTATATACATTACTGAGGAGCACAGCAACATGCCTACGTTAGAATATGACGTGTACAGCAGTTATCGTTTATTTATAGGGACACACAAAAAATTTCGATTAAAGTGTAGTCTATTAGCGATAATTGCTGAAAATGCGTTTTATATTATGGTATGCGTTTTAAAACAATGTGCATACTACGTGGTGTGTATAAATTCTATACATTGTATTCAGGACTACCTAAAATAATTCATTAGCATTACTAAGTATGATTCTAAACTGCTTAAACATAGCTTCTAATTGTGCTATGCATTTCAAAGCTGAACTATAGTTAGTATATGAGATATTTGTGGAATGTAAGTAAAATCATAATACAGGGCCACGCAAAAAACTTGAAACATGAGCAATTATGGATGATAATTTCAGGAAGTATCATTTTAGTACTTTTAAGCGTCTTTTAGCTTACATTAAATTTTTAGCTTATTATGTGGACTGTATAAAAATTCGTAGATAATATACAGGGTTGTACAAAAGAATTCAGTTATACTCGCCTATTGGTAGAAATTACCGATTGTGAATTTTCAACCTATTATATTTTTTAATACTTTCCAACAAGATTGAAAAGTGTTTATGAATTCGGTTTGTCTGTCCACGCTCTATCTCACAAAAATATCCCAGGAATTTGATGCAATTGAAAAATGTTAATGGTGTTTAGAATGACATGTTCGGTATTGCATACGAAGTGTGTAACATTAATAGTTCATTTACAGATGCACTCAAAAAATTTCCATTACATTAAATTACAAAAACGTTTGGAGAGTATTTTAACGACAGTACGCTATTTCAAATGTATTAAAACTGATATAAATCACTGAATTTCATTACAAGAAGATTCGGACAGAATAGGGCATGCATTCATAGCATTTGTCGTTCATTTACATGGACACACAAAAGAAATGGGTTACAGTACTTTCTTTGAGGAATAATTGCTGAAAGTGCATGTTTGAATTTCGGTATGCGCTTTTAAATTTAACTGTTTTTTGCATATTGTATAAAAATTCTATACCTCGTATACAGAGAAAGACAAAACAGGGAACACAAAAGAATTCATTAAAAAACAATTACCGCCCATAGACAGAAAAAGTACTCGAATCAGTATTTGAAGCCCTGTAAATGATCAATAGATTTTTTATGAAATCTAGATAGTATGCGACAATTTAGTTTAATTAGAAAACGTGTAACGCGATTTACGCTTTCAACCTTTAGAAATTTTCGCCAATAAACGGAAATATACTCGAACTTCTTGTATGGCCCAGTATATTATCTACTGATTATTATACATTTTACGTCAAATGTTAAAATTTAATTCAGCTAAAAATTGTTATAAACACACTTCCAGAAATTACCAGTCATAGCCAGCAGTTTTCAGTTCTTTGCGTAGCCCTGCGTATTAGGAATTTCTACTAATATGTTTTAGTATAGTAAAAAGAAATAAAAGACCAAAATTGCGTAACTCAATTAAAAACCTCCTTTAAGAAATTTACGCCAATTCAAAGTAATGCTTACAAATTCTTTTGTATAGCCATGTATATGATCTATAGAATTTATACGCACCACGTAATATTCGAATAGTTAAAAACTCATACTATAATTGAAAACGCACTTCAAACAACTATCGCTAATAGACAGCAGTGCAACCGAATTTTTTTGCGTGTCCCTGTAAATTAACGATAATTATCATACATGTCATATTGTACAGTAAGCAACTTGTAATGTAAATCAATAACGGATGTCAATTTCACTTTGTTTGGAATATTTTAACATTATTAAAATATGCTTCAAACATTTTCCTTACTTTACTTTTTACTTATACAGCAAAATGCTTTTGTATTAACCTGTAAATAATAATAAATGGCTTGCGTATCCTATTCTGCTTAAAACATGTTTTAATACACTTGATAAATCCATATTAATTTCATTATATTTTAATTATCGTAACACCATTAAAAGATACCGCTCTTTTTCCCTATTGAGTGTAATGTAATGGGTTTCTTTTGAGTGTCCCTGTAAATGAACTAAAAATTCTCACATTCCATTAACAGTAGAAAACATATGCTTTAGTAAACTTCAAAAACATATGTCAATTGCGTTAAATTTCAATCCATAAATAAAACAGTTTTTGTCTTCCTGATAAAAAGACTATTTTCATATTGGGTAGTGTGACATGGTACGGATGCTTTAGAAAAAGAAAAATATCCAAACATTTGCGGCAAAGGATCGAATATGTCATATTGATTGTAAATTTTAGGAAAAAGTGCATATTGGATACTTTAAAAACAGTCATTATCTAAGTTTCTAATGAAGCTAGAGACGTGACGATTTTGATTAGTACGTATCATGCACAATAAAACAAAATGGCACAAAATATGAAAAATGCATTTTTTCACATTGGATAGTTTGACATGGTAGCGACGATATGTTGTAGTCCCCTAGTCTCAAGTTCAACGGATTTTATACAACGATCCTTAGTTCTTGAGAAACAGAGGGGTCTAATACTATAACACAACATACTTACTTTGGAACTAGAGGTCTACGTTGGTCATAGCTCAGTCGGTACGGCGTTTGCACGTTGTACCGCGGGCTCGGGTTTGATACCGAAACGCGCTACCTTTGTTTTTCCCATTATTTGTTTTATAAATTTACTTGTAATTATAATTTAATAATCTCATTGTCAATTAAAAATTATAATATTGTAGATCAATTATAATTTTAAACCATTTATTTTTTTATTTATAACTAAATAGTTGTATAAAACATAATAAAACTGTTAATTTTTTTAATCACTTTTAAAGTGTATTTCATATATTTTATCGATGCAATGATATTGAACAATTGTGTCAATTCGTGATTTTATAGAAGCATCATTTATGTATTGCTTTAACAAGGGAAGTCTATACGATGATAATATTACTCTGTTTTTAAAGTAACAAGCATAATTATATTAAAAATTAGAATCAGAATTAAAATTACAACCTATTTTTTTTTTCATAGTAAATTTTTTTTAATTTGGAATACATATGCTTGCGCTTTGAATTATTTTACTTTCCCTTTTATCTTTTTTCTGCGTTTATTTTTATTTTATCATAACTTGAAGGCGCCACAACAGTATTTGTAACGATTTTGGAATTTTTATTATTCTATAATAGATCCATTTTTTTTAAATATCTTTAAATGATGAGAAATAATGGTTTTAAAAAACTGATAAATTAAAATTTAAATATGTTAACGTTATAATTAATGTACGATAGTAAAACTTTTAATTGAGATTATTAAATTATAATTACAAGCATATTTATAAAACATAACAAAACATAAAATAATATTTATAAAACAAAAGTAGCACGTTCAAGTATCGAACCCGAGCGCGCGGAACAACAAACAAACGCCGTACCAACTGAGCTACGATCAACTTAGCCCTCGTGTTACAAAGTAAGTATTTACGTTGTGTTATAATATTAGACCCCCTGTTTTTCAATAACTAGGAAGCGTTGTATAAAATCCGTTGATCCTGAGACTAAGATGTCTCTACCCTGCAACACATTAAAATAATCAAAATCTGTTATTACCAAGGTTGGTCCTCTCCTTGTAAGTCTTAAATTGTGAAGTAATACGATATTACATTATAAAATAACCAATTCTTATTTAACTTTTACAATTAATCCATTGTAACGGAAATGAATAAAAAATTGAATAACATTAACAATGTGAATAATAATTAAATTAAATAATGAATTTCATCATAAATTAAGAGAAATCCCAATAAAATTTGGTGTCGTTGTAAAGGTCAGAAAACATCGCATATCTGAAAGAAGTTTATTTTTCCCCTATAAGTATTGTCGATATTTAAAGAAATAGTTGTATAATTAAGGAAGTAGTAGAGGTGAGACACGCGTGAAGTCTCTGTATGCGTAATAAAACCCTTTAACAGCTTCCTTTATTAATTTTTTTTTTAAAAATTGCAAAACCCCGCGGCTTTGCTCGCGTAATATTTGAAATATGCCAAGAGATACTTATATGTCTAATTTTTATAAAAAGAAATTATACTTTTAGGAATAATTCAAAAATTACTATTTAAAACACAGTTTGACTAAACTTCATTATTACACTGCATTAGGCAGAAATGAGACTTAAATTAATAAAAAGAAATAAAACTAAATAAATGATAATTTAGTAAGCATTTTGAAACTTTTATGCTCAATTAATACGCTCATTTCAGTATTCATTTGAATTTTTGAATTTTTTAGAAACCATTTTCTTATATCTTAAAATTAACCATCATGTCAAATTCCAAGTCCTACCACCTCTCTCAACATAAAGGGCTATGTTGAAATAGGGACTGTCACCATTAATTTGCCAGCATCAATTTTTAAATCGGTTTGTTATTTCCTAATATTCCACAGAAACGTAATTTAGAAAGCTTTTAAAGGCCTTTTTTAGAACGTTTGTTGTTCCTCTGAACCCCAGGTGGTAGAATCATCGGCATAAAATATAGCCTGTGTAGGATCAGAGACTGTTACCATTGATTCGCAACTATTACTTTTATAATCGATTTATAATCCTTGAAATTGCATAGAAATCGTAATTTAGGACTTTTTTAGAACGCTTTTCACACCTCCCCTTCGCGTCACCCCTTTTTAATTCGAATTTATTTCCGACAGTCCTTCGAGGGTATTTATATTTTATAAGTAACTACCATGCAATATTTAAAGTTTCTAGCCTCTTCAGTATCACAAAAATCGCAATTTAGAAAGTTTTTGCTCCTGCAACCCTCTGGTGGTAGTGGCACAGACATAAAATATAGCTTATGTTTGAGCAGGTTCTATCACCAACAATTTGTCACCAGTATTTTTTAAATCGGTTTGATATTTAATAAGATTGCATAAAAATTGTAATTTAGAACGTTTGTAGAACGCTTTTCGCTCACTTCAACCTTTTAAATTTGGAATTTTCTTTCGGCTGTTCTTAAAAAGCAGTTACATCTTGTAATTACCATGCCATATTTCAAAATGTTAGACCCCCTCAGTTGTGCAAAAAACGCAAATTTAAACATGTTTTGCTCTTGGAATCACCTGATGGTAGTGACAGCAACATAAAATATAGCCTATGTTAAATCAGGGACTGTCACCATCAATTTGCATCCATTACTTTTGAAATAGGTTTGGTATTTCCTGAGATTGAGTAAAAATCGCAATTTAGAACGTTTTTAGAACGCTTTTCGCGCATTTTCACCCCTCTTAAATTTCCATTTTTTTTCGAAACTGTTCTTAAAGATCATTTATATCTAATAAATATGTACCTTGCCTAATTTAAATTTGCTAGCCCCTACCGATCACAAAAATCGAAATTTAGAATGAATTTTGCTCCTGCAACCTCCAGGTGATAGTGACACCGACATGAAATAGCGTCTATGTTAGAGCAGTGGCTGTCAGCATCAATTTCCTACAATTACTTTTGAAATCAATTTGATTCTTCCTGAGATTGCTCACAAATCGGCATTTAGAACGTTTTTAGAACACTTTTCGCGCATTTTCACCCCTTTTAAATGATGAAATTTTTTGAGAGATCATTTATATCTAATAAATATATACAATGCAAAATTTCATGAATCTAGGTACTTCCATAATACAAAAATCGCATTTTCTGAACGTTTTTTGCACCTGCATCTCCTCTGGGGTAGTGGAAACAGAGACATAACATATAGCCTTTCTTGGAGCAAGAGCTGTCACCATCATTTTTACACCATTATATTTGAAATCGGTTCAGTACTTCCTGAGATTGCATACAAATTGTAATTTAGAAAGTTTTTTACAACGCTTTTCGCGCATTTTCACCCCTTTTAAATTTCGATTTTTTTAGGAAATGTTCTTAGAGATCATTGATATCTTATATGTAACTACCATTCCAACTTTCATGATTCTAGGTTCTTCAGTAACGCAAAAATCGCATTTTTAGAACGTTTTTTGCTCCTGCACTCACTTTGGGGTAGTGGCACCGACATAAAATATAGCCTATCTTGGAGCAAGCGTTGTCAATATCATTTTGACACTATTAATTTCTAAATCGGTTTGGTATTTCCTGAGATTGTGTAGAAACCACCATTTAGAACGTTTTTCAGAATGCTTTTTGTGCATTTTCACCCCTTTTAAATTTCGATTTTTTAAAGAACTATTCTTAGAAATCCTTTATATCTAATAGTAACTAATATTTCATATTTCTAGGCCCTTCAGTAACGCTAAAATCGCATTTTTAGAACGTCTTTTGCTCCTGCAACCCCTTTGGAGTAGTGGCACCGACATCAAATATAGTCTGTCTGGGAGCAATTATTGTCACCATCATTTTGACACCCTTATTTTTTAAATCGATTTGGTATTTCCTGAGATTGTGTCGAAACCACCATTTAGAACGTTTTTTAGAACGCTTTTTCTGCATTTTCACCCCTTTTAAATTTCGAATTATTTAAGAACTGTTCTTAGAAATCCTTTATACCTAATAAGTAACTCATATTTCAAATTTCATATTTCTAGGCCCTTCAGTGTATAAATCGCATTTTTAGAACGTTTTTTGCTCCTGCACTTCCTTTGGGGTAGTGGCACCGACATAAAACATAGCCTAGGTTACAGCAAGGGTTCACTGTTAAAACACTATTCTTAAAAATAAGTAAATTGTACTAATTATTGAGCACTTCCCGATCTTAAAATAGCTCCGAGTACTTAAATTTGAAAAACGCATGTACTAATTTTTTTGAGTACATACAGGGACTCGAAATTAAGTACGTATAGAAACACGCATACACTTTAAGAGAAAAAAAGCTAAATTACAGAGAACCGACAAATCACCATTTTTAATTGCGAAGAACTACAATTTTTGGAGTAAAGAACAACGAATTTACTAATTCTTGAAATTTTGTGTATGAGCCACCGCGTGATTTGAACCCGAGTCCTCTAGGAGGGAGATCAGTATTGTACTGACTGTGCTATAAGAGCAGCTACCAGCTGCTTCCAAATGACACCTTTTATGAATCAGCGACGGAAGATCGCTAACAGCAGAGATGAATCTTCCCTTTCTTAAATATTCTAATTTCTAATAAAACAATTTTTAAACTAAATTTTCTTCTTTAACATTTCTAATGAAATTGTAAATAAATTTGAAAAGTGTGTATTATAAATTAAAAATTATAACAAAGATAGACATATCTTTAAATAAAAGCTTGGAAATCCCTACTGTCAATTCCGTATAAGAAAAGGGTTTATCAGAAAACTCATATTTTTGAGCACATAGGATTTAAACATGAATATTAAGACTTTAAAATACAAAATATATGTATTCATTTCTGCATACATTTATAAATCAAGTATACACAACTTCAAAATATCATGTACTCGTTTCTGAATTAATTGTACTTAAAAAAATCGAGTACAAAGAAATTTTCATTTTTAAGTAGATTAATGCTCCTTTTTAAAGCAATTGTAATTAAAAAATATGAGTACATAGAAATGCTCATTTTTAAGTAGATTATTTTCAACAATGTACTTCTTTTTGAAACAATTGTACTTAAAAGAATACGAGTACATGGAAGTTCTCATTTTTAAGTAAATTATTTTTGAGGGTGTTGTCACCATCATTTTGACACCATTATTATTATTATTATTATTATTATTATTATTATTATTATTATTTGTATCGGTTTGGTATTTCCTGAGATTGTGTAGAAACCACCATTTGAACGTTTTTTAGAACGCTTTTTGTGCATTTTCACCCCTTTTAAATTTCGAATTGTTTAGAAAATGTTCTTAGACATCATTTATATCCTTTAAATAACTAATATTTCAAATTTCATATTTCTAGGCCCTTCAGTAACGTATAAATCGCATTTTTAGAACTTTTTTTGATTCTGCACACCCTTTGGGGTAGTGGCACCGACATAAAATATAGCCTATGTTCAAATTGGACTAACACCGTCATTTTGATACCATTACTTTTTAAATCGCTTCCGTAGCTCCAGAGATTACCTCTAACAAACACACACTTTTTACTTCTTTATAATATTAGTACAGAAGATTATATTATATAAGAATATTTTCTCTTTTTTTTTTGCTTCAAGCGGAGTTAAAATGTGATAAAACAAATCGTAGTGACAAATTATGCCACACCCGAGTTTTCTCGGGATAATAATTAATTTTAATATATACAAAATCGAGATAACTCGGGATAATCAGGGAAGCTGTTAATACACGATTTTATTATTTTATGTATTTATTTATCGTCTTATACTCCGAAATGTACTGTAGCAATACATATGTATATATACCAAGCATTATATATATATATGTGTGTGCCACGGCTGAAGTCAAACTGGAAAAACGTGCATTGTCATGGCAACGACTATGAATCCTTGAGTAAAAGATTATCTTAAACTAAATATTATAATCTCTGACAAATACGAAATAAGTTTCTAACATATTATTATTATTATTAAAAGGTGATTTAAGTAACAAAATACGATATTGCATTCAGTCGCATTTCGAAATTAATAACGACAATTTTTCGTTCAGATAAATGACTGATAAACAAAAATCATACCTAAATCTTTTCCATATAAATAATTTTTTACTTATTGATGCTTATCTGTCTCTTTCTTGGAATGTAAGGAAGGAAAATGATTTAATAAAGCATCTTATCCTTATAAATATATTTTGTCTCGGTTAAAGATTTCAATCAAATAGTGTCTCATTTATATACTTTTGTTTCACTGTAGTTATGAAAGTGTTTTTCCAAAATAAATTTTCCAAGGTTATTCAACGCTTTAAAACATGTTTACTATTTTTACTTTCTTCTATCTTGACAAGAAGAAAGTATTGGTTTCATGAAAATTTTCGAATTCCAGTTTTCGACGGATTTACACGTTTTATGGGTCAGAGATTCCAAAAAACATGTTTTTACAAAATGTCTGTCTGTGAGTCTGTCTGTCTGTCTGTCCGTCCGTCTGTCTGTCTATATGTGACACAAATTTTGTGGGCGCTCTATCTCAAGAACTAATGCACGGAATTTAATAAAAATTCATATTCAGGTAGTCCCTGATATAGATTGGTGCTGATTAGTTTTTGGTGTAAATCGCCTTGCAGGTGGCGCTGCTATGTAGCATTTTGCAGGATTTCCGCAAAAGCTCTATCTCAAGAACTAATGCACGGATTTTTATAAAACTTCAGATTCCGTTAATCCTTGATATGAGTTGGTGCTGGTAACGTTTTGGTGCAAATCGCCCAACAGATGGCGCTGCTATGCTGCATTTTGCAGCATTTACACAATTTTCGTAATATCTCAATCTCAATAAATAATGCACGGATTTCCATCAAACTTCAGATTCAGTTAGTGCTTGACATGAATTGACGTTTTGCCCCTTGTTGTGTAAATCGCTCAACAGGTGGCGCTGCTATGCTGCATTTTTTAAGATTTCCGCAATAGCTCTATCTCAAGAACTAATGCTTGGGTTTTCAACAAACTTCAGATTCAGGTATACCTGGATATGAATTAGTGCTGTTTATGTTTTGGTGTAAATCGTTCAACAGGTGGCGCTGCTATGCAGCATTTTTCACGATTTCCACAATAGCTCAATGTCCAAAACTAATGCACGGATTTTCATCAAACTTCAGATTCAGTTAGTCCTTGACATGAATTGATGTTTTGTACTTTTTCGTGTAAATCGCTCAACAGGTGGCGCTGCTGTGCTGCATTTTTTGTGATTTCCACAATAGCTCTAGCTCCAGAACTAATGAAGCTCCAGAACTAGCTCCAGAACTAGCTCCAGAACCGATTTTCATCAAACTTCAGATTTCGGTATACCTTAATATGAATTAGTGCTGATTGTGTTTGGGTGCAAATCACTCAACAGGTGGCGCTGCTATGCTGCATTTTTCAGAATTTCCCCTACAGCTCTATCTCAATAAGTAATGGACGAATTTTCATCAAACTTCAAATTCAGGTATACTTTGATACGAATTGGTTCTAAATTGATGTAATTTCTTTTACTATTTAAATGATTTAATTGACGTGATTTATATAGAAGAAAGTTTTGTGATGGCCACAACATACTAGTTTTATTTTGTGTTTCAGTAAACCAAGGTTGGGAAATAATAGGAAAAAGAAACTCGTTCTAAAAACACTTTACGCTGTTAAAAATGGGTACTTATTAATATTAAACTGTACTAATTTTTTATGAGTATTTATTTAACTTATAATAGCTCTGAGTATTCAAGTTTCCATTTTGAAACTAAAACACACGCACATACATTCATTTGTAGGGCTCCTTTTAAGGGGGCTCAGAGCTTAAAAATTATCGATTTTTTTTTTTTTTTTGCATCTATTTTGATTATTTAATTAATTCTGAACGCAGTGCAACAAACCTCATGAAAAAAAATTGCATTTTTAACGGAGTTATAAGCATTTATGTAACAATCACTTCCAAAGCCGCACCCATTCAATTGCAACATTAAGTCTTTTTTCTTAAAACTTGATTTTTGACGACTATCCGTAAGATTTAAAAAAAAAAAACTATTTGATGGAGTGGCTTAATTTTTTTTTCTTTTGCATGCATATAACATCATTATCTATAGAATGAATTAATTTATTTTAGATAGTTTAATATTTTGAGTATTTTTAATTTTTTTAAAAAAATGTATTTTTTAGGGCTTTTAAAATTTTTAAATTTAAGAGTTTTTTTAATAAGGTTTCCTCTGAGTGATAGTTATATCCTTAATTCACTCTATAGAGTAAAGTTTCCTGATCATTTTAAAGCAAAAATTAGGTTCTTATGTCAATTCACCGTCAAGATATCTTACGGCTGGTGATATGACACCTAATTTTTTTTTTCGAAAATTGTGTTATATAAATTTTGCTGTATTTTGTATTTTATTACATTGAAGTACTTCATTTTATAATTTTATAAGACTACAAACATACCTTAAAAATATCAGAAAGTTTAAATTAGTTACATTGAATACTTCTGCTTTTATATGGACTCGAAGCGAGAGCTCTGTTTACATGTTTTTCGGTATCGATCAAGCGCTGAGTCCCCTTGAAAAGTAAAACCGGAACCATTATAAGATCACTCGTGATGTGTCTGTCTGTCTGCCACAGCCGTTTTTCTCGTAAAGTATGAAACGTGCAAAGTTCAAATTTGGTAGAAGTAATAAAGGCTATTGACCACATATTTATAGATTATTAACCATTCACAAATATAATTATTAAGATGCTACTTGGGGCAGAATGATATAAATTTAAAAGCAACGTTAAAAACGCCAGAATAAGCAAACATTCAGCAGACTAGTTTCGGTAGCGTTTAGCGTACCGTCCTCAGTGCAAAAAAATTTCTTCCCCGTTCTGGATTCGCTATGTTGATGATACTTTTTCCTTAATTGACACCTCTCTTCAAAATATTGATAATATCGTTAACATTATGAACTCAAACGATAGCAATATACAATTCACTTATGAAACTGAAAATAACGGTTCTCTCTCGTTTCTGGATACCCTTGTCACACGTATTGTAGGCGGTTTCTCTACATCGGTCTATCGCAAAAGGTTTGCAGTTTGTCTACCCCCCCCCCCCCACCCTGCCAGAAAATGGTAGCCTTTTATACTTTCATAAATCGTGCCATACATCTTTGTTCTGATACTCCTCTATATACGTGAGCAAGTTTCCGTTATTCTTTGCACTGAGGACGGTACGCTAAACGCTACCGAAACTAGTCTGCGGAATGTTTGCTTATTCTGGCGTTTTTAACGTTGTTTTTAAATTTATATCTTTCACAAATATATTTAGGAAAAATGTAGGGAAGCTAATAAAAATAAAAATCTTTCCTTTTTTATATCGTGTGGGGTATCATGTGAAAGCTCTCGTAACGCCGAACTCAAAAATACATTTGTTTTAATTTTAGGTATTATATTTTCAGAGATTTCGTCGAAAATCTAACGCAAAAATAGGTCCCCCCCCCCCCCCCCCCCCCCTATATTTCCAAATCTACTGAAACTAAAATTATGAAAAAACTAGAGACAGTAGAACGGAATTTAAACCTTGCAGGAAAACTATAGCGATTGTATAGTAGGTCTCATAGTTTTTGAGAAAATCTCATTTTTCCGTTAGTATCGTTAAGGAAGTATAAAAGGATTGTTGACAAGGACTGTTGAAAAAAAAAAGCAACAAACTCTATCAGCGCCGCCGCTGCCGTAAAGGAATTTTTTTTATGACCGGGGGCTTTCTTCGCAATTATTGAGAAAATTTCTGCATACAAAAAAAAAAAAAAGGGTAGTATTATAGAGAAATGTTTGAACAATACGCTGAAGTAGACAGTTTTTAAATCGAATAATTATTTTAAGATCTATTTAATGTTAAAGTTGGTCAAAATCGTTCCATTAAAAAGTTTTACAGGAGCAAAAACTATACATAGGAATTTAATAATTTTTTCTAAGAATATACGTTACAAGCTCGCGGTGTGGAGATTGCGCATTTATCTTTTTTATTTGAATACTTTTGAGGGTTTTTTTTTTAAATGTGTTATTCAAATCTTCAGCATTTCAAGAGATATTTTTTTAATATTTTGGAAAAGATTATTATTTTAAATTGTTACCAATCCTTCAAATTAAAAATTTATTTACACGTGACTATTATAATCAGAAAAAAAACTTTCAAATTATAATTAAATGATTACGTATTAAAAAGAGGAAAATATTGAAAATTACATCTTAAAAATTGTATTTACACGAATACGAATCGAATAAAATATATTGTGCACTGGCTATATATATCTAACCTATGTATCACAAGTCGTAATCAAATGATTAATTTATTTCTAACTATTCATAAGTTTCACTATTACTGTTTAATAGTGGAGATCTTTATTATTTACTACCCTCGTGGCAATCTATTCTGTTAAATTGCATCAGGTCTTTTGATTGCTTGAGGAGGGGAGAAATTTAGTTTTATTATACATTTCAAATTTCTAGCCCTAAAAATTCCAAATAAATTGTAATTTAGAACGTGTTTAGAACGTATTCCGCTCATTTCAACATTTTAAATTAGGAATTTTTTAGAAATCGTTCTTGGCGAGCATTTGCATATTAAAAGTAACCACCATGCCAAATTGCAAGCTTTTACACCAACTGTATGATATAAATCTCAATTTTAGAACGGTTTTTGTTCCTACAAGCTTTTAAATTTCGAATTTTTTAAAAACTGCTATGGGCGATCATTTACATCTTAAAAATTACCTCTATGTAAAATTTCAAGATTGGCGCTCCATACTCTAAAAAAGAAAAGCGTAAATTTATACATTAAAAGAAATATACTGATGATGCAAAAAGGATTTGTCTATATGTGGGAAGTGGCATGTAAATTGCCATATACACACCTAGTGTGTAAGTTTCAGAACACACATTGTACTGTGTAATTTGATGATAACTCATTAAGCTCCTGAAGTGTGTAAAAAAAGTCATCAAATAACTCTGAAATACACAGTTTAATGTGTAAATTGGACATGAGTACACTTATCTATGTGTAATACGCAAAAACGAAAGATTTGGGATATAAACTGTGAGGTAAATATTTATAATAGATCGCAAGACCTAATTGCATGAAGAGCAAACATATGTTCTTGGTGTGTTTATTCTCTTTCCAGCAGAGTTGTTTTAAGACCTTAAAATAACGTATCTTTAATATACAAGAAACAGAATCGTCTGAAATTATTTTTACTGCATGCAATCTCTCTGTTTTTTTGAAACCCTAAAATCGTATAGTCACAATTTATGAAGAGAAGCTGTACAATATGAATATATATACTGAAAAATAAAATTTTGTAAAAGACGGAAATTGTGATGCCAGTACTATTTTTTCTGCATTTTGCCGGATTTTTTATTGCTATCAATTTCAGTCATCACTCTTCAAAGATACATTTACATCAAGAGGTGAAATTCTTTAATGCAATAAACCGTAAATAAGCAATACTTACCCGAACGGGATACGAACTAAAAAACTGCAACTTTCCAGAGCACCACCTTGACTATTCAGTTGCGATAACTCAAGCCAAGTTTTCAAGTATCTATATTTATTGAGTGCACATATGTACACATATTTCTGAGTAATATTATGTTCTTACACATATTTGTGCGTAAAATTCTTATACATAATCCTGTGTAATATTCTGTTCTTACAGATATAGCTGTGTGAAATTCTTACGCATATTTCTGTGTAATATTCTATTCTTACGCATATATCTGTGTAATATTGTTACACATATTTCTGTGTAATATTCGGTCCTTACACATATTTCTGCGTAATATGCAAAATACACAGATACTTTTGTAATATACAAAATGTGTAAAATTACAATAACACGCCAATTTGCGTTAATCTATACAATTTTCTACATTTAAACACTTGTTTGAGTTTTTGAAGGAATAAAAAAATTGCACATTTTCATTAAGGCGATAAGCACACATAAATAGAGGTAAAAATGTACGACAAGTGTGCAAATTTTATGACAAAAGTGTAGTTTTACAAATTTAAATATATGCTTATGTAAAAGTGACTAATTTACACATATATGTTTTAGAGTGCAGTAGTATCAAAGAAATCGCAATTTTAGAACTTTTTGTTCCTGTACCCTTTAACATTTCGAATTTATTTTTAAGTCGTTTTGTTGCGAGTATTTGCATCTTAAAAGTAACTGCTATGTCAATTTTCAAGCTTGTAGTGGTAATAGTTCTAAATTAATCGCAATATAGAGCGTGCTTAGAACATTTACCACTTATTTCACCCTTTTAAATTTTGAATTTTTAAGAAACTGTCCACAAATAATATTTACATCTTAAAAGTAACCACCAGCCAAATTTCAAGTTTCTAGGCCCAACAGTGTCACAGAAATCTCATTTTTAAAACATTTTATATTCCTGCGCACTTTTATATTCGATTTTTTTTAGGAACAGAACTGTGCATGCATGTACGTCTTAAAAGTAACAGTCATGTCAAATTTCAAGTTTCTAGTCCTAACAGTTCCAAATAAACAGTAATTTAGGACGTTTTTGGAATGTTTTCCACTCATTTCATTGTTTTAAATTTCGAACTTTTTAGAAACCGTTCACAACTAATATTTACATTTTAAAGCAACCTTCACACCCGATTTCAAGTTTCTAGCCCCAATAATATCACACAAATCGCCTTTTTAGAACTTTTTTGCTCCTGCTTTGCCTTAGGCATTTTCTACCGACATAAAATATAGCCTTCGCTAAAGCAGAGAATATCACCAGCATTTTGCTATTAATATTTTTCAAAGGCACTGTAGTTCCAGCGATTACGCCCTACAAGCAAACACACAAACAAACGTTACTTCTTCATAATATTAGTCTACATTAGTTCCAGTTATCGCCATAATAGAAATCTTAGCATTAGCAAGTAAAATGACATGGATGCCCAATAGGAAACCTTTTAATTACAAAAAGATTAATTACACAAAGGTTTGGATTAAGTTTCCGATGCATACATATATTATAAAATATTTACTCTTAAAAGAAATAATATGTGTTGTAAAGTCTTGCCTGCCTTCACTCAATAACGCACTTTCAATAGGCTCAGACGTTAGCCTAAATATGCCGTCTGTCACAGAAAACCGATGGAATCTGCATCTCACAAAAATCTTTAACACATTACTTTGACTTGAAATAAATTGCACTTTAGTTCAGACTCTCCATCTGACAGTATAAAAGATATAAACTAAACCAAGAGATTAACTCTAACAGTATTTTAAACAGCCTGAACATAATAAATCTCAGAGAACTGTAGGTACACTTTTGGAGCGGCCAACAATAAAGGAATCCGCTTCCGAATATATTCAATTGCTAAGAGGGGCTCAGGAATTTTAATTTCGAACACGCTTTTCTGTTTCTGTCCTATTTGCAGGGCAGTTTGCGTCGAGTGGCAAAAACTCGATAGACATTTCATTCTGAGATATTAAAGTAGAGTACAGTTTGTTCTGAGCTCAGAAACCCACGCGTAGAATCGAAATTCTACGGACAAGAACTTATGTTACTTCTTCAAAAAGATCTAAATTTCATGCGTTGTTTTAGTCATTTTTCTTTTGCTGTGTCATTGTGAACAAAAGTTTGTGGTCGCTAAAAACGGCTATTCTGGAAATTCCTCTCATGATGGTACAGTATATTGTGGGGCGTTCTAAAAATTGTAACAGGGCGAAACCTAACCTAACATGTCAGGAAAATGATTTTTCTTACTTTTAAACGTGATAATTTCATGTCTTTTCTTTAATTAAAAATAATGTCGTACAAGTATATGTTTCTTCTCATACAGACATGTTTATGTATAAAAAAATTCATCCATCATATCTAATAAAGTAAAAGGGAGTAAAGGTTTGCAATTACTATGTTTAATAAGAATCACACTTTATAATTTGTTGCTATATAGCTTCATTTTTACACTCTTTGATTTAACTTTGATTTTGCAGATAAAGATGGATGTAAAAGGACCGGATGGTCGCGTGTGGGTTTTTCTCTCAATGATCGGCCAATTCTAGAACATCACACATATATTTGATATGTAGGACATCACTGTAGACACATACTAGTACAAACATAAACAATGATACATAACACTATTAATTATCAATAAATCTTACAAAGTTTCATTTTGTTTCTTTACGACTCGCCGTAGCCCAAGTCGTTCTCAGTATTTTTGGATCACCTTCTTAGGCGAAGCCATCTCAAGTTCTGCTCTGTTTCTCCTCTTTCTACAAAAGAGGGCGCTTCTAGAGGAGAGAGGGCGTGCACGAACGTCACAACGGAATTTTAACATCGATTTTTCCCTCACTTCCTGATAGGCTAGAATTATAAAAATTGTATATACAGATGTATTTCCCATGACAGTACAAGATTTTAATGTTTTTAGAACAGAATTATAAATCAATAAATTAATTTTAAAGCATTTTTCCAGTAAAAGGCAGCAGGCTATAAATCGCTAAATATTCTTTATGATTATAATTATTTCTGATTTGCAAGAATAATGGATTTAACGATGCGCCAAAACAGTCTCGCAAAAATAGGCCAACTGGCTGTGAAATTAATGAGTAATATATTTTTTAAATAAACGGTCAACTGCGAGATTACTCACGCTCAGAGGGTTCCGTACAATAAATAACTGAATTATTAACTGTATTATTAAAAACATCGTTGCTAAAAGAATAATAAGACTTTGTAAAAAACTATATAACATAGGGTTGGATATAGCTGTATATACTAAAACAGTATGAATGGGTATACCATAAAAGTTCGAAAAGATATGAAGCCTAAATAACATCAAATATTGCTATTCTGTATAACTCTTTTTTTAATCTTATCCTAATCTGTTTATGATGAACTTAAATCGGCACCGACAATAAAAGTAATGTATATTTAAAGTTCGTTTGGCATTTCTTAAAATTAAATTCAGCGTAGTAATAATCTTTTCTTTTTACAGTGTAGCTAAAACAAAACCCTTGTTCAACGTTTAAACTTGGCACTGTGCTAAGCGCGCTTCGAAAGTTTGTTGCAAAGTTTCAACGCCCCCTTGATCCGTACAGCGTTTTTCCAGATAGGTTTTTAATTAACTTTTAAAGACACGGGAGGTGTATTGAGAGACCACTCAATGCAAACTAGTCGCGAATCCCATAGTATTTATGTGATTAATTCGAATTAAATTAGTCTGCTTTTAACAATTTAAACGTTTATGGCTTTTATACTGCTACTGGGTATAACATTACACAAACATATCATTAAAAGTTGTTATCTAGGCTTTAAAACTCGATGGTACATACAGTACGCCGCCCCTGTCGTTATGCATGTCCAAACCGTACGTATCTTTAAAGGCTTAATATCTTAGCTAATTAGGGACTTTTTTTTTTTTTTTTTTTTTTCTTCTTCAAAAATCATTATCAACAATGCTTTCGATAGGTACAGTCGTGGGAAAAAAAAAAAGTAAACACCCACTACTAACTCCTCAACAAATGATCGTAGAAGAAAGTTACTGGTACCGAACGATTGGAAATAAAGTCTACTTTTAAATTATATATCTATAATTTGCTTAGGAGGCCATCTACTTATTAAAACGAACCATAACTTTGTTTTTTTCAATAGCAGTACACAATTCTGACAGCATAAATGAACTCTACACCCTTCAATTAGCCTAAAAACAAATTTTTATGCAATTCGTACCATAAGTTTCCGAGATTGACGAATATTCTCTTATCGGGTTTGTCGCGTTTTAGCTTCTTAAAATTTGAGTAAAATTAGCTTCGAGTAAAATTTGCAAAATTTTAAAACCAAGAAATATGAAAGCTACCTTTTCCTCTCGGCATATGCCGAAAGGACTTTTTAAACTATTTTTACTTTTATATTTTTTACTAATGTGTACGTGATAAATAACGTACCACAAGAAATGTTAATGAAATGAAACATAGTAGTACCATAAGTAATAGATACATTTAAGATAACATATAGTTCGGTAAGTCTGAACTATGTAACTTTTACTCTTCAAACTATTCAAACACAATATTTTCGAATTGTACATTCACAGATTTATCAAACATTTTCTCTTGAAAACCATAATATCTAAATCAGGTAATATAATATGAGATTATACATAACCACATTTATTTGTATTTTGTTAAAGTTCTTATATTTGAGCATGCTATACGCTCGTTTATGATGTAATTGTACATTTAAAATATTTTTTAGATTCAGGTTCTCATGTTTGAGTGGATTTCTTTAACAATATGTAAAAAAAAACTTCAAGGTATCGGTAACAAGTTAAATCCGCAGTAATATATGATAACTATCTTTAAAATATTCCCTGTATTATAAAACACTAACAACAATAATTTTAGAGACTAATCGCGCTATTCATAATTTTACGAGGTGGCGTGGAGCCATGTGACTTATTTCGAATGCATTGTCAAAAAAAAATCTGTTAACAATAAGAACCTGCACAAATACGTCTTGCTACATAATTATACATAATTGCTACATAACTGCTACATAATTACATATGTTATAGAAAATCGCAATAGTATTTTCATACGAAAACGAATTACTATTATGGATATTTTAAATAGCAGGATGCATCTTTTTGAAGGTTTTTTTTAGTATTATTAATTTATTACTTACCCTAGAAAACAAATCATCGTCACATTATTATGCTCGCTAATCCACGCGACGAAATGGGATAAAGTAGTTTTTAAAAAAATGCGGAGTTCGCGATTAAAAATAATAAAATAAGCTAAGCACAACAGCACCTTTTCGGTTCATATAGAATTTATCCTTCGTCAGGTATAAAGCCAACGTATGATTAGAAGAATAACGGCCGCCAATGATAAAGGATTAATTTTATATGAATTGTTGCCTTGGGTGTTAGCTGCGTAACGACGTTTTGGCTTTTCACCTAATGAAGGATCAATTTTATATTATCCGAAACAGCGCTGTCGTGTAATAAATGTGAAATAATACTATTGTTTCAGCTTGGTTATGACGAGGCCATATATTTGTATTAGATTTGTATTCGAAATTAATCTGTTTTCAAAATTTATTTCCCTTTCTTCTATTTAACGCTTGCATTCAAAATCATTTCTCTTTATGTTTAATTTACGTGCAATCGTTATACCCACAGAGATATTCTTTTATTGTTTCTGTTAAAAGCTATCATTCAGAAAAATGATTTATTTGTTATTTATAATTTAAGCACATTTCCGTTCCACGCATAAATATTCTTTATTGATATTTTATTTGTTAAATGCCGTTTTTTTTACAAAATCTGTTTACATAATATAAAGATCATATAGTTAATTTAAGCTTGCTGGCGTCTCGTAAATGCATTAAAATACACATAAATCTCATTTTCACTTTGGCCAGTAAATAGATAAATATCATTAATTATCCTCACCGTTAGACTTTATGTAAGCAATAATAGATTTGCTTTATTATTTCATTTAATAATTTGTCGCCAAATGTGCTTTCTGTCCTTGGCGTTTATCTCGTTCAAATTTTAATATATTTCCCAGTTTAACGGTTATTTTGTGATTGGCGTATTGACTCAAGGCAGATGTATTCTTGGCATATTAAATTACGCAGATTAAAAGGGACTTGCTCTCTGATCTTCGTACTGAAAACAGCTTAAAAATTTGCTGAGTTAGGGAGGCCACCACTGCTTTACATCTTATCCCCACTTCCGTAAAAATAAATACTTTTTCCATGAAACTGTTCTTCTGAATTATTGCCTGATGGATTTTTCTGGGAAACGGATCATCTCATCTGGGTTTGCATTTAGTAACATCGTCTTTGTACTCAACGATTGTATTTACTATCACGACCGGAGTATTAAATAAAAAATACTCCATATAAATTATGGTCCCATGAATCTAAATCTATCGGGTATTTAAGTATTTAATAATGAATAAAGAGGGCTTGTGGTGGTCTCCCAGTTAGTTCCAGAATTTTCCTGTTGTCTCCTGTGGCCTGTAATTTCTCCAATTATTTTCCATGGATTTAGTAGTCTCAAATATCGCTAGACTATTTACTGCACTTTTATTGGAAACATTTTGCATGCAAATTCTTGTGTGCTGCATTACATTTGCCTCTCAAATGACTTTTTCTAGTGACAGCTTAGCCGACATCGGAGTCTTAACTGTCTCCTCTCCTGGACTATGTCAGCGTTAACTCCCTATTAACAATTTCTCTGATACAGCCATGGAGCTAACTGATGCATGAGGACCCTCTCTGATATCATTCCCTTTTATTTCCATCGATAGTGCTGTTCTCAGAATTCCCGTCTCGCTCTTCTCTGGTTCAACAACATCGAAAACTGTATTTTTCGCTGTATTGGTCTAAAAATTCTAGGAAGTGTCAGCGACTTTTTATCACCGCATCTTTGCTTCTTGGATCCCTCCCTATCCGACTTGCAATCTGTGCTTCTTGATAAATTCGTTTTAAAGTGTGTGATTTGTGTGCCTATCTGTCGGAATTTTATGCCCTTTGTGATAGTGAATATACGTGCAATACAGTGTGTTTTCCTCACTGGTGAATATAGTTTTGTGATCAAAAGTCATCCTATGTGTGAAAATTTGGTGCAAGGTTCCTAAGTGCCCATCGAAAAAAAATTTTGAAAATAACGTTCGTGAAAATAAGACGAAATTTTTCTCTGCCATGCGAGTGAAAACAACGTTCATATCGATTCAACATATGTCAAGTAAAATTTTCGCCCATTGCGCGCGAGTGGGTTTGTCATACGTTTCAGATGACAGCAAGAGAAGGCTATTTCGACACAATTAATATATGAATATGAGAAAAGTATCAAATGCATTTTTTTATAATTTTGATTTAACTCAAATCAATATTATGTAAATTAATTTTTGAATAACTGCTTTGACAGTGCATTTTCGATTTTCTCATACCCATATATATGCATACAGTGTATATAGTTGTATTTAATATATATTTAACACATATGTGTATATTCTGATTTTTGTAAAGCAAAGTATTTTTATATAATATGTTTGCATGCATGCACTTTCGATTTAAGATTCGAATGTTTATAAAATTTATAAATTTGATGTGATTAACTTTATATCGATAAATATTTTTTTTAGTTGTTCAGTATTATATAAAATATACATAATAGCGATGTGCATAGTTCATTCATATTTTGTGTCATGCATGCATTCACAATGTCTTTCACAAATGTACTAATTTTGCATATAATTATATAAGTGTTTTTGGTAATATAGTTCATTGATTTTGAGAAAATATTTTTATTTTCAAATGTTGTTTCTAGATAATTTTGGGCAAGATAGAAATTTTTGCATTTGACGCAGTTATTTTATAGATTTTAAATTTTGTATCATCTAGCTTAATGTAACAAAATATTGCGTAAAATTATGATATTTTGCTTCATTTTAGAAGACAATTTTGGTACAGGTAAGTTTTTTTTTTTTTTAGTTACAATTATCAACCTGATTTAGTGTATATCTTTTAAGTTTGCGTTCTTATTTTCATTTGTTTCTTTTAATTTAGTCAGTGAAGTAGTACGGATGATATTAATTGTTTAAAAATTAGTGCTATAGAAGGTATTCTCTGGGTCATGCAGAATAAATTAAAACAAATTTGTCCATGGTATTGCTGCGTTTATTTTTCTGGCAGCATGTTTCAGAGTTTCTTTCAATAAGAAAGAATGAAAAATATTTTTAAAGATATAAAGTGATTCTTTTTAATAATAAAATATGTACGTATAAGTACTATTAGTACTTATAATTATCTTTAAATGCAGATATTTTAGGGCAATTTGATTGGGACTGCCATGCGTCCATGTTCATTAAAAATAAGTATGTAAGTATTTTGATACATTTCGTACATTTTTGAATTGACAAACCTTTAAAATTTTTTTTGAGAAAATGTGGTATTTTACATAATTTTGGAATTTCATTGCCAGTCGAGTACACTGCTATTTAACATTCAGTACTTTTATTAATTTTTATTGCTAGTTATCTATTGTTGCTATCTCCTTACATTTTCACATGGAATTTCTCTGATTTTGTCATAGGATTCAGTCAGGGTGTTTGCTACGTATTTACATTTTTGGCATATTTTAACTCATGTATATGCATAGGCATTACATTTCATGTTAAAAATTTTTAATTTAAAGTTTAGGTATTCACTATGTCTAGGCGAACAATTTTCATTGTCCCGAGTGTAAGTGTTTCATTAATTAGGCTGTTTCTTAGGGTTGTTTCCTAGGTCCTGCTCGGTTATGTTTGCGTACGTTTCTTGTCGGATGTAGATGAGGTTGGCCTCTTGTCTACACGGATAGGAGGCGTTGCCACTTTCACTCTTTCTGTTAGACATTGTTTTTTTATTTGAGCATTCACAAATATTAAAAAAAAAATTCTCTTAATGCGAATTTTTGTTTAGGTTTTACTTCGCACATTGGTGGAATTTCACAGAGGCATTGTTTCAGGCTTTCTGATTAATTTATTAAATAGTACACTTTCATTTCAGTTTCTAGATTTCATTGTGGTATCCAACATAATATTTGAACACCTTGCATAGTCATATTTTTGCTAAATTTTTGTTACAATTGGATTTTTTTTTTTTTTTTTTTTTTTTTGTAAATCATATGAAAGTTTTGTTTTTGCATATGCTTTGTGGCTGGTCCACAGATGTCTAGGCTATGTGGATATAGATCGTACACTGTATTATTTCTTGTGCATTTGCATTTTAATCCTGTTTTCCAATTTTATTAGTGTCATTCATTCAAAATGGCTTTTACCGGTTACACAACCACAATTATTCCATGAGAGGTTTTCAACGATTTTCCACGATTTACACACGCCATGTTTGAATATGTCTTGACGATTGATATTTTTGGGACTACTCGGTTTTATGCTTTCTAAATTGTACAATTTTTTATTGTCATTTTATATTCTGTTATCCTTTAAAATTAACTTTTATTTTTGGACCATTTATACCACCGGCTGCATCTGTTGGGTATTTTGCTGGTGCTTAATTTACAACGCGTTAAACGTAAAAGTTTTTTCTAGTAGAGCATTGGTGAATATTTTTCAGATTTTTTTTTCTTTTTGGGCAGTTTAACAGGCAGTTACTTTTTACAATGGTTATTCTACAAAGGTTCAAAACAAAGGTTATTTACAATGGTTATTCATAAGTACTGCGTGTGGGATTGTTCATTTTGATAGGCAGCATTCGTTTTATTAAATGGTAATTGCACTTTAGATTTGACAGTAATTTTTTTTTTTTTTGATTCTATATCATATTTGGCATTTCTTAATGAAAGATTCAACAGTATTTTTTTTATTCTTTCTCACATTGTTCATGGTAATTCTGACTCTCTTGCAGTCAGAGGATTTTCTTTATACTTTCACACGTAGTAATGTCACATGGTAATTCTGACTTTCTTGTAGTCAGAGGATTTTCTTTATAATTTCTCAAGTAGTTCATGATAATTCTGACTCTCTTGTAGCCAGAGGATTTTGTTTACACTTTCACACGTTGTTCATGGGAATTCTGACTCTCTTGTTGTCAGAGGATTTTGCACATCTTTTGTACACACAAACTGTTGAGTTTTTCATATTCGAATTTATATTATACAAGTGTCGGTTTGTACTTTTTTTACATGGTGCCATATGGTTTCTAGCTAATTTTGGTTACTCTATAGGAATTCGTATATTTTTTAATAAAATTCTTGGGAGATAGGTTACATCATTCATGTAATGGTTTGAGATATTTTAGTTACATCATTCATTTTATGGATTTAGATATTTCAGTCGAAATTTTATATTTTTCTTTTTGGTCTTTCATGTCACACTTTGTTTACGCATTTTTAAATTTGTACACTTATGATATGTTACTTATCCTACACCTATCGATACTTCATGGTTGTTGAGAATTATAATCGGCTGGTGCATGCATGTCATATTTAATATATAAAAAAATGAAAGTATTTTAGGGTTGTATTAGTTATAAGGTAGATTATTTTAAGGATTTTTTTTTAAAGATTTGATTGTCAGCTTTTGCATTTGAATTTTCACAGGCACATTGTTTTTTTTTTGTTGTTGGTTTTTTTTTTTTTTTTTTGCACACATAATTTTTTTTTCACTTGTAGCAGGGATATGTACAAGGAAACATTCGATGTTTTTACATATCGCCATGCATTCTTCACACCTTTTTAAAGGAATTTAAAATCTTATACTTAAGTAATGTCATTGTGATACTTATGGTGTACAGAGGCACTCAATTTTTTTTTTTTTTTTACACAATTACAAGAAACAATGTTCAACGGTCAACGATTTTTTTTACATACGTGCTTTCTATACTGCCATGGTGTTTTATGTACTTACTTCTTCGTTCAAAAGCATTAATTTGGAACTTATATTTGGAAACAAAGTTCACTACCTTCAAGATATAAAATTTTGTCAAGTCATTGAATTTCATATCACTATTGGCACACATGGTTACAATTTGGTATAAAAGAAGAGAAAAAAGATAGTGTTTATACGTGTTTTTTTTTTTTTTTTTTTTTTTTTTTTTTGTCATCCATTTTTGCTTGTAGACACCAGCCACACTTTTAATTCAGTCATCTTGGTAGGATTTTTTTAAAACATTATTGTTTATCGCCTGATATTACACATCATAGGCTTTTACATCCATGTTTAATTGTTATATAGTTCATTTTTAGGTCAGGCATTACTGTGGCTATATTACATACTAGATAATAAATTTTTAAGGTAATTCAGCACATTTTATATTTTTAGGTATTACACATATATCTTTGTGACAATTATGCAATACATTCACTTGTTGCATTTTTCAAACAGGATGGCAGTTGGCAATGCCCAAATATTTTTCGTTTATTATGATTTAACTTCTGCATTTTTGTATGTTAAAGTTCAAAATTGAAAGGTCTGTTTAAAGTTACAAATACATGTACAGATTGCACTGTGCACATGTACAGAATTTTTAATTTTTGAAATTTGAATATATTATAACATTGCTTTATTGAATTTTGCTTAGTTGATTTTTTATTATTGCATTATATAAATAGACTATGCTAGCAATTGAATGCCAGTTGGCATAAAAGATTATTTGCATACTGAGTTATGCTATTTTTAATGTAGGCCTACTTTTAAATTTTATGTGCACTTGAACTTTTACCGTCTCAAGAAGACGAGTTTTTTTTTTTTGCGGTTTCTGGACTAAAGAAAATAAGAAACCAAATGTCATGTATATGACAAATTTTGATGGTAGCTAGTTTATGCAAAAAAAAAAGAAAAAAAATGCTTCTTTTTAATGTACATGTACTCTTTTTTTATAGTTCGTGGTCTTCCGATAGCTTCAAAAGTTAATACTTTATGTTCTTGTGTTTATAGTATGTGTGCGCATATGTGTTGGGCCAAGTTAAGCCTATTTTTTTTACAACTTTGCGCAGGGGGATATATATATGGCGAGGCCATATATTTGTATTAGATTTGCATTCGAAATTAATCTGTTTTCAAAATTTATTTCCCTTTCTTCTATTTAACGCTTGCATTCAAAATTATTTCTCTTTATGTTTAATTTACGTGCAATCCTTATACCCACAGAAATATTCTTTTATTGTTTCTGTTAAAAGCTATCATTCAGAAAAATGATTTATTTGTTATTTATAATTTAAGCACATTTCCGTTCCACGCATAAATATTCTTTATTGATATTTTATTTGTCAAATGCCGTTTAATTTACAAAATCTGTTTACAAAATATATAGATCATATAGTTAATTTAAGCTTGCTGGAGTCTCGTAAATGCATTAAAATACACATAAATTTCATTTTCAGTTTGGCCAGTAAATAGATAAATGTCATTAATTATCCTCACCGTTAGACTTTATGTAAGCAAAAATAGGTTTGCTTTATTATTTCACTAAATAATTCGTTGCCAAATGTGGTTTCTGTCCTTGGCGTTTATCTCGTTCAAATTTTAATATATCTCCCAGTTTAACGGTTATTTTGTGATTGGCGTATTGGTCCAAGGCAGATGTATTCTTGGCGTATTAAATTACGCAGATTAAAAGGGACTTGCTCTCTGATCTTCGCACTGAAAACAGCTTAAAAATTTGCTGAGTTAGGAAGGCCACCACTGCTTTACATCTTATACCCACTTCCGTAAAAATAAATACTTTTTCCATGGAAACTGTTCTTCTGGATTATTGCCTGATGGATTTTTCTAGGAAACGGATCATCTCATCTGGGTTTGCATTTAGTAACATCGTCTTTGTACTCAACTATTGTCTTTACTATCACGACCGGAGTATTAAATAAAAAATACTCCATAGTGGTTTACAGCTGCAAGTACTCGGTGTGTCCACCGCACATGCCAGTACTGGTATACAGTTGCAGTATTACGTCTAATACAGCATAAAACAGCACATCAACGAAGATGGCTTCTACCTGCTCTCTTGCCGTATAGCGTTTTCTAGTGCTGTTAAAAATTAGGAATCCCCTGTCTAACATGACTTTAGGTAGACTTAAAATCAGGTGTTTAGGCTCAATTCAGTACCGGCCGAGAAAGCTCTTGTTTGTTTATCCCGCCTTAAAACGGAATTCATGACGTTAGATCAAGTAATCTCCGGTAGACCCAATCAGCCGAGAAAACTCTTATTTGATTAATCCCCCCCCCCCCCCATCCATAAACGGCTTTCTCGGCCGGTTGGTTCGGCTGAGATGACGTGACCTGACACCATGAACTCCATTCCAAGCTTACACAAGTTGGCATGATCTTAATAATCTCCACTGCGTATGTTATACGCATACTGCACCTTCATGGTTTTACGTGCAGCAACGCCCTCTATTCTTAAAAGTTAGAACTTTTTTCATGCAATATAAAATCGCCTATCACGGTAAGTGTTAATCTAGAAACCGCCAGTCTCTTCCAACCATAGATCTACTTATATATATACATATATATGTATATGTAATTTTGAAATAGCTCGGAACTTTAGTATTTCAATACTATATACCGCGTCGTTTTTGAAAGAAATTATAAATATTACGTATATTTAATTTTATATGTCCATTTTTTGTCATGTTTTGATAAATTGTGCTCCAGTGTTCACAATTTATGTCCATTTTACTGATTGCGCCCTATGAAATGATACAACATTTTTCAACTTAAAAAAAGTGGACAAAAATTCTCTTAAAACTCGTATTAAAACTGCATTACATAAAATGACAAAACTGTTTTAGTTCATACTTTTATTGATATCTGAAAAATACTAAAGTGAGATAATCTAACAAACAGATATTTATACAAAATAACTTATTTTTTTTTAAAACACGCCACTTTTCTGCTAAAACAAATATTTAATATACCAGAACTTTAAGCCGTTAACAAATTATCAGAATTTTGAAGATATTTGCAAATAAAAGCGAAACCATTGATAAACTGAAATTTCGCATTGCAGAGGTATTAAATTTTAAAAACTGGAAATGGAATGAGAAATTCAATCGATTATCTGTGCTAATGTTTTTTCAGACATGTTTCAAAACGATTTTAAAAAGTATTTAATTTTTGTACATGATACGACTGAAAATAATTTATTTTATCTTGCTTTGTATCTGCTCTTAAAATTAAAATTGAATTGATTTTTTTTTCTTTATTTTCTAGGAAAGAGAATTGTATGTATTTAAATTAAATTATGAAATAAGAACCGTATCTTCTTACAAATTGAATTGATAACTTTATTTTTAATTTTCTGGTCAGAATAAAATTATCAGATTAAACATAAAAATGACTTAAATTTCCATGAAAAAGAAGAGAATGCTAAGTGAAATTTACAATAAAACAAGTAAAAATTTAATTAAAAAAAAAAAAACCAACTGCGTAAAAAGCGAACTAATTAATTATTTCTCATCAACTATTTTTTATATTATTTACCTGGTTTTTTTTTTTTTTTTTTTTTTTTTTACTTACTTGTATTGATGACTTTTAAGTTGTGTTTAATTGTTAGTTCCTATTTATAAATACTGTTTTGACGAGGCCTATAGATGTTTATGATGGTTAGAGTTGCAGTAAAGCTAGGGATCCTACATATACAACTTCCAGGTTGTGTAATATTTAAACGAAGCTTCTGACTGTAAAGTAGTCAATGAAACACCGTTTTCTTTTTGAAAGACCTATCCAATGTTATGCTACTCAATAGGGACTGCCTGACTGCCAGACTGCCCGGAAATGTACTACACCATAAATCGGAAGAACATATAGAAAAATGAGCCTTGATAAAATGACGTAATTTTGAATTTTTTTGACCTGCATAACTCCTCTTCCCGCAGGTAAACGCAACGTCCTCTGACTACCAGACTGCCCGCAAACGTACTACCGTAAATCGGAAAAACATATAGAAAAATGAGCCTTGATAAAATGACGTAATTTTGAAGTTTTTTGACCTGCATAACACCTCTTCCCGCAGGTAAACGCAAAGTCTCCTGACTGCCAGACCGCCCGCAAACGTACTACACTATAAATCCGAAAAACATATAGAAAAATGAGCCTTGATAAAATCAGGTGACGAAAACGTTGGAAACTCTTAGACTATAACGAAACCTTGTAAAATTATCTGATATTTGTTAGTTATGCCGCCGACCAATTTCGCCAAAAAATATAAATCGCCAAACCACTCGCCAAATTATACAAATTGACATAATTTTTGTTTTAAATAACGAAAAAACAAATAAATTAGTATAACATTAATAAAAATACAAATAAAACGTCAAAATAAAAATCATTTGATGACGTAAACACGTGTTGTCAAGTGAATGTGACATTTACGATCAACCATTATTGGGATTTAATCTTGCAATTTCGCGACAGTAATTTGGTAGACGGGATAACTAACAAGTACCAATTATCTTTATGAAATTATACTAAAGTTCAAGTGATGTTAATTCAATATTTAATCATTCAAGTCATCAATAAATTAACCTTTTAGATATTTTAGACCTTTTAGATTCCTACATGTATATACACATTTAATGATTGTTATACGGCTTAGAACAAAATTAAAATTGATTAACATTGTTTCAATCTCAAAATTAAGGTCCGATTCTGAGCACTGTTGATTCAGCTTTTCGATATTGTTAGTGATGAGGGCAATATTTTTGAAATGGAAACAACAACTTATTCAATATCAAAATTTATAACGACGGCATTCTTAATCAGACAGTTACTTCTAAAGTACGCTTAAAACTTATCCAGCCAGTGAAACCGCGTAAAATTAAATAACTGCAGCAACAATCAGCTTATATGCAGTGTGTCCACTTATAACCTGACCGACCTTTATTTTCGCAACCGTTGGTCCTAGATGCATACTTCCAATTACAAAAATGGTCAAAATTAGGTGAAGGTTAAGATAAAAAAAGTTTGAAGCGAAAAAACAATTTAGTGAAGAATTGCAGAATCTAAATTTTTATACGGTCCACCGGTCCTATAAGTTATATTTAGTAAAATTTCCCTGTTACACTGGCAAGTATGGCAAAAAAAGTTCCGTTATTCTACGATTAAAATTAACCGAGTAATAGCTGTTTAAAGTTGGAGCATATTTTTTTGCTGCATATTAGGAGTCATTCACAAATTTAATAGAAATATAATTTCTTCAGATATATTAAAGAAATGAGAGTAAAATTGGAAAAAAAAAAGTTGAGAGTAAAATTAGCATTGCAATATAAATTTGAAATCTTCAATCATTCTGACATATTAGTGCAAAATGTACAATTTGTTACTGAACATTATAAGAAGATAAAAATAACAGATTTTTTGTTAAATAAAAGGATGAAAAACAACAGCCTCAATTCTTTACAAAATGATACATATTTTTAAATGCTGTTAGATTACACTGTCTTTTAAATTTTGGGTTGTGGCATGTTTTTTAGCTTTTGAAAATTGATTCTTATGTATTTTTTAGCACTGAATCCGAAAATGACCACCATTTTAAATCATCACGTCAGGAATTTGTTCAAATCGCAAATTTCAAAGTTAAAAAGCTAAAAGTTAAAATTGATCCCCCCCCTCCCCTCCCAACCTCATCGGACCCCCGAGCTGTTTAGCTGTAAGAAACCCAGTATAAGCCAAAAAATCTAATAAATTATTGAATTAAATACAATTAAACTGAATAAAAAAGTCTTACATCTATTTTATAGTATCGGATTTTTCGCTATTTTTTAACCTTGAAATTAATGATTTGCGAAAAATCTTGACATAATGGTTAAAAGTGAACATAATTTTTTGATTCAGCGTTAAAAAATGTATAAAATGTAATTATAAAAGTTAAAAAACACAACCATCACAGGTTTATGTTATCTAATCTAAAACTCTTTCTTAAACTTCTTGATGGTAATCTACCCGAATTTTTTTGTGTTATCCTGTAATATAAGTATGTATAAGATGGTAAGAGTCGAAAATCATAATAATATTTATTGCATTGTCATCGGATTTAAGTCAGTATGTAAAATTTAACTTCGATCGGACATTTGAAAGTAAGTTAAAGTTCGAGTACAAATTTTAAACTGGAAAGACGATCATTGCAAGTTAAATAAAACCTTATGAAAATAACATAATTTTAGTTAAAATAAATCATAGCCTTCTTGCAAAATAAAACATATGTTAAAATACAAATATTTTTACTAATCTTAAATTTAACTAATAAAAGTTAATCGTAATATTTGTACGATTTCTTTCAAAGCGCAGATACCTTGAAATAAGTTCAAGTACTTTATATACGACCTCTGAAAGCATGGTCGAAATCATCTGTTTTGATATACAAAAAAAAAAGTGGTATAAGTCATGCATTTCAAAGTTTCATAACTCGGTCAATTTTAATGTTAGGTGAATGGAACTTTTTTTGTCTTACTTGCTAGTATCGCAGTAAATTTTTAGTAAATATCACTTATAGGACCGGGGGACCATATAAAAATTTAAATTTTGTAATTTTTTAATAAATGTTTTTCTTGACCGAAATCGCTTTAAAAACAATTCTTTACCTTATTTAAGCCATTTTTGTAATTGGGAGTATGCATCTAGGACCAACGGTTGCGAAAATAAAAGTCGGCCAGTTATACGTGGACACACTGTATATTACATAAGCTTATAAAAAAATAATAAACTATTTCATCGTTTAAGCTTATATTCATTAAGTACTGCGCATTTAAACACTCGTTTAACAAGCCATTTTCAATACATTAAAATCTCTCGCATTTGGCGAGGAAAAGGTGTTGCTCGCCAAATCACGTCCTTTTGCGTCAAAAATTTGAAAGCACTTCTTTTTTATTAACACTTTCGAACAAAGTTGAAGAGTGTTTATGAATTCATTTTGTCTAGCCATCTGTCTCTCTGTCTACACTCTAACTCGCGTAAATATACTCGGGTTTTCATGAAATTAATAAATGTTAATTATGTTTATCATGGCATATTGAATAGGAAGTGTTAATAGTTCATTTACAGGGGCACTCAAAAGTATTCCGTTACATTATGGTCAATGGAGAAAAATCGTTTGCAGTGTATTTTAATGACATTAGGCTTTTTCAAATGTATTGAAATTGATATAAATCACTGAATTTCACATTATTACTATAGAATAGGGCATTCATAGCATTTATCGTTCATTTACAGGAGCACACAAAAGAAGTCTGTTACAGCACTTTCTTTGATCCATAATTGCTGGACATGCGGACCTTAGTCACTAAAATTAGAAAAGTGGGGTAAGAGGGGATTTTTTTCTTTTTTTTTTTTAGGAAATAGGTATGATTACCTATTACACACGACATCATCACGGTTTATCATACACGATAGTTTTATGTCATATGCAAATTTTGTTTTTCCATATTGTATGGATTTATATGCTTGTAGTATGAGAGTTGTAAAAAACATCAGACTTAACAGTGATGCTACAGTATCAGATTTAAGAGCGAGTCTTTAGACTAAATGGTAAGACGATGTGTCATTTAAGATGCATATTTTAGCACGAAGAAGCAAAGCATTTCTGCTTATAATATTCAAAATTAAATAAGTAAATCAATTAAACACTGTAAAAAAAACGGACTAAATAACGGAAATACTACTGGCAATCTAGACGTCAGTACTATTTCCGTTTTTTACGGGAATTTTTACCCATAAATTACAGAAAGATTTCCGTTTTTAATCAGATAAACGGAAAAATTTCTGTAATTTATGGGTAAAAATTCTCGTAAAAAAACGGAAATAGTACTGGCGTCTAGATTGCCAGTAGTATTTCCGTTTTTTAGTCCTTTATTTTTACAGTGAATGTTGATCTCGAAATGAGATACTTTAAGTACTTAAATCATTGAGGACTAAATATGGAAAACGATGATAGTCCACAAGAGGAAATTTTTCAAAAGAGCGAAAAGAAGAAAAAAAAAAAAAAAAAAAAAAAAAAAAAAAAAAAAAAAAACCTAGAGAACAGGAATTCTACTTTTTCCGAATTTAGTGTCGCCCCCGGCATTTCGGTTACTTCATTTTCTTCTGATGGACTGATGGCTTCTATTATTATGAAACAACCATTATAAATGAAGTGTTAGGTGAATTTTTTTTTTATTATTATGGCCATTTTTTCCCTATTCTGACCAGAAAATCAGAGTTCTAACTTTTTACGGCTGCTCTTTCATCTTCACCTAACGCTTCATTTATAATGGCTGTTTCATAATAATAGAAGCCATCAGTCCATCAGAAGAAAATAACCCGGTTAAGTGAGACTCTACTGCAGTACAAAACATATTTCAATTCTAAGACTTAAAGCACACGTTTTATTTTATGTAAAATGACGTCATTCGCATCCGCTTAAGAATTCCACATTTACGATCTACTCTTAAACATCTACAGTAAAGCATGCATAGCACATTACTATCGCGAAATAATACACAAATGCAGCAAAAAGATGCCGTCATTCAAGAAAATCGGCAAAAAAAAAAAAAAAAAAAAAAAAAAAAATGGTTATCTCGTGATTCATAGATACTTAAAATTAAATATAGTTTATAATAGATCCATTGTTTTAACAGAAATCATTCGTTTATATATATATTTATTTAATAGCACGTATTTTAATTACATTTTCTTTCGGTTGTTATGAGAAAATGGCAACAAAAATATATAATTACTATTTTAGAACGATTTTTCCTTTACTTTCTACAGAAATGGAGTACTTCCGTTGCCAATACTAAGCAATTGGCTCTAAAAACTACAAAAAAATTAATATTTCAAAAATAAATAGAAATACAGTTTTCAAACAAAATGCATTTAAAAGAACTTTTTTTTTTTCCAATACGACGGTATAAAAATCGAAAATGTGCGATGCTTAGGAGTTAAAAAAATTGCTATAGAGTATTCAATCGTACTGCTTTGTTTTACGGCTGGCTTCTGTAACGTAACGTTATTTTTTTGGAATACATAAAATAAGCTGGGAGAAAGAAATACCATACCGTACCGGGGGCTGAAAAAAACTCCTACTTCCCGTACTTACAACGTTTTCCACTTCACTGCTTTTGGGCTCTTAGTTCAACACTTTAAAATGTAGGTACAGTCGTGGAAAAAAAAAAGTAAACACCCCCTACTAACTCCTCAACAAATCATCGTAGAAGAAAGTTACTGGTACCGAACGATTGGAAATAAAGTCTACTTTTAAATGATGTATATAAAATTTTCTTAGGGGTCATCTACATATTAAAACGAATCCAAACTTCATTTTTTTTAATTGCAATACCCAATTTTAACGAGATATTTCAAATCTTCGGTTCAAACTATGCCTAGACACCGAAATTCAAGTCATTTGAATGATAAGTTTTAGAATTATAAACATTCAAAATTTAGTGCTTATAATGTTAAATTACATTTTCATATTTTTATTTATATCTCCCGAAATTATGCTCCTAATGTGCTAATTTATTTTTGTAGTAATAATACTAATATACCCAAACATAAATAAGCTGAATTTGTAATTTTTATAATTTTATGATATGAATTATGAATTATAAAATTAATATTCGAAAAACTTATGAATTGCAACCTACAATTTTTTTGATGGATTTAGATTTATTAAGTTCTGCTTTATGGAAATTCAAAAATTTCACATTTTTCTTCCAAGTAGTTTTCAAATTATGCTTAAAAAACGCCAAAATGGTGGTTTAAGGGGCCGTCTATGATGGAAGTGAGTAGACATTTTGAAATTTATTCTGCTGTACTGTAATCTAACACGCTTCATTAACTTCTTGAGTGGCGCTTAAGGTGCCTTGATCAAGGAAGGGGCTCTCTCGGTTAACAATCCAGTACGGTACTTCAATTTGGATACGGCCCTTAAAATACGCTCGTTTTAAAATAATTAATTTCTCGGAAACTTATGGTACGAATTGCATAAAAATTCGTTTTTAGGCTAATTGAAGGGTGTAGAGTTCATTTATGCTGTCAGAATTGGGTACTGCTGTTGAAAAAAACAAAGTTATGGTCCGTTTTAATATGTAGATGGCCCCCTGAGCAAATTTTATATACATCATTAAAAAGTAGACTTTATTTCCAATCGTTCGGTACCAGTAACTTTCTTCTACGATAATTTGTTGAGGAGTTAGTAGGGAGTGTTTACTTTTTTTTCCCCACGACTGTACGTAGATTCCTTTCATTTATGGTTGAAATACCTAATATTATCAATTGTAAACATTTCTTTTATTTATATATTTAATATTTTTCACCTTGCTTAAAAATATCCCATTGATGTAAACAATAACAACATGATCAAATTGTGTAATGGCCACCAGTCCTATCACTGGCACTTATAGTCCAGTCAAATAGGGATTCAACCTCGGAATAAAAAACAGCAAACTGAAAATTTGCAAAAAGCTTTGTTTTGACATTCTAAAAGTTAGGTGAAAAGTTTCATAAAATCTCGTGTCCGCGTCGCCAGATATTCAAGGTCAAAGGTCACAAAAATCAGTTTTTTGCTTATATCTCAAAAACCGTGCATTTTATTGGGAAACAAAACCCAATTACAAAAATGAAGTAGACAAAATTTCCTTATTAACTTTAACTTTCTGACAGATGGTTTTGGCGCTAGAAGGGGCTGAAGAAAGGCAACTTTTTGACCTTGTGGCCAAAACGAGAGAAAAACCCTCGCCCATTCTCGATTTCTCAAAAACAATGCATTTTATCAAAAAAAAAAAAAAACAGTTACAAAATTCAAGTAGACTATTTTCTATAAAATTCATAAAATAATTTAAACTTTCTGACAAAAAGTTTAGGCGCTAGATCGCGCTAAAAAAAGGCGATATATATTTTTTTTTTACCTTTGAGCCAAATTGAGAGAAAAGCCCTTTTTTAGCCTCGATTTTTCGAAAACTATGCGTTTTATCGAAGACCCCCAATTACAAAATTAAAGTGGATAATATTTTCTGAAAAATGCGTACATTAAATTTAATTAGTTTTTGACCCGCTCGCCAAAAGAGGGAAAAGCCAGCTCAAGATTGTTTCTTATATCTCTAGTGATGTTTAGAATTTAATTATTTATTAAAATATTATAATTATTAAGACAATTACATTATTTACTTATTTATAAATATTATTCATAAATAAGTCACCATATGATAATATTTAGTTAAATTTTATAAATAAGAAGATATTGAAATGAAATAGTTTAAATACATTTAATTACATTTTTATTTATAATAAGTTTATCGTAAATCTATTACAATTTATTCAAGTTAAAATGAAGAGTATTTTTCTTTTTTTAACCTCTAATTTTAATAGCAGGCATATAGCTCAATATTCGTCTTGTTCCAAATTGCGTACTTCTTCAATTCGTTCACATTGAATTTTCAGATTGTTATCATCATCCTCGTTGTCCGTCACATTTTGTTCTAAAGCCTGAAGAACCTCTGGTTCATATTAACTTTCTTCATTAAGATCATTTGGAAATGACGAAGCATTGAGGCATGCTTACCGTTACACTGGCCACAAACTGAGGAGCATTACAATCCTACTTTTTGACAACCACAGTTCGCGCCACAACCTTTTAGGTAGCTTTCAATACAAAAAGCTACCTTTTGCAACCGTTCGAAGGAAAGCGATATATATATATATATATATATATAAATTATAAGTGCATTTTAGTTATTTTAAATAATGTAATTACTTTCTATTTATTTTATATTATATTAATTGTATTTATCGTGGTATTTCATAATGTATTAACTGCATCCTTTGGTATCAATGACTGTGATTTCTTTACTGTTTTATTCACCATAATCTTTACGATATTATGGTAGCCATGTGCGTAGCCATGTGCGAGTGGATATTGGAAAAAAACTGAAATATAAATCGGTATTTTGTGTAATATTTCTATTTTATATGCTATAAATATTTAAATTGGTTTTATTGATTTTTCCATTTCATATTATTTGATTCTATTCTGTTTTCATTTTTAATCTATTCACTTGATTATAATGGTTGTTCGGGCACAGAGAAAAATAATTTTTAGCTTTAGCTTTTTTTTCCTCACAGAAAACAACCATTTTGCTTATATCATTGAATTCTGTGCCCTTGAAAACGTAATTCAATATATAAGCTTTTCCATTATTTGTCGGTGTCCACTTTCTTCTTTTTTCTTCCATAATAAATCTTATAATAAATTATTTGGCACTTTTTTTTTAATACTTACAGCTTTAATTCATAATATTACGGTTTTTGATAGTGGTAGGTTATGTTTAATTAATGGTTATATATATATATATATATATATATATATACATATATATATATATATCTGACCTTTGTCACACTATAACTCTCGTATTTATGAACCGATTTGGATGTAGTTCGGTGTGTACATAGCACATACCAATGTCTCGACCGAGTTCGTTGGCCAGCTTCATCCGCCATTTAAAAAAATTTTTTTATTTAAAATTTGAAATGTGGTAGCAAAAAGTTGAAAATGGAAAAATATTTTTTTCTTATGTATTTGACCTTTATACAAAGATTCCGCAGCAGTTTTTGTTTCGTCTATATTTTAAAAAATGGCTGAGTTAAAGCATTTTGAATTTCTAGCGTGGCTGACATTTTGAAACGTCCTGAAATTTGTCACGCGATAAAAGGCGTATTTATGAACCGATTTGGATGTAACTTCGTTTATACATAGTACATACCAATGTCTTGACCGAGTTCGTTGGCCAGCTGCATCCGCCATCTTGTTTAAAAATGGCGGCCATTTAAATTTTTAAGAAAAATTTAAATTTGAAATGTGGTACCAAAAAATTGAAAATTGAAAAAATATTTTTTTCTTATGTGTTTGACCTTAATAAAAAGATTCGGGAGCAGTTTTTGTTCCGTCTATATCTTAAAAAATGGCTGCGTTATAGCATTTTTAATTTCTAGCCTGGCTGACATTTTGAAACGTCCTGATTTTTGTCACGTGATAACGGGCGTACTTATGAACCGATTTGGACGTACCTTGGTGTGTACGTAGTACATACAAATATCTCGACCGAGTTCGTTGTCCAGCTTCATCCGCCATCTTGTTTCAAAATGGCGGCCCTTTAAAAAAAATTTAAAAATTTAAAATTTAAAATAAAATACCAAAAATTTGGAAAATGAAAAAGATTTTTTTTCGTATGTGTTTGACCTTAATACAAAGATTCCGGAACAGTTTTTGTTTCATCTATATCTAAAAAAATGGCTGAGTTATAGCATTTTGAGTTTCTATTGCGGCTGACATTTTAAAACGACCTGATTTTTGTCACGCGATAACAGGCGTATTTATGAACCGATTTGGATGTAACTTGGTCTGTACATAGTACATACCAGTGTCTTGACCGAGTTCGTTGGCCAGCTTCATTCGCCATCTTGTTTCAAAAGGCTTGCCATTAAAAAAATAATAAAAAAATAATAAAATTTAAAATGAGGTATTAAAAAATTGGAAAATGAAAAAGATTTTTTTTATGTGTTTGGCCTTGATACAAAGATTCCGGAGCAGTTTTTGTTTCTGAAAATTTGTTCTTTTGTTTATATCTTAAAAAAATGGTTGAATTATAGCACTTTGAATCTCTAGCATGGCTAACATTTTGAAGCGATCATGTATTTGTCAAGCGATAACACACGTATTCGCCTATTTCGATGTAAGAAGGCATGTGGATAGTATACATCAATATCTCGACCAAGTTCGCTGGCCAGCTTCATCAGCAATCTTGTTTCAAAATGGCGGCCATTAAATTAAAAAAAAATTATATTTAAAGTGAGGTGCAAAAAAATTAGAAATTGAAAAAGGTTTCTTTCTTAAGTATTTGACCTTGATATAAGGATTCAGGAGCATTTTTTGTTTGTCTTTATCTTAAAATGGCTCAGATATAGCAATTTCAATATCTAATGTGGGTGACATTTTTAAAAATCTGATTTTTTGCCTGCGACAGCACTCGTATATATCAATCGATTCCGATGTGAGTGAGCATGTGCACAGCAATTACTAAAGTCTCGACCAAGTTCACTGGTTAGCCTCGTCCACCATGTTGTCTTAAAATGGCAGGCACTTTAAGAAATCGCCGAATTTGGCAGCCAAATATAAGTTACTTTAAATAAAAGCAGCTTGGATAAAGCTGACTAATTTCGCGAAATTCTCATTCATAATGATTTAGTATTGATAAAAATTAGTATTGAATCTCCTATATTCGGTTTCCTCTAAATTGAGCTTCGTGTTTTGAATAATATAAGTTGGCTTTTTTAAAATAAGGAATATGAAAGCTACCTCTTCCTCCCGGCACTGGCCGAAAGGACTTTTTTAGAATTGCAGATGATCATACTGAGTAGTTCTTTTGGTGCTGAAGGTAATAATATTGTTATCGGTTCCAGGATCTTGTTTTGTATTATCCAGCTCCATTCCTGCGGCTCTAAATCTTTCCCTAACCAACTGTGGATCTGATTGTATACACGATAGATATGCTGACGAGTTGCTGCACTTGTATGTGGAAGAGGTGATAACTGCACCGGTTTGTTGAATCTTGTTGATTTAATAAATTGTGTGTACCTGAAATTGTCAATGTTGTGTTCAGACTTTGGAGCATTGTACATTGCTAAAAGAACACGTATTCCACTTTCAAATAATATGTTTGGAGGGTTGTTTTCTTGCTGAAATATATGAACTGATTGGTACAAATTGGGATGTTTCTCGAACATTTTTATAATTGGCAGTTTTCCTTTTTTAAACAGCGCAGATGCTGTGTCGCATCCATTAAAAGCGTGCAAAAATAAAATATGTTCTTTAGAACGAGGATATTTGTCGAAACTTTTAAACGAATACATTCGTGTCTCCACATTACCCCTGCCAATTTTTTTAAAGAAAATTTCTTGCTGACGCGATTCGGTTCATCCTGCTAAAAGAACTAACAGATCAATGTCATCTCCAACGATGACTGCAGTCTTTTGATATTCAGATTCTGTAATGGCTGTATCGATTATGAGGACATCAGCATCATCTATGACTTGTTTTGTAGTGATCTTAACAGTTTTTAATTTCTTAATAAGCATTGCAATAAAGTTCTTTTTATTGCATCGGTTCGACAAAAACTTGTCTTGCCTGACTGGCACAATCATTGTTTCGTCAAAACAAACTTCGTACACTCTCAGAAATAAAACTCTCCCTTTTGACGATTCAGAAATCCTCGAGCTGTATTTCGTCATTTTTGACGATCATTTCCTATTAACATCACGTGACTTATAACGAAACGTAAACCCTCAAATATTTGACGAAAGTTTTGCCTCAATCACGGTCAGACTCAATGCATTTTAAGGAAACAGTTCCTCAAATCCTCCTCAAATCCTGCGATTTTAGCAAACAGATATTTGCTGGCTTATGTTAGTCCTGTAATAATTTATTTTAAAACAGCACTTAGTGCTTTTCAGAAAATACTGAAATATAGGTAGTTATTGTTTTTCATTAGTTATTTTTTTAGCTGTTAGAATTTTTAGGAATGCTTATTATTATTATTATTATTTTATTTATATGTTGTCGTTCGTTATGTTTTAATTCGAAAAGAATAAATTTCCTGTGTTCTTCAAAACCATTCAATAAGAAAATTAGGCCAATAAAATTTCAAACTTCTAGGATATCTTTTTTTTTTTTTTTAGAAGTATATTACGTTTTCAATCAAATTAAAAATAAACATAATTGATCCCTCTCCTCTTTATAAACAGTAAAGTGTTAAAATCTTATCCCTCTACTCAAAGTGATAAAATCTCACGCAATATGCACTTCACAATTCGTTATTTGTGAGCAACAAATTAACCAGGCCATATTCTAATCATCCATTGATCAAAGAAAATTTCAGTTGTAAATTATTTAATCAAGCCATATTATAATTATTCATTGACACGAGAAAACCATAAAAATAAATTAGCCTTTCTTAAAACTTTCAGAAAATATAGCAGCGCTGATAAAATTGCAATCTACGTTATAAAAATATTAACACGAAGTGGAATTCATTACACCAGTCTAAAAGCAGACACTTTCAAGTACCCAGCAGCCCGGTTGGAAGAGCAGCTACCTCCCATACATAAGGTCTGTGAGTTCGAATCACGCCGGGGAAAGAGAGAGAAAGGATTTTTTTTCTTTCCCCGTGTCAAATGCTGGAGCTTCCAAACTACTTGAGAGATGGCGCCACCAGCCCTCTTTTGAAGAAATTATTGACGAAATTTATATCGTCAAGCAAGTGAAGAAACTAATTTCATCAATTTGACGAAATGTTCGCTCGGAGCATTTTCCAGGAAACCATTTCGTCAAAAACAAAGAAAATTTCGTGAAATCTGAGTATTCATTTCTGAGAGTGTAAGATGTTGAAAGAGCAGTAGCTCTTCTGAGCTGTTCCATTGTTTTTATGTTTTACTGTTGTCTGAGTAACCGTTGAATACAACAACTATATCTGAACCACAATGCATTTGCAAATATTTGACGCATTTATTCAAAATAATGGAGAATGTATCGCTCCATACGACGCGATGCAAAAGAAATCCACCATCGATAATGTATGTTACATTATCTTCATCCAGCTCAATATTAAGAGGTTCCATATTGTTAATACAATTTTGCTTTTGAAGTTTTTCGCATGCCGGCATTATCAAACAGCGATGTTGGATATGGACACTTAATTCATATTGTAGATTTTCTTTGAGATTATGTTCAAACTTTTTGTTCACTGTTATTCTTTGGAAGACTAGCAACGGATCGGCAGCAACTTTGTAATTATTTATCTTGATCGATTTGTTAACTACAGAAATGAGAAGTACTTTGTCAGCATGATTTAATTTTATTTCATTAAAGTTCAAACCAGTTATTTTGGCAATTGATTCTAGACCAATATTATGGGCTCTGTGGCAGTTCATTTGGTCATTTCCTACAATTCCAGAAGCTATAGATACTACTTGAATCGTATTTGGGAAAGGATTATGAAGTGTGAACCACTCGACAAGTTTACTGACATCTGAATTATCCCTTTTAACTCGTGAATCTCTGGAGGCAACATGTTGTTCTGCAGAATCTAAAGAAATATTACAAAAGGTCTCAATTTCTTTACAGCGCGCTTATAAGGTGTCCCAACAAGGCTAAAATCTAAAAAATATTTTTATCTTTGAAGGAAAAGGATTTTATTCTGATCCACGCCTATCTCTCGCAGGTATAAACGACTCCTAAAGATTTATTTTTTTCGGCGGTGGGGGAGGATTTTTTTCAAAATACATAAGGCCTTTCGAAAATTCTCTTTCGCTGGGTTTCTTTCGTTTTAAGAAAGACGGCTCTGAATGGAATCGAATAGATGGTAATTATACATTCATATGGCATGCAAGGCAAGAAGATTTTATGACTGCTCTACATTTAAATATTAGGTAGTGTGTTTAATTCTTAAAAAGGAAAAAAAAAAAAAAAGATATATATATATATATATGAGGAAGTGAGTTTTAAATCTCGCCTTATCCAAAAAATTAAATTTTGGGAAATCGTGAAAAACCTGTAACTGCGACCCCGTGCATCGAATACCTCAAATTTTTTGTATACTTATAGCTAGTTGTACTGTGATATCATTGTGTTAAGTTGGAAAATCTACTTTAATTCATTTAATTAATTAATTGCAAAAAGTTTCGGATAAGAAGAGTTTTGTTGCCAAGCTATGAATAAGAAAGTTTTGATATAAATTTCTTAAAAAAAAAAACAGCGTTTCTCATACTTACTGAAAGAAATTAATAGTTTCTATTTTTGGTCATCAGATGATAATATTTTCCTTCTATATATAAAAAAAAAGTAACGATTTGGAAATGGACCAATAAAAATCTGCGTAGATCTTTCCGGTACACTCCTAGATCGGCATCCATATTTCTTGTGACCTGGGTTCTTTCTTCGTTAATATTAAGAAAACTGTTGCATACAAAAATATGAAAATTGGTGCTATTATAGAGAAATGTTTGATAAACATGCTGATGTAAATAGTTTTTTAATCAAATAATTATTTTATGAGATATTTAATGTTAAAGTTGGTCAAAATTGTTTCATTAAAAAAACTTACATGAGCAAAAAGTATGCATAGGAATTTAAGAATTTTTACATCATTTAATACATTAGAAGTTCCCGATGTGCAGACTGCATTTATTTTTTTTTAATTTGACTCATTTTTTGAGGATTTATCTCCATTTTAAATTCAAATTTTCCGCATTTCACAAGATATTTTCTACACATTTTAGAAAAGGGTATTATTTTAAACTGTTGCCAATTTTAAAAACAGCGCAGAAAATAATATTTCGTTCAAATTAAAAATTTATTTATATGTTACTATTATAATCAGAAAAAGCTTTCAAATGAGAATTAAGTGATTACGTGTTAAAAATCAGGAATATATTGAAAATTACGTCATGAAAACTATAGTTATACGTGAATTTTAACAGAGAAAGAAAATTTTTAAATAATAAATTCATTATTGTGCGGTAAAAATCGCAAATGGAGGAAATTTATGTCCTATTTAAAAAGGCCAAATAATTGACAGTTGGCAAAACAGTTTAAATTAAAAAACATATTTGCTTGAGACATTTATTTCATATTATGAGATAATCTTATCAACTATTATCGTGAATTCTAAAACAGCGCAAATAATATTTCCCTTCTAACAACAAAAGTATTTTCATGTGAATGTTAAAAAGAGAAAGAAAACTTTGGTGAAAATTACGTCAGATATAAAACGATATATTTCAAATGTGTTATTTAAAAGAACTTTCTTCTAGAGCTGTTAAAAAATCGAGAGACAAAGACTCTGTTTACTTAATTCATTTTACATTAGCTTATTTTCTAATTTTTAGCTATTTTTTTAAATCAAAGACGAAAACAGCCAATGTATCCCTTAACAAACGCTGATTTCGCCTTAAAATTCTCCAATCAAAGGAATATGAATAAAAACCTTCTTACAGGGAGATCGCCACTGTTTTTTTAAATTATAATTCCATCTTTTTAAAGCTGATGAAATTAGCTTGCTTTTAGAATCTGGGGTGTCGGAACGGGGGTCGGCGAGCGTAGCTCGTAGGGGGCAGAGCCCCCTAGTGTATTCAAAAATAATCTTTATGACAGCAATAAGTATGATTAAAATTTAGTATTACGTTTTATTTTAAAAAAGCAAACTTATTAACAATCAAATAAAACTTATAACTAGCTTATGATTAAAATAATTTGTTTTATCAATGTGATATAATATAATCTACATAAAATATAATATTATGTACATAAATATATATATAATATATATATATATATATATATATATATATATATATATATATATATATATGTTTGTATGTATAATAATATAATGTATTTACAGAATATCCAAAAATAAATTAAACAATTAACTCATTGAGTTTTTCCTCTGGAATATCATCGCAATCTTTCTCGACCATCTCCTTCTGTTCTGATTCCTTAGAAATAATATGTTAATAGAAAGTAAGCTACTCCATTTCTGACCAGTTTTCATCAAAATGTTTTGTTTTTTTAACAATGCGTGGATATCCCTAAGTTTCTCTTGTTTCACGGGGACTCCCTCCCCCTTCTTTTTAAAAAGAAAGTCCGGTTTTTAGATGCCTCTAGCACAACTTTTACACTCTGAATTTTGATATTCCATGAATCGTCCGAAATACACTTCCACAAATTTGAAGATGGCCATATTTAGTCTTTATATAGTACCTTGTGGTAATGCCTTTGAAAGCGTACTGAGATGCACTTAAAAGAAACTTTAAAGGCAAAAATTTTACTTTTCTGGATATTTCATGGAAGGAAAGAAACTTGGACGGTTTCTTGAAGGAGATATTTGAGATATGAGCTTCAAAATAAATTTATCTTATGCAGTTATGTCTTTTCTTGAAAAAAAAAAAAAAAAAAGCGTGGTGGAATCTTCCTACATCGTGCATTGAGAGAGTTGACACTTTGAGAGGACCGAAAAGGACTTAGGTTTGTGCCTGAGAATAAAAATTAAATCTTTTAACACCTTCTGTCAGTAAGAAATACAGAAAGTGATTCTCCCTTTTGAACATACATTTGAATCTACTTTTGCGTGTATTCTCTACTAGACCATGTGTTCGTATTTCTTTCTCTCTTCTTCCCCCTTCCCTCACAAAATGAAAGAGTTTATTCACTGTCCGTTATACATAAGACATGCTGAAAAACTTATTTAATTAATTTGTATGAATAGAACAGGTAAAAACTTTAAACGAAAATAGCAACAAGTCGCAGAGAAATGAAGGAAAATTACTGTGATAGTAGCTGATAAGCTAGTCGTCCATTGGTCTACGCATGCGCATTGATAAAGCTAGTTTTGTTGCAAACTCCCTAGTGGATAAGGCGAGTTTTGAAACCAAACCAATATTTTAAGAACCCAGAAATAAAGGATAAAAATATTTTTTTTTTTACAGATTATAGTGCTTTCTGTGCAGGTTTACCAATAGACTAGATTGGTAGGGAAAACTCGATTTTTTAAATTTTGGATAAGGCGAGTTTTGAAATTCACGTCCTCATATATATTCCTCTCATAAGCTTAAAACTTTCTGGCGCATTCACGGAGTCATTTTTAAGCGTGAAAGCTTGGTATCTGCAATCAAGACTATTGAAGAGATTCGAAATCGATAAGGTTTTACTTTTTTATTTCTTTTATAAATGTACGAGTATTACATCTTGAGTTACAAGCGACTGTTGTCTAATGACTTGTAGAGAATTTTATACTCTACAATATTTTTAATAGTTTCAAATATCATTTGAAGCATAGGAAACAATCTTGAGGTGTTTCTCTCGTTTCCGACAGAGGGCCAAAAACTCGCCCTTTTCAGCGCTCTCTACTGCCTGAACCTTTTGTCAGAAAATTAAAGTTATTTTTGCATTATTTACAAAATAAAGTCCACTTTAATTTTGTAATTAGGGTTCTTCAATAAAACTCTTAGTTTTCGAAAAATCGAAGATATAAAAGGGCTTTTCTCTCGTTTTGGCTCAAAGGTAAAAAAATGGCTTTTTTTCTCAGCGTGATCTAGCGCCTAAACTTTTGTTCAGAAAATTAAAATTATTTTATTAATTTTGTAGAAAATAGTCTACTTGAATTTTGTAAATTTTTTTTTTAAATAAAATCCATAGTTTCTGAGAAATCGAGAATGGTTGAAGGTTTTCCTCTCGTTTTGGCCACAACGTCAACAAGTAAAAATTAAATTTAAAAAATCAAAAAAACCGTCTGCGTTAAAAGCGAGCTAATTAATTATTTCTCATCAATGTTAAACTATTTTTTATTTACTTACTTATTTTTTTTAATTTACTTGTGATGATTTTTAAGTGTTTAATTATTAATTTCTATCTATAAACACTGTTTTGATGAGGCTTATAGATATCTATGATGGTTAGAATTGCAGCAAAGCTAGAGATCCTACCTTCCAGGTTGTGCAATGTTTAAACAGAGCTTCTGACTGTAAAATAGTCAATGAAACATCGTCTTCATTTTGAAAGCACTATCCAATGATATGCTACTCAATAGGGTGCGTAATTTTTTTTCCGTGTCTACCGCCCTTTTGTATTTTGCGGCCGCCATTTTGAATTTATAAAAACAAAACCTAGCCTATAACCATCGGACGGTTAAGACGAGTCGATAGAGGCCTCATTCATTAAAATCCAGTACAGTCGTTGGGATGTTTCAAGTGTATAAAAAAATCCACATACCCAGATACGCGTGAAACACTAACCCTTCTTGGCAGTCGCATAAAAAATTGCCTTTCTTCAGCGGTCAAAACCATTTGTCAGAAAGTTAAAGTTAATATATATTTATTTTATAGGAAATTTTATCTACTTTAATTTTGTAATTGGTTTTCTTGCAATAAAATGCACGGTTTGTGAGATATAAGCAAAAAACTGATTTTCGTGACCTTTAACATTGAATATCTGGCGACGCGGACACGAGATTTTATGACACTTTTCAGCTAACTTTTAGAATGTCAAAACAAAGCTTTTTGCAAATTTTCAGCTTACTGTCTTTCATTCCAGGGTTTGCCCTTTTTTCCACCTTATTTGACTATTACAGCGTTTTCCACTTCCCTTCGTGTGACACATTCAGTCAACAGCATTTTTCTACTCTTTTTTGAACTATTTCTACTAGGGTTGGCACTTCAAGGGTTCTCCTGCTTGTTAAGCTTGGCATTTAAAACATTTTTTCGTAAAAGAAAAAGAAAATCGATATTTTGGTATTTTCAGCGTTTTCCATTTTTAGTCCTCAAATATTTTACGTCTAAATAAATGTTGGACATTATATCCGAAATATGGTTTATACTTCAGTGAAATTATCACACTTCTTCTCTGCACCGGAAACAAGGTTACCTACTTATCTGCAATTGTATTTCCCATTTTATATTTGTCTTGTATCATGTCCGGGAATTTGGTATTTACGAAAACTTGTACTTTTTAAATATAATAATTAATTATACTAATTCAATACATTGAAAGTAATATTTTAAATAATTACAATTTAAAGATAATTTCGTAGATTTGCGTAAACCCAAATAATAAGGTTTCAAAAGAAAAAAATTGTAATACGCCTTTCATCGTCAACTAATTAACCCCTTGAGAGGCGGTGGGATATGTCATATCCCACCTACGAAGATTTGCACCAGAAAAATTTTATTAAATTTTACTTTTCTAACTTTGGTGGGAAAAAGACGTAAAATTGCTTTTTCATATTTAGTATTTTTTTTTTTCTTTTAAGATTCCGGCATGAATTCGACATTACAGAAACACAATTACTTGCCCCTGAAAGGGTTAAGGCAATTTAATTTGACAACAAAGTGTAGCGTTTTGGAAAGTTATGACAACTTACTTATTCCTTTTCTTTGTAACTGTATTTAGTTTCTCTTTTGGAAATAAGTTTGTATTATGTAGTTAATTTATATGTTAGTATGATTTAATAGTATCATGCGTATTTAATTTGATGAACAGTTATCGCGTGTATTTAATACTTAACTGCTTACAAAAGTCTAACAGTTTTCACGACCAATCACAAAGCAATGTTAATTTTGTGTTTATTTAATGTTAGATTTCATTGTAATTAATTAATTCTAATTACATGGGAGTCTTTAATAACAATTTTATGCAGGATCCACAGACTAGGACTCAGAACAACTTATTAAAGATACAATCACTTATTATTGCTAACTATAGATATAGCACAAAAGGAATGGATCGTCGGTGATGCCGCTGAGATAATTTGTGATATGCGTAAACAACTTGTGTTAATTAACGAGGGGTAAGTATATCTCCAACACATATATCTTGCGTACTAACGTACGTTCATTTTACATTTTTACATACATCTTATAATATACATACTTGCATACAACAACTTTCAGTATTTTCAACAGATATAGCAATCCAAATTTTAGCAAACGAAAGTTATAGTGACGAGGAACTTTCCATAATCCTGATTTGAACATAAAACTTAATAAATATATAAGGTTACTGTAAAACATGATAGAGTTTTATATTCATTATAGATGGCTAGCCTATAAGAAATTCAATAATACGTTCCCCATCACAACACAGCCACGATTTCTTACCATGATCCATCTGTTTTGATTGTAAATGACACGACATTTTTCCAACGTTTGAAAGCAAATCCCTCAAAAAAAAAAAAAAAAATAAAATAAAATAAAATAAAATAAAATAAAATAAATAAAAAAAATAATAAAAAAAAAATTAGCAACGTGATTCACAAAGAATTAATGCACGATAAAATCATCTGAATATCCGGCAAATATGCATTATCAGTCAAGAGTAATTTAAGCAAAAATAGAAGAAATGTGAAAATATTTTAAATTCTTTAATTACACCAGTTCTTTTTTTTCCCCTACGTTTCCGTTAACTAGTCTGATATTCATTTTATTTATGTACTCTTTTTAACCACAAAAACCGCATTAAACAATAGTCATCTGTCACTACTTTTATTTACCTGAAGATATATTTCACTATAAGCGGGTTTCAGCTCAGGTTGCAGGTAATGCATTCCCACCTTTTTTCAACAATTGGAAAGGAGGATTACTAATTTATGTGGCATTTAACACTGTTATGAAAGGTGTTATTGAGAAAGCTTAAGCTCTGGAATGAGCGCGAAAAGGTCAAAGTTCATGTGACCTAGACCTGGGCCGCCTGGGTGGTTTATCATCTTATTTTTTCATGACAAAAGGTAATTTTGAGGTTAGAAAATATATTACTGTGAAATGTAATAGTTTTACACTGAAACTAAGCATTTGCAATTTATTATCGTATGAAATTTTTACGCTTCTAGTAATTAACCACCAAGTATATATTATCTCAAATTTTTCTGAATTTATTTTTTCTGACAGTTTATGATTCACAGTATCTTATTTCTTTGTCCTTACAAAAACGTAAAATAAGGTTTTATGGTTCCGTCAACAGGGGTTGCTTTGTTTCATTTTTTGCATCTTGTCATTAAAAATACGAAAATTATCCAAATTTTCATTTAAACAATTTCTAATTCTTTTTTCCTTGTTTCAAGATATCAATGGTATTTTTTTTTTATTCACATTTAGTATGTTTAGAAATAGGTTTTTTTTTTTTTTTTTTTTTTTTTTTTTTTTTTTTTTTTTTTTTTAAAGGGGTCAGTTCCCCTCCAACCGGTCAAAAATGCTAGAAAACCGATTCAATTTCCGTACCTTTTCGCAATCTAACTAATAAAGCAAATTCGATTAAATTTTTTGGATTGTTAAGTATAGCATTATTCGTTGCAATAAACAAAACAGATTGATGAAAAACATTTAAATTAATTATCAAAACTTAATTAAGTAACCTATTGGTTTTTTTGGCATTTTTCGTAATTACTATACACTACTGCGCATAATTTCTCAAAAACTATTAAATATAATGGGTTGAGATTTTCCGAGTGCATTAATATTATACTTCTGCATAAAAGGAACTAAAATCTCTGAATTATCTTAAATAATATAAATTATATTTTAAAAAAATATGCGATAAATTTCACAGATTTTCTTTTTTTTAATTTTTATTATTAATCATACATATTATTAATGAAGATAATCAAAAGATTAATTCATTATGTTAAGCGAAGTGTTATCTTTAAATTAAAATCTATTTAAATTTAATAAATTTAAATGAACACGAGATACCATACGCGCAATGATATATAGTAATTACGAAAAATTTTCCTGATTAATTTAAATATTTTTCCTCAAACTGTTTTATTTATTGTAAAAAGTAATGCTATACTTAACAATCCAAAAAATTTCATTGAACTTGCTTTATTAGTTAGTTTGTGGAACGGTATGAAAATAGAATCAATTTTTTAGCTTTTTTGACCGGTTGGAGGGAACTGTCCCCTTTAAGTGGAACAAAGCCATCCTTGTGTGACTTTGTTTTATAAGTAAGAAATCACTGAATAAACCTTAAAAACATTGTAGGACAATGCAACTATTATGAAAGAGCAATAAAGTGTAATTTTTTTTAAATGTCATTTTGTCTATAAAAAACACAAATTTTGTATGAAAATGAACAGAAAAAAGAAATTTCAATCAAGAATGATAGTTATGCAAGACATGAAAAACTATTAAAAATTAAGACTTCTTAAGATTAATGTTTTTCAAGAAAATAAAATTTTAGATATATTCATATATACTAGATTAATATTAACACAATTATTCTAATTGGTAAACAAATCATATTAAATATAAATTTCCAACCATTACCTGAGATTTATCCTGTTGAGCTAAACCAAGTTTCAGACCAGATGCTGTAATCATCAAGGTTAGATGGGTGAAAGAGTTCGACCAGAATCGTCCGGGATAGCTCAGATGGCAGAGCACTGGCGGCTTCAGCCAGGAGGTCCCGAGTTCGAATCCTGGTCCGGACATTTTTCGCCCAGTTGGAAATTTACATCTAATATTCATATATGTCAGGCACTGAAAAAACATTTCTTTTAGAAGAAATAGCTCTTGGCTGGAGGGTTAATATTTTTTAAGGACCTTTTAGCTCTATTATTTAACCCTTAAATGGATAATGATGCATATCTACATCACTTTTAATTTAATGTCTAGCAACCAATATATTTATATAGAAATATTAATGCTATAAAAATTACAAAATATAAAGTTAAAAATTTATCTTAACATTTCTGGTGTCTAATCTTTAATATAAGAATAAAAAACACAATTCTAAAAAAATAATTTATGCATACAAGGGTTAAGTTTTACAAAATAAAAATTATATAAAATAAGGTATTTAGATTTATACTTATTAAAATATTTACTAATTTGCAATATTTTAGTTTTTACTTGTTATTGCAGATGTGCAACATAATAAAAGGTTGACGCATTATACGAAAAATGTATCTGTGATTTTTTTTTTTCATTATTTTTCCTCTGTTATAAACCTTTCAGAGAATCCTATACCATTTTTTCAAAACAAAATAAAAGACAAGTGGGTAAGTGTGATCACAGATCGCACAGAGGGCTTCGTTTAATATTCCTTTAAAACACTTTATCCTTTTGCGAAATCTGTTAGTTCCACATTTCGCAACCAGGGGGCGCACTCTATTCTACACAAACCTCAATCCGAACTAAGAAGAAATCCGAAACTAAGGGGGTGGGGGGAGGGCAGAGGAGGCATGTGCCCCGGGCGCCAGAACGAAGGGGCGCAAACGAAGGATTATATCTTTGGAATGGATGATGAAAAAATTATGGCCATTTTCTTTCTTGCCATTCTGAAAAGAAAATCAGAGTTCTAACTTTTTACGACTGCTCTTTCATCTTGACCTAACGCTTCATTTATAATGGCTGTTTCATAATAATCAAATCCATCAGTCCACCAGAAGAAAATAACTCGGTTAAGCGGGACTCGGACAATTGGAACTGCACTGTATAAGCAAACACTGTAAATAACCGGTAATACATGCGAATTCTTTTATGTCAACGAACTATAATTGCAACAAACGTCACATTCAATTTAAGTAGTTCAGTATTCATATTTTAAATTTTAAAATAAGTCGGCCATTAGAAAATTAGTAAAATTCTCTTTGTAAATATACTTTGAGGAAGAAAGGGGGGGGCGCCAAAATTCATGTTTGCCCCGGGCGCAAAAAAGGCTAGTTTCGGCCCTGGATGTGTTACTCGAGTTGGTGGCGGCCTTAAGCGAGAAATTAAGAAATTTGCTGAAAGTACTATTCGGAAACAGTGATAACTAAAATTCTGACATTTTTATCTTTCATAAGTAGCACATGTCTGAGTATATCATAGTCCTCCAAAAACGACATCTAAAAAGGTCATAAACGCTATTTTTTTAAAAAGAAATCCAGCGCCCCTCCCTTGACCTCCCCTCACAGGAAATTGCATGCACCATTATTTTATAAGCTTTTATTATGTGTCATGAAGTATCTTAAAGTTGCAAACAGATCGCCTTGTTATATTTCCTAATTTTAACAAAATCGCGTTACGTTAGTTCCGCATTCCACCACCAGGGAGCGCACTCTATTCTTAACAAAAGCATATCTGAACGAAACTCCTTTGCGCAACCTCAACGTAGATACATCGTCGGGAGGGTGGCGGTGCGGTCTTAACCAAGAATTTAAAACATTTTCTGCGGTAACAAACGCTAAGATTTAATAAATAAATCTAGTCCCCCCCCCCGCTCCACTCCTCGAAATATCACACTCCATTCTTTTTTACACTTTTTCTTATGTGTTATAAAGTATCTTAAAGTTTCAAACGCATCGAGTGGCGGTCTTAACCAATAATTTAAGATATTTCCTGAAATTGCTATTCGGAAATAGTGGTATGAACACTTATAAACCTTTTCATATTGAATAATTAATACTTATCCCATAGTCCGCCGTCGAAAAACCCACGCAATTTGTTAGATTTCCTAATTTAAATGAAATCTCCGTTAAAAAAGCACGTGCCTCCATCTTAATCTCGCATTTGATGGAAATAAAAGCAATTAATTAAATAATAATTAATATCTCAGCTTGTAATTAAACTATCTCTTTGAACAGGGTATGTATGAAATCTGCGAGAGATTTCCCGGCCGGATGTCGAAAAATTTTATCGAAAAACTTAATATTTAAAAAGTTTAAATTTCGTATTAGAATGTTCTCTGCTTAAATTTCTCCCTCGCCGATATGTCTGAAACATGACGGCAGCTGCGTACCGCTGAAAGGAAATCTCATTTCATTGTCTTTTCAAATACAGAAATTAAATTTTTATCGATCGATTTTTAGGGGATTTTTTTCGTTCTACCCTACGCAGATAATTGAAATTCATACCAAAATAAAGTAGAATTTTTTCCGCGTATTTCTACACCTGTTACGAATTTGTACGACCGATACTTCCGCAGATGAGATTCCGCTTTTTAAATGCCCACTTCATTTATTGCTTAAATTACTCCGTGGTAACCCTGCATCGGCTGATTTTATGGAGCATCCGCCGAATTTACTGGCAACCCTTAGGAGAAACTCCGGAGGATTTGGTAAAAGTGCGTTCGAAGCTGCGTTCAAAAGGTTGATTGGTTAATTTTAGAATTTAATTAGCCCGTAATTAGGTTAATTAGCAACTTTTTCAAAATTTTATGATTTGTTGTTTGATGTGAGGTGTTCAGCTATAAGTACCCAAAATTTCAAGTCTCTAACATGTATAGTTTCTGAGAACGGGCTCTGCGACGGACAGGCATACGGACGGACAGACAGACAGAGGAGCGAGACGAATAGGGTTTCGTCAGATGAACGAAACCCTAATCATGCATTTAATGGTTAAAGCAGTGATTGGAATCGAATATTTTTCAGCGACTATTCTTTGGCTTAATATATATTGTAAAACAACATCTATAGCTTTCTTCAGAGTTTCATTAGTGTAATTTTTATAATTACGACTACCTACAAGAGATTTATATGCACGCGGTATTATTACACCACCACTCGTACAATATATATATATATATATATAGTCTAGTGCAATGTTTATATTTACAGTAAATGTTTGTTTTTAGGTTTATATTTTAAGAAAAATTAAATATAATAAATGAGCTAAATTTGAGATGATTTTATCCCGAGACAAGCTCACCCCGAATTGGTATTCAAAATGTCGGTTGTGAATAAACTCAATTTAAAATCTAAAATATCAAATTAATACATATAAATCATAATTGATTTGTAAGGAAAACATATTAAGAAATTTTAAAAAAATGTTACTTAAAACATTAAGCATCAAGTATAAATAACTTTTCTAATCAAAAATTTCTCCCATTAAAATCACGCGCGAAAAAGTAAACAAAACAACAACGGAAGTGCTGTCACATTCAATTTATAAAATGCTGAATTAAATAATTTATGCTTAAGGGTGTATTCGAAAAAATATTTTTCCACCCTTAACAGCTCTAAATTTTCTGAAACATTTTCAGTTTCGTTTTTAAAAGTAAAAACATGAAACTTGCTGGGGTGATTTTTGAAGAGATGTATAAGAGGCCGTGTGATTTCGTTTTTCACTCAATTAATTAGAATTTGAGTTTTAAACAATTATTTTCTCAGTATGACCATTTTTTTCATTCCCAAAGCTCCAGCTTCGGAAAATTCGGTTCAAAACGCCCACTTTGACAGCATTTTTTACAATATTTTCTGTGTTTATCAAAAAATCGGGAAGCACAGCAGATTATGTAGTTTCTAAATAAGAGAATTTCCCAGTTTGATGCGTTTGAGATTAAAAATGAATTTAAAAATGAATCAGAAAATAAGCAGTTTTGTTTGGAATACACCCTTAAACTACTCCTGCAATCAAAATTGGTACTTTTCGGTTAGCCGGGCGCCAGTGTTTTATATACATATTTATATACATACATATATGTAAATATACATATATATTTACATATATCTATATGTGTTTATATACAATATATGTATATGCATATATATGTATATTTACATATATGTATGTATATAAATATGTATATAAAACACTGGCGCCCGGCTAACCGAAAAGTACCTCAAAATTTAGTAAGACTAATTAGTTTTATTGTAACAAATAAAATGTGTTACATGTTTTTCTTTAATCGAGGGGTAGGGGTCCACCGTGGCCGATTGGTTAAGGCACCAGACCACTAATTGCTTGAGAGCATAGGTGGGCTGCTGGTTCGACTCCCCCTGGCTCCGCTGCGCACTCCTTGCGGAGCTACCGGCTGTAATTCTCTGGAATTGTAAATTTCCTTGTGCTATCTCGTCCTTGTATAATGACGAAATTAAGTCTTGTTTGTGTAAATATTTCTGTGTATAAAATAAAGGGTCGTTCCAGGCGGCAGCCATCGTAGCTATAGGCCCCAAAGCAATCTCCACTTCGGTGGATTTCAGTGTTAATGTCAATATGACCGCGGGGTAGGACAAAGTCAGCCCGATTGACGGTACGTATTCATTTATTTTATTGTGGAAGTTACATACATAAACTGAAGCATTATAGTATTATAAAATAAACAATTTTTAAGAAAAATTGATACCGAATTCAGTGGATTGTGTACTTTATTTTTAGCCACATTAGAGACCCCATGGATCGGGCTATACCGAACACGAACCCGGAAATTCAATTTGAAGTCAACCCGAAACAAGTTCGAACCCGACAAAAAAATTTTGCTGATCCTAATCCCTATACGAACCCCATAAAACTAAACCACATTTTAATGCAATTATCAAAAAATACTCTATAAATTATATCTCTAATAATATTTTTATATTTACCTAGGGGGCTCTGCCCCCTGCAAGCTACGCTCGTCAACCTTCGTTCAGACACCGCAGAATCTAAAAGCACTCTAATCTTATCGGTTTAAAAAAGATTAGAGAATATTGAATTATAATGAAAAAACATGTAGCGATCTCCCTGTAAACGGGTTTCCATTCAATTCCCTTTGATTGCAAAAATTTAAGGCCGAATCAGTTGCTGTTAAGACAACCTGTGGTTGTTTTCGTGTTTGATTAAAGAAGATCAGTTAAACATTAGAAAAGAAGCTAAAATAAAATGAATTAAGTAAACAGAGTCTTTTATATTATAATAGTCCAATTCATGTAACTGCCATAAAAAAAATTACGGGTTGATCCTTTCGCTTTTCATATGAAAGGATTCCATTTTGATTAACCCGGGAGAACTCGCTGCATGAGATTTTCTCTCACGGTCGTACTTTTTTAAGACTCTTATTTAAATCATTTTTCATTTTAATTAAAATTTCAAAATGTTTTTCAATTGTTTTACCTATTTTGTGAATAAAAGTACTAAGCCAACCAATAAAAGTTGATATTATATGAATGTAAAGTAAAAGAAAAGCAATTGGGCATTCTCACTAGCGAGTTCTCCCGGGTTAAAAGAATCAAAATTATTTTTTCAAATAAAACTACATAAAAGTTGCTATGATTGCAAAGAGTTCTTGGTACTTTTATGTTAGCCGGGTGCAAATCTCGCCAATAACTTTTTTTTTAAACTAACAGTTAGCATTTTTTTTTTTTTCGAGCGTTAAATTAAAACGGTACTACTTGGTTATCACATCGACCAAAAATTTATCGCCAAACTATTAGATTAAATGCCGATAATGGTTGATCGTAATTGTCATATTCACTTGACTTTAAGGAAATTACACGTGTGTCAAGTGATTTTTATTTCGACGTTTTATTTGTATTTGTATTAATGTTATACTAATTTATTCATTCTTTCGTTATTTAAAATAAAAATTATGTCAATTTGTATAATTTGGCGAGTGGTTTGGCGATTTTTTTTTACGACAATTTGGCGAAAACCTCGTTTTCGAATACCAGTTACACAATATTTTTTAATTATTTTTAAAATGAAATAACAATAAATAAAAAAATGTTTAATTAATAACTATAAAACAAAAAAATATATTGTAACATATTATTCAGAATCCGGGGTGGAAACTATTTTAGTTATACAAAATTGGTTAACATTGATTGATTTAAATTCGAAGGATAATAAATTTTATTTCTCTTGGACTCCTTTTGATTGCCAATTTTATCAAACTCATTTCTTTTAAAATCTAAAGGCGATTTTTGGAAGCGATTAGAATTCCCGACCTCACTGATTTTATTTGATCTCTTTATTTCTACTTTGTGTGACCTCAAATTATCATATAAATCTAACTTTTCAGCTAATTCAACAGGATCTGTTAAATTCTCTCATTGGTCTAAATAATGTTCTTTGCAATCAGGGGAAACCTTTTTCTTTAATTTGTCAGCAATAATTAATTCCGATAATTTTTCAAAGGAATTTATATTTAATTCGGATAGCCATCCCTCGAAATAGCTTCTAATTTCAAAATAATATTCTTTCCAGCTAATATCGGTTCGCTTTGGATGTCGACTAAACAAAACTCTAAACCTTTCAGCAGTTAATTTGAACCTCTGCAACAATATACCTTTAATATAAGAATAATCCAAATTTTTCTTCCGGTTCACGCGCTATTAATTTACCGATTTCATTTGGAAGGACTCCAATTAAATACGTAATCCACAGTTCTTTAGAAACCTTTAAAAGTTTCATTTGCCTCTCAAAAGTTATTAAAAATAAATTCATATCATCCTTTTCAGGATTGAAATCGGGTAATACCCTTTTCAAGTCAACGCGGATTGAAGAAGTTTCTAGAGGGTTGCTTTTATTTGCAACATCTCTTGTTCCTGCTTCTAACCTGAGCTTCTGTAGCTCAAATTCTCTTTCTTCGGCTAAACGTTTCTCTTCCTCAAGAGTCTTTCTTTCTTCTACGATATTTTCAAAAATTCCCTGTACAAAATCTACGTTATCTTTAAATGCCTCACTATTTACAATTTTATCACGTAATTCGAGGACTTTATCATCGCTACTTATTTGTACTTTTAATTCTGAAGCTAATGTGATTAAATGAATTTTCTTACCCTTAGAAAGAAACGCCATCATTAGCTAACTTCAAACTTAATTCGTGTTACGAATAACTCTTAGCAAAATAATTTACTTTTACGTAATTTATAACATATATAGAACATAAATAATATACAATATCTTTCAAAATTCAATATAATGACACCAACTATTTGCCTTTTTTTTTTTTTCTTTACACAATAATATCAATCAATTCTTCATATAATAATTAAAATAATGCCAAGCACTCATTTATAATAATAACTTCAATAATAAAATAGCTCAGTGCAACTATATAAATGTATAAAATAAAGCAAACGATTTTTATTTTTCAATAGATATCTTTCTCTTATGAATATCTTCATTTAATTCAGATACTAAAATACTTGAAGCTGCAGACGGTTTTTTCGTATTTCAATTCCAAGGAAAATATCATTCAGGCTGAATAGAATAATTCCAAAATATTTCGATTCTGGACGAATCAAATACAATTTTCAAAAATCCTCAGATTCCGGATGAATCAAAAGTACTTTTGTATAAATTTTTGTACTTTAGTATCTAAATTTTCTTACTAAAACAGTTTAACACAATTTAAAATAATACTTATCTTCATATCTTGCTTCTATTCGGGACCGACGTTGGGGAACCACTTCTGTAACATATTATTCAGAATCCGGGATGGGAACTATTTTAGTTACAAAATAAAACTTGATAACTTTTCATCAACTAATAAATTTAATATTTACAACGTATTTACATGTTATTATTTACAAAAATAACTCAGTTAATTTAAAATATCGGATTAGCTCAGGTAGTCCTTGTCGGCAACAACTTTGTAAACATTCTTCTCATCTCGTAAAGTCTAATTTACTCAGCTTGTCAGTTCTTTTGAAAGAAAAGAAAAAAAAAGAAAAGGAGAGAAAATATGATGGAGTGCGTATTGTTCGAGCGTTACAATATAACTTTTTTTTTTAATAAAAAGAAAAGAAATATAAATAAGCATTTATTAATAAATAAGCGACAATAGCCGGGTTACCATGGCAGGCAAAATGACGTCATTTTGGCGCCAATTAGATATCCCGGTGCGTGTATGGCATCTGTGCCTAATATTTTTCTTTTTGTGTCGTTTAAAAAAAAGAAAGAAAGAAGTGAAAGCCATTAATTTTCAATGTTTAAGTTTTAAATGAAAGTTTTGTATCAATTAAAATGATAATGAAATAAAAAAAAAATGCGACGGGGGGGAAATGTTTGGCGATTTACCACCTGCGTCGCGATAACATAAAAATACCGAGTTCTTGATTTCTCTATCAGAACCTTCAAATTTGACAAAATATTGTTCAAGTAAATTGAATTATGAATAAAAGTAACATGATACATCTCTTAGCATACATTTAAGAGAGGCCAAACTGGTCGCCAAATTAGTTTAAAATAATAACCTTTTCTAAAATATGAAGAAAAGAAAGTATCTGTTATGATTACAATTTGAGTTGCCATCATTAGAGAAAAGCATTTAAAATGAGAAAAAAATTAATATCTCGAAAACCATTTCGAATTTAAAAATTCTAATACCAGTTTTGAGATCTGCGGATCAATACGGATTTTTGGTGTTAATTTCATCGCATAATATTCCGGATTTTAGGAGAAACATAATCAGTTGTTTAATCAGTCGTTTCATAAAATCGTTTCATAAAGTCGTTTCATAAAGTCGTTTCATTAGGATTTTATATATATAGGGATGATTTAGTAAAATGAATGTATGTGGGGTGGTCTATAAATCACAAAAAATAAAATAAAACTTTAATGTTTTGAAAAATATAGAAGGTTTTCAATAATACTATGAAGGGAGAAACCCCCCACATTTGGAATTTGAGATAAGGTCAGATGTACAAGTGGAGTACATTGGGATGTCTCACAAAAACCCATATTTGTGAGCTCCAATCCCCAAGAATTTGACTGCAACACATCAAAATTTTTACGACGTTATTTATTGAAAGTTCCGTAAAAAAAACAAGTATGATGGGGTGGTCCATAAGACAAACGTGTCTTTACAGTATCCGAGTATCAGGCCCAATGAATACATTTACATATCGAATGCACGCCACATTCACTGAAATACCAAGCCAATTTGAAAGTTACGCAAACGCCAAATTATCCGTTGCATATAAAAACAATGGAAGAGAATTTAAATTATTGGCGAATAAACTGATAAAGACAAAATTGTGACAATAACTTCAAGCAACCCTACCAAAACATTAACAATACGTAAAATTTATTTATATTATAGATGTCCAATATAATTTTATGATTAAATTTATTGCCTGAGTTAAAATGCAAGAAATGGCTAAAAACATATTGTCAATAAAAATGATCGCTTTCTTTTATAAACAAAGCAAAGGAAAATTACCCACATAAATATTGTAACAAAAATAGATTAGTACTAAATTAATATCGAACTGTCAAGAGTGCAATTATCGTAAATCTCCCATATAGTTTGTTGACTTGCAGATATCAAATAGCGAAATCAAAATGGTAATGAATCATTTCGTTAAAAAGACTTATGTTTATTATTTAATGTTTTACTTCCGCATGAAAGAGCCGAGAAATAAGCCTGGAATTACTTTTTAGCAAATCCAGTTGTTACTGCCTGAATACATGGAAAGAAAAAGTAAGATTAATTTAAAAAGAATAAAAAGACAATATATGGTGATCGCGTCATCATATATTATCACCCCCAGCACGCAAAAAAATGCTGACTCTCGGCATGGCTTGATTCCACAAATAACATCACAAATATATTCAAAAACACAGTACTAAATCAATATATAAGGTACTAAAATTACAAACATTTTCTTCCTTATTTTTTTGAAAATAAGTAATTAGAAGCTTCTTGGAAAAAAAAAAAATGCACAGATCTGAATGTTAATAATAATGTCTATATCACGTGATAAAATTGATTGTTCATCAATCAAAACCTTCAAAAGTTTCTTATTGTTCTTTTTAAATGGTCGACTATTTTCAATATGAATTTTCATTAAATTCTTTCTGATATTCAATAATCAGATCTAATAATAAAAAGTCATTTGTCCTTAACAAGTATGTGTCCTTGTATGTGAAATCCTGAATAGGTCATAAACAAATCTTTGTTTGTTTGTTATAATTGTTGCTAGCATAAACAAACATTTTCTAATATGTTTTATAATACTTGACATTCACAAAATATAATATATGTATGCATACAATGAAATATTAAACACAAAATTATATACAAAAAGTGTGAGAAAAAAAAATAAATGTAATATTCGTGCAATCCGCACAGGAGAGATAGAAAAATATGCACATGTGGCATCGAAGAAAAAAATATCTCCCCTTAAACTTGTAAGAAATAATTACAAGGAATATGACCGCAGCTTATGGCTCTGGTCCTAAACGGGACAGGGCGTAAAAGGGAGGAGGACCCACAGACATTAATAATTAATATCTGCCAATCCCCCGCTCCGCACAAAATCAGAGGATCCTCTGACAAGATTGGAGCCACCTGGACTTCAAAACAAAAATTGTCATAAGGGAAGTTGGCGAACCAACTTCCAATGTGCGTATGTGCTCTCAATACAATGAAATGCAGACCCCATGTGGGCATTTAATTTTGAACGGGTCACATTTCAACAAGGTCGAATGAAAAAATAAAACAAAATATAAAATAAATCAAAGTTTTTTCTAAAAAAATGTAATAATGTGTAAAAGACATAAATCTAGAGTATTGAGAGCGAAAAGTGTCATAGTCGAGAATAGCTATATTCTTATAATTTTTTTACTTAATCCATACTTGTTTTAAAACAATCAATTCCATAAGGATGTAACTTTTTTTATCTGTTAATTATCCTTCATGTTTATAAATTGTAAACTACTGCTGGCCAAAACGAAACCTAAATTAACAAGTATCAAAGTTACCATTTAAAATACTAATTAAAATAAAATTTAAACTGCAAAACCTTATAATTATTATTATTGTTTTTGTTTATGACTGAACATTAAAAAAATGACCAACCTTCTGCATGGAGCATCTGTGCATATAAGATAAAATAAACACATGACATATGGAACCAGTCACATGACAACAAAGAGAAAGAAAAAAAAATGCGCGCAACGACATAGAAGAAGAACATTGCAAAGATACTACATACAAAAGAAACATGGATGAGCAGAGCTAGTGACATATTTATTTCCTAGGACGCAAATTATAGGGATGGGGTTGATTAAGGATGTAATTGTTGCTATGAGAAGGACTGCTATTTTTAACATAGCTTAAATCAAATAAGTGACCATTGCGAGGTGGGGCAAGCAGTAACCTGTCAATATGAACTCTGAATATGGAATTGTTGTGATGTGAGTTTACTTGTTTGATGGAAAATGCAACAGGTGAATGTTTCTTTACAATTATGTATGGTCCTGTGTACTTTGGCTTAACTTTATCCACCGATTTCAAATATACAATGTCTTTTTCGCATATAGGTCTTAACTTTGCTGTTCGTTGATGATATTGATTTCTTTTAACTTGTGAAGATGTACTGTTTTCATATGCTTTTATGTAAATACCCTTTAAATCATCCAAAAGTTTATGGATTTCAAAACATTGATTTAAAAATTGTTGATTAGCATATAAATCATAAGTGTCAAAAATTAAGGACAGTTCACGTCCAAAGTGTAACAAATTTCGCGAAAAGGCAATGGAAGAATGTTTTGATCCGTTATATAAATTTTTGTGAATAGCAATAGAATTTTCAAATGTATGACCTTCTTGCATTAACATATTAATAGAATACTTAATAGAAGTATTAATACGCTCCGAAATCGCATTACAAGCGGGATGCCCTACCGAAGAGTGGCTGATTTTAATACCTAAAGTATCATTAATTAATTCATAAACATATGACGTAAACTGTTTTCCTAAATCTGACAAAATTCTGTAAGGTCGACCGAAAGTTGTTATGTATGAGAATAAACATTTCACAATTTTAGGAGCCGTAGTACTGTGTAACGGATATAATTCCATGTGGGGTGAAAAGTGATCAATGACAGTTAAAATAGATTGACCATTTGAAAAAGAGCCAACTAAATCCATTGAAATAGTATCGCCAGGGAATTTAGGTGTATAAGTAGTTTGGAGAGGTGCATTAGGTGTCCTGTGATGTTTAGCTTGTAAACATTTGACACATGATGAAACAAAATTTAATGTATCCCTGTACATGCCTTTCCAACAATAACGGGATGAAAGAAAATCATAAGTTTTACGCAGTCCAAAATGAGAGAAATGTGAAATAGTTAACACTTTAGGCTTAAGAGAACTTGGAACGATAATAATGTATGAATAACTATTATTAGCAACATTGTTTTTGTTTAACATTAGCACCTTGAAATCCGGATGAATAAAATAAGATGGAAATTTTTCACATGTGAACCATTCTTTAAAATTTCATTGTATATACGATAATTGAGGGTCTTTAGATTGTTCCTGTACAAAAGTTTCATTCGAAATTTCTAGAAGAGGGTCTTTTTTCTTAGAATTACCTGTTACTAAACAATTGATAATCTCATGTTGTTTAGCACCCTCATCTACATCATTTTCAACAATGGGCAAAGCCTGATCTACCTCGTGAATAAGTTGAGGGTTAGAATTTAGAGTTTCAATATTATCTTCCTTGAAATTGCATCTAGATAAATAATCTGCCAATACATTTTTGGAACCTGGAATATGTTGAAATGTGAACGTGTACTTTGAAAGGTGCATAAGCCATCTAGTTATAATATCAGCAGGGTTAGAAATATTTTTATATTTTTGTAGAGGTGCACTGTCTGAAAGAACAACAAATTCACGATTGAAAAGGTAATAATTAAAAGCATTAATAGATTTAACGATGGCCATCAACTCTAATTTCAAAGCAGGATACCTTCGCTCAGATGGTTTAAGTGACTTAGAAAAATAAGCGACAGGTAGTAATTGATCATTATGTTTTTGAAGAAGAGCACCTGAAATTGCAGTACCTGAGGCATCAGTGTTTACATAAAAAGTCTTATTCCAGCCCGGTAGTCTAACCATGGGAGGTTGAAAGAAAATTTTCTGAATATCATTGAATAGCTTTTGATGAAAATCAGTCCATTTGAAAGTAGTATTAGGCTTAGTTAAATCAATAAGTGGTTGTGTGAGCTCAGAAAAGGATGGAATTAAACTTTTGTAAAAAGTTGTTAAACCAACAAATCCTTTAACTTGTCTTTTAGTAGTTGGAGCAGGAAAAGATTTAATTTTCTGAATGTTAGCATTAATAGGGGAAATGGAGTGGTTTTCAATGTGAAAACCAAGATAGTCTACTGCAGAATTATGAAATGAACATTTAGATGGTGACAAAGTAAGACTGTACTTCTTTAAAATTTGAAGAATTCTTTCTAATTTTTCATAAGTTTCTTGAAATGAGTTAGAACCAAAAATGAGATCATCCTGGTATACATGTATACCTTCAATTTGCATCTCATCTACTAGCATGTCCATTAAAGTTTGAAAATAAGCACTGGCATTCTTTAAACCCAAAACATAAACGTTTAAATTTAAATGAACCAAACATACTGCAAAAAGTAACCTTTTCTTGATATTCTTTAGGGAGATCAATCTGATGGTATGCCTGTTTAAAATCCAAGGATGTAAAGAATTTATATTTCGAAAGATTTGAGATTATAGTCTGGATTTTAGGAAGTGGATATGAAGAGCTTTGAATGATGGTATTTAACATTCTTAGATCAAGCTCGAGTCTATATTTTTGTTTTCCTGACCCATCTGGTTTCTTTTTTACCAAAAGGATGGGACATGCCCACTCTGAACAGCTACGTTCGATAATTCCAGCCTCTACTAATTGATTAATCTGAGATGAAGCTTCTTGCTGGAGGGCCTGGGGAAAAGGAAAAGGTAGCGTTTTTATGGGGAAGTCATTAATAAATTTTAAGTTTGGCTTGAACTTATCAGTATGTCCTAACGTTTTCATACTTTTAGAAAATACAGCATAATGATCTAACAGTAACTTTTTTAGCTTTTCTGCCTCTTGTGAGTCAAGATGATTTAATTTAAAATCAGAAGAGGATAATTCTAATTTCTGCTGTAATATTTCTTGAGAAGCTTGAATAAAATTAACAAATAATTGAGAGTCTTTTTTAAAATCCTCCTGAATATGTTATGCATCCTACATTTGTGTTTTTGTTCAAATGCACATTTTCTTTAGATATATTTTTAACATAAATATTAAATTCATCAGTTGCATGTTTCTTTATCTTCTTTTCATACTGATGTTTACTATCTTGTAGCTGAATAATTGAGTCAAAAACCAGAATATCCTTAGAAAATGCATTACTTTGGAACAAATATGGAGTCTCGTGTAACATGTTACTAGTTTTAACGGTGACACATTTGACTTCATCAGGATGCAACATAAGTTTACTTTTTAGCGTACATCTTCAATAATGTGAATATCTACAGAAATATTATGGCATACCGGTGATGTATCATTTGACTCTATACAAGTAAACGGTATATGTAAGTCATTAAGTTGCATAATTTTATTTGACAAATCTAATGTGATGTTATATCTTTGTAGAAAATCTAGCCCTAGAATGCCATCAAATTTGTATGACTCTGGTATATCTACGACATAAAAACAATGTGAAAAAAATTTACGATTGATCTTAAACGAGAAACGTATACATGCTGTAAATTTTAATTCAGAGTTAACCGTTGTCAGTGTAACATTGGAGCCTAGACGTTTATATTTTAAGTTTTGTTTAAGATTTTCAAAAAGTTTCACTGAAATTAAAGACTTGCTGCTACCAGTATCTAAGAATAAGAAAGCATCTTCCTTGGCAATGGAAGCCTTTACAAGAGGAAGTGCAGGAGAGTCTCTATTGACATTAAATATGTGTTCATGAATTTCACTCTCTGTCTGGGTGGCACAACTGTTTGCAATTTTTATGGTAGACTCTGTTTGCGATGCAATCGAGTTAACAATTCTTTTAGAGGATAATTTTGGAAGTTCGTGAAATTGTGTGTGAAAAATGGTTTGTGTATCTGTTGCTGAAATGTCTTGAATTTGTTGAGGTGTAATATTATCAGCGCTATTACACCTCACCTTGAGTTTAAATTACGGTCTCTAAAATTATCGTGCCGTTTAAAATGATTATTTTGTTGATGAAATTGTCGTGTGCTAGCACGTTGCCATTTAAAGCAATTGGTGGCGACATGACCGACCCGAAAATAAAGCTGGCAACGTTGATTGCTATGTCTCTGAAAATTTTGATGTCTGGGGGGGTGCTTGATAAGTATTCCTAGTTTTATAAATTTTTTTTAACTCCTGGGACTTTCTATACTTGTGTTGTCTGACCTCAGGTGATTGTTTATGTTCCTGCGATGATGAAGTAGCGGCAAAACTTAAAGTATTAATTTTCTCTGTCGATTCCGCTAAATGTATTTGAATGTTGTCAGTCATCTGAGAAGAAGAATTACTACTCGTAAGAATGTGATCCTGACTAAAAATATCTTGTAAAGTTTGGGCTCTCTCAATCGCTTTTTCGTAATCTTTAATATTTTCTTCCTGAATTTTTATTTTGATTGCAGAGGGCAAACATGATAATAATTTGACAAATTTAATATTATCCAAAGCAGTTTTCTCAGAAATATCTGGATATACTTTTGTTACTAACGCATTTAAACGATGCGCAAAGTTCCGAATATTTTCATGGGGCAAGAGGTTTAAATGATTAAGGTCGTTTAGAGATGAGGCGGTAGAGCTCAGAGCAAAGAATTTCTTAAATGCCTTCTCAATGAAGTCGAAACTAGTTGCCTTAGAAAGGATATCATTTTCAATTAAGTATTTTTTCGCGGGGCCTTTAATTTAGATTTTAAAAAGATAACCAGTTCCTCTTCATCTAACTTTTTGATTTTGCTATACGCTGATACCTGATCAAAGAAAAAATTAATGAGGGTAGGATCACCCTCAAAATCATCCACAGAAAAATTAAAATTACGAGACTCTGCCATTTTAAATATGAACTCTATAATATATACGAACTAGAACTTAAAAAAATTACTACACTTTATCTTACCAAAATAATATAAATATAAGCAACAAAATTGTCATATTTAAATTTCAAAGCATGAAATGAATTTAATGAATATGTGTGCATGATCAAAATAAACATTTTCACTTACTTTGGAAGAACAAAACAGCTCCATATCAATGTAGGCACAAAAAAACATCAATATATTTACGAGTACTTTTTTTTCATTAACTATTATCTAGTGAAATTATATATTCATTCATTTACTTAAAAAGTACTCAATAGGAAAAATGCACCACTTAAAAAATCACTTATCTTTTCAATAAACACATAATAAATGCACACTCTAAATAGAAATTGTAGAGATTATTCAGTGATTAACAGGTATTCAATCAAACCTATATACACACAAAAATGCCAAAATAATACTAGCATAATTATTTACGATCCAAAATATGCAAAATCAAAATTAGTATTAAAGAAATTTTATCTGTTACTTACGATATCCCTGAATAATCTCAAATTTATGTATTACCATACTTTAAAAAAAAATTTCTTTTCTTTCTTTCTTTTTTTTTTTTTTTTTTTTTTTTTTTTTGTAATATTTCTATTCATTTTCATCATTTAAAAAAATTAACCACGATGACACTGACGACAATAAAAAAATCACTCGTCAGAAACTATAAAAGCTGGGAAAATTCTGTAACTTTTTTATGCACGCGTTGGTGAAAATAAAAAAATCACCCACCAACACGGATTCAAAGAAAAACAACAAGCACCACTAATTTCTTCTGTAATTTTCTGTACTTTTTTTTGTAAAATTGACACAAAATGTAGACACACGCGCATCAATTCAGAAGCACCACACACTCTAGATTACTTGCTCTCCAAGATTGTTAGCAGTTGCAGAACCGTGCCACACTAATTTTTTTTTTTTTTTTTTTTTTTTTTTACACATGGAAACATTTAGGAGCACCGCACACTCCAATCGAAGAGAAAATCCATCACCTCACGAGCAATTTCACAAAATCTGACAGCGAGCGATAATCAAGAGGGAAATGCAGGATCGGGATATACGGATTGAGCTCCAGGACAGCATCAGCATTTATCCGCGATCACGAGAGCAGCCGGCAAACTCTATGACCATCAGCACAGCAGCAGGAGAAATTCGGGATCAGAAAAGCCACACCACTTGAGAACGGCATGAGTACTCCGTAACGGAAAGTGTCCGTAAATTATCAGGAAACTTTCGGGAGCATTAGGATCACAGCACAACAACATCGGGACCATCACAAACTGGAGACGAGAACACTAGGAGCATCGAACTTCGGAACCACCCCATCGTATTAAAAGTTTAAAAAATTTCGCAGTCAAAAAAATATCAGGCACCACTTATGTGAAGGGAGAACCCCCCCCCCCCCCCCCACACACACACACATTTGAAATTTGAGATAAGGCCAGATGTACAAGTGGAGTGCATTGGGATGTCTCACAAAAACCCATATTTGTGAGCTCCAATCCCCAAGAATTTGACTGCAACACATCAAAATTTTTACGATGTTATTTATTGAAAGTTCCATAAAAAAACAAGTATGATGGGGTGGTCCATAAGACAAATGTGTCTTTACAGTATCCGAGTACCAGGCCCAATGAATACATTTACATATCGAATGCACGCCACATTCACTGAAATACCAAGCCAATTTGAGAGTTACGCAAACGCCAAATTATCCGCTGCATGTAAAAATAATGGAAGAGAATTTAAATTATTGGCGAATAAACTGATAAAGACAAAACTGTGAAAATAACTTCAAGCAACCCTACCAAAACATTAACAATACGTAAAATTTATTTATATTATAGATGTCCAATATAATTTTATGATTAAATTTATTGCCTGAGTTAAAATGCAAGAAATTTATAAAAACACATTGTCAATAAAAATGATCGCTTTCTTTTATAAACAAAGCAAAGGAAAATTACCCATATAAATATTGTAACAAAAATAGATTAGTATTAAATTAATATCGAACTGTCAAGAGTGCAATTATCGTAAAAATCTCCCATATAGTTTGTTGACTTGCAGATATCAAATAGCGAAATCAAAATCGTAATGAATCATTTCGTTAAAAAGACATGTTTATTATTTAATGTTTTACTTCCGCATGAAAGAGACGAGAAATATGCCTGAAATTAATTTTTAGCAAATCCAGTTATTACTGACTGAATACACGGAAAGAAAAAGTAAGATTAATTTAAAAAGAATAAAAGGACAATATATGGTGATTGCATCGTCATATGTTATAATGCAGAAAGATATGGGATTTTTTGATAGCAAAATAAATTATTACCAGAATACCTCTGTATTTGTCTCTGACAGTTAGAACTGTGAAACAGCACTTAAACTTTCATGTAATTGAGATAATTTACTATAACATACATTTTAAATATTTTAGTTTCTAAACAATGAAATTTCCTATATTTACATAATTTTCATACGTCCCATATAGGGGAGGAAGGGGTAGAGTGGAGCTAGAGTACCGCTACATTTTCATACAGTCAAATTTTGTATACATTTTTAGCAGTAAAATTAAGCTTTTTTTTGGTGTATCTGTAAAATAATTACTTATTCAGCACTTCCATCTTCTTCATCTGGAAGTGCTGAGCTTTCCCACTAAATGTAATGAAATGGACGCCAATGATCATTTTAATTATGTTTTACTAATTTAATAAACGAGTATGACAGTCTAATGTCTTATCCCTTTCAGTATCAACATCTAAAAAATGAAATAAGAATTATGAAGTTTTCACACGTTGTTAATAATGCTCCTAATAAGTTAAAAACCATCAAATAGAGAATTTCTGGTGAAAATATTTTTGGTTACAGAACGGTCACGTGGCCCGGTCACGGTCGAGTGTTCAGCGGTGTCGGCCGTCCCTTGTCAGGGCCTGGATAAAAGACTCCAAGTGTCGCCACCGGCACTCGGCTGTTCACGGGACTTGGCGGGGGAGGAAGACTTGGTCGTGTCATCACTCACGCATGAGCTGCCTACCGAAGGAAGGGGCTTAACGGCTCCAACCATAGGGAAAACAGCTCCATATACACTTACACCATCAGCATCTTAGAAATCCAGTGGTTCTCTACAGTGTTCGTAGGAAATTTAGCGGAGAGGTTAATTTTATGTAGGCGCTCCGTAAGCTCAGTGATGAATGATGACTACAACGGAAAAACATCATGGACACACGTTTTAGAATTATATTGTAACAAAATTAAAATTACTTACAACTATCACGATAAGTTTAAATCAGAGTTTCTCGTTGTCTTAACAAAATGACAAATATAACCTACATCTGATATTAAATTACATCAGAATTATATAATTTTAATAACTATTGCCTGGACGAGAGCATCCATTTTGATTAAAATATTTCTCGATGAAGTTTTTCTTCAAAAATGTTCTCTTGTATATTGGTTTGATTTCCAAATATTTTAAATGCCTTTGATTGGGAAATGTTTAAAAATGCAGACAAAAATCGTAAAATTATTTTAAATTAAATTAAACACCTTTAAAAAAATTTTAAAAAGTATGTTTTTTATCAAGGACGTCAGTAGCAAAAGGGTTAACACAATGAAAATGAACTAAGCTAAAAGTGATATACATCCGAGTAAATTAGTATAGTTTTAATTCATAAAAATTCTTAAGGCAATATAAATTGTAGTAATTGTAAAGAAAACTTTCATACTTAGATCAATACAATCAATTTAATGGATAGCATACAATGCTTAAACTATGGCAGCTAACAAATAAACAAAGCTGCATTTAAAAAAATTAACTGCAACTGTATACAAAAGGCATTCCCACATGTTAAATTCAACCATGTCGTCATTCTTCTTAGATTGGCAGTAAATTGTTTAAAAGCATGATCTAATTTTAAAAAGCATATGCAAATATTATTTAGTCTTATCTCTTAACCCTTAAATGCCTGAGTTTTCAAAAATCATTTAAAAAATATTTTTCGGCTTTCTTTTTTAAAATAAATCATGGGAAAAATGCTTTAAAAAATCATATTTTGTTTTAAGTATGGTTTACGGCTAAAAAACTGTTTGTTACTAATCAGCAATACTAGTGTTTAATTTAAAAAATAATTTTCCTTGATAAAAATCTATAATATTAAACACACAAGAATTTTGAGAAATATAAGAAATAAATTTTACTTACTCACTGTTGAACAAAGTAGGGTATTTCGCAAGCTTCCAAACCAAACAAAAAGAACATGTATCAACAATTGAAAAAATAAATTTATCTTTATCCATAGACAGCACAAGTGTTGCCATCTAAATGTTGAAAATCGATTTAATAATATTTTCAGAATGTATTTTACTGTCAACATTAGGCATAATCGCTTCAATATTATTCTAATAGTATTTATAAGCCTAAATTGGGTATGTTGCCGAAAGGCAACACCCGGCATTTAAGGGTTAAATCTTTTAAGAATAATCACTTTGCTTGCCTCATGTTTCTGTCTTTACCATACGTTTGTCCTTTTAACTGCAATTCGAAAGTTAAAAAGGACGATTAAATGCGAGAATAAAATGGCGTCGTCTGCTAATGTAAACGGATTCGTAATCAAAACACGAAGAGAATATCAAGTAAAATGATACACCGAAATTGGTGTTTGGCTTTCATAGTTGCTATAAAAGATCAAAGTTACATCATTCCGAGGGTATGATAACACTTTATTCGGTGCCAGCACCAGAAAGAGTGCAAATTTAAACTTCATTTGACATTTCATAAACCCAAATGAAGTGTAATAATAATCCCTTCTTTTTAGAGTGTAGTGAAAAAAAAAAGTGGGAAAAATACACTAAGCATTAAAGTAAAAATCTTTTTTTTTTAAACAAACTCTTTTATAAGCATTCAATCGTTAGACTGAAATTCACTCCTCATTTCATGACTTTTCCAAAACTTTTCGTTACAATACATTAATTTGAAACGAGTACCAAACTCGATTGTGGAAAATTCACCACCTTTTTTTATCCTTGGTAGAAAGCGCAAGCTAGTGAATTTATTAAAACACACATTTTTACAGTATATATGTATATAATATTTATTCTTTTTCAACATATGGTAACAGGGGAAAAAGCATCATTTAAGATCCCAATTAACTATTTATAAATTGTTTTCTTAATGCGTAATCGTAAATCAACTACTATTAAACTGTTAACTGATAAAAAGGTTTTTCTTTTAAAATTATTACACACTTTAACCCCTTAATTCTCGCTCCCGTCAATATCACGGGCTGATGTGTCGTTCGTTATTTCTCGTGCCCGTCATATTTCCGGGCTGGAGATTTAATTGCCGGAAAAAACTTCTGAAGCCAGAAAATTTAACTGTCATTTCCGCGTGAAATCTTTGAATATTGCCGTTAGGATTTGACTTTTAGCGTTGATTGTTATACTGGGATTTGTATTGCATGTTTCGAATTATATAACACTCAAAAAAATTATTAATAATCAATATTTAATGTATATATGTTATTTCAAATATTATTTGTAAAAGTTTGTGTGAACATGATAAATAAAGATCTAAGATGTGAAAAATAAAGGTCTTATTCGCATTAATTTGTATGGTGCAAAACAAACATTAAGACACAGAATTCTAGCATGATGGCTTTTCTACAAATGTGAATTTGTTATATAACATCTTTTTTTTTTCGCCTTAGAAAAAACAAATAGCATATTTTATTTAGAAATCTTATAATTATTCATTTTTTGTAATAAAATAAATAGGTACATTTTTTATGGTTTTTCCAAATATTAAGCGACCGTGAAGGGGATAATTATTTAATTTTCTCCTCTATAGTTTTAAAAATATTGCATTGTTACACTTTTACAGCCAGTTGGGGAGGGAGGAGAGGAGGCGAGTTTCTTTTTTTTTCTTTTTCGCTTCATTAAAATCTGTTAAATCTGCTTCATTGTTGTTGTTGCTCGAATATAATTGCGACCACAAAAAATGTTTGGTAATTTATCTCCTGCTTCGGGCTAACCGAAAATGCTTTAAAAATTAAATTATTTATAATTAAGTTCTAACACTATTAAAATGTGTATTAATCACCGGAAACACCAAACACACCTTTGCATAATTTTTTAGCCTGTCAAGAAGTTAGTTAATCGATTACAGAATTCCATCTTTACATACAAAAACCATGTTGAGTTAAATAAAAGAGTGTAATAACTAGAGATCGACCGAAAATTCGGTTTCGTTTTCGCCCCAAAATCTGAGGTTGAGTTAAATAAAAGAGTGTAATAACTAGAGATCGGCCGAAAATTCGGTTTCGTTTTCGCCCCAAAATCTAAAGTTGAGTTAAATAAAAGATTGTAATAACTAGAGATCGGCCGAAAATTCGGTTTCGTTTTCGCCCCAAAATCTGAGATTGAGTTAAATAAAAGAGTGTAATAACTAGAGATCGGCCGAAAATTCGGTTTCGTTTTCGCCCCAAAATCTAAAGTTGAGTTGAATAAAAGAATGTAATAACTAGAGATCGGCCGAAAATTCGGTTTCGTTTTCGCCCCAAAATCTGAGATTGAGTTAAATAAAAGAGTGTAATAACTAGAGATCGGCCGAAAATTCGGTTTCGTTTTCGCCCCAAAATCTAAAGTTGAGTTAAATAAAAGAATGTAATAACTAGAGATCGGCCGAAAATTCGGTTTCGTTTTCGCCCCAAAATCTGAGATTGAGTTAAATAAAAGAGTGTAATAACTAGAGATCGGCCGAAAATTCGGTTTCGTTTTCGCCCCAAAATTTGAGGTTGAGTTAAATAAAAGAGTGTAATAACTAGAGATCGGCCGAAAATTCGGTTTCGTTTTCGCCCCAAAATTTGAGGTTGAGTTAAATAAAAGAGTGTAATAACTAGAGATCGGCCGAAAATTCGGTTTCGTTTTCGCCCCAAAATCTGAGGTTGAGTTAAATAAAAGAGTGTAATAACTAGAGATCGGCCGAAAATTCGGTTTCGTTTTCGCCCCAAAATCTGAGTTTCGCCGAAAATTTGTTTTCGGCGAAAATGCGGCTGAAAATTCGGTCGGACCGAAACTATCAGTATTCCAAAAATATTGTTTCTTCCTTCGGAAATTTTCAATATTACTCATCGATTTGAGCTTTATTGGCTCAAATGAGGCTATTTATTGCTACAAACTTCGTTGTTTATAATTATCAGTCATGACTGACTCAAGACGTGAATGCAAATTACAAAGCAAGCAATGCATATATAACTAAACTTTTTCACGTGTTCATTAAACGCGGCAGACATAACAGTAATGAAATTTTTCAGTTCGAAAACGCAGAAGTGTTTCGAGTCCTCTTTGAGAAAGTTGTAGTATAACAGACGATCATTTACAGAAATCATTATAAAAGATAAATCTAAGTGTGCATACATAAAACTAAATATTTTTTAATTAAATGAAATTCGTATAATTAGAAAATCTTTCTGTCTCGTTGATGAATTAATTACGTTTTATTTTATATGAAAATAAAAAGTTTTGGATCTAAGGCACAGAGAGCTAATTTGGGCTACACGTATAATTAATTATTAATTATGTATATTTAATAAATACGCATAATTAATTAATAATTTGGCATATTTAATAAATGCGTATAATTAATTAATAATTGTGTATATTTAATAAATACGTATAATTAATTAATAATTGTGTATATTTATATATGTATTACTTACTTTAATACATACAATTTAATTATTTTTTTTTTAATTGTACATTTTCGTTTTCGTTTTCGGCCGAAAATAGGAAGATCACCGAAATTCGGTTTCGGTTTCGGCCTTAAAACCCTATTTCGGTCGATCCTTATTAATAATTAATAAGGTATATTTAAAAGTGTTGGTGATTATTTCTTTCCTTTTTTCCTTTTTTTATCATTTAAAAAAAAAAAAAAAAAAAAAAAAAAAAATATTGCTCTCTACGCACCGATAAAGATAAATTAAAACCGCAGGCTAAAATTAAGAATGACGAATGATATTGGGAAAAGCAGCTGCATTATAACAAAAAAAAAAAAAATGTGTCAAACCGACATGTACTAAACAAAGAAGAAGTGGCTTAAAACAAAAAATGAACCTGCCAGCTGAAAGTATCAGAAACTTTTCTTACCCCCGCCCAAGTTTGCGGGATGGCTTACCTCTGACCCCCACTTATCCAAGGCCGGACAAGAAAGTGAAAAACAAAAACTTTATAGAAAGGGGTCGAGAATGAAGAAAGAACCTGTTTGGAGAAAGTTCTTAAAAAGCGGATAACTTGGTCAGGCGCATCTTCTCGGATCACACAGTTGCATCCTCACCTGCAAACTGTGCGGTATGGAAGGAACGAAAAAGTTGGTTAGAGTGGCAGCATGTTGGATGTGTGTGTGCTTCGTTTTGGTGTTATGTGATACGCCTGATCATCCACAAGCTAATTTTAAAGGTGAGTTATTTTATTGAAATCATGGGGATGAAAACATTGGAGGAGGGGGTGAACATGTTTTAAAAACAGTTAATTGAAAAAGAAAATAAAGCCGTATAATTGAAATGTCTCCTAATTAGAGGTTAAATTAAAAATGTTAAATATTTTTTCTTGTTGTTAAATATTTTTCCAGAAATATAATTAAAATAATTAAATGTTTTAAATAAACAAAGTTTGTGCTACCTTTTGCTGTAGTTAACATATAAAAAATTCTTTTTTTCTCATTATATATATGTATATATCATTAAAATTGCAGAATATACGTATATATATATATATATATATATATATATATATATATATATATATATATATATATACCGGGTGTCCCAAAAAGGACTGACTGATTTTAAAATTCAATAACTTGCAAGCGGTGACAGATATTAAAAAAATTCTTGCAGGAGGGTTATGCATAAGGTCAAAAGTTTTATTACAGTGATTTTCAATTTTAGTTCGAATTACAAACAATAGATGGCGCTGTAAGCAATAGTCGCTAAATACAGGCTCGATTTTTGGTCCTTTATTTTGTTCCATGCAGAAAAAGAAGATGGAAATGTATTATCCGGGCCACGAAGTACCAAAAATCGAGCCTGAATTGAGCGACTATTGATCGCAGTGCCATCTATTGTTTGTAAATCGAACTAAAATTGAAAATCACTGTAATAAAACTTTTGACCTTATGCATAACCGTCCTGCAAAAATTTTTTTAATATCTGTCACCGTTTGCAAATTATTGAATTTTAAAATCAGTCTGTCCTTTTTGGGACACCCGGTATATATATATATATATATATATATATATATATAATGTCTATGTAATGTATTGATACTCAATTTATTAATTTTTTAAAAAGAAGATGAATTGTCATATTATATAATGGTTATATATATATATATATATCATCATCATCATCATCAATAACAACAACCGTTTTCAATCCACTGCTGGATGTAGGTCTCCCCCAGATTTTTCCAATATTCCCTGTCTAGTGCTTTAGTCATCCAATGAACACCAGCCACTTTTCTGATTTCATCACTCCATCTTATATATATACATATATATGTGTGTGTGTGTGTGTGTGTGTGTGTGTGTGTTTGGTATCATAAATGATTTCATTTTTATGGTCAATTTTTCATTTGTTAAAATGGTTTATAATTACAAAAAGTGAGACTATATATATATATTAGTATGTGAGTGCAATTTTGCATATGCATTTCCGTTATCAAGTTTTTAATTTGAACGAGAAGTATGAAAGTTCTAAGTTTATTCTATAATTTACAACATGAAGATAAAACTTTATATATGCATATATATACATATATATATATATATAAATTAATTATCGATATTAAATAATAATATATTTAATTATTATTAAATGCATATAGTTAAATATCGATAAACATTTTAAACTCAGTATAAGGTTTCAGTCATTTTCACAAAATAAAATATTAAAATTCTGATATTTAATGAAATTTCTACTTTTTAAAAGAAAATTATTCTTGATACATTAATTTGTATTCAAATTTAGTGATTAAATGCTATGATGAAACTCCAAAAATATGTAAAGATAAAAAATATTTTATTACACGAGAGAATTTATGATTTATTTGATTTGAAAAAGAAAAGAAAGAAAAAAGAAAGAAAATTCAAAACATTAGTCTGACCAATTATAGTCTTGAAACAAGTGCTGCCAATTTAGACCCTTTTTTTATTCAGCAAACTACCATCCTACCACAATTTCTACATAGTATTTTTTTTTTTATTTAAACTTAGAATGTCTGTCATTAATTAAATAAAAGTTACTCTATAGACATTTTGGTAGAATGGCAGTTTTTTAAATAGAAAAATGGGTCTAAGTTGACAGCTCTGCTTGAAACAATATAATACCTATCTGCCCTCATTTCAATAAAGTTTATTCGGATTTCGTATAGCAATTTTCGAAGTTTTCAGGAATTTTGTATGTGATTTTTAGTGTGTTTTAGCGATTTGCTACTATTTTTCCACATTAGTGAAAGGAATCAACTTGCAATCTTCGAACACAATATATAATTTTTTTTTCTGTTTTCAAAATTTGAGAAGCGATTTAAAAATTTTTCGCGATATCTTATTGTGATTTTCAGATCTTTTTCGCAATTCCTGCTGTTTTTTAACGTACCCGGGCAACGCCGGGCTAGTTCGCTAGTTAAAAATAAAGAGGACAACACTTTTTTCATGTTCTTCTATTCTTTACTATTATCTTCCATGAAAGTCACGTTTCTAAGAATTTGTATATTTATTTATTGCTAAAACGCATGTACAAAACATGTATTTTTTTTCTGCACTTAACATAGAGTTAGTAAAGTTTTTTATTGAATGTATACAACGATTTTGTAAATATATATATATATATATGTGTGTGTGTGTGGATGTGGCTTACGTTTCCCAATACATGCTGACACATCCTGACCGCAGTAAGAGGGTGCAGCTAAGTGCCATGAGAACTGACAGAGCTGGCAATTTCTAACAGGCAATAAACCTGATGAGTTAGTGTTTTTGAGCCTCCAGCCTGGGAGCGAAGGTTCGATTTTAACTAGAAAGTTGTTGGGCGGACCGACTTGGAAAGACGTATCCGGTCAGGCTCCGTGAGCGCGCCGAAGTATATTGAAGGCCGGTAGATTGCCGAAAAAGCCCCTCTCATGCTCTTAAACCCTGTACATAGTTAGTGTGCTCTGTAAATGGAATTCCTGCCTTACTCCAGACATTAAAATCTTATTATTTCTACACCAGCGAGTGTTCAATCAGAAACATTTATTACCAAAGGTCAACTACAGCCAATTCCACCAATTCCACATATATATATTGTTAAAGTAAGATAAATGTCAAGATATATTTCCATCTTGATATTAAGCTCTGATTTATGCCCACTCGCTTCCATATATTATTCCGTAGACCGGTTTCTAACTCATTATGTATTCATTAATTAAAGAGAGGCCGTTACGGAAGATTGAAGCCTCAAGCATAGAGCAAAACACTCCTAAACTACTGAGCGAAATTGAAGCATCTACTCAAGACATATGCTAAATAAAATTAATGAATGCTGTGTCTTACATAAATATAATCATGATTAAATGTTATAAAGTAATTAAATATTTTTTTTTACGTTCCTGCTAGATTAATATTGTCACAAGATTATTTAAAATATTTTTCAAACAAATAATTTTTCAAACAAAAAATTTCAAACAAATGTATATTTATTTAAAAGTAGATTTCAATGGGAAATTGTTTTTATCATGTGTGTCAGAGTTACCAGTTCGTTGCTTTTTTAAAATTGAGATTGCAAAATTGCCACCACTTTTTTTCAAATAGAAATATCCATCTTATTTAATGACAGAATAAAGGCGAAAATAATATGTACGAGGGTGCATCAATAAGTTTTTGCCCTCACATAGAAATAATTCAGTGAAATTTATGAAATTGCTACATTGTATTAGTCCTTTTCTATATAGTCACCTTGCACGGTAAGACACTTGTGCAACCGGTATTTCAAAGAGAGGGAAGAGGATGTATTCCAAGAAGCGCGATAGTAGACCCGAAGGGGAGCATTTTCTAACTTTTATCGACCCCCACATGTGACATGTCGTTGGGAAGGCCTGTGACCACTTATTCATGCTATGCACCTCCTGAGTCCTTCCCCCCAAATTTGCCCAACGGGGGACACTTTTCTAAATTTTGCGGACATCATTCATGCCCCCGGGGAGCAAATTTGGGTGAGGGGCTAGGGAGTGCATAGCATGAATAAGTGGTCACAGACCTTTCCAACAATATGTCACATGTGGGAGTCGACTAAAGTTTGAAAACTGCTCCCCTTTGGGTCTACTATCGCGCCTCCTGGAATACATCCTCCCCTCTCTCTTTGAAATACCGGTTGCACAAATGTGTTACTGTGCACACTGACTATATAGAAAAGGACTAATACAATGTAGCAATTTCATGAATTTAACTGAATTATTTCTATGTGAGGGCAAAAACTTATTGATACAACCTCGTACACCTTATTTTTAAAAAAATGGTGCCAATCAAGCAATCTAAATAAAAACTACTGTGTAAGTGTAATAGAAGATCGCACAAATGACTTCGTTTGATATTCCTTTCAAAACACTTTTTATTTTAATTTATAAATCAAGATCATTAATTTATAATTGTTAAATCCTTAGTGCTTATCAATAAGAACATAGATGGCACCACCATTAAATTTAATATAAAATGATTACAAGAAGAAGCTATTTTTTCAATCAAATTAAAAATATTCAGGAACTGCTTTTCAGGCAATTATAACAGCATATGTTAGCCTATCCGAATATACAGTTTCTGTATACTGTTCGAACTACAAAAATATTGAACATCAAAATTTTACTCAAAAATGTAAATAAAAACGCCTCAAAAAGCGTTCATTGATCACATCAGACATCGCAATTTCTTTATCGGGTCGTTTATCCTGAATATGTCACAAATAAATGATCGTCATTTTTTGATAATAAAGCTGTTTTACAAAATATTTTTTTTTTTTTTTACCAGTTTTTTAATTTTTTTGATCAAATTAAAAATATTCAAGAACTGCTTTGCTAACAATTGTAACGGCGTATGTTTGTATATTCGAATATACGATTTCTGTATACTATCCGAATTACAAAAATATTCAACATGAAAATTTTACTCAACATCAGACAATGATACTATAGCGCATAGAATCGTGTGGTAATCGGCAACCGAAAACGCATTTAAAACATTGCATTAGAATCGATATATTTAAATGATAAAATACAAATTACTTATCTAGAAGGAATTTTAATAAATTAAAAGATTTTTTTTATCATGATTTGGTAGTCTTATAGAATTGACTACCAAATCATGATAAAAAAAAATCTTTGGTTTCGTTAGCGCGTGCGCAGCTAAAAATTATTCCACACAAATGCTCATATTTCATCACATTTTTAATACATATTTATTCTAACTGCACTATGAGCTACTATGCACAATAGAGCGACTCATATGAAAAGACCAATCAACTATCGTAAAAAATCAGAAAAATATCGGCGATATAGTGAGCTGAATTTTAGTTGCTTTTTAAAAAGTAGCTGGATGATAAGGGATTTTTCAGAAACTGTCATTTCTATTTTTTTTTTAATTTTTAGGTGCGTTCGTAATTATATAAATACGTAGCACCTACAGTCGTTATCTGACCCGTCCGTCTGTCTGTCTGCCCGCATATAATAGCGCAAAAACTACCCAACCGAATGGTTTGAAATTTAATATTATAGAATCGTTACAGAATTTTCTCGAATCATTTAAAATTTTATAAAAATCGAATCAAAACATAAAAATATATTAATAAAAGTTTTATTCATTCTATTAAATCCTATCATACGTCATTAATTCAATAATATCCCATGATAGGTAATGATTCTAGGTTGCCATGGTGATGACGTCCTATTTAAGATGGAGTCCTGTTATTTCCGTATTACTGAATTCAATATATAAAACTGTAATAAATTTTGTTGTCATCCTTTTTCGCATACGAGTGCAACAGCTATTGCACATGGACCAAAATCTGAATATTTATAAAACTAGTTATAGTACGAACGCACCTCATTTGCCACGTTTGACGTACAATTTCCGACTAGTTTACTAAGGGGTCTCAAGACTCTTAAAGCTTTAAAATTTTCGAAATTTTAATTTTTTTAGATGTTAAACTCCTATCTTTTCTGAACATTTTGATATAATTGTTTCCTTGAAATTCCTATTAGAACTGAAGTTATGGCTTTTACATTTATAAACGTTCAATAGCTGAAGCGTCGTTTCGGAAACTTTGAAGCCATTTTTCTCCAAATGACGTTTTTGGGCATAACGCGCACGATATCTCAAAAACTTATGAATATTTTTTCATGAAATTTTCAAAACGTATGTTTCATGTTAGTCTGTATAAACTGAACCTAAAATTTCCTTTTTATTGTTCAAAACAATATTTTTTTAGGTGATTATACTGTTGAAATTTTCTTAATTTTGCATTAGCTAAATACAACTTTGTATTAAAATTATAAGAATGCTTTAAATACCTATTTATTTAGATTCAGGGTAATTATTACAATCTGAAGTATAAGTAGGTACCAAAGTTTTCATTCTAGTTGCAACACTTATTTTGTAATCGTGCGCGTAAGCTGCTATGCCGATTTTTTGCTCAAAAAATGTCTAACAGTTTGGAGCCCCCTGTAAATGCTAATTCTGCATCTTATAATTTTTTTAATACATGAAATGAAAGAACATACTTATATATTTTATTCCAATTAAAATTGTGTCTTAAAATCAAATACATTTTAAGATGTTAAATGTTGAAAATTGTCTTTTTTTTTTCATTTTCCCCAATTTTAAGAGTCCTGAGACCCCTTAAGACTTTAGTTCTTCTTGGAAAACCAACACAACGAGCCTATTTCGACAAAAAAGGAATGATCAAAATGGAAGCATCGTTCCAAAGCTACTTTTTGTTATTCATTAAATACTAACTCCTTTGTTGGAATTCAGTTAATAAAAAATCACAATTTGTGGAAAATTCCTTATCATGCGGTTTACTTATCGAAGGCACCCAGAATTATTCAGCTCACTATGTCGTCGATTACGTAATGAATTTTTAAGATATTCGCCTGGTCTTTTTAAATTAGTAGCTCTATAGAGTTGATTTCTAAAACATGAAGACAAACCTTTGGTATAGTTCGCGCATGCGCAGTTAAAAAATATTTAATACAACTGCTCATATTTCTTTAAATGTTTAATATATTTATATTCCGATTGCACTTTGGTGTTTTTACTATAATTTGCTAAACGTTCTAAACCTGGAGTTAAAATTGGTTGAAAACCTTGCATGTTATAAACAAAATACTTTCTAAAATTTCTTGAAATTTCTAAAGATATCGTTATATCGCCATGCATATGGGGAATTCTCACAATCTTTTGACTTTTGGGGGAAAAATCTGACAAAATTAAACTTGCTAAAATAACATTTTAATCTGATAGAGGAATGCCTTAATGATTCAAAATAAAGGAAAAATGGTTTAAGTTAAACTTGCGAGTTTAATCTTCCTTAGCATTTTAACCCTATAACTTTTTATTTTCTTCAAAATTTTTACTTATAATGAATTTGCATAGTACCCACAGAACATTCAAATAAGAAATAATAACAATGTAGTACTTTTAATACAGAATTTTGGTATAACATTGTCTTAAAGGGGTGTTAAAGAAGGGACGGTAAGGTAAAAAAAAAAGGACGAAATGGTATAAAAAGGGACGGTAAGGATGGAACGGTAAGGAAAATTACCACCTACTTTTAGGAAAATCATGTTAAGACTCAGTGATAGCCACAATGTTCATTGATTTTTAGAAACAGTTGTTAACATTGGATTAAATTATTATTATTTTTTTTTAATTTACTTCGAAAAGAGCAGGAATAAACCTTGGGGACGGTGAGAGTCCCGATAAAGCCACGATGCTTGAAATTGATATTTAAATGCTGATTTAAATTCTACAGTAAATTTTCTGCCAAAGAATTTTAGACATTCTTTCTCTAGCATACTTCTGCATGAGAAAAAAACTTGAAAAAAAAAATTATGTGGCTGCATCTGAAATGATTTTCTGTATACTTTTAGCAAGAAGGACGGTAAGGAATCTAAAACTCAGGGACAGAGTTTAAAAAATAATAACAACCCTAAAAATGTGTGCAGGTTAATTCTTAGCTACATATTTATATAAAACAATAGTTCCAGTTTCAGAAAAAAATTATATCGAATTATTTTTAATGAAAGAATTTTATCCAGACATCTTCAAACTTAAAAATCAGCATCAGGGACACGGGACGGTAGACGAGTTTTCCTGGATATTTGGACACCCAACATCGTCACAAACTTATTTATCTCGTTAATATTGTTATGCAATCATGCAATGGAATGTTCCCCAATATATGAAATAAAAAAAAAAAACACAAAAAAGTGTACTAGAATAAAAATTATTATTCAGGGACATGAAAGTCAAAAGATTGTGAGAATGCCCCATATACGTGATATTCTTATACAAAATTAAAAAAACACAAACATTAGTGCGACATCCACATATAGACCAGGCGGCTGCAGAAGCCATCACCTCATCGAGTTGACGGCTGAAATTCTAGGATTAGTTAAAATTCATTTCACACATTAAAATGCAACTGGTCTGCCAAGTCATATCTTGGTGGAAAACACCTGCAAAACCGATTTTAGTGGTGACTGGTAGGTTTACATTTGTGTTTTCCTGCTCCTAGTCCTCCCTGTTTTCATACATTTGGGTGCAGGGAAACGCAATGTCCACCGATCTACCGATCAACCGATGTTGATCTTCCGATCAACCACTAAAATCGGGCCTGCAAGTAGTTTTCCACTAAGATATTGATAGGCATAATCATTAAGGTTAGTTGGGTGAAAAAGTTCCACCAGATTCGTCCGGGATAGCTCAGATGGTAGAGCACTGGCGGCTTCAGCCAGGAGATCCCTGGTTCGAATCCTGGTCCGGACATTTTTTGCCCGGTTGGAAATTTACATCTAATATTGATAGGATTTTGAATCCCCTTAAATGGCCATGAGTACAATGATTTATTTATGCGATAAAAATTAACTTTATTTAACCATAAATATATTCCTCTTTATAAGTTAAGTAAATCGGGATTTACCCTTTTTCAGGCGACTTATCCGATTATATGTAGTTTTTTGAGTTATCGAGTCTGATTCAATCATATAAAGTTATTTCATCATCTCGGGATTTTCAAGGTTGAACAAATTATCATCTATAAAGATTTATGGCTAATTTAAAATGTCAGGTTGTTTGTGTAGCGGAAGAAATTAGTTTATTTCCGTAGGTTTATTTATCTTGATGATAATTTATGTCCATCAGATATGACTTGGCATACCAGTTGCATTTTGATATGCTAATCGAGTTCTGTCTAATCCGGAAATTTCAGCCGTCAACTCGATGAGGTGATAGTCCATGCAGGCACCTGCCGATCTAATAGTCATGAGTTCTTTTATAGAGCGACCCAAATATTATTATTATTATTAATAATAAATATTATTAATAATATATTAGTAGTAATAAATAATAATAATAATTTAATAATAAAAATAAAAATAATAATTAAAAATAATGCTAAATTATTAAATAAATATATTATTATTATTTTTTAAAATTCTTGTTGGTCCCCTCGTAGTCAAATCTTCATTGAAAAATGTGAGATTGAACAAGTTCTTTATATTTCTGAAGATACAGAAGAATCCCACAGTATATATTTAGATATTCGATAAAAGATGTAAAATCAAAAGAGTTCGGTGATTTTTGGCGATGTAGTACGACAGTCTACATTTCATAACAGTTATATAATAAATTTATAAAATTTAGTTATTTTTTCGGGAGGCACAAAAACAGAACTTTATGTATCTTAACGAGCGATACAACGAGGGGCTACTATTGGATACAAATATTTATACACAATTATATACTACACACATTTTATGTGTTATTCTTACAGTTATTAGATTATTACATTGGACATAAAATTACCCTTGACTCTTCTATTTATCAACGGATTTCTTTACTTAAGGGGACAAGGGCCTTTCAAGCTCATTTTTTATTTTTTTTTATTTCACTTCAAATACTATCCAGGGGTGCACTGTATGGATTATGGCATATATTTATCACACAAGAGATTAAAAACATTTTTGGATAAAAATAAGGAATTTTCCTGAATATTTTAAGCGTTATGAAGAACTTTTCAAAATGCCCCATGCATATTCCATATCAATTAAAATCTAGTGGAACTTCAAACTGTTTTCAGTATTCCACATAAAAAGCCCTCAAAGTGATACAAATTCACTAGATAGGAAACCCCATGTGTTTCCAAAAAAGACTCGAATTTTTGTCTAAGTTCCAACTTTAGACGGGAAGATCAGAAGGAACAGGTCAATCGTATTCATCTTAGAATGTGGCACTTTGGAGACAGCGAGAATAAAGCATTGACCACCTGGGGTCCCTTTCATGGGCCGACATAGTGAAACTAACCGATGCTTTCCCACACTCAGTTGACCAGCGGGGTATCGGGCGCAAAAAAGTGGGCCGGGACAAGGCCCGGCCTCTCAGGAGAACAACCGGCAGATGATTTTGACAGCAAATCATTGCTAGTGGCTAAAAAACTTTCTATTGTTTTTCGGAGAGAAATCAGAGGATGTAAGGAGACCCTTGATTAAGAGAAGAAGTTAAGTTCTGGACTCGAGAGTGGAGGTTACAGGTCGTTACCTGGGACGACAGATAAATCTCTCGGAGATCACCCATATATTTTTCTCGGAGGTAGAATCCGAGGGTGAAAGATACATCTTTCTCGTAACGGGGAATAGCCGTGTAGTTAAGTACAGCGATAGGCTGTCAACGGAAAAAAAAGGGATCTTTAACTCTTCACAAGTGACATTACTAAATAGATAAATATAATCTTGGAGGCTCTTTAATATTGCTGAACTTTCTAACCATTATTTTAGGACTTTGATTAACTTGCCACCTCACAAAATTTGTTATCATCAGAAACCTTTTATTCGACTTAATTTTGTTGTGTACATATGTTTATATTTAGTTAAGAAAACCTTTAGTGTTTTGTACGAATAAATTTCTTTATTCTCTACCTAAATATTCGTCATTACGCATCTGAAGAGAACCTACCACGCTACCGCCTTCATCTGAGGCTCCACAACCTAATTATTTTTTATGCCAGTTTGGTTTATATATACAAATAAAATTGTGCATAGAATTTTCTATATTTGAATATAAAGTTAAGAAAGAAAAATATTTTCTAAGTTTGATGAAATTTTCAGCATTTTTTCATCATATGTCTGCAATTAACTACCTTTAAATTTTTGAAATATTTCGTTTCAAAAAACGATGTACAGTTTTACTTGTATATATAAAGCAAACTTGCATAAAAAATATTGGGGATTTTAATTGATATCGAATGTGCATGGGGCATGAGGTTGAAAAGTTCTTCATAACGCTTAAAATATTCAGAAAAGTTCCTTATTTTCATTCAAAAAAAAATTTCTTTTTTTTTTTGTGATAAATATATGTCATAATGCATATGGGACATTCTCACAATCTTTTGACTTTTATGTCCCTGAATAATAATTTTTATTTTAATACATGTTCTTGTGTTTTTTTTTTTTTTTTTTTTTTTTTTTTTTTTTTTTCTAATTATTATTATTATACTGGAGAACATACCATTGCATGATTGCATAACAATATTAACGAGATAAATAAGTTTCCGACGACGATGGGGGACAAATACCAGGAAAACTCCTATACCGTACCGTGTCCCTGATGCTGATTTTTAAGTTTGGAGCTGTCTGTATAAAATTCTTTCAATAAAAATAATTCGATGTAATTTTTTTCGAAACTAGAACTATTGTTTTATATAAATATGTAGCAAAAACTTAACCTGCACACATTTTTAGGGTTTTTATTATTTTTTAAACTCTGTCCCTGGGTTATAGATTCCATACCGTCCCTCTTCTAAAATTATACAGAAAATCACTTCAGATGCAGCCACAGAATTTATTTCAAGTTTTTTCTCATGCAGAAGTATGCTAGAGAAAGAGTGTCTAAAATTCTTTGACAGGAAATCTACTGCAGAATTTAAATCAGCATTTAAATATCAATTTCAAGATCGTGGCTTTATTGGTATAGTCCTACCGTCCCCAAGGTTTATTCTTGCACTTTTCGAGGTAAATTATTTTTTTTTTTGTAAATTTAATCCAATGTAAATAACTGTTTCTAAAAATCAATTAACATTGTGGCTACCACTTAATCTTAACATGATTTGCCTAAAATAGGTGGTAATTCTCCTTACCGTTCCATCCTTACCGTGCCTTTCTTTCCCCATTTCGTCCCTTTTTTCCTATACCGTCCCTTTTTTTTACCTTACCGTCCCTCCTTTAACACCCCTTTAAGACAATACTATACCAAAATTTTGTACTAAAAATACTACATTTTTATTATTTCTTATTTGAATGCCCTGTGGGTAAAATGCAAATTCATTATAAGTAAAAATTTAGAAGGAAATAGAAAGTTATAGCGGTAAAATGGTAAGGAAAATTAAACTCGTAAGTTTAACTTAAACCACAGTTAAATAAAAAAAAATTCGCTGCTGACCATTTTTTCTTTATTTTGAATCATTAAGGCATTCGTCTATCAGATTAAAATGTTACTTTAGCAAGTTTAATTTCGCCATATTTTTATTCCCGAAAGTCAAAAGATTGTGAGAATGCCCCATATAGTGTGCCTTGAATAGTATTTAAAGCGGAATCCTTTTATATATAAAAAAAAAGTTTTGATTTGGAAATGGACCAATGAAAATCTGCGTAGATATTCCGGGTAGATCGGCATCCAATTTGAATGCTTAAGCATGGCCTTTCATCGTTAATATTTAAAAAACTGTTGCATACAAAAATATGAAAATCGGTGGTATTATGAGAAATGTTTGATAAACACGCTGAAGCTCACGGTTTTCAAATCGAAGAATTATTTTAAGAGATATTTAATGCTAAAGCTGGACAAAATCGTTCCAGTAAAAAAGTTTAATTGGAGCAAAAACTATACATGAGAATTTAATCATTTTTAGATCATTTTATACGTTATAAGTTCCCGGTGTGCAGATTGCATTTATTTTTCTTATTTGACTCAATTTTTGAGGTTTTATTTCTATTTTAAATTCAAATTTTCAGCATTTCGAGAGATACTTTTTACAAATTTTAGAAAATGTTATTAATTTAAACTGTTGCCAATGGTATAAACAGCGCAAACAATAATGTTTACTTCAAATTAAAAATTTATTTACACGTAAATATTACAAAAAGAAAAAAAAACTTTAAAATTAGAATTAAATGATTAGATGTTAAGAACAGGAAAATTACGTCATAAGAACCATATTTACATACTTGAATTTTAAAAGGGAAACAAAATGTTAAAATAAAAAAAAATCATTATTATGCGTTAAAACTTGTAAATGGAGGAAGTTACGTCATATTTAAAATGCCCAAAAAAGTATGGCAAAACAATTTAAATTAAAAAATAAATTTGCGCGAGACATTTGATATTTTGAGATAATCGTTTCAACTATTGTCGTGAATTCGAAGGCAAAGCAAATAATATTTCCTTCTAACAACAAAAGTATTTTCACGTGAATATTAATAAGAGAAATAAAACTTTGGTGTAAATTACGTCAGATTTAAAATGATACATTTAAAATGAATTATTTAAAAGAACTATATTATAGCGCTGTTAAAAAATACCGGAAGACAACGACACTACTTATTTTCAAATGTTTAACAATTTTTTTAAATTAAATATGAAAGCAGCCATTGTATCTCTTAACAGCAGCAGATTTGGTCTTTAAAATCCCAAATTTAAGGCAAGCGAATGGAAACCCGTTTACAGAGAGATCGCTACTGTTATTATTTTTTTTAATTTTAATTCAATATTTTAAAGCCGATTAAAATAGCGTGCTTTTTGGACTTGAATGCGCCTGAACGGGGGTTGGCGAGCGTAGCTCGTAGGGGGCAGAGCCCCCTAGTAACAGAAATAAAAAATGGATTTGATCTGTATAACAATTACCATATTTAAATTTTTCCCGTGCCATAAAAATTAGCTTACGTACCAACTCTGGCACGCGTGCCATTAGGTTCGCCAACCCTAGGATATAGTAATAAAATTTAACTTTTTAATATGTACACTATTAAAAATTTCGTGTCAGATTCAACCAGATTTTAGTCTTGTAGAAACTACACCAATGATTTACCATGATTTGCCATGATTTACCATGAATCACGAAATGGTACAATCTTGAATTACAATTTTGCTTTAGGTTGAACCATTAACTTGTACAATGATGAACCAAGAATCGGTAAAAATGTTGACCTATATAAGGGGGCTAGAGTTAATCTTTTATTGTCAGATCATAACATATTTTCTAAAGTCATGCAATCTATTTATATAAAATCCAAGTCTCTGTGTGTCCCTCACGATTCTGGTAGGACCACCTTATTGAAATGAGTAATTGTTGAAAAATACTAATGTAGGGTTGCCACAGTAGCGCCAAATGTTGGCCAACTTGGCGATAGCTGGCTGATTTTGCGAAATTCCTATTTAAAACCATTAATCTTTCATAAAGGAGGTCACCAAAGTTTAATTTAAACTCCGCTCTTTTAAGATATTTTTTCAAAATCTATGGGTGAGAATTTAAAGTACATCTTTACATCTTCCTCCTGATGCTACTAATAAAATAACCGCCAATAGACGACGCTGTACTGTATGAGCTCCTAACTGCGCGATTTTAATGTGCTTTAGGTACTTTTCCAGTATAAATGCTTTGGCGAAAAAGGAAATTTGGCAACATATTTTCCGGGAACCTATCCACTGTTTCATTTTATATACACACGCATTTTTTTTTTCGATATTTATACGATTTATTTATCATAAAAAAGCCGTTTCTCTAATTTTATACAGAAACAGATGTAATTTGTACATAAAAACATGAATAATATACATATAAAATAAACATATAAAAAAAAAAAACCGCTCATCAAGTTTGTTTTCATAGCTGTTTATATGATTTGACAACAAATCTCAATATTTTTCCGTTATACTGACACCATGCCAAAATGTATGCTAATGCGCCAATTATTTCAAAATGCTAAAAGATATTTGTAATTTTATGCCAGCTGTTTAATATGAGTTTTATTTTATTGCAATTATTTTAAGTATATATTTGTGATTTAATGAATTAGTTCGTAAAAGTCTGGAATTTTCAAATGTTATATTTTTTAAATGCTCACTTTAGTATCGACAGTATTTTTTCTTTTATTTTTCAAATGCCTCAATTCACGTGATTTTCATTTTGCGCCAACTATTACGCTTGGCGACAATGGTATCGGTATAACGGAAAAGTACCCAAATCTCACTTTCTGAGGCCCAAATTACACCAAGCTTTTTTAAAAAAACGCCAAAGCCCCTACAGTGGAAAAGTATCAAACTGTCTATTATTTTGCGCTATCTGTGTTATAGTTTATACTATATGCAAGTTGAGAGGAGCGAGGAGTTTAAACATTAAATATTAAAGTTTCGGCGCAGATGTCTTATACGCCCTATGTTGGCGCTATTTTTTTCTGACGCCAATGTCATATACACAACGGGTACTTAACTATCGCCAAAGTGTCGTTATTTTGCTTGATATGGTAACCCGGATGTTGTTCTTTATGCTGTTGATGTTTTCGCCAAATTGGCGTCGGAAAAAATTCGCTGCAATATGGGGTATATATGACAACTGTGCCAAAGTTTCTGTAAAGCAGTATGAGACTAAAAAATTAAGAATAAAATAAATGCAAAATAAGACTAAAGAAGAAAGAAAAATCATGCGTTTAACATAGAATATGAAACAATATCCAACACATCCTGAATGCTTTAACAAAACTTCGTTATTTAGGGAAATAAGGTAAATAAGATAACTAAGTAAACATTTTAGATAACGCATAAAAAATTTTAAAAATTGATTTCAGCACTTATCGTCCATAGCCAATAGTACCGTTATTACATGCCACTATTTAGCTAAAATTTAATTTAAACTACTCTTAAAGCTACTGAAATCACATTTCCAGATATTATCATCCATAGACGGTTACGTATCCAATTCTTTGCGTGACCCTGTATATCATTTTATCTATATTCTACAAACATATCTTAGTAAACTAAATGCAGTTCAGCGTAAAACTGCATAACTCCTTTAAAAACCACCTTTAAGCAATTTATTCTCATACTCAGTAACCCTTACGAATTCTTTTGTGTAACCCTGCATATGAACTGTAGCATTTATACACACGGTATAGTATTCATAAATGTAGTGAAACATAAAAGCGCATATCATAATTAAAAATGCATTTCTAGCAATCATTGCTTATGTACAATACTTCGGAGAAAAGTTTCTTGGCGAGAAAGAAGTTTGCCAACGTATTTTCTGACAACCTACTATTTACTACTTCATACTCACAAGCAATTTTTTGCATATGTATACAATTTATGGTACAGATGTCATATTCGCCCCATATTGGCGCGATTTTTTTCGGTTGCCAATTTGGCGAAAACATCAACAGCATAAACAACATAATCCGGGTTACCACATCAAGCAAAAGGCACAGATGTCATATTCGCCCAATATTGACGCGATTTTTTTCTGACGCCAATGTCATATACTTAACTGGCGGCAAAGTGTTGTTATTTTGCTTGATGTGGTAACCCGGATTATGTTGTTCATGCTGTTGATGTTTCGCCAAATTGGCAACCGAAAAACATCGCTCCAATATGGGGCGAATATGACATCTGTGCCAAGCAAAATAACGGCACTTTGGCGCCAGTTAAGTACACGTTGCGTATATGACATTGGCGTCAGAAAAAAATCGCGCCAATATGGGGCGAATATGACATATGTACCCAATTTATTTAATGTAAAAAAAGCTATTTACCCATTTTTATAAAGAAATAGAAGTAATTTTTGCACAGATGTCATATACGCATCGGGGTTCGCGTGATTTTTCTCTGACGCCAATTCGGCAGAAATCTCGCTTTTGAATACCAGTTACTTATATATTTTTAAATTATTTGCTATCATTTTGAAAAGGAAATAACTATAAATAAATAAAAGTTTGAATAATAACTATAGAACAAAACAGTTTATATAATTTAAAAACAGAAAATAAAAGTAAATAACCAATTTATTAATAAATAAAAAACAACAGCCGGGTTACCATAGCAGGCAAAATAACACTATTTTAGCGCCAGTTAGGTACCCCGGTTCATATCTGAAATCTGTGCCGTAATTTGTATATAAAAAAATATTATATATATTTAGAAACGATTTTTTATGTATATAAGTGCATATATAAAGAAAAATAAAAGTTCATTAGATTTGTTTTCATAGCTGTTTATATATTTTGGCAACATATCTCACTTTCTGATGCCCGAATTACGCCAAGCTTTTTTTAAAAATGCGCTATAATGGAAAAGTACCTAAATAAATAATTAACAGAAATAACCAATTTTACAAACTAAAACTTTTTATTTCGAGATCAAAGCATTTTTTATAATTTCGATTAAAAATACATATATCCTTGGATAACTTTAGTTGAAATTAGGTTCACGGCTTAATATCTCATTCCATAAACCTAAACAAACACAAGTGATTCATTCATCGCGAACCGTAAAATATATTAAATCATTGAGGTAATCATTCACAAAGTAAGTTCTCCAACAATCAATGGACAATATTCTAATGACGTCATAGTAGGTAAAATGGTGGCGGTATCATTTGTTTATGGTTTGAAATCACAAAGATTTAATTTTGCAATGTCTCTTAGTTACATTATTTTATTGTCATATTTATGAGCTCAGAACAAAAGCATATTTTTTCATTATTTAATTATTAAAGACGGAAAAAAATTATAAATGTGCATGATTTGAAAAATTAAATAATTTTCTTTCTTAATACCTAAAAATAACATCGGGAAGTAACAGCGAGTTTAAGTTAAATAAGTTTAGCTGTTTTATTCTGTTGTAATATTCAAAATAACTGTATTTATTAGATTTCAGTAAACAACATCAGGGCCCGATTAAACTTTGAAGTTAGAGGAATTACAATGTCACTTCAGGACCTTTCTTTTGGAGAAGCTTTTCTAAATTCCACATGGGAACTCTTTAGTGTTAGAAATATTATTCTTAGGACTGGCATAACACGAGAACGGCCTGCAATTTTACACAAGTTTTTGAAAACTACTTTATATCAGAAATTTTACTAAAAACTGGTTACTTTTTTGTTATAGAGGCCCACACTATTAGAATTATGATAAGTTGCAGCCAATTTCGCCAAAGTCGTAACCAAGATCGTGAAGCACCCACACATAATACGATATAATACCATTTCATGAAATCGTATACGATAATTTAATGGTTTTTACCTTACTTCAAGTGTGTAATTTATTTATTTTTAAGGCTTAACAATCAAAATTGTCCAATATATGAATTAAGAAAAATGTAAACAAAGATTGAATAGGCATGACCGCAAAGAGCCTCAAATCTGCATAACACTTGGAACCAAACTGTGCAGATTAGTGGTCTTCTACTATACACAGTTTTTCATAAATGTGTTTCGTTCTTAAAATGTGTTATTTTCATCTATCACTGCGGAACAAACGAGAAAACTCATATTTTTGCACATGAGTTGTATATATCTTTATATCTAAATTTCCGTCATTTTTGACGGGCTACCTTTCTAGTATTTTATAACATGTAACTATTTGCTAATATTTAACATTTTCAGTCTAAACTATTTAAATAGTATTGACAGCAATATGTCAAATATATTGATATATGTTTCCAAATCTGACAAATAAATAAATAAATAAATCCAAGAGAATTTTAAGAAATCATCAGAAAAAAATAGTAATTTTAACTTAGCGGTTTTTTCTATTATTATTTATTTATTAAATTTGTATTCAGAAACTTATCAATAAACTTTGGGAAAGAGTAAATTACACATACGTTTCTTTTACCCAACAGGATGTTTTAAACATCTTACCTCTTTCTAAAAAAATTCTTATATTTGAGAATAAAATCGATATTTTTTTACAAATTTCATTTTAAACCTAATGGAATTCTTTTTTCGTTTCATTTCATTATTTGTTTTATATTTGCTTTGACGTAAATATTAAATGATGAAAAAATCTCAAGTAATATATCAAGCATATTGACAGTATTTCCTGAGTTAATAACAACAACAATAAAAAATCGAGGAATGTGGAAAAATCAAACCTAAAACAAAAGAGAAACACTTCCACTCAATTTTTCCTTTTCCTAATTTTCCCACATCCTGAATTAGATTTCCACTCTGTAAAAATTCAATAAACATTGGAAGACGATTACATTGCACCTAAATTTTCTTTTATCTACCAAATGTTTTAAACCAATGATTTCGTTTTGTTATTTCTTACACATGGGAATAAAATCGATGATGTTTTAATCTGCTCATTGAATTTTAAATGTAATAGGATTTTTAAGCGTCATCTTCAATATTTGTTCGGTTTGCTTTGATGTAAATAAAAAAGCATGAAAACACTGAAATTCGAAACTAAATTTTTCATTTTTTATTGTTTGCGATAACAGCAAATGAATAAAATTTATTTCAGGCAGCTTGTTTTATTTTCTTGAAGAATGATCGAAATTTTTTTGATGCCAAATAGAGATAGATACTTTTGAAAAATAATTGAGAAAGAAAACAATCATGAGATACGAGATATTTTCTTAGAATTTCTACCAAAGTAAATGTAATTTCGCCATCTTGTTCTTTACTTTTATGGAATTGTTAAAGCGAAATGGCTTTATCTTTCTTTCAGACTTTTTTTTTTTCTTTTATGGTTTGACATGTAAAACTGATAAGTTAACTAAATTTGTTCAAAACTAAAAAACGTTTATTATTTTTTTTCATCTACTCAGAAGTAAAAAATAAAAACAAAATTGTGTAGAAAGATAAATTTAAATAACTTTTAAAATCTATTCAGTGTTTGAAATAGTTATTATTATTATTTTTTTTTAAACAAGTTATGTTTAATGGCAGCATAGAACAACTATTTTGCGTTATACGAATTTATTAAATTAAATTTCGAAACCAAAAAATAGATATTTATAAGTACAGTAAAACCTCCCTGTGCAACCACCTCCCTGAACGACCATTTATTCATGGAACGAAATTTATTCCCATAGACTCAATATTCATTTTACCTCCATCGAGAGACCATCCCAGTTGAACTCCCTCCATGAGCGACAAATTTCTTTGAAGAAAATGAAATAACTTCAGTTTTTTCCTGGTCGCTTGAAGAAGGTTTCATTAGAAAAATAATTCAGGAGAGCGTATTACTCATCAAACTTCTAAACTAAGTTTAGAATTTTTTTTTTATTATTCCGGTAACTTTTAAGTGTGTAAACCCCTTTGTGCCTTTTTAGGCAATGAATTTAACTCTGATGACAAATTAAGAATGACGGTTGACAAACTCCCCTGTCCTACTCTGTCAGGAAATTCTGAAAGAAATAAACTAATGAAATCGTTATTATATTATTTGTACCCGTTTAAAAAACAAATATCCATTTATTTACTAAACGTCGAAAGGACTTGGAAATAAAAATTATAAAAGATAAAACCGTAAAATCGAAGCAAACGACAATGTATTCATTTTTTAAACTCTGCAGTAAATTAACTTATGTAATTAGCTTTTGTTTTGATACTTAAATACAAATAAAACGTCGAAATAAAAATCACTTGATGACGTAAACACGTGTAACTTGCTTAAAATCAAGTGAATGTGACATTTACGATCAACCATTACTGACATTTAATCTTATAGTTTGGCGATATATTTTTGGTCGGCGGGATAACTAAGTAGTACCAAAAATACATATGTAACTGGTATTAGAAAACGAGGTTTTCGCCAAATTTTCGTAAAAAAAAAAAAAAAAAAAAAAAATCACACCAAACCTGCGGGTATATGGCATCTGTCCAAATATTAAATAATGCAACAAACCATGACATTTCATTTCAACTTCAAATCAATGTTTTAATTTACCACTCGAAAAAAAAAATGCTAATTGGCGAGATGAAAAAAAGGCTGTTGGTAAGATTTGTACCCGGCTAGCGTAACAGTACCAAGAATTCTTTGCGACCATGGCAACTTTTATGTAGTTTTATTAAAAAAAAAAATGATTTTTTTAATCAAAATGGAAAACTTTCGGCACAGATGTCATATACGGCCCCATATTGACGCGATTTTTTTCTGACGCCAATGTCATATACGCAACAGGTACTTGACTGACGCTAAAGTATCGTTATTTTACTTGATATGGTAAGCCGGATGTTGTTGTTTATGCTGTTGATGCTTTCCCCAAATTGGCGTCGGAAAAAAATCGCGCCAATATGGAGTCTATGAATGGGCGTATATCTATAATGGCCGTATATGACATATGTGCCAAACTTTCATATGAAAGGCGAAGGGATCAGACCATATTTGTTTATGGCAGTTGATGACTTGAACTATTATAATATAGATGAAATGATGCGATAGAATAATATTTTGAAACTTATCACCTGTGCCTGGCTAACATTAAAGTACCAAAATGACACCTAGAGTATAAAAAGCGATGTGGTTCGCCCGGAACTGTTGATGATAGTCATATGACTTAGGCTATTATTATAGATATTGTTTTAAAATACCGGTCGGCAAAGACTCTGTTTACTTAATTCATTTTATTTTAGCTTCTTTTCAAATGTTTAACTGATCCTCTTTAATAAAACACGAAAACAACCATTGGACGTCTTTTTGCAGCAACTGATTTGGCCTTAAATTTTTGTAATCAAAGGGAATTGAATGCAAACCCGTTTACTGGGAGATCTCCACAGCTTTTTTCAGTATAATTCAGTCTTTTCTAATATTTTTAAAACTCATCAGATTAGCGTGTTTTTAGATTCTGCGGTGTCTGAACGGGGGCTGGCGAGCGTAGCTTGCAGGGGGCAGAGCCCCCTAGTATATATATATATATATATTTCTTCCAATGGTTAATTCCTAAATCGTTACTCATAGACATATAGTTCCAATTACAAAAATGTTTTAAATGAAGTAAAGAAGTATTTTTAAGGCAAAAACATTTCCTTAAAAATTACGAAATTTAAGTTTTTATACAGTCCTCCGATCTTATAAGTTATATTTATTAAAAATATCCTAAGACGAAAAATGTCCAATCTTGGACGATTAAAACTGACCGAGTAATAGCTGTTTAAAGTTGAAGCATCTTTTTTGCTGCGAAATAGGGGTCATTAACAAATTTACCGGAAATATAAATAATCGTCAGATTAAAAAAAATAATAATAATTGAGATTAAAACTAACATAACAATATAAATTAGAGGTCTGCACGGGCCAGAATTTCCAGGCCCGGCCCAACCCGAACGAAAGCTATCTTCGCCCGGCCTGGTGTAAAAATTGGAAGTTCGGACCGAGCCCGGCCAGGCCCGTTTGCATTTTTACAGTTCTCGGCCCGGCCCGACACAATTTCTACAAAAAAAAAAAAAAAAAAATCCGTTTTTTCTCAACATACAATTAAAATTCTTTTAATGAATACTGCATACATATTTATGGGAACATTTTACAGTATATTTTACATTACTATGATGTTCGCAAAACAGAAAACACACAATAGTAAACATTAACGATTACTTACAGTGTTTCAGTCATCGTGTCTACAGACATTTCAAAATGGAAATAAGGATTCATTAAAAGATTAATGTAGTTCAGAATAAAGGATTAAAAACATGATAACTTTTGAAGCTGTACAATAAGAAGTAGATTTGTGAAAATATTTCTCTCATTTTTAAGGCTTTTCTCAAATCCAAAGGAGCTACATTTCGACACATTTATGAATTCTTTTCTTTTCGGAAACGCGTAAGATTGGCAGGTATTCTTATTCAGAAGCTATGTAAATGTTGTTTTTTTTCATAGATAAAAGCAATATATCTTTCTGAGAATACTGTCAAAGTTAGCGTTTTGAATCGAATTTCCGGAAGCGATAGCACAGGAAAGGAGAAAAACGTACAGTCACGTGACAGGAATCTCTGTAAGTAATGTATCAAATATGGAAAAAGCTATTCGTTTCCAAATGCCTTCAATAGGCAGGCCTGTCAATTTTATGCCTCTATAGTTAAAAATTTTGTCAGAAAATGTGTCTGAAAGCTTCGCATTGTTGAGCAGGGAATATGAAAACCGCCTTAAAGTATATATCCAAAGATACTGTTAAGAGAAGTTCATTATCACTATTAATACTACAAAACACAACGACTGTTCTAGACATCCTGATATTGATTAAGACCAGTTCCGTCCCGACACGAGTCTGCTGAAAAAAAAATTAAACTCGGAATCAGACATTTTGTAACTGTACGATGCCGATCTCGATGATGGACATGTTACATTTCTGGTATTGATGTTGTTAAACTCGCATCGGCTCGTGACGCACATTTATACTTCTCGAGAAAATCATATTCATTGAAAATAGCTCGTATTTTATCTGCTTCGCTGAAATTCTTATATCGGGCCGATAGGCCCGATTAATGTTTTTGCCGGCCCAGCCCGTTTATTTTGTCAGTCGGCCCGGCCCGTTGAAAAAATTGCCCTAATTCTGCCGGCCCGGCCCGTTTGAAAATTCGCCTTCATTCCACCGGCCCGGCCGCGGGCCAAGCCCGGGCCCGTGCAGACCTCTAATATAAATTTGAAATCTATTTTCCTTTTGACATATTAAAGCAAAATATACAAGTTACACTGAAAATATAAGTAAAAAAAAATAACAGAATTTTTGTTAAATGAAATTGTGAAAAGCAACAGTCTCAGTTCCTTACAAAACATCAGGGCATCACATGTCGCAAATAAATGCATTATTTCATATAACACAGTGACATATTTGCAAGAATAGTCTATCACTACTGATGTAATTCATTGGAATAATAAAACAAAAGGAAACATAAGAAAACTAAAAAAATATCGAAAATATGTACTCGCATTCCACAAAACTATTTGGAGACACATTAAATTTGAAAGACTTTAAGCTTTGCGATTTGAGAGAAGTATTTACCTACTGTTAGCCTATACTCATAAATATTGAAAATGAAGTGCGTCATAACCCCCTCTCCCCCCTAAAAATAACAGTTAACCAATTACAATTAAGATCACATTTAATAAATATATATATATATTTAAAAAATTGCTAAAAACATTTTGCTACCTTGGTTATATATTTAAATATATATATATAAGATACCATTATTAATAAGGAAATTGTTCAAAATGAATTGTTGACATTCAAAATGAAAAGATATAATATAAAAACATCAGAAAGTACTTACAAGGGAGCCGGTTATATATAATGGGAGTGCTTGGCTATGCTGTATATTGTTGAACCTTGGTCCATTATCATATTAAAACTTTTTTGGTAACATGTGCTGGTGATCTCCAATGATTATATTATGTTATGCCTCATGCTAAGAAAGTATGGATTTCCATTTGTTAATTTTGTTTTCCTCTATCCTTTTTAATCTTGTTTTATTTTGAATTTTATTGGTGTTCAATGGTTTATTTCTCTGTTTTACGTGTGTGATTGTCCCAAATTCATATTCTCTATTTTATGGCTAATATGAAGATGAAACCACACATTTTATTTATGGAACTTTTAGGCATTTGGGATCTGACGATTCTGTCTAAGTTCTACAAATTTCCATTATTCCATTTCTGTTATTTAATTTTTGCTGTTTTTTACTATGTTTTTGGAATCTATGTTAAGTGTGTTGGGAGGAAACTGTGTTTTTGTCAATTTGTTAATCTCATTTAATTCATGATTTCACAGTTTTTGTTGGTGGTCGGTAAGTTTATTTAATGGTTATATATTTATTTAACACATGTAACAGGGCATATAATATATATAACAGGGCAATTAATGTCAGTTACAAAAGATTTATTTTTCTCTAATTGTATAAGTTAGATGAGAATAAAAGGCAATAAATCAATAGATTATTATGAGAATATAATAATCATCTCATCCAAGTCTAAGTCCAATATATTAATGTTTATATGATTGAGTAATGAGGCAATTAATGACAGTTACAAAAGATTTATTTTATCTCTGCTTGTATAAGAAGTTATTGAGATGTAATCAAATTAATAATTAATTTGCATTTAGTCAATAAACAAATTGATTATTATGATTACAACACTGTATATATATATACATGTATATATAATAATAATAATTATTATTATTATCATATTTATATATTTATTTTTAAGGTTAAATTTACACTTAGATACCAATTTCCAAGTCATTTGCGACAAAAGTTTTGGAATTAAAATGATACAAAATTTTGATTTTGTAATGCTACTACTTAATGCTTTTGTGTAAGGTAATGCTTTTTACTTTTTAAATTTTCTTCTATATTTTTTAAATTTATAATCGTGTCGTGCCAAATTTTTATAGGAACATACTACTTATTATATTAAATCTAAATGTCATTGTTTTGTAATTCTCATAATTTTATGACACAAGTTATGAATTTAATATTAGATTAAAATATATTAAAATATACATATTAAAATATATAGATTAAAAGATACTGGTGGAGCTTCATAGTCATTAAGGTTTGCTGGGTGAAAAAGTTCCACCAGATTCGTCCGGAATAGCTCAGATGGCAGAGCACTGTCGGCTTCAGCCAGGAGATCCCTGGTTCGAATCCTGGTTCGGACATTTTTCACCCAGTTGAAAATTTACATCTAAGATGATTTATTTACCAATTAGAATGATTGTGTTACAATTAATCTAGTGTAATTTCGTGTCCAGCGATTTCTGGAGTTCCATTACCTGTGATTTATTCTGTTGAGCTGAACCAGGTTTCAGACCAGATGCTATAGTCATTAAGGTTCGCTCGGTGAAAAAGTTCCACCAGTTTCGTCCGGGATAGCTCAGATGGCAGAACACTGGCGGCTTCAGCCAGGAGATCCCTGGTTCGAATCCTGATTCGGACATTTTTCGCCCAGTTGGAAATTTACATCTAAGAAGGTAAAGAAGTATATTAAAAGAGATTTGGGTCAATAAAAACATTTCTTAAAAAATTACGAAATTTAAATTTTTACACGGTCTCCCGGTCCTATAAGTTATATTTAATAAAATTTTCCTGTTACACTGACAAATAAGACAAAAAAAAGTCCCATTATTCTACGATTAAAATTGACCAAGTAATAGCTGTTTAAAGTTGGAGCATATTTTTTGCTGCAAATTAGGGGTCATTTTCAAATTTAGTAGAAATATAATTTCGTCAGATATAATAAAAAAAATGTTTGACACTAAAATTAACATTGCAATGTAAATTTGAAATCTTTAATCAATATATGCAATATAAATTGCAATATAGGCAATATATGTTGCAATATGATGCAATATAAATGTGAAATCTTTAATCAATATATGCAATATAAATTGCAATATAGGCAATATATGTTGCAATATGATGCAATATAAATTTGAAATCTTTAATTTTGACATATTAATACAAAATATACAATCTATATAATAAAAGCCTAAGTCATGTGATTGTCATCAACAGTTCCGGGCTGACCGCTTCACTTTTTATATGCCAATTTCCTACTTTTATGTTAGCTGGACGCAGGTGATTCAATCGCCAAATAGGGTTCCATCGCCATTATTTCATTTAAAATATAAAGTTATCACTGACTTTATTTAAAATACATGACTTTCATTTAAAGCAAATAAATTAAAAATACATATATCAGATACATTTAAAATACACGTCTTTCTTCATATCATTTAAAATACAATAAGTAAATAAATAAAGGTACTTTTTCAGTAAAGGTGCTTGACGAAAAGTGCTTGGCGAAAAAAGAAATTTGGCAACGTACTTTCTGGCAACCTATTTACTGTTTCATATACACAAGGATTTGTTTTACATTTCAATACAATTTATTTAATATAAAGAAGACTTTTATCCTTTTTTATATATAAACAGAAGTAATTTATATATATATAAATATGTATAAATAAAATGTTTATAAATATGTATATAATTACACATATAAACAAAAATGAAAGTTCATCAAGTTTGTTTTCAGAGCTGTTTATATATTTTGGCAGTATATCTCCCATTTTGAAGCGAGAATTGCACCAAGCTTTTTAAAAAATGTCAATCCGTCTATAGTGGAAAAATATCTAAATAAATAATTAATAGTAATAAAAATACCACATACGAAAATATTTTATTTTAACATCCAATGGCACAGATGTCATATACAACACATATACAGATGCCATATTGACGTGATTTTTTCCTGACGCCAATGCCATATACGCACCGGGTACTTAACTGGCGCCAAAGTGTTGTTATTTTGCTTGAGGTGGTAACCCGGATGTTGTTGTCTATTTATTAAAAAATTGTTTATTTACATTTATTTTCTTTTTTAAAATTATATAAATGTTTTGTTCTATATTTATTAATCAAACTTTATTTATTTATTATTATTATTCTTTTTAAAAATATATATGTAACTGGTATTCAAAAACGAGGTTTTCGCCAAATTGGCTTCGGAAAAAAATAGCGCCAATATAGTACATAGGGACGTATATGACATCTGTTCCCATCAAAGCACTGTTTCTAATTTACACACCCGAAAAATAAAAGCTAGCGAGGGAGACAGTGCTCTTGGCGAGATTTGTGTCCGCCCAACATCAAAGCCATTTTTAAAAATTGTTCAGCTCAAATTTTTCTTTTTTTAATAAAACTGCTTATAATTTGATTTTTTTTTCGAAAAATATTTAAAACAAGGTTTGAGAGATGAGTTATATTAAAAAATATGTACCTGTTTTGAGATAACTTCAGTTAAAATTAGATTGACAGCCCATATCTCTTTCCACCGAAGTAAACATAAAATATTCGTTCTTCAGTGAGCGAAAAAAATATTAAATTATGGAGGTAATCATTCACACATCAAGAATGAATGATCTTGATGTCACATTCACTTGACGTCAGATTCGTTTCACCTGTTTTTTACTTCATGAAGGGATTTTTAATTCAACGTTTATCTGTATTCATAAAGATGTTTTATTAGTTTATCCGTTAATTAAAATGAGAATCGCGTCATTAAAGGCTGACGTCGTGATGCTAAATGATAACGAGCACAGAAGAAAAAATAAAATGATACATTTGTAGAATAGGTCAGTTTCAATTGACGTCCATTATTTATTAGCTGTTAAAGTTTGGGGAATAATTTGGCGATAGTTTTTTGATGAAAAGTGTTGACAAGGATAATGGAGAAGTACACCCAAAAAGATATTAGCGACTATATTTTGTTTTAATGTAAGCGTGAATATCATTAAATGCTTTTTACAGAAAAAGTCACCGACCAAATCCTCGTAGCTAAGATACACTTTTTTGTCAGTGGACTCAGTTACGTAAAATGACTTAATTTTAGATATTAAAATCTTCTCATTCGTGAACGTATTGCAACTGATAAGCAAACGGACATGAAGAATAAATGCCTAAATGAGCTAAGTGGTTTTTCTCAAGGAAGATGAAATACATGACCTATATATATATAAACGAAATTCTGCCCTGATCGCATAGATTTGTTGATTTCTCTATCTGAATCTTTACATTTAGTGAAGGTACACAACTAAATAACATTGTGAATAAAAGTAGCATGTTGCAAGCTTAGATACATTTAAGGGAGACCAAACTGGTCGCCAGAGGCGTCTAGTATTTAAATAAAAGAGAATGCTTTTACATTTTTTATTTGCTATTTAAAAAGTATCACGTAAGAAAATTAACCAATAATGACGATTTTAGTCCCTTCCTGACAAATAAACAGTATATGACTGTACAATTTTTCATCCAATTCCTTCAAAATTTCATTTTGATTTTAAAATATTTGTTTTAGAATATTAAAAAATATATTATTATTTTTTTTTTAATTCGGAGAGGAATCCATGAAATGTAAAATTTTATCAATTAAAGAAGCTTTAAAACTATCCTCTTCTTAAATAACAATTCACAGCATATTTTTTTTAGTGCAGAATTTACTTGTAAAAAGAGCTTGTTTATCAATATTGAAGTATGTGCGTTAAATATTATGTAAAATTATTTCAAAATTTAACTTTTTAATACTTTTGAATTCTGAAATTTAAAAGTAATCTGCAAGCCGAATATTCGGTATTCGGCTTGATATTCACTATTCAGCTAGACGAATGCTCGGTATTCGGTTTACCTGTTGGCCGAATATTCGGCCAAAATCACTTTTCGACGCATCCCTGATTGAAATACTATACGAAAAAATGCGACGGGAACAATATTTGGCGATTTATCACTTGCGCCCGGCTAACATAAAAATATCGATCTCTTGACTTCTCTATCAGAATCTTCCGATTATGCGACGGATTAAACAAGTAAATTAAATTATGAGGAAAAGTAACATGGTTAGCATACATTTAAGGCGTACGTATAGCTTCATACGTATAGCTTAGCATACATTTAAGGGAGACCAAACTGGTCGCCAAGGGTGGTTAGTTTTTAATAAACATATAAGAAGAAAAAACCCAGAATTTTTGTTAAATAAAATAATGAAAATTAACAGCTTCAATTCTTTACAAAATGATACATATTTTAAAATGTTATTGGATTACACTAGCCTAAAAAAGTTGGGTTATGTCATGTTTTTAGCGTTTGCTAATTGTTACCGTTGATATTCTGTACCGCTGAATCCGAAATTGACCTTCATTTCTTACCATCATGTAAAGATTTTTTGCAAATCGTAAATTTTAAAGTTAACAAAAAGAAAAAAAATAGCGAATATTTGATAGTATAAAATAGATGTGATTGTTGTGGTTTTAACTTTTGATAATCGATTTTTATGCATTTTGTACCGCTGAATCCGAAAATGACCTTCATTTTAAACTATCGCGTCTTGATTTTTCGCAAATTGTAAATTTAAAAGTTAAAAAGTTCAAAGTTAAAATTGAACCTCTTCCCCCATCTCTTCGGACCCCTCAGCTGTTCAGCTATAAGAATCCAAGTATAAGCCAAAAAATTGAATAAATTAATAAATTATTGAATTAAATAATATTAAATTAAACTTTGAAAAGTTTTACATCTGTTTTATAGTGTCAGATATTCACTATATTTTAACATTGGTATTTACAATTTGAAAAAAAAAAAAATAAATTCTAACGTGATGGTTAAAAATGACGGTCATTTTCAGATTCAGTGCTAAAAAGTGCATTAAAATAAATTTTCAAAAGTTAAAAAACACAGCCATCTCCTCTATTTTATAGTATCCGATTTTTGTTATTTTTTAACTTTGACGATTTATGATTTTCAAAAAATCCTGACATGATAGTTAAAAATTAAGGTAATTTTCAGATTCAGTGCTAAAAAATGCATAAAAGTTAAAAACACAACCATCGCAGTCTTGTGTTATCTAATCTAATACTTTTTCTTAAACTTCTTGGCGGTAATCGACCCGAAATTTTTTGTGTTATTCTGTAAAATAGGTATAAATGTTAACCACCAAAAATCATAATAATATTAGATTGTCATCGGATTTACGTATGTAAAATTTAATCTTGATTGGATATTTGAAAGTGAGTTAAAGTTACAGAACGAATTTTGAACTGGAAAAACATACATACGAACGTTGAAGTTAAATAAAAACTTATAAAAACAACATAAGTTTTGTAAAAGAAATCATGAAAAGAAACAGTTTCAATTCCTTACAAAATAAAACATATGTTAAAATACAATTATTTTAGCCAATCTGAAACTTAATAAAAGTTAACTCAATCCTACTACTTGTAAGATTTTTTTTCAAAGCGCAGATACACATGAAATAAGTTCTTCGAACACTTTAAGCACTTGATATATATAACTCCTCAAAGCATGACCTTTCATTTGTGTTTAGATGCAGAAAAGTGGCATAAGTCATACATTTTTAAAGTTTCATAACTCGATCAATTTTAATATTATATGAACGGAATTTTTTTTGTCTTACTTGTCAGTGTAATAGGAAAATGTTACTAAATATAACGTATAGGACCGAAGGACCGTATAAAAATTTAAATTTCGTATTTTTTTTATGAAATAATTTATTGACCCAAATCACTTTTAAAATATTTCTTTACCTCATTTAAAACATTTTTGTAATTGGAACTACATGTCTATGACAATCGGTTTGGGAATTAGCCATTAGACACCGTTGAGAGTGGACATCCTGTATATACGTATATATATGAATTATAACCTATGAAAATTGTTATTCCTGACTTAAAATAGTCAAGTACCAAATTTTTATTGAATTCGATTAATGAATGCTTCTTATACGCGTATACTAAATTTTAGCTTTTTTTCACAGAGTAGATTTACAGTTATCTTTTACAAACCATCCATAAACGAGCATAGGGAATGCTGTAGGTACTGAAAAGATGTCGAATTCGATTTAATTTTAATTTAATATAACTTTAGTATAGCTACGAGATACTTTTATTTTTGTCGGAGGCAAATCTCGCCAATAGCATCCCCCCCCCCCCTTCATAAACAGCAGTTTTACTTTTGACGTGAGTAAATTAAAAACAATAATTTGAATGTTTAAGTAAAATATTTTGCAAGTAAATCATAAGACGAAATGCAGTATTTCGCCTTGATTCAAACATAAAATATACAACTTTAACGAACTTTAAACATGGTACAGCAGTTAAATATTTTCTTCTACGCCAATTTAATCTGAAACACTGATACTTCCACTATCCAGCTACGCATTTAAAATGAAAGTGACGTGTGAGAACAGAGTGATGTAATAAAATAAAAAAAAACTGGAACTACTGTTAATAATAATATATTTTTCCCTAATTAAGTTCAATCCAAGAAACTGCTACTTCTACTTTCAACTCTAATAATTATTGGCTCTCTCATTTTCAAAACGAAGTGACGTATTTGTATAAATAACAGCAATTAGTTATTCTCTGATGATGAGCTTGGAAAATATAGTCCGAAAGTATTACGAAGTTTTAAATAAAATGTATTTTTAACTTTTAGCATATCTTTTATTATTTTAGTCGCCTATTAAGTAAAACAGTGAGCTTTTTAAATTTCATGTTGTATATTTCGCATAAAATATTTTGTTTTGTAATATAATTTCTCTCTCTCTCTCTTTTTTAAGTATTTTAAATGAAATGAGGCATGTATTTTAAATGGTTATTATGTATGTATTTTAAATAGATATCATATATGTATTTTAAATGGATATTATATATGTATTTTAAATCAAATAAGTAATAGGTTTATATTTTAAATGAAATTATGGTAATGGAACATTATGGTAATATTTTTGTCGGAGCACAGCTCCGGCTTCCCTGCAAAAATTACACTTATTGTTAACACGATAGCGTCCAAAATATTTGAGGCATCGACACAAAAAATGAGCTGGACGTTGGAAGTGCCAAAATCTCGGCGCGTATTGAAAATCATAAATATTCGTCAATCCTAACAGCCAGAAATGTCTGCTCAAAATTTTCCCGCATAGAGATAACATTGCGAGTTTAATTCTATATATTTGAACGATAAGGCTTTCTTTTTTTAGTCATGTACCTTGAGCTATTTTTTGCACCAATTTTAATAATTCTTTTTTTTTTAATGAAAGCTGTTTCTTTGTAGATTTGCCCGCACTAGCTATTTTTTTAAATAGACCCATTTTTATATTTAAATTTAAAATTTAAAAAATTTCTATGAATTTGGTTCAAAATGGTAGCAATTGGATTACTTCCATTGTTGTAAAGAAAAGAAAAATAATAAGGTTTGCTTTTCTTTATTGATGCCATTTTCTCATAAAATTCAAAATAAACTTTCTGATAAAATTGGACAGAAAATGACGTCATGCTTTAATAAAATACTCATGTTTTCCGCAAAAAGCTGTTATAATTCAATTCTTTTTCCTTCATTGAGTTTGAGACGCTTGGTGAAATGCTTCAATGAGGCAGAATGACATCATATTTAAATGAAAACGATCATTTTCTCTGATAAAAGTAAATATTTTACTACGAACGCCTCTAAAAGATATAAATTTCTGGAATTTTACTCGCCGATACAGAAATTAGAATCTCAAGTTAAGAGTGCGAATGTTCACATGCAAAGTCGTAGTTGACAAACTTGATTACAAGTTTATAAATATATGCATTAATCACATATTGCGCATTGTAATATTTTTGAAATGGTGAATGTAAATATAAGAGAAGCGTATGGCAAATTATGAGACGCTGAAAATTACATTAAGTTTAGATTTTACGCGAAAAATAATTCCATGATTGACTTAAGGTGAAATCATTTTTTTAAATTTTCAATCGGCAATTTAAAACGGCACAGATGTCATATACGCCCATATTGGCGCGATTTTTTTCTGATGCCAATGTCATATACGCAACGGGTGCTTAACTGGCGCCAAAGTGTCGTTATTTTGCTTGATATGGTAACCCGGATGTTATTGTTTCTGCTGTTGAAGTTTTCCCCGAATTAGCGTGGAAAAAAAATCACGCCAATATGGGGCGTATATTACATGTGTGCCTTTTAAACATAACAGCCTCAATGGGTAATTTCATCAAAATTGCATACCTTGATTATGTATAATAAATAATACAGTTTAATTTTTTAATATTTTTGAACAGTCGAAGCGTATGAAATTAGTATTTTGGTAACTTTAAGTTATAACCTCCTCCTTTTTGAAGTCGATAAAAATAATATTTGTTTTAAGAGACTAAGTAGTAACCTATGTATGAGTTCGTTTTTAAACAATTTCTTTCGTCGAAATTCGACGAAAGAATTCGACGATTTTCGAAATTCGAAATTCGACGATTCATCCAGTTATTAATTAAAACATTAGCAACATTGCTGTAAATTATGTATTTTAACCTCATACGGATCATTATGGAGTCGAATGTTGAAGTCGATGTTCATACATTGGTGACCTGAGATATAGCTTGACCCCGCCCCCTCCCCCGTTTCAGAAGTTTTACATTCTACGTATGTAACTACCACTATTTTTTTTTCGAACTTTTCATTCTTTGTAAGCTTCCAAATCGATGCAATTCATTTTGAATTTTAAATTAAAAGAAACGATAAGAAAATCGAATACAGAAAATACGATTTTGGGCATTAGTCGAATGGTTACGAGTGATACTCAAGGAAATCGAGAAAAATATAATGCCATGTATGCATTACTTATATGTATGTATTCTTATGTATGTATATGTTTGTATTCAGACGAATGTATGTTTCTATTGGGAAATTTTTGTAATCTGGTTTGTAGACAAATTCATAATTTACTGAGCATTGTTTGATGCGCAAATTTAACAATTTGGTAGCTGTCCCAATTACTGAAGATTACTCATTTTTTTTTAAATTCATCGTATGTGAATATATTTCAAATGAAATGCAAGTGAACATTCTGAAGTAAATGAGATAAGCATTTTTTTGTCAAGATGTACACTAGAAAACAGAAATATGTAGATTACAAAATAAAAAATTCCTGTACGGGTTGGAAAAGGTAGCTTCTATATTTCTTGGTTTTAAGATTTTAGCCAATTTTACTGGAGGACACGAAGTTAAAATGCGAAGAACCCAGTTAGAGAAGAATCATCAGTACTGAATTTCAATGGAAATTTCGCCAAATTAGTCAGATACAGCCAAATTGGCTTAATTTGTGACGACATATTTTTAGTCGCCAAATTTGGCGATATTGCGTCCAAATTTCGCGAAACATAGCAATAAATGCGACGTTAATGTATATGGCTATGATTGCTTATGCTTATGATCGGAGAAATGGATACAACAATGAAAGATAATTCGTGAGAAATCATATTCACTAAAAGTCATAAATCAACCCCTGATTTTTTTTTTTAATCTGCTGCCTAGATTTAGTGTACATTTTAAGAAATATACATATTTTATATGTGCAACGTTATACACAGAAGTTTCGAAAATGGCGGTTAAAAGAAAGTAATTCAAATGCATAGAGTTATTCAGCTTAATTCTTTGTGGAAAAGTCGCATAAAAATAACCCAGATGCTTCCTAATATTTTCATAATAACGATATAACAAACAACTCAGATGAATAATGGTATCAAGTTTGATAGAGGAGTATAGCAGACTATCTATGAGTGTGTGTTACATACGTGTTACAAACCTTTACCTGTTGCCATATTAAATAAGTGTGGGCTGTGCCAGACAAGCAATTATTTGAAGGAGCTTTGAAGTTTTCTGCCGCTAACTCGATGGATCAAGTTCAAATACATCCGAGGGTAATTCTTTATCTTTACCGTAAATTCTCTTATCCAATGGTTTCTCTTTACTTTTAACATTTCTGAATTATTCTAAAGAACAACAAATTATGCTGCCTTCAATTATGCACTGAACAGCTTTTGTCTTTGCAAACAAAGGTTACAAATTTCCCTAAATCAACTTTTATTATTTGAAAAGGAAGAGCTGTAAAATGTACAAAAATCAAAGAAATTAGTAAAACAATCATAGAGCAGTTAGGATCAGAAGCTATCATTCTTTTGGCACTAACAGGTACTGCTGCATTGAATGGTTAGACAAGGTAACTCACTCAGTGCTTAAAGAACCAACATGTTTTAAATAATTAGCTAATTTAAAAAGTCAGCAATAAATCTACAGCTCAGAATGCATACAACGTTTTTTCTCATTATTGACGAATTTTCAATGATAGGGTGTCGTCTTATGGCTGACCTTGAACAAAGATGTCGAAAAGGTAAAATAGATAGCATTTAGCCTTTTAGAGGCTTATTTGTTTAAATACTTGGACGTATTAGGTAGTTACATCGCCTAAAAGACATCCCTCTATATAAGAGACATTCTTTAAAAGTCATTTTGATTCTTCGCGGACTAAAAATGCTTAGACCTTTTAAAAAATGTTTCACATTAACAAACTCATTGAGACAAAACGACGATCAGCAGACATAGTTCCGAAAGACTCTGAACTCGCTTTGCGTGAGTCAAGTTTTTGACTACCTCTCACCCCTTATGCAACGACGCAAAGATATACTGCTTTCGGCTAACTTGAATGATTTGAAGATGCCATATATCTTTTTCTCAAAACCAAGCAAGCTAAAGAACATAATCAAGAAGTACTTCTTAAATGTAAGCGGGGGCCAATAAACAAGTATTTTAGCAGATCACAATGATTAAATAGCAAGATGGAGTGAAGATGATCACGCGTCTGGACTTTAGTCTAGACTTCCTCAGCAGCTGGATACAGGGTTATGCATTATGCTACATACCAATATCTGAACGGAGTGAGGATTAGTAAACGTAAGTACGATAAAAGATATTGCCTATGGCCCACATTTTCGACCTTGAGGCTTTCCACAGGCCATAATAGTTCATTTTGTTGAGTATCATAGGCCATGTCTAACTGTAATATCTTTTTATCAAACCTATTTGTAAATATTGGAAAGAAGAAAAAGCCTCATTCTCACGAAGTTAGTTACCTTTAACAGTTGCATACCTTGCCACCATACATAGATCCTCGAGTTTAACATTGTCAAAAACTGCTGTGGATATCCATCTAAAGGTGTTGTCACATAAAACAATTTATGTCCTTTTTACTGTAGTTTGTCATTTCGAGAAAGTTCTAATGGAAGCAATTTTCGTTAAGGACAGACTTTACCCAAATTAGAAGTATGGGAGCAATTGCTGACAGATTAGAATTTGTGAATTACCCGAGGCAACTGGCGACTGAGTTAAACACTTTAAACTGAAGTATCGACGATTGTTATTTCAAACTTACTTTTATACTATTAAACAGTAATCTAGAAAATAAAACATTTTTTTAAATAATATCTTTTATGTTTACGCGCCTCCATGCTCCGACATTTCGGCCTGACGGACACTAGTTCGCATAAAATATTTTGTTTTGTAATATAATTTCTCTCTCTCTCTCTCCTTTTTAAGTATTTTAAATGAAATGAGGCATGTATTTTAAATGGTTATTATGTATGTATTTTAAATAGATATCATATATGTATTTTAAATGGATATTATATATGTATTTTTAATCAAATAAGTAATAGGTTTATATTTTAAATGAAATTATGGTAATGGAACATTATGGTAATATTTGGCGATTTATTACCTACTCTCGACTACCATACATGTACCAACTACAATTTTTATTTCTTTCCGTGCTTAGAAAATATTGTATGAAAATTATGATTCAGAATCAGAAAAGTAATTTATCATACTACTATCCGGGCATCGCCCGACTAGACGATCGGTTTGAGGCCTCCGCTGCGCTCGGCAACGTATAGCTGTAATAGCGTACATTTTGCTGACCAGGGCCACCAAAGTGACTTTTATATTCAAAAAGAAATTAAATACATAAAATATTTTAAATAATACGAAAATAACTAATAAAAACATATATAAAAATTAATAGAATAGAAATAGAATAAAATTTATTCATGATCCTTCCAGGCCGCAATACTATTTCAACTGGTCATTTCAAATTATCATTATCAAATATTAAAAGTATAATCTTATTACGTCATGTGATAAGAAACTAAATTAAATCAAAAAGAAACAGAAACAATATGTTTTCATAATTCCCAAGCTATGTTTTTAACAAATTTGAATCAGTTCGTTAAAAATTAAATTAACGAAACAATTTAAATACAAATATATATATAATTTTTGGTTTTATATATAAAACTCGAAAACATAAGAAAAATGAATTATCTAAATACAGTCAATCCTATAATCATGTAGCAAAACAAAGTTTGCTACATGATTATAGGATTTTAGTGTTTGGTACATAGGTTATCGAGTTGTGCTGGCAAATTTACAGTGGTTTTTTTACAGTGTACTGTTGTTAAAAACTCGGAAGTTAAGCATGTCGGTAGAAAATCGTGAAAATTTGCATCCAGGCTATTTGAAAGGTGCGGATTTTTAGCTCACATGCTATCAAAGCCTAAGAGCTAATGTGCCTGCAGGTTCTGTATGTACGTACGTATGTATGTACGTAACGCGATAACTCCTGATAGAAATGTCCGATTTGTTTCAAATTTTGTAAATAGGGTCACTCTGATAGGACGCTTCCCTGATTAGTTTTGGGGGTTCATTGGTTAAGTATAAAGGGGGGAACAGGGGCGCTAGTCCCCCCATTAATTTATTTACCGTTTTGCTCAAAATGAGTTAGTTCTATTTTATGAATAATAGACATAAATAAGAGTATAATGTACAATTAGTGTGAATAGCCTGTGAGCTCAATGCCATCAGTTTAACTGGGCACTTTTCTTTTTCATTATTTAATTATTTATTTCTATTATTATTGTGCCAAATTTGGAGATGGCTTCTGAATTTTTTTAAGCTTTTATAAGTAGATATATTTTCTAATTCGTTGGTGTTTGTATTACCTTTTGGGCAGGATTATTATGGGGTATTTGCATTTTTCTTCCAGAACTGTACATTCTGAAAATCACTTTTTCCTTTATTATCGTTAATGATCCATTGACATAAGTTAAAATGGACTCTTATCTTATCACTACCCATTGCCTCTAACCGAATCGTTTACAAACATTCTATAACCTAGTCTCAACCATTTTTTTTTATCTCACTGCCAGAAACGCAGCAAGTGTGGTGCGAGTGGTGCTCCGGCACCAGGTGCTAAGCTGGATAGGCGCTTTGTTGGTTTTGTCAGTTATCACGACTGATGCACACAGGATCAGTAAAAAGAAACAAATGACTCCGCACCAGAGTTGCTGAGACGCTGCTGACAGCACACTCAATCCAGTGGTTTTATTTTTGCTGCACACTACGATCAGGATGGTCGAAAACGCAAGAAAGACGTAGATGCATTTTTAAATTAATAGCATAAACATAATTCTCCGTAATTGTGAGGACACCAATGTTTTGTAATACCTGCTTTTTATTATTATTATTATTTATTTTTTTAATTACCTGGCATTTCACATTTCTTCATTCGTAATACAGATAACTATTTGATGAGACGCATGCACACTGCACGCCAAACAGACATTTCTCTTCTAATTCAGGGTAATTGTGTCAATCGCTTGTGTTCCTCAAAATTTGTGTACATAAATATAAAGTTTGTATGTGTTTTTCGATATGACTTTTATCCAGTTTACACTTTATCACTATTTCGAATATTTCTATTGCACTTTCGATTGAAACCTTTTTTTTTTCTCCCTCTGAAAGCATTTATTTTTTCTGAGTATGAGAACCCATATTCATAATTTCTTAAAAGTATTCAAGCACTAAACCTTATTACATAGTAAACTTCAGAATATAGAATGTTGCATTTTGAAATGATGATACTTTTATTAATTAGTAAAATTTTGATAGAACTTCACTTAAAATTTTCGCAGTACACCTGCGACGCTTACAGTGTATATTTCGGCATACACTCCATTACGCCAATGAGATATATCCTTTACACCCCCCCCCACACACACACACACACACAGTGTGCCCCAACCACATCGGTTGATAATCACCTATCCTGATGCAAAAGGCTGTAATTGAATTACAACTAAGAGAACATTTACATTTTCAGGGTTAAAATTTTACGTAATTACACGCTTTAACGTTTAAGGAAAAATTTAAATTTCCTGGAACGAAATTGTCTAAACAAATTAACAACTTAAAAATAATAAAAATACCATTTTTGTTTTAAAAACTGTCATTTCTTTTAAAATAGCCTTGAAATGATGAAATCTTTTTCTTATTTATGTTTCGTGTCAGTACTTTATTGTTTCTGTTTGTTTCACCAGAGGAACTTTTCCATGGTTTTTATTAAAATTGAAATCGAATGTTGGATATGTATGTCAAGAGATTTTCTTTTCCTCCCTTTTCTGTTGGAAATGGTTGTTAAGCGACCGTGTTACGACAAAACCATTTACGAAAAAAGCACCACGATCATGGAAAAAAAGTCCTTCCGGCCAGTGCCGGGAGGAAGAGGTAGCTTTCATAATCCTTATTTAAAAAAAAGCCAACTTATATCATGCAAACACACGAAGCTCAATTTAGTGGAAACAGAATATAGGAGATTCAATACTAATTTTTATCAATATAATGAATGAGAATTTCGCGAAATTAGTCAGCTTTATCCAAGCTGCTTTTCTTTAAAGTAACTTATATTTGGCTGCCAAATTCGGCAATTTCTTAAAGTGCCTGTCATTTTAAGACAACATGGTGGATGAGGCTAAGCAGTGAACTTGGTCGAGACCTTAGTAATTGCTGTGCACATGCTCACTCACATCGGAATCGGTTAATATATAGGAGTGCTGTCGCATGCAAAAAATCAGATTTTTCAAAATGTCACCCACAATAGAAATTGAAACTGCTATATCTGAGCCATTTTTTAAGGTAAAGACAAACAAAAAATGCTCCTGAATCCTTATATCAAGATCAAATACTTAAGAAAGAAACCTTTTTCAATTTCTAATTTTTTTGCACCTCACTTTAAATATATATATATTTTTTAATTTAATGGCCGCCATTTTGAAACAAGATGGCTGATGAATCTGACCAGCGAACTTGGTCGAGGTGTTGATGTATACTATCCACATGCCTTCTTACATCGAAATAGGCGAATACGTGTGTTATCGCGTGACAAATACAAGATCGTTTCAAAATGTTAGCCATGCTAGAAATTCAAAGTGCTATAAATCAACCATTTTTTAAGATATCAACAAAAGAACAAATTTTCAGAAACAAAAACTGCTCCGGAATCTTTGTATCAAGGCCAAACACATAAAAAAAATCTTTTTCATTTTCCAATTTTTTAATACCTCATTTTGAATTTTAAATTTAATTTTTTTTAAATGGCAAACCTTTTGAAACAAGACGGCGAATGAAGCTGGCCAACGAACTCGGTCGAGACATTGGTATGTACTATGTACAGACCAAGTTACATCCAAATAGGTTCATAAATACGCCTGTTATCGCGTGACAAAAATCAGGTCGTTTTAAAATGTCAGCCACAAAAGAAATTCAAAATGCTATTACTCAGCCATTTTTTTTAGATATAGACGAAAGAAAAACTGTTCCGGAATCTTTGTATTAAGGTCAAACACATACAAAAAAAATCTTTTTCATTTTCCAATTTTTTTGGTATCTCATTTAAATTTTTTTATTTTTTTATTTTTTCAATGGCCGCCATTTTGAAACGAGATGGCGATGAAGCTGGCCAACGAACTCGGTCGAGATATTTGTATGTACTATGTACACACCAAGCTACCTCCAAGTCGGTTCATAAATACGCCTGTTATTACGTGAGAAAAATCAGGACGTTTCAAAATGTCAGCCACGCTAGAAATTCAAAATGCTATAACTCAGCCATTTCTTAAGATATAGACGAAACAAAAACTGCTCCCGAATCTTTTTATCAAGGTCAAACACATAAGAAGAAAATATTTTTTCAATTTTCAATTTTTGGTACCACATTTCAAATTTAAATTTTTCTTAAAAATTTAAATGGCCGCCATTTTTAAACGAGATGGCGGGTGATGCTGGCCAACGAACCCGGTCGAGACATTGGTATGTACTATGTATAAACGAAGTTACATCCAAATCGGTTCATAAATATGCCTTTTATCGCGTGACAAAATTCAGGACGTTTCAAAATGTCAGCCATGCTAGAAATTCAAAATGCTATAACTCAGCCATTTTTTAAGATATAGACAAAACAAAAACTGCTCCGAAATCTTTGTATAAAGGTCAAATACATAAGAAAAAAATATGTTTCCATTTTCAATTTTTTGGTACCACATTTCAAATTTTAAATTTTTAAAAAAAATTTAAATGGCCGCCATTTTGAAACAAAATGGCGGATGAAGCTGGCCAACGAACTCGGTCGAGAGATTGGTATGTACTATGTACACACCGAATTACATCCAAATCGGTTCATAAATACGCCTTTTATCGCGTGACAAAATTCAGGACGTTTCAAAATGTCAGCCACGCTAGAAATTCAAAATGCTATAACTCAGCCATTTTTACTTTCTTCTATCTTCAATAGAAGAAAGTATTGTAATCGAAATTTTTTTCGACTTCCGGTTTTCGACGGATTTGCATGTTTTAGGGGTCAGAGATTCCAAAAAACATGTTTATAGAAAATGTCTGTCTGTCTGTGTGTCCGTCTGTCCGTCTGTCCGTCTGTCCGTCTGTCCGTCCGTCCGTCTGTCCGTCTGTCCGTCTGTCCGTCTGTCCGTCTGTCCGTCTGTCCGTCTGTCTGTCGCCATTGTACCATCAAAAAGTGTATGAAGTTATGTATAGAATTAAACCAAAATTTTATTATAAGTTTTTGGCTATGGCAAGCAAGTCCTCCCGGAATTTGGAAAAAATTCGCCGGTAGGGGGCGCTGATATAACAATTTTTGTGCGATTTTGAATATTGTACCATCCAAATGTGTATGGAGTTATGCATAGAATTGAACCAAATTTTTAGTTTAAGTTTTTGAATATGACAAGCAGGTCCTCCCTGAATTTAGAAAAAATTCGCCGGTAGGGGGCGCTGTAAATGCGTTTTTTGTGCGATTTTGAATATTGTACCATCGAAAAGTGTATGAAGTTATGCATAGAATTGAACCAAATTTTTATTTTAAGTTTTTGGCTATGGCAAGCAGGTCCTCCCTGAATTTGGAAAAAATTCGCCGGTAGGGGGCGCTGTAATAGCGATTTTTGTGCGATTTTGAATGTTGTACCGTCCAAAAGTGTATGAAGTTATGCATAGAATTGAACCAAATTTTTATTTTAAGTTTTTGGCTATGGCAAGCAGGTCCTCCCTGAATTTGGAAAAAATTCGCCGGTAGGGGGCGCTGTAATAGCGATTTTTGTGCGATTTTGAATATTGTACCGTCCAAAAGTGTATGAAGTTATGCATAGAATTAAACCAAATTTTTATTTTAAGTTTTTGGCTATGGCAAGCAGGTCCTCCCTGCATTTGGAAAAAATTTGCCGGTAGGGGGTGCTGTAATAGCGATTTTTGTGCGATTTTGAATATTGTACCGTCCAAAAGTGTATGAAGTTATGCATAGAATTAAACCAAATTTTTATTTTAAGTTTTTGGATATAACAAGCAGGTCCTCCATGAATTTGCAAAAAATTCGCCGTTAGGGGCGCTGTAATAGCGATTTTTGTGCGATTTTGAATATTGCACCATCGAAAAGTGTATGAAGTTATGTATAGAATTGAACCAAAAAAAAAAATTTAAGTTCTTGGCTATGGCAAGGTTGTCCTCCCTTAATTTGTAAAAAAATCGCTCGTAGAGGGCGCTGTAATAGCGATTTTTGTACAATTTTTCTGCCATTTTGAATATTGTACCGCCGAAAAGTGTATGAAGTTATGCATAGAATTGAACCAAATTTTATGTGTTTATTTTTGGTCATGTCACGAAGGTCCTCCCTGAATTTGGAAAAATTCTGCCGGAAGGGGGCACTATAATTGCGATGTCTGTACCATTTTCATTATTGTACCATCGAAAATTGTATGAAGTTATCCATATAATTGAACCAAATTTTTTGTGCATGTTTCTGGCTATGGCAAACAAGTCCTCCCTGAACTTGAAAAAATTCCGAAAGAAGGGGGCGCTATAATTCCGATCTCTGTGCCATTTTCATTATTGTACCATCGAACAGCGTATAAAATTATGCATACAATTGAACCAAAATGTTTGTGCTTGTTTTTGGCTTTGGCCAACAGGTTCTCCTTGAATTTGGAAATATTGCGCGGTAAAGGGGCTCCGTGCTAGCGATTTTTGTATACTTTTCTTGATTTTTCGTAGTTCTATTGTGCATTGGCGGCTCATGCAGGGGCGGGAACTCGCTTCCTGCTATGCCGGCTATTCGCAAACAGCTGATAACGAGAGAATAAGGAAAAATTAATAATTTTAACAAATATCATGATATAGATTAACTCGTTTTTAGTCCGTTTAATTGACTTGAGCAGAAATTTAAGATGAAAATCAAAGTTGGTACAGTATTGAACTAATAATATTGAAGTATTAACATGTATAACTAGGTTTTGAAATATTAAGATGTATAAGATAGAAGAAAGTTTTGGGATTGGCACATCCAACTAGTTTAAGATATAGACGAAACAAAAACTGCTCCGGAATCTTTGTATAAAGGTCAAATACATCAGAAAAAAATATTTTTCCATTTTTAATTTTTTGGTACCACATTTCAAGTTTTAAATTTTTTTTAAATTTTTAAATGGCCGCCATTTTGAAATATATATATATATATATATATATATATCAATTTTGAACGGAGGGTGGTTTCGGGGTCTGGGGGTCATGATCGATGAAAATATACCAAAATTTTTTGAAATCGCTTTCCTCCGAACGGCTGCAATAGGTAGCTTTTTTGTAAAGAAAGCTACCTAAAACATTCATGTATCATTTTTGTACTGTGGGGAAAAATCAGTTACTGATAAATCTCTGATTTGTTTACCTAAAATAAAATTTAAACGCAGGGTCCTCTTATCACAAGTGCAATCAAATCAGCTGCCCTATTCATCACATTTTAACGGAGTCCCGAAACTCTAAAAACATGAGTGTTTGAAAGGGATTTTAGGTAGCTTTCATTACAAAAAGCTACCTATTGAAGCCGTTCGGAGGAAATCGATTTAAAAAAAATTTGGTATATTTCCATCGATCATGACCCCCAGACCCCAAAACCACCCTCCGTTCAAAAGTTGATATATATATATATATCTTATCTTTGTCACACTGTAACTCTCGTATTTATGAACCGATTTGGATGTAACTTCGTGTATACATAGTGCATACCAATGCCTCGACCGAGTTCGTTGGCCAGCTTCATCCGCCATCTTGTTTCAAAATGGCGGCCATTTAAATTTTTTTTATTTAAAATTTGAAATGTGGTACCAAAAAATTGAAAATTGAAAAATATTTTTTTCTTATGTGTTTGACCTTGATACAAAGATGCCGCAGCATTTTTTGTTTCGTCTATATCTTAAAAAATGGCTGAGTTATAGCACTTTGAATTTCTAGCTTGGCTGACATTTTGAAACGACCTGATTTTTGTCCCGCGATAACAGGCGTATTTATGAATTTGGATGTACCTTGGTGTATACATAATACGTACCAATGTCTCGACCGAGTTCGTTAGCCAGCTTCATCCGCCATCTTGTTTCAAGATGGCGGCCATTTAATTTTTTTTTTTTTTTTTTTTAAATTTGATATGTGGTACCAAAAAATTGAAAATTGAAAAATATTTTTTTCTGATGTGTTTCACTTTGGTACAAAGATTCCGAAGCAGTTTTTGTTTCGTCTATATCTTAAAAAATGGCTGAGTTATAGCACTTTGAATTTCTAGCGTGGCTGATATTTTGAAACGACCTGATTTTTGTCACGCGATAACAGGCGTATTTATGAACCGATTTGGATGTAACTTGGTGTGTATATAGTACATACCAATGTCTCGACCGAGTTCGTTGGCCAGCTTCATGCGCCATCTTGTTTCAAAAGGGCTGCCATTAAAAAAAATTAAAATTTTAAATTTAAAATGAGTTATCAAAAAATTGAAAAATAAAAAAGATTTTTTTTATGCGTTTGACCTTGATACAAAGATTCCGGGGCAGTTTTTGTTTCGTATATATCTTAAAAAATGGTTGAATTATAGTACTTTGAATTTCTAGCATGGCTGACATTTTGAAACGATCTGATATTTGTCACGTGATAACACGCGTATTAGGTAGCTTTCATTACAAAAAGCTACCTATTGCAGCCGTTCGGAGGAAAGCGATTTCAAAAAATTTTGGTATATTTTCATCGATCATGACCCCCAGACCCCGAAACCACTCTCCGTTCAAAAGTTGATATATATATATATATATATATATATATCCATATATATATATATATATATATCTGACCTTTATCATACTGTAACTCTCGAATTTATGAACCGATTTGGATGTAATTCGGTATGTACATAGTACATACCAATTTCTTGACCGAGTTCGTTGGCCAACTTCATCCGCCATTTTGTTTCAAAATGGCGGCCATTTAAAATTTTCTTAAAAATTTTAAATTTGAAATGTGGTACCAAAGAATTGAAAATGGAAAAATATTTCTTTTCTTATGTATTTGACCTTTATACAAAGATTCCGGAGCAGTTTTTGTTTCGTCTATATCTTAAAAAATGGCTGAGTTATAGCATTTTGAATTTCTAGCGTGGCTGACATTTTGAAACGTCCTGAATTTTGTCACGCGATAAAAGACGTATTTATGAACCGATTTGGATGTAACTTCGTTTGTACATAGTACATACCAATGTCTCGACCGAGTTCGTTGGCCAGCTTCATCCGCCATCTTGTTTAAAAATGGCAGCCATTTAAATTTTTAAGAAATATTTAAATTTGAAATGTGGTACCAAAAAATTGAAAATTGAAAAAATATTTTTATTTATGTATTTGACCTTGATACAAAGATTCGGAAGCAGTTTTTGTTTCGTCTATATCTCAAAAAATGGCTGAGTTATAGCATTTTGAATTTCTGGCGTGGCTGACATTTTGAAACGTCCTGATATTTGTCACGTGATAACAGGCGTATTTATGAACCGATTTGGATGTACTTTGGTGTGTACATAGTACATACAAATATCTCGACCGAGTTCGTTGGCCAGCTTCATCCGCCATCTTGTTTCGAAATGGCGGTCATTTTTAAAAAAATTAAAAATTTTTAAATTTAAAATGAGGTACCAAAATATTAGAAAATGAAAAAGATTTTTTTTGTATGTGTTTGACCTTAATACAAAGATCTCGGAACAGTTTTTGTTTCGTCTATATCTAAAAAAAATGGCTGAGTTATAGCGTTTTGAATTTCTATTGTGGCTGACATTTTAAAACGACCTGATTTTTGTCTCGCGATAACAAGCGTATTTATGAACCTATTTGGATGTTACTTGGTCTGTACATAGTACATACCAATGTCTCGACCGAGTTCGTTGGCCAGCTTTATTCGCCATCTTGTTTCAAAAGAGGTGCCATTTAAAAAAAATTAAATTTAAAATTTAAAATGAGGTATTAAAAAATTGGAAAATGAAAAAGATTTTTTTATGTGTTTGGCCTTGATACAAAAATTCCGGAGCAGATTTTGTTTCTGAAAATTTGTTATTTTGTTTATATCTTAAAAAATGGTTGAATTATAGCACTTTGAATTTCTAGTATGGCTAACATTTTGAAACGATCTTGTATTTATCACGCGATAACACATGTATTCGCCTATTTCCATGTGAGAAAGCATGTGGATAGTATACATCAACATCTCAGCCAAATATAAGTTACTTTAAATAAAAGCATCTTGGATAAAGCTGACTAATTTCGTGAAATTCTCATTCATAATGATTTAGTATTGATAAAAATTAGTATTGAATCTCCTATATTCGGTTTCCACTAAATTGAGCTTCGTGTGTTTGAATAATATAAGTTGGCTTTTTTAAAATAAAGTATTTGAAAGCTACCTCTTCCTCCCGGCACTGGCCGGAAGGACTTTTTATTAACCTATTTCGATGTAAGAAGGCACGTGGATAGTATATCGTAATGTCTCGACCAAGTTCGCTGGCCAGCTTCATCAGCCATCTTGTGGAAGCCTTTAAATTAAATAAAATATATATATTTAAAGTGAGGTGCAAAAAATTAGAAATTGAAAAGGGTTTCTTTCTTAAGTATTTGACCATGATATAAGGATTCCGGAGCATTTTTTGTTTTGTCTTTATCTTAAAAAATGGCTCAGATATAGCAATTACAATATCTAATGTGGGTGACATTTTGAAAAATCTGATTTTTTGTCTGCAACAGCACTTGTTTATATCAACCGATTCCGATGTGAGTGAGCATGTGCACAGGAATTACTAAGGTCTCGACCAAGTTCACTCATTAGCCACATCCACCATGTTGTCTTAAAATAGCAGGAACTTCAAGATATCGCCGAATTTGGCAACCAAATATAAGTTACTTTAAATAAAAGCAGCTTGAATAAAGCTGACTAATTTCGCGAAATTCTCATTCATACTGATTTAGTATTGATAAAAATTAGTACTGAATTTCCTATAATCGGTTTCCACTAAATTGAGCTTCGTGTGTTTGAATAATATAAGCTTGCTTTTTAAAAATAAGAATGTGAAAGCTACCTCTTCCTCCCGGCACTAGCCGGAAAGACTTTTTTTTTTTTTTTTTTTTTGGAGGGGGGGGGGGGGCTTTAAATTAATGAAAATTGAGGTTGCAAAAATATTGCAATATCCCCAACCGAAAGTGAATCTTTGTCCCAGGTCCACTGTTTTATTATTATTATTATTATTATTATTATCAGGAGTGCTAATAATTATGATTCCGTATCATCCGCTATTGTTTCAAAACAGATAATTTTCTCAGAATTATAATATAATAAGTAAATGAATAGAAGTTTGAGTTTTTTTACCTCATTTCTTTTTCTTTTAGAAATTTTCAAAATGTTTAATACTCAAAATTTTGTTTAAAATGCGTTAGTTAATACATTTTTTGAGCGAAAATATTGATTAGAGTACTTATTTATTTCACATTACCATCCAAATATCTTAAATATAATAGTATTAATTAATGTTACTTTTAAATTTGTATTAGATACGAGTTAAAAGTAATTTTATAACTAGTATGACATAACAAGAAATAAAAATCATGCATTAAGCATAGATTATTAAACACTTTCCAACACTTCCTGAATGCTTTAAAAAAACTTTGTTATTTAGGGAAATAAGGTAAATAAGATAACTAGCAATAGTCACGCCTCGGTAGAACCTCATTGGCTATGACACTGCCTCCCTAAGTATACAGTTTAGAAAACGCATAAAATATTTAAAAAAAATGATTTCAGCAGTTACCCTCCATAGCCAATCGTACCGTTATTACACGCCACTATTTAGCTAAAATTTAATTTAAACTAAAACACTCTTAAAACTACTGAATTCACATTTCCAGATGTTATCATCATAGACGGTTATGTATCCAATTCTTTGCGTGACCCTGTACATCCTTTTATCTATATTCTATGAACAGTTCGTCGTAAACTATATGCAGTTCAGCGTAAAAATGCATAACTCATTTAGAAACCACCTTTAAGCAATTTACGCTCATATATAGTATCTGAAATATTTTGTGTGTCTCTGTAAATGCTACGCACTTCTTATTATGCGTGAAATAACTTATAGTAAACCTCAGCGACTTATATCTATTTCCTTACATATGAAATAGTTTAATATAATTAAAGTACACCGCAAACAATCCCCCCCCCCCATATCATTATGTAACGGAATTTTTTGTGTGGTCCTGTAAATGAATAATAACTATTATTTGCACCGCATATTCTACAGAATGCATATTTTAATGTACTTCATAAATGCATATCAATTTTGTTATGTTTGGATGCGTGTAGCATCATTAAAAATCATTTGAAACGATTTTTTTCCTATTGACCGTAATGTAACGGAATACTTTTGACTGTCCCTGTAAATGAACTAAACATGCTACAAACTTCATTTGAAATAGGGATCGTGCTATCGTGAACCTTAATAACATTCGAAATTTTCAGGGCAATCCGAATATATTTACGAGAGTTAGAGCGTGGACTGACGGACAGACAAACAGAAATCATAAACGTTGAAAAGTGTTAAAAAAAGAGCCAGTTTTCCTTAAACAAAACATGCTCGAAGATTTTTCCTACAAAAACCGTTTGGCTGGAAACAAATTGCATGGAATCTGTATAAATATTTTCTCACCCTATCGAACATCTTACTCCTTTAATAGGCATTATCAGGTTAAATTAAGGATCTTATATGATTAATAAACAATTCAACAAATCGAATGAGATTCTCTAACCTAAAGCTACATTACAGCGGTTAGATTCTTAATATCCGGAGGAAAAGAATTCTTGCTCATCTGCTTTTCTTTTTTTTTCTTCATCTCCTTTATTTCTTCTTTTCTTTTGTTCCGCTGAGTAATTTCTCTTTCGTAACATAACGATGATTGATTCTGGGGGCTTGACCTAACATCTCACAAGGTTTTCGTGTCACTAACGTTGTCAACAAGCGTAAATAAACTTCCCTTGGACGTAAATCCTCCTCTAGAACATAGACGAATTTTTTCAACTATTTATTGTTCCGCGGGACACTCGAACATACAGAGTCAATGTTCTGCGGCACACACATACACACATTTATATATGAAAGGATAAGAAACTAAAACCTGTTTAAAATTCAAAATTTAAAGTAAAATACTCAAACTTTAAAATTAAAACTTACAATTTATTTTGATTAACTTCTAAATTCAAGACTTAAAATTGATTTGCCTCTGTGAAGTTTGTTTCGTGACATAGCATTTATTAGACTGAAACATTAGATCTGAAGTAACTTTACGATTAAAAATGCTGACGATAGCTTAAGGCTGCTCGTCACTCAGCTTCTGAATGCCCTCGGTAATGTTAAGTCTGTGGGCGTTTGATTAAAATATCGTTCCAGAAAATTAATATTTTTTATTTCTGTTTTCTGTGTTCTCTTCTTAAAGGATGCCTCTTTTTTTCTTACTTCTCAAAATATTTCAAAAAGCTATGCTTAATTTTATAGGAATTGTTAAAATTTTACTCCCAGTTCGACAGCTTTTAACACATAAAATATTAAATTAAGTATAGCTTTTTGAAATATTTTGAGAACTAAGAAAAAAAGAGGCATCCATTAAGAAGAGAACACAGAAAACAGAAATAAAAACTATTAATATCCGGAGGAGATACTTTAAATATAAGAATGCATGAAACGCCCATAGATTTAACATTACCGAGGGGAATTCGGAAGCTGAGTGACGAGCAGCCTTAATATTACTCTACCTGCAGTCAGTGGTGCGCCAGTGTTTCAGCCGAACCTTTGTGTCATCTTAGGCCTAGATAGCTGCTACTTCAGTCAAGCGAAAATACCCGTTCGCTAATGTTAATCCAATGGGAGAGGTTTTTTAAAGATATCTCGTTTGCTCTTTAATATTTTTAAAAGATTTTTTTTTTCATTGGTTAGCTGAGATAGATCTGTACCAAAGCCGTTTTGCACTTTTTTTTATTTTGTTTGCAGGTTTGTTTTTTTTTTTTATGATGATGTTTTCACTTTCGAAACCGGTTCCGAGAGTGAAAGTGTCCTAATTAAAAATACCTGTAAACAAATCAAAGAAGATGTAAAACGGCCTTTGTACAGATGTACCTCAACTTTCCAAAAAAAAAAAAAAAAAAAAAAAAAAAAATGCAGTCAAACATAATTCATCAAATGCAAACGAAATTATCTAAAAAAATTTCTCCCATTGGATTAAAATACGGAAATTCTCATAATTTTGCGCACGAGTGTTCGTTACTTTCACATTAATCACCAAAAACTTAAATTAAAACTAAAAAGCTTTGGTTTAGATTACCTTGGAAAGGTAAACACAAGGGAAAAGAAAATTATAATTGTAATGAAAAAAATAATGTAATATTGTAAAATAATACCAATTTTTAGCACTTTCCAACAAAGTTGAAAAGTGTTTATGACTTCGGTTTGTCTGTCCGTCTGTCCGCGCTCTAACTCTCGTAAATATACTCGGATTGTTCTGAAATTTTTGGATGTTATTGACCTCTACCATAGCACGATCCCTATTTCAAATGAAGTTTGTAGATGTTTAGTTCATTTACAGGGACAATCAAAAGTATTCCGTTACATTACGGCCAATGGGAAAGAATCGTTTCAAATGATTTTTAATGGTGTTACACCTTTCCAAACATAACAAAATTGATATGTATTTATGAAGTCTAATAAAATATGCATTCTGTAGAATATGCGGTGCAACGAATAGTTACTATTCATTTACAGGGCCACCACAAAAGAATTCCGTAACATAATGGTTTAGGGGGGGGGGGGGATTGTTTGCGGCGTATTCAATTATGTTAATCTATTTCATATATAATGAAATTGGGATACGTCGCTGAGTTTTACTACAAGTTATTTCATGTATAATACGAAGGGCATAGCATTTACAGGGACACACAAAAGATTTCAGATACTATATTGTATCCAAATTACTGTATATTAGCAATGATTGCTGGAAATGCATTTTTAATTATGATATGCACTTTTAAGTTTCACTATATTTAGTCATACAATATAGTGTGTACAAATGCTATAGTTCATATACAAGGCTACAGAAAAGGATGCGTAAGGGTTACTGAGTAAGAACGTAAATTGCTTAAAGGTGGGTTTTAAATGAGTTGTGCATTTTTACGCTGAGCTGCATTTAGTTTACTAAGAAGTGTTTGTGGAATATAGATAAAGTGATATACAGGGCACGCAAAATATTGGATACATGGCCGTCTAATGGATGATTATTTCTAGAAATGTGATTTCAGTAGTTTTAAGAGTTTTTTAGTTTTAATTAAATTTGAGCTAAATAGTGGTGCGTAATAAATGTTCTAGGTAAACTACAGGGCTGTACAAAAGTATTCAAGTTCGCTTCCATCTACTAGTATAAATTGCTGAAAGAGAAATTTCAACATGTTATGCATTTTCTCCCTAAACCAAATTTTCCCATTATATAGTATATATATATCAAAATACAGATCAAATAAATAATAATAAAATAATAATATAATAAAATCATTTAAAAGAATTGGGATACATATTTGGTATGGACGGTAACTGCTGAAATCAGTTTTTCAAAGGTTTTATGCGTTTTCTAGAATGTTTACTTAGTTATCTTATTTACCTTATTTCTCTAAATAATGAAGTTTTGTTAAAGCATTCAGGAAGTGTTGGAAAGTGTTTCATAATCTATGCTTAACGCATGATTTTTCTTTCTTGTTAATAATGGATTTGATTTGAAAATGATAATATTTATAATGTCCGAACTATTTTTTTTCTTTAAAATGTCATCATATTATACTTAAAAAACAATACTAAATATATGGGATGCAGTTTGCATTTGCTTTCAAACTGAGATGATATTGTTGAAACTCATAAGATTTTTTTTGTTGTTGTTATTTTTTAAATTAGCTTTAATAGTAATTGAAGAAATGTGACTGAAAAATCATTTCAACAGAGACATTCTATATTACAAATGGTGTTAAATTAAGCAAGAAAAGCTACAGTCAAAATTCTGAGATTGAAAATCGAAACTTTTAAAAGCTTTTTTTTTTTTTTTTTTTTTTTGTAATGTATTCATGTAAAGTGAAGATATTTTTTTAGTGTGCATAAATTGTAAAAACTTTTTTTTAATTTATGTATTTATAAGAAAATATAATTTATTTCTAAGAAATTATTGTTTTCCAAAATTTCCAAAAAAAAAAAAAAACACGGGTTTTTTTCATCACTTTAAAAATTTTGGAAACTTTACATCTATAGTTGAAACAAATTATTTTCTCAGTCGCTAGTCATATGATTTTAATTGTAAAAATTATCGACTGTATGTCATAGTTTGCAGCGTAAAGCGATTGGTATTGCAGAATATTAGGGCTCCGGTACTTTTTTTGTTATAAATTAAACCTTGGGCCAAATACATAGAAAAAAAAAAGAAAAAAAAGTAAAAAGTAAAAAGTAAAAAAATAACTACAAAAAGTAAAAAAATAACTACATAAAGTAAAAAAAAAAAAAAGATAAATGTTTCTTAATCTAAAAAAATACCTTATAACTAGAAATGAAAACATACAATAACCTCTTCCGAGTTATGCATGATTCCGAAAAACTTTCTTATACGTTTTTCGAGATTTAACGATTCATTTATCAATACTAAGTTTCTTTTGCTGCGACTGATTTTCGGAAACGTTTCCGTTTAGTTTCTAGAGTATATTAATCGATTTTCTCAAACCAGAATATCAGTTTTTAGGATGCTACTCATTTCCAATTAAACATTTTCGGCTTGAAAACTTAATTATAAAACCCGGTAGTTTAGTAGTCAGCGCCTCGCGCTACCACTCTACAGGTCCAGAGTTCGACTTGGGACTTTGGCTAGTGCATTAAGCCTTTCACCTCTTCGGAATCAATAAAATAAGTACCAAGCTTTCTTGAGAACTAAGCCCTGAGGCTTCCGCGTTGGGTTGACTACTTAACCGGGACATATCGCTTACCCGCAAGAAAAGTGACACATCTCGACAAAAGTAAATTTCACAGGAGAGGCAAAGAAAATTTCCATGATTTTACTGTAACATGAAATTATAGCTCTTGGCTGTGCATGCTTGAATAAAAACGTGCATAGAAGCATAAAACACTTAAAAATGAAAACTTAGGATAAGGTTTTGAGGGCTGGGTAATTTTACCTCCCCATACAATCCACCCCTCTTCTGTGATCACAAATGGACATATAGCATAATAAAGTGATTTTCCACTTAGCTACACTTTTGAAACTGTTTGTGTAGCAAGACTCACCTATGACAAACTTATTAGTGGAATAAAACGCAAAATGAATTTTTTTCGAAATGTGTCACGTTTCTTGCGGGTGAGCTATATGCTGTATAACCTCAGGGCCCTTGGCCTAGTTATCAGGGTTGGGCACTGTATGCCAAGATCCTTCATGGGCCCACAGTACCACATAGTTTGTTTTTAACTATAAACGTTCAAAATATATATCTGTATGTGTGTGAGATGAATGTACACTGAAAGAAAAGGTATACCGCCTTCATCTAAAACGAATAGTTATCATTTACCAAATCCTTAAACTAGAAATATAGATTTCCGAGCAATGTGAATAAGGTAAACAAATAAACTGAATAGACGAAATGATCGAGAATTTCTAGTCTGTAGTTTTCTAGGTGATGAAACGATACATTCTACTATGAACTGTTTGAATTACGAGAAATTATCACTTGATTTCTAGGATTAATTCATAAACTAAGAATTATAGTTACTAAAACTCACTTCTGGTGTTCGCATTTATTTGCAGAGATTTTTATATAAGTTTGACCACGATACTATAGGAAAACGCCCTTGAACTTTAATAGGGATAACTAGAACTCTCTAGAAAAGGGAACTAGAATTTATAAGGGTGACATGGAACTATTTTTTCTAGGGCCACAACTTATTTTCTAGATACCAGTGACAGATTTTTTTTTTTCAGTGCATTGTTACATATTATTATATTTTATTTTTCCTATATTTGAAGTACATAAATTAAAAAAAGTTTTAGTTGTCATTATATTATTCGTTATTTTATCAGTTGAAAGGTGAATAATTAATTAAGAATAAGCATATACCGTATTTTAACTAGCGATTCCAACTCCTCTTCAAAACAATGAACTCTTTGTTTTCCTTCTATCACTTCTTTCTCCACTCGTTAATTCAACAAAAATGAAACAAAGACTCTTTATATTAATTTAATTCCCCGCTTTATTCCCTACCTTCATTTCTCAAGGAATCAACAGATCCTAATGTTCCTCTCACTTTGATTGTCATACATTCTTTTTCTTACCTCAGACATCAAGAAAGACGTTTTGACAACCGGTATCTTTTCACTGAATGCCGTCGTTACAAAACCTGTAATTTAACGATGATCCAATCTCTCTTCTGGTTGTAAGCTGGTTAAATCATTTGATCATTCTGATTTTTTGGATCACGTAGGAAGAGTTCGGGGTTATCCGGGGCAAAACCAGTTAAGAAGACTTTAAACGGCTGTTAATGAAGTTTTTTCTCCTCTTCCTCGCTTTTGTTTTATCATAGTTTCCCTCGGTATTAATCTTCTTTTGTTTTTATCAGTTTCCTCCTTTGTTATCTCTTTTTTTCAAGTGAAAAAAGAAATGGTAGCTGTCACCCTCACTATCGATAGTCGTTCTCTTTCCTTCTTTGTGTTGATTCGTTTAATTTGCTTCTCTGAGATTTTTTTCGAAAGACATTTTTTTGATGATCACTTTCAGAAAGAAGAAAAGCAATATAGTATAGACTCGGGTAACCCGATTTTACCCGAAAACGACCGAGTTGGGATAGATTGACAGTATTTTTTTTTTTTTTTTTTTTTATTTTTTTTTTGCGGATCGAGTTCGGTTCGGGTTGACTGCTGATTTTAAATGTTCTGTGTTCGGGTGGAGTTTCGATTATTTCGAGTCGGCTTGGAATTGACCCAGTTTTTCAAAAGCAAGTCCTGAATATTTTTCAATTGAGAAAAACTCTCTCTTGAGTATTAATAGGTGTATCTGCGTTTATTTTATACCAAAAACATAAAATTGGCATTAGAGATATAACTGCAGACTACTTTTTCATAATTGTATTAAAATATCGATTAATTTTCTATTCACTTCGGGATCGTATCGGATTTGTATCAGTTTCGGGTTGACATGTGTCGGATTTTGGGATGAGGAATTTTTTTTGTCCGTTTTGGGTTGTCTTTAATCGAATTTTCGGGATCGAGTCGGGTTATATCCAACCCTAATAAACAGCTGAACTTCCATTTTACGAACTTCGCTATTTTACAAAACTTTCTCTGCAACTTTAATTTCAATCTTTAATAATCATCGAAAAAAAATCTCTAAATAATGAACATGAATAATTATTTAATGAATTGTGTTCAGACCAAAATTTCAAAATTCCAGCCTTTTCTACATATCAAGAGAGTCATGTTCAAAAAATGCTTTATTTATTTATTTAATTTTATTTTATTTTATTTTTTGTCTATCATCATATAGTCTAGGACATTTTACTTTGCAAAAGGTCGGGTAGAAGATTTTTTTGTTTCTGAATTGTTTATAATGCTGCCAACATGGAAAAGCCAAGTTTTCTAACAAAATTTCTTAAGGCCAAATTTTCTGTGGCCAAAAAACAACAAAATTTTGAGACTTTTTTTTATTTTTTCTAAATATCTCGAGACCCGTTGCCGTAGCATATTATTTGTCAATTATAATATTAAAGAAGATAAAATTCTCTACATCTTTCATATTTAGAACTTTTTTATACACAGAATAGCAAGCGCAGTACGCAATTTCAAAAATAAGGCATTTTTTTCAATTTCTTAAAAACCGTGAAAAACGTAGTTTTGCCCCGATTATTCAAATGTTCCCCGCGGGTTTAATAGTATACGTCGACTTCTAAAACTTGGTAGCAGTAAATTATCTATTATTAGCACACTCACGTGTTTATTTTCATCTCAACAGACATTTTATATTCTATAAATTTATATAATTTTAAAAGTAGGGCAGAACGTAGATGAATGAGACAATTTTCATATTTAGATAGTAACTTCAAGTGTATACAATGTTAACTTCAAAGCATTGTTTAAAAGAATACTTCGATATTTAGTAACTTATTGGCGCAACAGTTTCAATTAAGAAAGAATTCTTGTTTAATTTTAATAATTTTAATAATTTATAATTTTGATAACTTTTATAATGCATACATATTTTCCCAGATATCAATGGGATAGGTATGAAAATTTGCGAAAAACATAGTTTATTCCACACTACGATGGTATATTTTATTTACCAATTATTGATGACATATGTTTTAATGTTTTACTGTTTTACAGATAGCAAACATTGGATTGTAGTTCCATATAAAAGGGGGACGCAAAAAAAGAAATATATTTTATGTTAAGAAATACTTTTACCTTATAAAATAGCTACAATAAAAATGACAACAGATTATTTCACTAAGTAATGTTATGCATTTATCTCTAAAAAAATTTAAAAATTCTTTCAATAAAATATTTGAGGTCACTAGTTTCATAAAAATATTTGAAAGATTAGTTTGAACAAGTAATATATATATATATATATTTTAAAGTCAATTCCTACTTACGTCATCAAAGAAAAATTTAATATAATCCCTTAAGCTAATATTAGTTTTTGTTGCATTAAAATATCTCAATTTGTTGATTTTCTGTAAGCAAGTAAACCCTATTGGTTTACAATGGAAGTCTATGGGAATTTGGCGAAATATTAGAGATATCGCCAAGCTAGCATCACTTTTGGCGACTCATTTTGGTCGCCAAATTTGGCGATATATCCCAATGTTGGCGACAAACTTGGCGGTGTTTGGCGGCAAAAATGAGTCCCTCCTATGGTAACCCCCCTTATAGGTACGAAAATGCATTAAATACTGTTCAATAACCAATGGCCGCCACTTTGTCTCCCATATAAAACTAAAATTGATTAATTTAATTAAATTAATTAATTAATATTGGAAAAAAGTGTATCAACATCAAGTGTCATCCACTACAAGTTTAAAAAAAATTTGAACTTGATTGGAGGAATAATAAGTATTTTATTAACGATCGAAAATTTGAACAAGATATATATAGGGAGGGTGTGCACTAATAGTAGGAATTGAAAAAATACTGTCAATTTTTTTTTCTCCACTTATAACAATAAATATAACAAGAGATTATATCATTTTAGCATGCAAAAATATATAAAACTTTAAGATTATCTATTAATTGCTTTAAAGCTCAAACTGAAAAACTTACTTTGGTTGTTGAAAAATATGCTTTGTGGAATATTCTAATCTTCTGTATTATGTACTGTTTTGAAGATATATCTGTTTAATGATCTCAGTGATACCATTTATCAAATGAAATACCAATTTATTTATGATTGTGGCCATATAAAGATTTTTGTTTTCGCATTGATCCCTGACTCATTCAACTCCACTTTCCGTAAAAGTAAGGTACGCAATAGGACTACATAAGCTAAATGAAAAAATGTATTTTAATAATAATTTCATCAAGCTATTTATTTAACAATATTTTTTATCTTTTTGATGGCACTGTTGTTAGGATTATTAGCATCCCTTTTCAAAAGAATACCCTTATCCTGAATAAAACAGATACCTGGATCATATAAAGGTATAAAGGCTAATACTTCCCAATTAGCAGCATTTTCCTACACTTTCTTCCACTCTCTTCGCGTGACTATTGTAGTCTCACGCGAAAACATTTGCGCGCTAATGTTAAACCTATGGGGGCATTCTTTCCAGAATTCTTTCTCGAATTTCAATATTTAATTTTTTTTTTCATATGATACCCGAGGTCGTTGTCTAACGTTGTGCGTTTTTAATTTTTCGAATTTGGTTGCATTTTTTTAATGAAGATACTTTAAATTTCAGAACGGGTTCCAAACAGTTTTCCAAAAACGAAAGTGTTTGAATATTAAAACAAAATGTAACCAAAGCCTAAAAAGTACAAAAGCACAACATTAGATATTGATCTCAGGTATCCCACGAAAAAAAACATTATTTAAAAGTAATAAAATTCAAGCGAGGTATTTGTCAAGAACGCTTCCATAGATTTAATATTACCTTGCGAATGTCTTCGTGTTACTAATTTAGTCTCATAATTTAGTCTCATATAACTGTGATTTTAAACGCCTCAATACTACAACTACCGTAAAATCTTTAAAAATGAAATCTATATATGGAATTCGTTCTTTAAAGAAAAAAAAATATTTTTTCAAGAGAAAGAATATGAACAATAATATCTGCTAAGATGGAAACCTGTTTAAAGCGTAATATATTTCGGTTTCTTTCGGTTCGGTTTTCAAGGTTTTTATGAATGAATATTTTTACAAAGCTGATTACATATTTAATGATTACACACTTAAATGGGGGAGAGGGGCCCCAAAATCCATGTCTGCCACGGGTGCAAAAAGGGCTAGTTTTGACCTGAAACACATAATTTACTGCTACCAATATGTAGATTGTAGAAGTTGACTTACAAGATTAAATCCGTGGAAAACATTTGAATAATCTGGGCAGAACTACATTTTTCACAGTTTTTAAGAAAATTGAAAAAATTGTCCTATTTTTGAAATGGCGTACTGCGCTTGCTATTCAGTGTATAAAAAAGTTGTAAATGTGAAAGATGTAGAGAAGTTTATCTTCTTTAATAGTGAAATTGACAAATAATATGCTACGGCAACGGGTCTCGAGATATTTCAAAAAAGACAAAAAAGGTCCCAAAATTTTGTGGGTTTTTGGCCGCAGAAAATTTAGCTTTAAGAAATTTTGTTAAAAAACTTGGTTTTTCCATGTTGGAATCGTTATAAACAATTCAGAAAAAAATATCTTCTACAGGACCTTTTGCAAGGTAACCCCCTTTTTTTGTACATTTCCCCTGGATTAATAGTTGATTGGGCTCGGATAACCAGATTTCACCTAATCCGAACCGCGTGTTGTGTCTAGTTGAAGTTTTCTTTTTTATTATATATATTATATTATTATTATTTATTATTATACTGTTATTTAGATTTTATTATTTAGATTTGAATATATTTGAAAATTAAAAAGTGCATATATGTGTTCAAAAAAAAAAAAAAAAAAAGAGATAAAAGATAAAATTGATATTAGAGGTATAATTGTAGACAACTTTTCCATAGTTTTATTAATACATGGACAAATTTTATTTCACTTGAAGCACAGGTTGACGAAAATTGTTTTGTAGAGTTCGGGCTGACTTTAAGCTGAATTTTCAGATTCGAGCCGAGTACAATTCGATCCGGACTCTACTAAATAGTCCGTGGATCTCAATTTAAGAACGCGTGTGTTAAAATCATGTTCAGGTGAAATATTGCAAATTGTTTGTCTGCAATTTTTTAAAAAGATTATTTCTAATTTAAAAATCAAAACAATCAGCATCGATTTTTTTGTAAACTAATAAGTGTAACAAATGCATTTTGCTGTTGACACTGGATCTATTGTTTCAACGACTATGTGATTTGTCATGTAAAAGATTTTTTCTAAAATGGATCTCTTTTCCAGCTATGCATCGTCTATTTTATTTCTATATCTGTCACCGCGAAACGATTGATGCTATCTTTTAGACGTGATTGTTATGAAAGTATGCGATTTATGATTTGTTTTCTGCTCATATATGAAACTAAATGCCCAAAACATGAATGATGAAAACAACAGTGATTGAAAAGGTTCAATAATAGACGATAAAAGAATTTTACATCAATAATACCATTGTTTTTGTTCTTTTTTCTAGAGTGACAGACACACATTTCGATATAACAACAAGAAAGAAAAACATGCGAACGGCATAGATTATGAAACACTTTCCAACACTCCCTGAAAGCTTTAAGAAAACTTCGATATTTAGGGAAATAAGGTAAATAAGATAACTAAGTAAACATTTAAAAAACTGATTTCTGCAGTTAGCGCCCACAGTCAAATATTTATTCCAATTCTTTGGAACAACCTTGTATTTGATCTGTGGGCTTATATAGATAACTATATAATGGAAAATTTAGTTTAGCAAGAAAACGCATAGCAGGTTGAAATTTCTCTTTCAGACATTTATACTAATAGATGGAAACATACATGAATACTTTCGTTCAGCCTTGTAGTTTACCACCTTCATTACACGCCACTATTTAGCTAAAATTTAATTCAAACTAAATTACTCTTAAAACTACTGAAATTACATTTCCAAAATTTATCATCTTTAGACGGCCATGTATCCAATTCTTTGCATAGACCTGTATATCATTTTATCTATATTCTACAAATATTTCGTAGTAAACTAAATGTAGTTCAGCGAAAAAATACATAACACATTTAAAAACCACCTTTCAGCAATTTACGGTCATACTCAGTAATCTTTACGGATTCTTTTGCGTAGCCCTGTATATAACTATAGCATTTTCACACCATATAGTATGCATAAATATAGTGAAACTTAAAAACCATATCATAATTAAAAATACATTTTCTGCCATGACCGCTAATATTCAGTACTTCGGATAGAATATACTTGTCTGAAATTTTTTGTGTGTCCCTGCAAATGCTATGCACTTCTTATTATACATGAAGTAACTTACAACAAGCCTCACCGACGTATATCAATTTCATTATATATGAAATTGTATAATTAAAGTACTCCGAAAACAATTTCCCCTATACCTTTATGTAATGGAACTCTTTTGTGTGTTATTCGTTGCACCGCATTTTCTACAAAATGCATATTTTAGTGCACTTCGTAAATGCATATCATTTTTATTATGTTTGAAAGGGTTTAACATCTTTAAAATTCATTTGAAACGATATCTCCCATTGGCCGTAATGTAACGGAATACTTTTGACTGTCCCTGTAAATGAACTAAACATTCTACAAACTTCATTTGAAATAGGGTTTGTGCTACTCTAAACATCATTAATATCCAAAAATTTCAGGGCGATTCGAGTATATTTATAAGAGTTAGAGCGCGGACAGGCGGACAGACAAACCGAAGTCAATAACACTTTTCAACTTTGTTGGAAATTGTTAAAAAAGAGCAATAATTTAACAAACAACTATTATAGAATGATTACCATAAAATGAAGTTTCTTTTGCTGCTTCTGATTTTCGAAAACGTTTTCGACCACTTTTTTTTTTATAGCGAATTAATTAGATTTCTCGAACAAAAAAATCGGTTTTTAGGATGCCATTATTTCCATTAAAAGTTTTCAGCTGCCTAGCTGCATTTATATATGCAAGAGTAATCATATTAATTTTAATGTTAATGTTAATGCTGCCCATTGATCGTGTTTGCCTGTAAAACATGTTTGTTGAACGTGAAAATGTTTTTGAGAATGGATGGCATCCAAAAATCCTTTATTCTTGGTTGAGAAAAAGGATCAATACATAATAAACAAGTAAGAAAAATCATGCGTTAAGCATAGATTATGAAACACTTTCCAACACTTCCTGTATGCTTTAACAAAACTTCGTTATTTAGGGAAATATGTATATAAAAGAACTAAGTAAACATTTTAGAAAACGCAAAAAACATTTGAAAAACTGATTTCAGCAGTTACCATCCATATCAAATATGTATTCCAATTCTTTTGAATAGCTCTGTATTTGATCTGTAGGTTGATATATATGCTATATAATGGAGAAATTTAGTTTAGCAAGAAAACGAATAACAGGTTGAAATTTCTCTTTCAGCAATGTATACTAATAGATGGAAACATACTTGTATACTTTTGTACAACCCTGTAGTTAACCTAGTACCTTTATTTCACGCCACTATTTAGCTAAAGTTTAATTCAAAGTAAAACACTCTTAAAACTACTGGAATCACATTTTCAGAAATTATCATTTATAGACGGCCGTGTATCCATTCCTTTGCGTGACCCTGTATATAATTTTATCTACAAAAATTTCTTAGTAAACAAAATGCAGTTACTCATTTAACAATAACTCATTTAAAAACCACCTTTAAGCAATTTACAATCATACCCAGTAACCATTACGAATTCTTTTGTGTAACCCTGTATATGAATTACAGGCATTTATACACATCATATACAATGCATAAATATAGTGAAACATAAAAGCGCATCACATAATTAAAAATGCATTTCCAGCAATCATCGCTACCGTACAATACTTCGGATGCAATATAGTATCTGAAATCTTTTGTGTGTCCCTGTAAATGCTATGCACTTCGTATTATACATGAAATAAATTATAGTAAACCTCAGCGACGTATATCAATTCCATTATATATGAAATAATTTAACATAATTAAAATACGCTGGAAAAAATTTCCTCCACCCGTATATCATTATGTAACGGGATTCTTTTGTGTGGCCCTGTAAATGAATAATATTTATTCTTTGCAGCGCATATTCTACGGAATGCATATTTTAGTGCACTTGATAAATGCATATCAATTTTATTATGTTTGAAAGCATGTAACATCATTAAAAATCATTTTAAACGATTTTTTCGCATAGGACGTAATGTAACGGAAAACTTTTCACTACCCCTGTAAATTAACTAAACATGCTACAAACTTCATTTGCAATAGTGTTCGTGCTATGGTAGAGGTCACTAACATCCAAAAATTTCAGAACGATCCGAGTATATTTACGGGAATTAGAGTGCGTACAGACGGACAGACAAACCGAATGCATAAGCACTTTTCAACTTTGTTGGAAAGTGTTAAAAAGACTCGGACACGTTTCCGAAAACCAGTGGCATCCAAAGAAACTTTGTTTTATAAAGACTTTCTTGAATGTCGAAATTATATTGGTTTCTGAGGCTTCTAAAGATAAAGAACCCTTTTTGGGATCGTGAGTAACTCGGAAGAAATTATTGTATATTTTCGCTCGTGGTTACATTATATTTTCCTAGATTAAAAAACATCTTTTTTTGCAGTGTGTTAAAGAATCAGAAAAGAGAAAAGATGTGCTATCCGTTCTGTCATTATACTTAACCTTTTGATTACGGTGTTGGGACACCGTACGTCCCAGCGACTACTTTTTAGGTGCTTTCGTAATTATATAAATACGAAACATCTATAGTCGTCGTTCAGTCCGTCTGTCCGCATATAATAGAGCAAAAACTACCCAACCGAATGGTTTGAAATTTTAAATATATAATTGTTGCACAATTTTGTCGAGTCACTTCAAATTTTATGAAAATGGGATGTATAGTCTAATTACAGGGATAGTCAAAAGCTTTTCGTTACGTTATAGCCAATGGGAAAAAAATATTGCAAGTGCATTTTAATGAAGTGACAGCCTTTCGAACAGAATCAAATTGATATGCACTGATGAAGTGCACTAAAATATGCATCCTGTACAATATGCGGTGCAAAAAGTATTTCTAAAACTAATTGTAGTACGAACGCGCCTCATTAGCCACGTTTGACGTGGAATTTCCAACTTGTTTATTCTATTTGTAGGGGAGACTGGGGATGAAAGGGACAAGGGATGAAAGGGAACACTCAAAATTTCAGCAAGAAAATAAAATGTAGAAAATTTTCAACGTTGGCTCAATCGATGTGGATACTTTTTCTCTCTCAAAATAATCCTTATAACTAACGTCAGCAACTGAAGCGTTGTAGGTGGTGAAAGCAAAACCTGTTTTTGATATATAAAAGTAAATTTTGATCTTTCTTTTCTTTTTTTTCCCTAAAAAATTAATATTGTGTTTAGCATTATAATATTTATGTTATTTAGCACTGTAAAGTATGCATTTTATGTGAATACCAGTATATTTTGTTAGCTAACATACTGCCATGCATGAATATATTTTTAATTTCGCTAGTTGAGTTTGGGGTTGAAAAGCACACGTTTCTTTCAATCCCTCGTTGTTTATAAATATTTCAACAAAATATTATTTATGTTTCGTAAAATTTAAGTTGTGGTTTTTAGTTTTTCATGTAGAAATAATGAATGCATTATTATGTAGAACAAAAATATGCAAATATTACGATAACATATACCTACAATTTAGGTATTTTTTCCTTTTCCAAAAATCATCAAAAAGTCAATATGCTTCTGAAATATAAAAGGAAAATTGAGAAAAATCGAATTCCTGAAGAAGAAATGATGGGTGCAAGTGGTGATGGGTGCAATGGGTCTGAAGTAGGGAAAAAAGGAGTGTCTGTTAAATCAACAGCTAAAGCCTACGGCATTGAAAAATCCTATTTAGAAAGAATTGTTCTAAAAATTAAAAATTGCAAAGCAGATGAATTTCAATACGCCCATTTGGTAACATAAAAGTTTTTAGTGAAGCTCAATAAAAAGAGTTAGCTCAATATTTGCTTCAAGCATCTGATATGATCTATGATTTGATAATTGCGCATATGAGTATTCAATTTCTTTGAATTCTTCAAATATGTCCCTGTCTTCGCAAACGAATTCTTCAAATATGTCCCCGTCTTTCGCAAACCAATTCTTCAAATAGGTCCCTGTCTTGGTAAACAAACAAGCAAGCTGTAATTGATTGGTTCCAAGATTATAATCAACGAAATTCATTACTTTCTCTTAAGAAAACCTATAGCCATTAGTTTAGCAAGAAGTGCAAGTTTCAACAAAACTAATGTTGATATATTTTTTAAACCTTTAGTCAGTTATGAATCTCTATAAATTCACACGGAATATAATATATAACTGTGATGGAACAGGTTTAATGACAGAGCGCAAGCTATATAATATAGTAGCAAAACGTGGTAAAGGAAATTTTCTCACGTAAAATCAACTGAACGTGATAAACTTGTCACACTTTTGTTTCTGTATCAGGTAACTCTGTTCAACAGTATTCGTTTTTCCACGGAAGAATTACAAAGAGTTCAGTTGGGAGCGTACCATCCCAAAGCTTGGATTTGCTCATCAAATTTGGTGGATGACCGCATAATTTTTTAAAAGCAATTGAGCATTAGCTTAATATTCTAGTTGTTCCATAACTGATCCTGCGCTTCTCTTATTTGATAATCATGAAAGCAATATAAATATTAAGACAATAAAGTTTGCAAAAGATAATGGAATAATTATGGTGACATTCCTGTCGCACTTTATCCACTCCCGAAAAGCATTTGTTCAGGAAAAACAAAGGAATAAAACCACTTTGTATTTATTGATACTATTGACATGAATGGCGTGAATATTAATGATATTGTGATGAAGTTACCTAAATCCGTTACTGGTGGTGAGACAGGTAGAGCTAAATGTTTCTTAAAATTTTGGATTTAAAGTTGTTTTATGTTAATTACGCCTAAAAAAGTTATTTTTCTTGTTTTTGTTTTATCATATGTTGCAATATATTTTATTTCTATTTGTGCATTATTATCTTTTATTTTTGAATAATGTAATCGCAAAAAAAAAAAAAGAAAGAAAAAACATGTTCATAAAGTTGTTTTATTTATGTGCGTCCTTTTCAACCTCGCACAGTGTCCTTTTCATCCCCTATAATGGGGTTAAAAGGGACATTTCTCCCAATTTATAAAAATGCATACAGATTTTAAATTACTGTACTTGAGGATAAGAGATTTTACTAGTATTAAAGCAAAGATTTTAGACGAGAATTAGGCGCAAACATGAGATCGATATATTTGAATGTAATTATTTTATAAGCTTATAAAGACAAAATGTCCCTTTCATCCCCCATCTCCCCTACCACTTTTTGAAAAATAATCGCTGCCATACACTTATACTAGACTATTTTAAAGAGGTATCGACTAGAAGAATTTTTTTCTAAATAGTGGTACGATTGAATATAAAAATAGCCGCCAGCCCTAGCCCCTAATCAAAAAGTTAAATATAATTCCATTGTAGAGTGAAATCGTAACGAAAAGTCTGAACATCTAAAAAATCATTACAAGGAAGCTGTAGGATTAAACTGGTTTTTCTACAAACACCAAGGAAAATAAAAACGACTCAAAAAGCGTTCATCGATCATATCAGACATCGTAGTTTCTTTAGCAGATCATTTATCCGGAATATATCACGAATAAATGACCATCATTTTTAGATAATAGAGTTTTTTAAGAAATATTTTTATTTACCAGTTTTTTATTTTCGCATTCTATGTGACTTAAATTGTGAAGTTCTTTGATTATATATGTAATGAATCGTTGAATTTCGAATTAATAACATGAGCAAGCAAATAAAGAATTTAAAAAATAATATCATTGAAAAAACACTTTATTATAATTAACGATATTGATAAAACTTCATTAATTACCATTAGAGTCTGCAACTGGTCGGGTAACCCGATTTTACCCCAACTCGACCCGACCCGATTTCAATGTCAGTTTTAGAAACAATACTAGAAATGAACTTCCAGTATATTTTTGTCTTTTGGTCTAAATCTATTAAGGCTGTATTTCGACCGACTTTCGCCAAGGAAAAAGTTAACCTATAATGTCTCTGAAAACATCCTAGAAAAGTATGCAAAATTTGGAATAGGCTATGCAAATGGATATTAGGAAGGGGATGTAAAAGTATTTTACTTTATTTTTTAAAATTTAAATAGGAAAATTAGATTTTATGTGTATCAGCGATAAAATTATGTTTGGCGACGTTTGGCGAACGAATGATTAAACTTCCACTGCTTTCCACTAATTACATTAGCCAAGTTGAATTAAATAAAAGAGTGTAAAAAGAGTAGTAAAAATGGTTCTCTGTTATTGAGTAGAGTTTTTTTTTTTAACAATGTATAATAAAGCTTCAAAGTAGCGCCAATATTTAATTATTTTATAAATATTGTTGTCTATAACTATTTATCACATATAATAAAAGACCAAGCTTCAATAATTTTAGCGAGTTACACCGCATGTTTTTGATGTTAGGGGGTTGCGCATAGTCATGTGACACATTTCGAATGGACCGAAAGGAAAATCTGCTTAAGGCTAATAACTTGAACCTCCGTGTATTGTTGTAAATGCAATTGTATAACTAGACAGGAGTAGATTAATTTTTCAATTTTGAGAAGAAAAAAAATTCTCTTTTTTTCGACCTTTTTAGGGTTTCGTTTATCTGACGAAACCCTATTCATCTCGTTCCTCTGTCTGTCTGTCTGTCCGTCACAGAGCCCGTTGTTAAAAACTATATATGTTGGAGCATTGAAAATTTGCATACTTACAGCTGAGCACCTCACATGAAACGACAAATCATAAAATTTTGAAAAAGTCTTATATTTACCCCACCGGGCTCTAACTTGTGCATTTTAATCTTTTTCTTCTGAGCCCCTAATTAAGTTGAAGACTTGAAATTTTGCATACTTATAGATGAACACCTCACATCAAAAGACATATAATAAAATTTTGACACAAAGTCTTATATTTACCCGTCTGGGCTCTAACTTGTGTATTTTAAGCTTTTTTTTCTAACTGACCCCCTAGTTAAGTTGAAAACTTGAAATTTTGCATACTTATAGCTGAACACCTCACATAAAATTTTGAAAAAGTCTTATATTTACCCGTCTGTGCTCTAACTTGTGTATTTTAAGCTTTTTTTTTTAAACTGAGCCCTTATTTAAGTTGAAGACTTGAAATTTTGCATACATATAGCAGAACCCTTACGATCACACAAAAAATCATAAAATTTTCAAAAAGTCTTATATTACTAGCCGCCTCTGGCGACCAGTTTGGTCTCTCTTAAATGTATCTAAGCTTGCAACATGTTACTTTTATTCACAATATTATTTAGTTACATACCTTCACTAACGTAAATGTAAAGATTCTGATAGAGAAATCAACAAATCTATGCGATCAGGGTAGCATTTCGTTTATATGTTATGTATATATATATACAGTACAGCCCCGATTATCTGCGAAATTGGGTGGCAAGGCCACCGCGGATAACAAAAATCGCGGATAACCCGAAAAAGACTGAAAATGGGGTGCAAACACGAAAAAAAAAAAAACTAGTCGTTGGGGGCCACCATAATACTTACCTATCATGGATATAGAAAATATAAAATATGAAAATAAAACATGTGATATTTGCTAAGCATTGTACCATGTTACTTTTATTCATAATTTAATTTATTTGGACTCCCTTAAATATAATTAGTATAACCCCTTAAGCTAATATTACTTTTTGTTGCATTAAAATATCTCAATTTGTTGATTTTCTGTAAGCAAGTAATCCCGATAGGTTTACAATGGAAGTCTATAAGAATTTGGCGAAATATTATAAATATTGCCAAGTTGGCGTCACTTTTGGCGACTTATTTTGGCCGCCAAGTTGGCGACAAACTTGGCGGTATTTGGCGACAGAACTGTGCCCCCCCCCCCCTACGGTAACTCCCTTATAGGTATGGAGAGGCATTAAATGCTTGACATTTACGATAAGCCATTATTGGCATTTAATCTTATAGTTTGGCGATAGTTTTTTGGTTGGCGGGATAATAGAGTAGTACCGAATTGCGTAAAAAAACATCCTTATAACTCGAAAAATTATAATTCTATTAACTAACAGTTAACTGCGTCGGATTAAGCGTTTCATTTCCAATTAAAATATATCTTTAAATCATAGCAAACGCGGCAGCGTTAAGCTATAATATGATTAAGAAATAGAAAATGCAAATGACTTTCTTAAATTTCTGGCGAACCAGTTGACATACGACAATTATTTTTCTTTTGAAAGATAGAACTCGACGAGACGAATAAACTGATAGCATTTAAAAAATTACTGTAGCTTTCAGTAGTTTTTTATTTAATCTTAAACGAAAAAGTGAAGACAAAAAATTCAACAAAGCGTAGCTAACGTTCCAGTGGGTGGATTAACTTCGTTTTTGTTTTATTTTGATCCTTTTGTTAAAACTTAGAATAGGTTTTTTTTTCATCTTTGTATGTTTGACGGTCGATGAGAAAATCGAAATTGTCTTTTATAATGTCCCCATAAAATTATAGAAATCTCTCCTTTTCATTTTCTAATTTTCTAATTCAATAATTTATTTCGTGTTGCCACTCCCTAAAAAGCAGTACAATAATTTAAAAAAAAGAATAACACGTGTACTTTTGTTTTTATAAGTCAATAAAAATTGAAATTCAACTGACAGATTTTTGTATTTGTGCAATCGACGTCAACCTAAGCAGATAATGCATAATTGTCATAAATATATATATAAACTTTCTTGATTAATATTTTGAACTGGAGTAATAGACACAATGGAGCACAAACGAGTTGATAGGAAAAAGAAAAACAGGGTAAATCCCAAGCTTCTGTTCAGGAGCTAAATGTAAGGTTTATTTTAATTATCATCATAACATCCTGACTTACACAAGCGATAGTTATGCAGTAATATAAGTACTTCACATACTAAGCATACCTTAAAAAATACCATTCCATCTATTTTTAATAAGGAAGAGATGTCATATACGCACCAGAGTACATAACTGGCGCGATAATGGCGTTATTTTGCCTGATACGGTAACTGAGCTATTGTTGTTTATTTATCAATTATTTTTTTTATTTACTTTTATTTTATTTTTTAAAATTATATAAATTGTTTTGTTCTATAGTTATTAATAATTAAACTTTTCATTATTTATTGTTATTTCCTTTTTAAAATAATAGAAAGTAATTTAAAAATAGATATGTAACTGCTATTCGAAAACGAGGTTTTCGTCAAATTTGCGTCAGAAAAAAAAACGCACCAAACCCGTTGTTTTATATAACATATCTGTGCCTTAAATAATTAGGGTTTCGTTTAACTTTAGGTACTTTTGCTTGAGATATTGTCGAAAATGTACAGCAAAAATATATGGTACTACTTGATTATCCCGTCGACCAATTTCGCCAAACTATTCGCCAAATGATACAAACTGACATAATTTTTATTTTAAGTAACGGAAGAATAAATAAATTAGTAAAACATTGGCACAGATGTCATATTCGCCCCATATTGGCGCGATTTTTTTCTGACGCCAATGTCATATACGCAACGGGTACTTAACTGGCGCCAAAGTGTCGTTATTTTGCTTGATGTGGTAACCCGGATTATGTTGTTTATGCTGTTGATGTTTTCGCCAAATTGGCAACCGAAAAAATTCGCGCCAATATGGGGCGAATATGACATCTGTGCCAAAACATTAATAAAAATACTAATAAAAACTTGGGCACAGATGTCATATACGCTCAATATTGGCGCGATTTTTTCCGACGCCAATTTGGCGAAAACCTCGTGGCACAGATGTCATATACGCTCAATATTGGCGCGATTTTTTTCTGACGCCAATTTTCGAAAACATCAGCAGCATAAACAACAATATCCGGGTTACCATATCAAGCAAAATAACGATACTTTGGCGTCAGTTAAGTACCTGTTGCGTATATGACATTGGCGTCAGAAACAAATTGCGCCAATATGGGGCGTATATGACATCTGTGCCAACCTCCTTAATATATCATCTGTATCCGGGTTACCATATCAAGCAAAATAACGACACTCTGACGCCAGTTAAGTACCCGGTGCGTATATGACATTGGCGTCAAAAAAATCGCGCCAATATGCGGCGTATATGACACCTTTGCCAAAACTTGAATTAAAAATCACTTGATGACGTAACAAACATGTGTATCGTGTTAAATGTCAAATGAATGTAACATTTACTACCATCCATTATTGTCATTTAATCTTATAGTTTGGCGATAATTTTTTTGTCGACAGGATAATCAAGTTGTACCAAGTATGGTACAGATGTCATATACGCACCACGTTGGCGCGATATTTTTTCTGACGCTAATTTGGCGAAAACCTCGTTTTCGAATACCAGTTTCATATATATTTTTAAAAAGGGATTTACAATAAAATTTAAAAAGTTTAATTAATAACAATAGAACAAAACAATTTATATAATTTTAAAAAAGAAAATAAAAGTAAATAAACAATTTATTAATAAATAAACAACAACATTCGGGTTACCATATCAAGCAAAATAAGAAAACTTTGGCGCCAGTTAAGTACCCCGGTGCGTATATGACATTGGTGTCAGAAAAAAATCGCGTCAACGTGAAGCGTATATGACATATCTGTGGCGGTTCAAGTACACTTCGGAACGTTACTTTGAAATCGATGAATTTCATCGCCAAAATCGCCAAGATGCCTAATGATCATCGCCATTGAATATATAAATAATGCCATATTTGCAAACTTATAGGTCAAAATATAAGAGGAACATCGGTTCACGACCGCTTCTGTTTATAACCAGCTCGGTTTATGTCCAACTTCGGTGATCAAAATTTGACTCGTTCGGCGTGCAATATCTCGGTTCCCGACCAAGGCTGCCGAATAGTTCAGTTGGCAAACCTCACATAACTCTTGTTATTAGTCAAGTTTTGAGTAAGGTGTGCATATCAGAGTGCTTTGTGTACCTTTATTACTGTAAAAAAAATAACTTTTTGTTTTACTTTTACTCAGGTTTGCGCTAATTTTAGCTCTCATTATGGCTTCTAAGAATGAAAAAGTGCTTAGTGATAGCAGTAGTAAGAAGCTTAAGCGAATTACTGTTCAATAAAAGAAATTGTAGCAAAACATGAGAACGATGTTAGTATAACCGGTCTAACTAAACAATACGATGTGGTCTAAACCTTCGATTTCCACGATAATCTACAATATATGTTACTCTATCGTATGTGTCACAGAAATCGCGATTATTTCTTAATTGTTTAATGGCAACGCTCGAATGAAACGCATCTCATTGGTTATAGAACAGCATTTAATGCATCACCATACCTATAAGAAGGGTTACCATATACGGGACCCTGTTCTGTCGCAAAATACCGCTAAGTTTGTCACCAACTTCGTGATATATCGCCAAATTCCTATAGACTTCCATTGTAAACTAATAGGGCTTACTTGTTTAGAGAGAATCAACAAACTAAGATATTTTAATGCAACAAAAACTAACATCAGTTTAAGGAATTATATTAGTTATATTTAAAGGATCCCAAGTAAATTAAATTATGAATAAAAATAACGTGAATTTGATTAAAAAACCTGGAACCTCTTAAAACAATGTGCATAACTTGGTTAAATAGTGCATTATTGTGCGAAATAAGAAAAAAAGTATTGGGAATATTTCTCAAGTTTACTCATGAAACTCAAGTTTATTTATATTCAATATATAATTATCAAAAAATTTAAATGACTAGTATTAAAAAATGCTCTGACGAGCACCAAAAAAGGCTAATATGTTTAAGTTTGAAAAAGCGTTTGACAAGTGCTTCTAATAGAGCATGAAAAAGGACAAGGGGTCCCTTCTTGGCTGCAGCTCACTGTCAATGCCAACTTTGAAAAAATCATATTTGCGCTTTTTTCATATAAAAAGAATCAGCCACAGTTACGATAAAAATGTGTAGTGTAAAGACACAACCAGTAAAGACGCAGCCTGATTAAACATGAATGTAAGGCGACATAGTACCAAAAACCTTAGTTCCTACAGCGTATCACACTCATGTAGGGCCACCAAGCACGCCCGCAATGTAGAACTGTACAAAAAACTGATTTGTAGTGCAGTGCAGACTGTTGCAGCACTCTGCACAGGAACAATTCCACATGTGCACGCATAACATTATATTTATTAATTCATTGATTGTTGAAATTAAAAGCAAGTGGCTGTGGCTGTACAATGTACTATGGAGTACAGCAATGCATGTAAATTATAAACGAACATTAGACGCATACACCTTTAATACGGAAGTACAAAAGCACAGTGTGAATGTGCACTAAGGTTCAAAAATCAAAAGCATAATAGGAATGTACAGTGTAGTACAATTTATAGAGAAATAATGGTACACAGTGCACTGTACAAAGTTGCATTGCAGACGCATGCGCAGTACAACAGTGCAGTTAACATGTAAAGCGCGACGGAAAGTTTTACTAAAGTACCGCGAATTTATTTTATATGGAAAAAGCGCAAATATGATTTTTTCAAAGTTGGCATTGACAGTGAGCTGCAGCCAAGAAGGGACCCCTTGTCCTTTTTCATGCTCTATTAGAAGCACTTGTCAAACGCTTTTTCAAACTTAAACATATTAGCCTTTTTTGGTGCTCGTCAGAGCATTTTTTAATACTAGTTGAAATTTGAATGAAATGCAGGGTCATGAAAAATCGAAGAGTGTGAAAAATAGAATTACAAATATCTCGGCAACTAATTATCCGATTGAGTTCATTCATGATGCAAAATTCATGTTTTTTTATTGTCTTTTATATTCACTCCTTCAAATAAACGATTTCGAAAATTTTTGTATACCTTTTATCAGAACGAATATTTCAAGAGCCCGAAAAAAATAGTTCCGGTTAATCAAGATTACTGATATTCAATAGGCTTCTTTCCATTATTACTCCCTAAGTACACACCGAATTTCAAGTCTCTATCCCAATTTGTTCGGGAGATAGAGTGTTTATAGACACACACGCATACAGACGGACGGACATTTTTTTTTTCTAAAAATATGTTTTTCTCAATCTCCAGTGTCTAAAACGTCCAAATCCGTCAAAAAAAAAATTCGATTTTTAAAACGATTACCAGACTTAACCTATACTACGTATGATGGGTAAGTAAGAAAGAAAATTCAACAAACTATGTTTTAGTGTACAAAAGAAATAATGAAACGTTTAAAAGACATACATATGCACAGTAAAGGAGAAAATTTTGCTTTACGTCTAAATCACTAAAAAAAAGAACAGTAAATAAGAAACAATGTCATACAGACTGTACAAAAAGAGTTGATTTACACCTTTTTAAAAATATCAGTCACTTGTTTTTGCTTCTTGCTTCGGAAACACTTTTTCTTTATTCAAAATTGCAAACTATTGTTTTTCTTTTAGTATGGAATAATTTTTATTTCGAAAATGAAGCTATTCTTGATATGCTCCCCTAGAATTTATCATAATAGTCTTATTTAATTGTTAAATATTTTAATTGTTGTGTTTACGTTAAGTTAATAAAATCAAGAAAAGACATCAAGACTTTATATCTGATATTTCAAACATGGCAACCGAATCTAGAAATATTCTTCTATTACTTTCGAATACATGAATTTTTATGTTTATATTTATTAGTAGGGCTTATTGTATTTTCTTTGCTGTTGGCTTGAATTAGGAAAAAAAAAATTCGCTTCGCGTATAAACCGCACCGCGGATCATCCGCTCGCGTATAATCGGGGCTGTATATATATTTGTCATTATAAATGCAGATAAACGTTGAATTAAAAATCCCTTCATGAAGTATCAAACAGGTGTAATGAATCTGTCTTAAAGTGAATGCGGCGTCAAGATCATTTATTCTTGCTGTGCGAATGATTACCTCCATAAATTAATATTTTTTTCGTTCACTCAAGAATGAATATTTTATGTTTACTTCGGTGGAAACAGATATAGACTGTCAATCTAATTTTAACTCAAGTTATCTCGAAACATATATATATTTTTGAATATAGCTCATCTTTTAAACATCAATTGTTTTATATATTTTCTAAAAAATCAAATTTTAAGGTTTTATTAAAAAAAAAAAAAAAAAAAAAAAAAAAAAAACACGAGTAAAAATGGCTGAAATTTATGTTGAGCGGCCTCAAATCTCGCCAACAGAATTTTTCCCGTCGCTAGCTTTTATTTTTCGGGTGTGTAAATTAGAAACAGTGTTTTGATGTTGAAATAAAATATTTTCGTATTTACTATTTATTTACTGTTAATTTATTACTATTAATTATTTATTTAGATATTTTTACAGCATAGACGCATTGGCATTTTTTAAAAAGTTTGGTGCGATTCTGGCTTCAGAAAGGATGATACGTATGTTGCCAAAATACATAAACAGCTCTGAAAACAAACCTGATTTTATAAATATTTTATTTATACATATTTTTTGTATATACAAATCACTTCTGTTTCTAAATAAAAAATGATAAATGGCTTATTTATATTAAATAAATTGTATTCAAATGAAAAAAAAATGCTTGTGTATATGAAACAGTAAATAGGTTGCCAGAAAATATGCTGCCAAGTTTCTTTTCTCGCCAAGCACCTTTTCGTCAAGTACCTATACTGGAAAAGTTCCTTTATTTATTTACTTATGGTGTTTCAAATGAGATAGAGAAATATGTGTATTTTAAATGTATCTGATGTATGTATTTTAAATTTATTTGCTCTAATTGAAAGTCATGTATTTTAAATTAAGTCAGTGATAGCTTTATATTTTAAATGAAATGAAGGCGATGGAACCGAATTTGGCGATTGAATCACCAGCGCCCAGCTAACATAAAAGTAGCAAAATAGCATATAAAAAGTGAAGAGGTCAGCCGGAACTGTTGATGACAGTCACATGACTTAGGCTATTATTATATAGATTACAACTGTATACCAGTTACAATAACAATGGAGTTGATGATGCGTCAAACCACGCTCACTAAACTACTCCAAGTGGATGCGAAACTGCAAAAATGAAGTATTTTAAATTCTAAAAATTAAAAAATAAAATATATATAACAAATAAAGAGCATAAAATGTCAATTTTTTTAAATACACTTAGCGGAAAGAAACATCGCTATGGAAAAAAAAAGAAGAAGCACTGTCACAAAGTGTAAAAAAGAAGCACTGTCACAAAGTGTTCGATCCAACCAATTTTGTAACTTCAACACAAATTATTCACACCGTAAACCACGACAACTATACTACTTTTAAAATATGCTTTAATTTTAGAATGGTTGTGCGCGGCATCCGTTAAAACGCATCGAATCGAATTCACTCGCATTAGTGCTTTAATCATTGTTATTACATTTTACAATATACAAAACAGCATAGCTTCATCTACATCGCAAAGTGATGTGTATTACGCATATTAATTCGGTATGTTTGTTAATAGATGATAATACAGTGTGGTGTAAAGACGGTGCACTTTTGATCGGTCACAGGAAATCAACGAAACAAGATGGAAATGTGAAATCTGCACCAAATAAAAGAAAAACTCTCCAAGTTTCATACCTGTTCAGTGCAGTTTGATGTAGCTTCCATTTCTAACAGAGAATCACAGGCATTATTCACTCTGTTACACCAGACGTCCTTAACTGTGTGTTGGAAGAACTTGAATATCGTTTAGATGTGTGTCGGTCAACAAATGGAGACCACTGAAGCATGCACTGAACAGGTATGAAACTTGGAGAGTTTTTCTCTTATTTGGTGAAAGTTTCACACTTCCATCTTGTTTCTGTAACCGGTCAAAAGTGCACCATGACTTTACGGACACACTGTATATATATATATATATATATATATATATATATATATATATATATATATATATATATCTGATATGCAGCAGTTTTGACTCTTAGTATGTTATTCAGATATTGTGCTCTAATAATTTTTAATATCCCGTATGAGGTGTATCTTTCTTTGGATCTCTTAGCTTTTTATTATCTATTCTCTGTAATGTTTGCGTTATAAGGAGCTAAATTTTGTCATTTTAGGCTTAATGCCGACAAAATTGGATGAAATAACGCATCTTCTATGAATGAACTCACAAGCTCCTCTGATGATTCTGTGAGTCATTCATAGTTTCTTATTTTACATACTGGTTTCATATGTTCATTTCTAAATCATCTTTAGAACTTTATCAATTTCTTCATATATTTGTGATTTCAAATTTATTATATATATATATATATATATATATGAGGGTGTGAATTCAAAACTCGCCTTATCCAAAATTTAAAAAATCGAGTTTTCTCTACCAATCTATTCTATTGGTAAACCTGCACAGAAAAAACACTATAATCTGTAAAAAAAAATAATTTTATCTTTTATTTTTGGGTGCTTAAAATATTGGTTTGGTTTCAAAACTCGCCTTATCCACTAGAGAGTTGGCAACAAAACTAGCTTTATCCCGGCGAATGACCAACGGACGACTAGCTTACCAGCTACTATCACAGTAATGTTCCTTCATTTCTCTGCGACCTGTTGCTATTTTCGTTTAAAGTTTTTACCTGTTCTATTCATACAAACTAACTAAATAAGTTTTACAGCATGTCTTATGTATAATGGAAAGTGAATAAACTCTTGCATTTTGTGAGGGAAGGGTGGAGAAGAGAAAAAGAAATACAAACACAAGGGCTAGTAAAGAATACACGTAGAAGATTAAAATGTAAGTTCAAAATGGAGAATCACTTTCTATATTTCTTACTGTCAGAAGGTGTTAAAAGATTTAAATTTTATTCTCAGGCATAAACCTAAGGCATTTCCGGTACTCTCAATAGTGCACTCACCAGAAAGAGAACCTCGAGTAGTCAACTTTCTCAATGCAAGATGTATGACGCTTCCACCGCTTTTTTTTTTCAAGCAAAGACAAAATTGCATAAGATAACTATATTTTGAAGTTCACATCTCAAACATCTGCTTCAAGAAACCGTCCAGGTTTCTTGCTTTCCATGAAACATCCAGAAATGTAAAATGTTCACCTTGAAAGTTTTTTTTTAAGTGCATCTCAGTGCGCTTTCAAAGGCATTATGATAAGGTGCTGTGTAAAAGAACCGTGGTCATCTTCAAATTTGTGGAAGTGTATTTCGGAAGATTCTTGGAATATCAAAATTCAGAGTGTAAAAGTTGTGCTAGAGGCATCTAAAAACTGGACTTTCTTTTTAAAAAGAAGGGGGAGGGAGTCCCCGTGAAGCAAGAGAAACTTAAGGTTGTCCACGGATTGTTAAAAAAAATTTTGATGAAAACAGGTCAGAAATGCAGGTGCTTACTTTCTATAAAAATATTATTTTTAAGGAACCAGAACAAAATGAGATGGTGTATATCTATAATATTATATGTTATATAGATTATATTATATTACATTCTTTAAAAAAAAGTTATTTTAATTATAAGCTATTTATGATAACTTTTATTTGATTATTGATAAGTTTGCTTTTTTATAATAAAATGTAATACTAAATTTTAATCATACTTATTGCTCTCGTAAGGTTTATTTTTTAATCCAAAATATTATCATCCGATGACAAAAAATATAAACTATTAATTTCTTTCAGCAAGTATGATAGACGATTGGCAACAAAACTCTTCTTATCCATAGGTTGGCAACAAAACTCTTCTTATCCGAAACATTTTCCAATTAATTAATTAAATGAATTGAAGTAGATTTTCCAACTTAACACAATGATATCACAGAGCAACTAGTTATCAGTATGCAAAAAATTGGAGGTATTCGTTACACAGGGTCGCAGTTACAGGTTTTTCGCGATTTCCCAAAATTTGATTTTTTGGATAAGGCGAGTTTTGAAACTCACGTCCTCATATATATGTATATATATATATATATATATATATATTAGGGTGGTCACAAGAAATCAATTTTCAAATTTTTTTGGGGGGACCCCCAAAAAGTTGCCAATTGACTAGAAAATGAGATTGGCTAAGTTTCAGCTCATTTGGATAATATTATCCCGTGCCTCATTGAGGTTTAAGTTTGAAAAAAACGTGATTTTTCGCAAAAAAAAAATGCTGTTTTTCCTTCATGAAATGAATACAATTGAACCTAGAAACATAATGCAGGTCCCATTTTATATAAAAAAAAGTTTTGCTTTGAAGAACCACACACCATTTTTTTCTAAAAATGTATAGATTTAAAAATATACGCATTTTTCAGGACCAGACTTCACCTGAATCCTAAAAATTGACTTTTTATGAAAAAGCGAAAAAAAAAAAATTGTAACATTCCATTTCATCTGCTTTCGACCTTTTGTTTTTCTTTTTTTCGTTTTGTGAAGTCCAATAAAGTGTTTGATTAAAAAAAATTCCAAAGAAAAGGAAAAAAATCGAATTTTAAACTGAAAGAATTTTAAAAAAAAAGGGAGGGCAAAGGAAGTATAGAAATGAGAGCAAATAATGCTCAATTGTATTTTATTATTAAAGTTGTGTTACAAGAAAGGAGGTATAATAAAGAAAATAAATTTTTTCCCTTACAACTGTCACGTTAGCCCTTTCCGGCACAGAAAAATTCTGTTCGTAAAAGGATGAAATGATTGTCTACCCCAGAATTTACAAACGACATTTTTAGAAATTAAAATCACATTACTTTAACCTTTCATTGTAAAAGCAAAATTTTATTAAAATATTCTTCGTGCCGTTTGTAAGTTTGGAATTAAAATTAGGTGGTCCCGGCGTGGGACACTGTGCCGGAAAGGATTGAAGTGGTAATGGTTTAGATAAGGTGGATTATGTTGACTTTTTTTACCAAAGTATTATCTAAAAATGAAAATGCAACTTTATCCGAGTTAAGATACCAAAGGCGGTTTGTCATTTTAGCAAGTGGTTTGTCTGTAACCTATTTATCAAATTTTCTGTAGTGAACAAGTGATTTTGTTATTTGCAGGTCTTGATTTGGGGGCTAAAGTGACAGTGGAAGTATTGAAGCACGCTTTTGCATAAATATTGATTAAAAATAAGAAAAGATCTCTGATACCTTCTTTTTCTAAATTTGTTATTGAAAGATGATCCCTGAAACAATATATTTTGAGAGAATGAATGGCCTGCGCCTCCACCCATCTGACATGATTAAAAGTACCAGGTGCTTTGAAAAAAGTCTTTTGCAGAAGGAGTTCTATAAAAATTAAACAAAGTTGGATAAACTCTTTATAATCATGCCTGAGCTGTTAATTTTTAAGAGTTCCTGTAAGAAAATTTGAAATTACTTCTGAATTAACTATTTATACCTAGTATTTCATCTTCAATAACATTTGTATACTTACTCTGGTTTAATTTAGACCACACAATCAGAATTGGTTTTTTTTAAGTGATTATGCCCATTTTACAATCAAGAACAGCTTTTAGGAAAATTTCTAAATTATGCTGGCGGCATGGTAAACACAGAAGACTTTTCCTTTAACAATTGCTATAGAAAAATGCAGGTTAACTCTGAGGCGACCTGTGTTTACTGCAGTTGTATCAAAAAATATTGCCTGGATTTTACCAACTTCCTCCCACTCTTCAACTGCTGAAAATACAGCTTTCGCCTGAATTATTCCGATACTATTTTCAAGTTGAGGAACTCGTAGTAACTGTTCTTCATCCCCACAACTAATTAAAATTTTTATCCACTCTACATTTTCTTTATTCAAAAAATGGTGAAGCAGTTTTCCACCCCAGTGAACAACAGTTCTCTCTAAACGGAAATTTTAAAATCTGTTTTTGATGGGCTCAGTTTTTTGTTTACGAAACAGTTATTTGCAGAGTCGATGTCTGTGGTTAGCTAGTGGATGTATTCTAAGTCTAGCAGCTTCTCTGGCGTTCAGTTTATTTTGCGAATATTATAAAATAAAATACATAAAACTTGACAATTACTTGGCTGCTTACTGTCGATGATTTGATGAGACATGTGGCCAATTTAAAAAATCTTACATTTCTGCCATCATATCAAGAGAAGGAAGGGGTTTTACGGAATGTTTCGTGAATTCTAAAAATAGATAACCATAACAGATAACAAAAACAGCCTTGTAATAAAAAGAGAAATTCAGAGGTTCAACTGCAACACAAATCGAGAAGCTCTTTCTTACTAGACACAGAACTAGATAACTAATAATCAATTATAATTCGTGAAATATTTTTAAAGTTACAAAAATTGTTCACTTATTTTTGCCTATTAATAAAAATAATACAAAAAAATTATCAAAAGTAATAAAATTTTTAATTTGTCATTTTTTACCTATGTTTCAAAAATGCACAGTTTGAGGGTATGGTTCACTAGATGTCCTGAAAAATACTAAATGTTCATTAAATATAAGTTTTCATGAGAGTAAAAGTTCAAGGCAACAACAGTTTCTATGAAATAAAACAAGAATCAGGTTTCTAAGACCAATATTTTTCACGTAAGGAAAGAAAAACGACAATTTTTTGCCAAAAATTGCAAATTTTCAAGAATTCAGCCTCTATGAGGCACGGGTTAATATTATTTATTTGAGCTGAAACTTTGCCAATCTCATTTTCTAACTAATTGGCAACTTTTAGGAGGGTCCCCACGAAGAAAACGTTAAAAAAAACTTTCCCCATGTTGTTTGTGACCACCCTAATATATATATATATATATTTTGTGAAGTTCACTTAGTTTTTATTGAAAGTATTATCCGCTACATTGCACAATCACGAACATAAAACGTGTCTGACTTTCCTCCCCGCGCTAAATTTACAATGTTTGATCAGCAAAGTAAAACACACAAGTAATAACGCAGGAACTGAAATCGCAATTTCGATTTCAAACGGGTTTCTCCCTAATTACATCAATATCTTAATAAAAGACGGTACTTCCCAGTCTTTCCATGTCCTGTTCTTGAACTCTGAGACGAGCGGCCACGATTTTGTAAGAACTGTGTGCACCCAGATTCTTCTTTAAGTGCTCATGTCTTCGCTTCGTCTTCGTTTCATCCTTTTGTTTTGCCTGCTGTAACAGTGAAAGCTGTCGCTTTATACGAGTGATCTTCGTTGCGACAAGGAAAAACAGAGAAAAAACTGCATGATAATAATCTATTTAGTGTCTTCTTATCACCTGAGAATAAAATGCGATGATGTATTTCTTCCGGTTTAAGGTTGAAAATTTATTTTGAAGTGATGATGTTATGGAACTGCAGTTGAAGAAAAGAAAAGAAAAAAAAAAAAACCCAGGTAATTTTGATGCAGAGAAAGGAACATACGAATTTTCAGGAATTTGGTGAGCATCGGAAACATTGAAGGAAAGACTTTTCAACTCATCTCTTCCTTTATTTTCAACTCACTGGATGGTTTTAATAACTAAAATTCCGATAAATATTTTGGAAGACTATTTTACACAACATCAGGGTGATTCAAAATGTATGGGACAAAAATAAAACATACCTGTGACTGCTGTAATGGGTTTACTTTTGAAATACAAATTTAACGTGGAACTAATAACTATAGAAATTTCTAAAGATGTTAGATGTGGTCCTTTCCGGTGACAGGGTAAATGTCTACGCGGTAATCCAATTCATTCATTTTCAAATTGCATCCGTTTCAGCAATTTAACGTTGCTTGCATTTTTGAACCATTCGTTTTGAATCAACCTGTATAAATATAAAATGAAATTTAACAAGCGAGAATAGTCGCTATTATTAATATATATTTTCTCTACTTAAGTTCAACTCAAGGGACTATTACTTCTACTTTCAACTCTAATAATTATTGGTTCTCTCATTTCAAAACGAGGTCACGTGTTTTTATAAATAAACAGAAATTAGTCATTAAAATATTCTCTGGTGATGGGATTTGGAAATACAGACCGAGAAGTTTTAAATAAAATGTAACTTGTAACATCTCTTTCATTATTTTACTCTAAGATGCTGTATATTCCCTCGGCCGCCATCTTGGATTTCTGGACGATTTTTTGTTGGCGCTTTTTGTCGATAAGGCAACGCCGGTTCTGGCAACCCCGTTAAACCTAACGTGCGCATAAATCCCTGCTTGGCGACATTTACTACTTGGCGGAAAGGGGTTTTCAAGCCAAGAAAAAAATCAAAGATGGCGGCCGACGGAATATACGGCATCTGTTCCTTATTTTAGTCGGCTTTTAAGTAAAACAATGAGCTTTTTAAAGCTCATATTGTATATTTTATGGGTACTTGTTAGTTATCCCGTCGACCAATTTCGCCAAAATATATAAATTGCCAAACCACTCGCCAAATTATACAAATTGACATAATTTTTATTTTAAATAACGAAAGAACAAATAAATTATTAACATTAATAAAAATACAAATAAAAGGTCGAAATAAAAATCACTTGATGACGTAAACACGTGTTGTCAAGTGAATGTGACATTTACGATCAACCATTATTGGCATTTAATCTTACAATTTGGCGACAGTAATTTGGTCGACGGGATAACTAACAAATACCATTTTATGTATGAAAATGTATTCAAATAAAGCTTTCAAATTTGTTAAAAGTAAACCTTACGTATTAGCCGTATATCAGGGGTTAACTCATTAAAGCCGGTTGGCAAGAAAACTTGCCATGTCAGTCGAACAAAGCTTTTAATTTTGAATACCAGTATTTTAGTTTGGAAATTTTCACATTATCTAATCTCACATTTTGAGCGATTAAATAATTCAAAATTACAATGTGGAAAAAATTGGTGTCGAAGAATTAAAAGAAGTGTAAAAGAAGCTCGTCCTTAATGGGTTAATAGCCAAAAAAATTGCAAAAGATTTCGTTATTTATAGTAGCCTTTTTGATTTCCTATATTTCAGTAATTAACCGCGTAGTTCGATTACGTGACTATTAAATTTGTATTCTATTTGTATAATTTTATTTATTTATTGTTGAAGTGTTAATTTCTTTATTCAATATTTGCCGGAAACAAATGCTGAACTATTCATATTGTTTTGAGTTCAAACAATTTCATCTGTCGGAATCGGGCTGCAGGCGATAGAGATAGAATTAACAGAAATTCATGCTTGAAAATTATCTTTTAAACCATACAAACTCAGTAAATTGTGATACAGGTTTCAAATAAATTACATTAGGAAAAGATTTTTTTCCCATAGTCGACGATGTAAAAATGAAAATTGTGCGATGTTTAGAAACTAAACAAAAAAAAAAGAGGTAAAAGCGAAATTTATTGACAAAGTGTTGCCACCGTCAATATGACGTCAGCGTTACTCATGGACATGTCTAGCTTTATAACACTAATTGGAATATACTGCAGTCTATTAATAACTGCTGTTTAATGTATTTTGTAATGTCATTTCATAAGTTACATAATATCTCAAACATAGTATCATTGTATTGTAAATTTGTAAATAATTATTATCTACAATTACTTATACTTTCATAATAGTGCATAATATTAATTATTATTTGCATCTTGTACCTTAATACTTATTTTTAGTATAGAGTTAAAAATAATTTTGCCGCATATACCTTGAAAATAGCTTTAAGTGTTGAAAATATCGCATTTGTACATGGTTTAAATTGATGTTAGTATTGTGAATCCTGAAAATAACATAAAAGTGTCGCAAATATGTAGGTAATTGTGATCAAAAAAGTTTAATATCAAATTCTTAAAACTGTGCACATTTATATGTTATAATAATGAATATTTCTCTCAAATGTAATTATAGGGGTCATCTGTAAATATTTATTGCACACACTGCCAATAATTGTCATATATCTAACATTGTTATTTCTCCTAAACTGTAAAAAAAAAAAAAAAAAAAAAAAAAAAAATCATTCAAGGAGTTTCGCAGGTAGTAAAACTTTTCCCTGCCCTGGGCTTGGGGGTTACACCTAACCATAAGCCAAAAGCGGGTTCCCAGGGTGGGTGCTTACTTACTTACTTACTATTTCATAAGCTCCGTTTTAATGGAAATTTAATATGTAGATGAAATACAAAATTTCCGAACAATAATAATGATTACAAACGCTAACCTGGGAGAAATCGCAGGGCTGCCACGAGTGACTATTTATATATTCTGTTCGCACCACTATTTTTAAAAAATACATTTTGTAATATATTTCTCTTGCAAATGTTGTTAAAGCGTATGTGAAACATTTTTGTTTTAAAAAAGTGGTGCGAAATATAATTAAAAAATAGTTACCTGTAGCAGCGCTGTATCGCGTATACCCAGGGTATAAATGAATTTACTTTGTCACCAATAAAATGCAATTAATAATCTTCATCTTATTTAGTCAGAGACAATTGTTACAAATTGTGCGATGAAGTAAGTTGAAGATTACTTTTCGAAAAATTGTGAGACAGTTGTAAAAACCGTACACACCCTAGGAATAACATATACCTCGCACGATTACTCCCGGGTTAAAGAATTTTGCATGAGGCAATATAAGAACGAAAATCCTTAATTGTTGGAGAATTTTACATATTCTAGAAATAACAAATGATATTTCATTCTTGTTTTAAAAATAGCAACGAGAATGTTAACCCAACAATCATTCCCAATGATAATACGGCACTGAGAAAACAATGGCAAATTAGCTCAATCGATTTGTTTTTAACATCCACTTTTAACACTTTCTTTGAACATCAACCTTCACTTTCTATTATTTTATTCCTTTAACAATAAACTCCCCGCAGAGATGTCACAGACACATAATAAAAGGAGTACTTATTCTACATTCGCGAAAAAAGTATCTGATAAACCCATAATGTTCGCTCACATCACGCTAGCACGCCAAAAATTTCTTTTTTTCTCTATTTAGCTCTTCAACTTTCTATATTTTTGCTTTATTTTTATTGCGTCCCGCCCATTGTATTACGGTAAAGCCGTCTTTCTTCCTGGAAAATGGGCGGAAGAAAAACTGAAGATTGCTGTTATCGAAAAAGAATTTTAGAAACCATGTCAGGAGAACAAATTTAGGGTGGGAGATTTACTTTGATATAAAGACTCGATGCGCTACTGACATTTTAGCATTTTGTTGCTACATCCGAGAAAACAGGATAAAGGATTGCTGTTTCAAACTGACAGCATGTTTACAATGAATGAACTAAGTCTAAATACATTTTTATCGGATGACATAAGGCATAAAAATGCGCGGATGCACCAGAGGGTGCCACCAGTACTTTTAAAAAAACAAGGATACACTTTTGGATTCTCAGGAAACAAACTTCCAAACTTTTTAGTGCAATTAAGTAATTACGAATTAGCGTTAGCATAGTGGGTGATTCCCAGAGCCAATATAGGTAGTGTTTCTGCCGCTAAATTGAGGTGTCTCCTCTTTAAGATACACTATGACGCAAAAGTTTAGGCAATGACGTCATTCAGCTTTAAAATGTAGAATTATGACGTCAGAATTACAAAAACCTGTAAATATATTCAAAAACTGATTTAAAATGCTATGTACAAAAGACAGTCGTTTTATTTGCTATAATACTAATTTTTTTCATAAAAATTCAAATGTGCTTGTCGCAAAAGTTTAGACACTATTCTAAATTTCTTTGAATATTCGCTGGCATATGCAAATTTAGAATCGATGATGTCACAAATTTGGAGTACTTAAGTTCTGCAAACGATTGCGCTTCATAGTCGACATGCCGAGAGCTAAAGAAATTCAAGTGAATGAGGTTTCAAGGATTTGGCAGTTGAAAGGTGAAGGGAAGAGCGTTTCTGAAATTTCTGCTATTATTAATAGGTCAAAAAAATCTATTTATCGAGTTTTATCGAGTGGTTCCGAATATAAAGCAAAATGTCGGTCTGGGAGGCCACGTGTGACAAATGTACGAGAGGATCGCCTGATACAAAGACTAGCGAGTACTCAACAAATGAGCGTACGTGGAGTTCAAAGCTCATCGGGACTCTGTATCAAAGGATACGATTCGTAGACGAATTTTGGAAAAAGGAACAATCGTTTATAGCAAAATGCAGAAGAAACCAGCTCTGAAACCACATCATAAGTTACAAAGACTTATGTGGCCTCGAAAGCATATGTCATATGGAGAGAAATGGCAGTCAGTCATATTTAGTGATGAAAAAAAGTGGAATCTGGATGGTCCAGATGGTTGTTTATCGTATTGGCATGACTTGCGGAAGGAACCTCGACGTTTTTTTAGTCGCAGACAAGGAGGGGGCTCGGTGATGGTTTGGGCAGCCTTTTGCTATAATGGAAAAGTATCTCTGACCTTCACCAGTGGTCGTCAAAATTCACAGCATTATACACAGACATTAGAAGAAAACCTACTGCCATTTGCTGAGCTTCTAGGGGGTCCTCAGTGGGAATTTCAGCAAGACAATGCTTCAATTCACACTGCAAAACATTCAAACTCTTGGTTTAATTCCCATAATATAAGAGTTCTCGACTGGCCAGCATGTAGCCCAGATCTTAACCCTATAGAAAACCTTTGGAGCATCATGTGTCGCAAAGTATATAGCAACGCTAGACAATACTCTTCTGAAAAGGAACTTAAGACATCTATTGAGAATGCATGGTACGATATCGATCCACAAACTATGCAAGATTTTGTTTCTTCCATGCAATCTCGTGTATATGACGTAATACATAAGCATGGATGCGCAACCAGGTTTTAAAAATTGTTTATTTCGATTTTATTTAATTTGTGTCTAAACTTTTGAGACAGCAGTTTATTTTTGTTACCATTTAATTTATTGCAATATGCACAATTCCACTTTTCTTTGTTATAAATATTGTTTATATGTACAGCACATTAATTTCAAGCAGTGATTTGAAAATTGAATAAATATTTTTCAAAGTATGTAAGAATTTCTTCATTGTCTAAACTTTTGCGTCATAGTGTATTATCTCTGTCCTTTGTTCTGTCGCCCTTGATTAAGAAAAAACTAGAAATAGAGGAATGGGTCATGACGGTTCACGTTCAGAGCATTTTCAGATTTTCCACAAATCAGGCATTTGTTGTAAGGTAAGTCGATAAGTGTCTCTAAATAGTTAGCTGCAGTGGCGTAAGCTGGGTTTTGAGTTGTTGTTGTTTTATGGAGGGGGGGTGGGGTGGCCAATGACCTCCCTCCACCTTTTATCCAACAATGTTTTAGGTCTCTAAAAACTTAATGCCCAGGCAGTTTGGCTGTGACGCTAAAAATTCCGTGACTTCTTGTGTGCTACGCTTCTGGTTCACTGCTGCCATGTGTTAACAAAAGACTCCACAATATGAACTGCCAAGGAAACATTAAAGCAAATAACATATAACGTATTATCATATGCTTCCGTTTTAATTACAGTAAAACCTCCCTAAAGCGACCACGTTCCGTCCCAATAAAAATGGGTCGCTCCGAAAGATGGTCTCTTAATGTAGGTCATGTTTAAATCTAGATTTTAATTGTTGAAAAAAGGTAACAATTAATGTTACTAAAATTTATTTTTCACATTAGGAAAAAATATGAAAATTTAAGTATCAAAGCAAAAGTTAATTACATAATTTAATTAGTGCAGAGTTTAAAAAAGGAATACATTGATGTTTGCTTTGATTTTACAGTTTTATCTTGTATAACTTTTATTTCCAATTCCTTTCGAAGTTCAGTAAATAAATGCAATTCTTTTTTGGACGGAAGCAAATTATGACGATTTCATTAATTTATATATTTCTTTGAGAGTTTCCTGACAGAATAGAGCAGGGTAGTTTATTGACCGTCATCCTTAATTTGTCATCAGAGTTAAATACATTGCCTAAAAAGGCACAAAGGGGTTTAAACACTTAAATGTTACCGGAATAAATAAAAATTCTAAACTTAGTTTAGAAGTTTGGTGAATAATGCGCTTTCCGGAATTATTATTCTAATAAAATCTTCTTCTAGAGACCAAGAAAAAACGGAATTTGTTTCATTTTCTTAAAAGAAATGGGTCTCTCGGGAGGGAGTTCAACTGGGGGGGGGGGGGAGGGGATTCTCTGAATAGAGGTAAAATTAGTATTGAGCCTATGGGAATAAATTTCGTTCTATGAAAAAATGGTCGTTCAGGGAGATGGTCGCACAGGGAGGTTTCATTATACATGAATAAAATTTGATCGTAAAATCAACAAAGACAACCACAAATATGTTTGGACTAGCGATAGTACTAAGGCTCTAAACGTAACAAAATTTCACTAGTACCTATAGTTAAGCTGAAATTGCAAATTAAATTGTTAAAACTAAAAAAAGCAGCGGTTCATACACAAAAGCGGTTAGAAAAAATAAATCCTTGCATGTATTAAAGCATTAAATAAAAATGAATATATTCCGATGTATCGGTATTTTCGCTCGGTATTTTTCGGATACGATGTCTTAAAATATATCTACATCATAAACATATATGTATCATACACAAAAGCGGTTAACAAAAATAAATCCTTGCATATATTTTTTTTTTAAAGGCTGCCATCATTACTTTAAAGGATTTAACCCTTTGAAGGGCGGTTGGACATATATGTCCCACTTACTTTTAATTCTTCAATGTCTAATTGGCGCCAAAATTTTTCAAGAAATTTTTTCTTTTATATCTTATGTGAAGAAAAGTAGTTACTTATTTTCAAATAAGATTGTTTATAAATCCTGGTATCAATCAATCATTTTAACTTTTTGGCAACAGAAGCACCTTGCTCCTGAAAGGGTTAAACGATAAAATCTCGATCCATGAGACATTAAAAGAAATCCGTTACGCTAAAATGATTTCACAAAAATAAATTTAAGAAGATTGACTCCTTTGAACCTTGGGCGTAGCCTCCATTTTCTGAATTATTTCCGGTATTTAACCTCACCCCCACAGAATGTAATTTTATTGTTATGGTCCTCTCTTCGATCATGAAGACGGGTTATTACTTCGGCTACTTTAAAAAAAACGGAGCCGCATCTCGCAATCGCATCAAAGTAATTTCTGAGGCTAATGTGGTGAAAATTGTCGGACACAAACAATGGAAGCTGCCAAAAGCGCTCATGTGAGACGCCCACAATTATTGGATAGACATTGTTGAAAATAGTGACAAACAGGTAAAGCTACTAGCTGGGTTGGACAGAATTAAAGCTTTCGTCAGATTTTGGGTGTTCGCGTGTGCGTATGGTTTTTTTTTAAGAAAGGGAAATTAGGATTCGCGAAATTAATGATTTTACACCATTCTTTTCGGCGTCCTACTTGTATCTACAGAATGTAAGGGTAAGGCTGCAGAATGAACTAAACAACCGGTAAAGAGCCGGTATTGCATATTATGACAAGTCGATTTAGCAGCTTTTATTCCACTTTCCCTCCCTCCTTACATGTCACATAGCAAATTCGACATATTCAAATGAAAACCCGGTTGTAACGTAACCGTTGCGTAAGCTTCCTACATTTGCTTTTTTCGTTAGATTTCAGAAAATCTGTGGTAAATTCCGAATTAACTCCGGTGGATGAGTAAGATTTAAATTATTTGGAAGTCGCAAAGAGTTTTTCAAATTTTTACGATTTTGGGGTTTTGTAGTTGGGCAGGCGGAATTTTCAGAATTTTTGAATGCGTAGCGGACAAATCCAGTTATTGCGCTCGTGAATCAACTTAATAATTTACGAATGGTATTTATTTGTAAAATCTTAATTGTTTAAATAAAAGGTTGACTATAGTTACCTATAAGCATAAATGATATGACCAGCACCCCATTTCTCTCGCTAGTGTGGAGGGATCCTGCGCAGTGACTCCTTTTTTTTCAGTTAGTTCTGGTCCATTACGTTATTCCTTTAAGATATAAACTCTTGTTTTCGCCTTTTCAATTAGCCCATTAGCCAGTACTCGGGGCTATATTCGAGGGGTTCTTCGAACCCATTTTAATTATTTTATTTTATTTTCTCGCACTGAGGATGGTGAGCCGGGAATCCTCGAAACTATCGTATGTGAATTTTGTGTCATATTTGTACGTATTTGTGCGTTAAATCGTTGTTGAAGATTTTAGCTTATAGTTACACATAGATTTAACTAATTGCATATAGAGTAGGTTGCCAAATCTGACGGATATTTTATACAGAAATTTCGAATTCCCACAAGAAAGTTTGAATATTTATCTTTTTTTATATAATGCTAGACATTCCGAAAATAAAATAAAAGAAAATTACCATTCAAAATTTTCTGGTATAAATCCGGGATTTCTGAATAAAATATCCGCCAGATTTGGCAACACTGCATTATCAGCAATTATTTCGCTTTCATTATCATTGAAATCACACAAATTCATTTCCAAAATGGGTAATATTATAAAAATACAATAAAATAAAATATAACTTCCTCTAAAGTCACAGACTGTATTATTTTACTGATGTTAGTCATACAACTGAGATTACAGTATAATGCTTTCGACATTTAATCTATTCAAGACTGTGATCACAGTCTCCCGCCTGCAAAGTGTAAAAATGAAAATCTTATAAAAACAAAACAAATAATGCAAAATTTTAAAAACAATTAAAGATTACTTTACTAAAAAACTCATTCTAAAACTGATTGCAAGTATTCAAAAACGTTTTCGTTTCTTCATACTCGAATAATCGAAGACTTATCAAAGAAATCAAATGCTTAATCTAATCGCTTGCCCGATCGCTTATCTTTGTTAACCTTTTCATCTTTTGCATCTTTATCCGAATACTTCACACGTTCCATTTCAGAACGCCTACCTCATGTAAATCAAAATACGAGCGTACATTTCTACCATCACATCATTTCTAAAAAGAACAGTTGATGTATTTGTCTGGCAGGTCTCTTGGGTTACATTCGAAGAAATCTGTCGGAAATCCATCTCCCTTTTACAACTCTTTTATTTAACAAAACTTGGTTTTTGAATGTAAACATAGACATTTGTAATCGATTTTTCACTCACCGCCTGATAGGCTAGGATTATAAAAATTATGTATACAGGCTTGTTTCCTATGACAAAAAATATTCTAATACATTGAAAAGTTAAATGTAAATTAATAAATTAATTTTAAAGGCTTTTTCTGTCAATCGGGCGCGCAGGTAATAAATCGTACAATATTTTTTAGTGTTACTACTGTAGAGTGTATACGAATTACTACAACGATGAAATTAATGGCCAGACACTTCTCGACAAAACAGTCCTTATGGCTGCAAAACGGCAAAGTGGTGTCTAGGTATAGTAAAGTAGCCATGCGCTACTCAATGAAATCGCCTACGGTGCCACCTGGTGGAAAACTACAGAGTCACCATTCCTATCTCTAAAACCGAAAGAGATAGGGAAAAAAGTGATTTACAAAGTTGTAGAGCATCATCGATTTAGTTCAAAAAGACACCTTGTGGACATTGATGCGAAGAATAGAACGGTTAAAACGCGCATTTGGTTTTTCGTGATTTCCTACACTATGACGTGATAAAATGATCTTAGAAAAAAAAAAAAAAAAAAAGAAAACTAGTTATCTATATACCTTTATTTGAGATGTTCAAACTTCTCACCGTTCGAATGCAATGCGCATTTGGATGAACATTTGTGCTAAAGATAATCATTTCTCCTTCCGTTCAAGTTTCGTGACGTCACAGAGAAGCAAATCACGAAAAAAAATGCGCGTTTTAACCATTCTATTCTTCGCATTAATGTCCACAAGGTGTCTTTTTGAACTAAACCGATGATGCTCTACAACTTTGTGAATAGCTTTTCCCCCCTAACTCTTTCCGTTTTCGAGATAGAAATGGTAACTCCGCAGTTCTCCACCAGGCGGCACCGTAGGCGGTTTTATTCAGTAGCGCATGGCTACTTTATTATTACCTAGACACCACTTTTATGAATATAGCAGCAACCGTTCCGAAGTTAAGAGTGTGGCAAGGGTCTTTAGTGGGATTACTGTATATAAAATAAAGAGCGTAATACTCTTTTATTCTTTAATAGTTTAATATAAATTAGATTATGATTGCGTCGATTATACGTTTGGCAAATAATTTAGAAATCCTGAATAGACAGCTTAAATAATGTATTTTTTTTTTCTTTCTTGTTGCCATATCTTAAAAAAGACTCAGAGCAAAAATTATACATTTTCTAAATAAATTTACTAGTTCACGCTTTCTACCTAGTGCAAATTAAAGCATTACATTTTCAACAATCGGGACCCACTCCAAATTACTTATTTTATAAATTTCTTAGAATTAGATGAATTGAAATCATAAAATTAGGCTTTATTTTAAAAATAAACATTAAACGCTTACAAAAGAGAGTCTTTTTTATTGTAATCTATTTTTACTTTTATTCTATTTTTACTTTCGTCTTCTAAACAATGCTTATATCAGATTAGACAGAATTTTCAAGCATTTCTCAGTTGGTTTAATACACTTTTCAGCTTCAAAGGTGATTCTCTATTGAAACTCCGATAACTCAACCCCTCCTCAAAAGAAAAAAACCAGTGGGTTTATTGACATTTTACATAATTTGCTATTAAAATACTTTTAAGGATTGTTTTTGACTAGTTTAATGCTATTACATAAAAGGTGTTACCTGTGATTTCGCCCACATAAGATTCTAAGAAAGAACCAATGCTACCAAGCAATAAATTCCCCAGATAGGGGAGACCGGGCCTAGTTGATTACAGGGGTAAGTAGAAGCAGTCCTCATGAATCGCCTGTTTGTGGATAGAATGCGCAACCAGTCACAGAGTACCTTTCTTATTGCTTTTTACAATCCTCATTGTAGTTTTGAATCGTTACCTACGTGCAGTGGACATTTATTACGATTTTTCTGTTTTTTGCACTCATAAGTAATTTTTTGTTGCTTCATGCTTTTTCTCATTTCTAATACTTATCTTAATATTTGCGATTTAACTTGTGCAGTTTTTCTTAGTGTATTATTAACTGTACCTACCCCATATGTGATTTACTTGGATTATTTATGCTTAGAGGATTACGTGTCCCTTTTGTGAAGAAATTTATTAGTAGGTGCATTGAACACGGGGTAAGTTGGCTCGGTGTTTGGTGTGTCCTGCGCGCCTATTCCGATCAAACGCCCGCAAAGTTGTGAAAGCTATTCCGCAAAAGGGAGGGTTTACGAGAGAAGGGGGAAAAGAACTGAAAGTCGCTATTCCAAACAAACATCTTTCACATTCCGCAACTGCTGATGTCACGTACGATTTAAGAATAAGAGAATCGATTTTTAATCGAATATTAGCATGTATTAACCAATGAGAGTGCATCAACAACTTTTAAAGGGACAGAATATAATGTTTTGAATAATAGCTGACCAGTTGAAGAATATTTCTTTTAAATGTTAAATTTAAAAATACTTAATATCCGAGTATTATTTTAATAACAAGCTCATATTACGTATTAATATTTTTATTGCTCTAGCTTATTCCCATGAATGTATCACCTATTTTCCTATCAAATTAAAATTTATTAATTTAAAATTACGGACTATCGCGCCTATTCCGATCAAACGCTTTTCTCCTGTAACTCCCCTTTCCTCGTGGATTTGCGAGGCGCGTGTAAAATCACGAAACAGATCAAACGTGCGGACGGTTTCACTCTCGCAGAGCAATCGCAAATGAGGCTGTCACGTGATAACTATTTGCGGGAGGTACAAAAGAGTCGTAAGTAGTAAAAAAAGATGGCGGACTTTTGATAGCATAGCGTGCAAAGAACCATGTGACGCTTGCAAAATGCTGTTATAGTAAATTTTGTGCTGCAAATAAATAACACAGATTTTTAAAATCACTTGTTATAGATAGGAGCTAACATCAAAACAAAACATAAGGGGAATACTCAATTAAAATACAGGTATGTGAAATGTTTTTTTCAGTGTTACGGTACCTTTTGATATGTTGTATTATCGTGAAAGATAGCTTTTTTTTTTTTTTTTACTACTATAAAACCTTTACTTTTTTTCTTAGTTATTACCAAGATAAGTCATATATCATTAGAATCTTGGTATTGACAGTTTTGACTTTTATCTCGTGAAAGCGAAATACTATCGCATCCATTAAAAAAATATTTGTTTTCTTTTTGTAAAATTATGATATTTATTTGGTTTCTAATAATTTAGTAATGAAGTTTTTATATATTTTTGTTACTAATCCCTAAGAATTAGATTTGATGATTTATAATTATAATAATAATAATAATAAAGCTGACACATGAACTGCTGTATTTAAACAATAAGTTTAATTTCTTATTTTTCTGCAGTAAGCAACAGACAATTTCCATGACTTGTGGATAAGTTATTTTCGATAACTGTATCGTATTAATTTGTTCAGCATTTTATGTTAATTTGAATAAATTTTAAATGCACACGTAAGAAATAAAATTGATAAAATATAAATTTGTAAAGATACTTTTATTAATTAAATACTGTTTATCATCGAGATTTTCATTTTTAAAGCTTATCTGTAATCGTGCAATGAAGAAGTAAAAATATATATCATAACTAAATAAACATAGTATGAATTATTAAAAAATGTTTAAATCATAATTCTTGAAACTATATTGTGACATTTATAAATATGTCTTATCTTGAAAATTGTTTTTACTCTTCAGTATAATACAACATGTTAATAATAATAAAACACTGAAAACATTTCACATTGTGACTGGTTGAGAGTATGTAAGGATGTATGATTGAGTATTTATTATGTGAAAGTATTTAATTCACAGAGATCAAATATTATTACTTATTCAGTTTAATTGGGGGGGGGGGGGATAAACTACTCTATCTGCATTACATCTAAGACAAAATAATATTAATAGTAAAGATGATAATAAATACTAGTCAGTTTGCAGATAACAAATGTCTGTATTATTTTCAAACTGAAAAAAATCTAATTAGCTGAAAGTTATAATTTAATGATGTTTATTAACAAATTTAAGTTTTTAAGTTAAATGACTTCAACATTTTCGATTAAGATTAACATCTTAATTGGTATTTATTTCTCTAGTACTTGTTGGCTTAAAAAAGAAATAAAAGAAAATCCTGCTGTATAGTACATTTCTCAAATAGGGTAGATGTGCCAGTAATAGACACCCTTAAGAAATTTCTTTTAAAATTATTTTTTATTAATAAATTATAATCATTATATTCCAGTTTTTTCAATATTATATTAATCTATCAACAATATTTAACTATTCTGATAGTTTCATTTCCGAATATGAATAAAAACTCAATTTTAAATAACAGAAATATATCAAAACACCCCAAAAGTCCAGTAATGGACACTCTCTGTTTCAGTAATAGACATCCCACAAAAAGTAACAGATATAATTGTTTTTATGACTATTTAGAACCAGAATTTAATGAAAGCATACTAATGAAACCAAACACTGATTTTCAAATAAATTTAACAATTAGGATGCCAGTATTTAATAAAATATTTGTGATAATCATTCACTGTTTGCATCAATTATTGTAATTATCAGAAGATAGATATTTTAATTATTTTAGATGGGTAGTTTAAAATACTAAATATCAAGCAATTACAGCTGTCAGATTATTGAGACAGTGGGAGATTTAAAAGTTAATAATAATTAAAAAAAAAAAGTTTTTGAGTATTAGTGTATAGCAATAGCTTTGTCTCACTATTTTTAACAACTTCCAGAGACTACTTGAAATATTACTTGTAATAATTAATATTACAAATATGAAAAAAATGATACTGTGAGTTGGATATTTTAAACACTAAATAAAATAATTCTCAAAATAAAACTGTAGAATTGATGTTTGAGGCCACTAATCTGCAGATTTACTAGTTTCATGATTACTATAACTTTAATTAACATTACAGTAATATATATATATTTTTTCAGAGATGAATAAGGGAACATTTAAGACAGATTTTTAACAATTTCTGTAACTTAATTGTTTTTATTTAAATGGGGAGGGTTAAGCTCTATGAGCCCCTGTTTGACTATTCCCTTAAATTATATTTTTTGCTTCTTCACTTGTTTGATTGCCATATTATAAAAAGTGCAAGTCAGAGTTATCATATTCATTAAAAAAAAAAAATAATAAATTATTGAAATTTTATTAACCATATAAAATAACTTAAAAGCAGCTATTTATAAAAGTTTTGGTGTTATTACATTTTGGTAAGTGTAATTTAAAAATTAAATTTGTTATTTAGGTCTTCAGTTAAGTCAATATTTTATGTAATATAAACATTACTGAAATTGCATTTTTAGCAATGTATACACGGGGTGTCCATTACTGGAAAATGACTATTAATAATGCAAGATTATAAAATATGCAAGAGGAAGTTATGAAACAAATAATAAAAGCTAAATTTTCATTGGTTATTTTTTTTTTTTATAAACCAAAACATTGAAGGGTGTCTATTACTAGCACATCTACCCTATATTAATTTACACAATAAATTATCAACTTTTAATTTAGTATAAATTTCGTCAGTGCAAATGAAGTATTGATAGGTCTATAGCAAAAGCTTGCTATATTAAGTATGGGTATAATGCTTTTAAGAGTTTTCTAACTTTTTCACTCTAAACAGTGTCTAAACAGTTTGTTTAAAGCTCTGAACTTTTCAAGATTGCTAAATATACTGGAAAAGACATTAATTAAGAGACATTGATAAACATTTTATCATGAAATTTGATGTTTAAAAACTCTACACGTAGCATAAACGTACATTTTCCCCCCTTCGTTTGTATTTAATCATTATAAATAATATGAAATGAAATTGTGTAACATAAATAAAAATAACAATTTCAATAATATTTTGTATTTTAATTTTCAGTTATATAAAAATATATGTACAGTTAGCCCAAGTAATAAGTGATTTTTAAAAGTGACAAAAATGTTAAATTGATTTAAATTGGGGGGGGGGGGGGCTCTTGTGAAAGAATACAATTGCATAGTAGTAGATGTTGTTTCGGTTTGAGCCTATATACATTATTCTTCTTATAAAATTCAATTTAAGAAGTATAAATTAATAATAATAATTAATTAGTATAAAAGAACTTTTATGATACAGCTAATTGTAAAAATAGCCTAGTATAAATAAGCTGAATGAAAAGAACAAGCAACCAAAATAAATTTAACATTGAGCTGCTTCAAAACTTTGCAAAAGAAGCCCGCCCCTTCTATAGTGATAAAATTAAAATAAAAAAAGAGAGAAAACAGGAATAACAATAACACACTCTGCTACTATTATTTCCCATTTTCTGTATCATTCTTTTGGCACTAAAGAAGGAAGCTTTAAAATAAATGCAAGAAAAAATTTCTCGAAATATTTCAGCTTTTCTTTGCGTTGATTTTTAAATATCACGTATTTATCGTAACAAAAATAATTTCATATGTATGTCATCAGTTTTTAAGTGCTCTCTCTGGTTTTTAAACTCTTAATGCCCCCTTCCCCCCTCCATCAGTTAGCCAGTATACATATATATATATACTTAAAATGAAATCGAATGTCTAAAAATCAAAGGGAAAAAATAATACAAAAGTTAATCATAGGAACTTGTAAATGCAAATATATATAAAACTGGCTATAATATAGTATATATATATATATATATATATATATATATACACCAACATATACTTTAAAACTGCAGCTATTATGGCGCCTATATGTGGTACTTCGATTTTTAATTCGTATAATATTTTTAAATATTTTATTTAGCAAAGTATATGCTTATCTAGCGTGAATGACATTCATGCATCCTGCATCCAGAACCAATTTAAGTCATTTTACAGCCCTGCTCCTGATTGCTTTTTTGGAAGTTCCAATCTATAAATCTATTCTTACTGTAATGTATCAATCTGTTCTTTATTTTTCTTAAATGTATTTAATTGTGAGAAAAAATACTATCATAGAAAAGCTGAGGCTTTAAAGCTAAAGTAAAAGGTTAACATAGTCCGTAATTTTAAATTAATAAATTTTAATTTGATAGGAAAATAGGTGATACATTCATGGGAATAAGCTAGAGCAATAAAAATATTAATACGTAATATGAGCTTGTTATTAAAATAATACTCGGATATTAAGTATTTTTAAATTTAACATTTAAAAGAAATATTCTTCAACTGGTCAGCTATTATTCAAAACATTATATTCTGTCCCTTTAAAAGTTGTTGATGCACTCTCATTGGTTAATACATGCTAATATTCGATTAAAAATCGATTCTCTTATTCTTAAATCGTACGTGACATCAGCAGTTGCGGAATGTGAAAGATGTTTGTTTGGAATAGCGACTTTCAGTTCTTTTCCCCCTTCTCTCGTAAACCCTCCCTTTTGCGGAATAGCTTTCACAACTTTGCGGGCGTTTGATCGGAATAGGCGCGCTGGTATCTTGAAAAACAGCAAACAGCGAGAAAAGTGGTTGCAATGCAAGATTTTGGGCACACGAGGCTTGCCCAAACGGAGACACTCAATTTTTTATTTGTGGAAACTGTAACTCTGATGATGATATAGAGTAGGATAGAAGTTACACAATGTTAATGTTTTATTCATTATTTTTATGTCTGTATAATTTATAATTTACACTGTACGGCTATAACGCCTTTGTCTAAACTTACTGGTAATAATGAAATTGATTTCGCTTAACTGCGTGTGTTATTTGAGCTTCATTTAAAATTTTATAAAGCGTGTGCCAACCTACCCCATAGGTATAGGCAACTTGCCCAGTGACGGGGTAGGTTGGCGCACAATTTTTCTTTTACTTTAGGCTTCTGCTAAACATAAACTACAAAAGCTACACACTCAAAACTCCGGGTATTTATAGCCAAATGTCTGTTCTTTAAAAGTGCAGTTAATGTTTGTTAAAAAAACTTAAATAAAAAATTTATAAAAATTAAAAACTAAAAACTGCGCCTACTAGCCCCGGTCTCCCCTAATTGAAAACAAGAAAGAAAATCGTGGATCAAGAACAGATTTCGGAAAAGTATTCGATTTCGTTCCTGAAACTCCATATAGGTGTACAGATTTGTATATATACTACTAGACACCGGGAGATAGACTACCCCCTCATCTAGTTGAGGTCTGAAATTTCAGGATTAGACTGAATTCGATTCGCATATTAAAATGCAACTGGTCTGCCAAGTCATACCTTGGTGGAAACCACATGCAAACCTGATTATAGTGGTGGATCGGTAGGTTTATCATTGTGCTTTCCTGCACTCGTAGTTATGAAAACAGGGAGGGCTGGGAGCAGGAAAACACAATGGTAAACCTACCAGTCAACCACTGAAATCAGGTTTGCAGGTGGTTTCCCCTAAGGTATGAGTTGGTATACCAGTCACATTTTAATATTCGAATCGAATTTAACTAATCCTGTAATTTCAACCGTCAACTGGATGAAGTGATGTTTTGTGCAGCTACCTCCTGACTATAAATGATACGCTAAAATTTAATTCTGTTATAAAACGGTTTATACAAACGGTTAAACTGTGTTATAACACAGTTTAAAATTTCCTTTCAGCAATTTCCGTCAATAAATGAAATGTACTTGAATTCTTTTCTGCAGTCCTGTATAGGACCTATAGAATTTACACGCACTAAATAATAGGTAAAAAATTAGTTAAATTTAAAAACGCATACCACAATGGAAAACGCAAATGTATCAATTATCGCTGTACGTACACTGTATCGCTGTATAGTTATACAGTGCTATAACTAAATTATTTTGCATGTCGGTATAAAATGAATGATAAACGCTAGGAACACCCTATTCACACAGCAAGCATCTTCTAGTGCACCACAGTCATGTACACTATATGGCCAAAGGTGACCGGTCACTTGCGATTTTAGACGTTTTGTTAAATATTTAGAAAAATACACGAGGAATTAACCTGAAACTGCAGGTGTGTAAGCAGTACAGGATATATTATATATTTCCGCGAAGATTTTTTTCCCGAAACCCCATAGGGGACCGTCGACGAATTGAAAAAGAACGAATATCTTATGGATAACCCTTTTAAAACTAATGGAGCAAAAGCGTTTAAACTCGAGATTATTAATAAGTGGCTTATTGTAATATACTGTGTTCATTTTTATGAGAATAGCATGTATACTCGCAGAGAAATTAAGGTTTTTATAAAACCATTCCCAGATTTCGCCAAGTTTTTTGCTTATAATTTGCAGAGTTCTTAATATACAAAAAAAGTTGTTTTCAGAAAATATGACAAACGACATTGTACACAATACCTGCAATCAGAATTAAAAAATAATAAAAATTGGATGAAAAAGGAGCAGGTTTGCTAAAAATGTTTCACTGCACATGCGAGAATACAATCAAAATATAATATGCATAATGTATTAGCTGAGTATATAGAGCAACTTTTGTGAAAGTCTCAAAATCATAGCATGAAAATTCTGAAAATTAGCATCGATAGAATAAGCTCGAAATCCGTTGTTCCCCCAAAAAAGCAAAAAGATGAGGGGTTGTATCAAATATCTGTTGATTAGTGCCAAGATAACGTACACAATATTGCACGTACTACTACATTTGGATACAACCCCTCATCTTTTTGCTTCCTTTTATGAACAACGGATTTCGAGCTTATTCTATCGACGATCATTTTCAGGCTATGATTTTAAGACTGTCACAAAACTTGCTCTATACGTTTAGCTAATACATTATGCCCATTATATTTTGATTGCATTCGAGCATGCGCAGTGAATCATTATTTAGTAAACTTGCTCACTTTTCATACAATTTTTATTATTTTTTCATTCTGATTGCAGGGTATTGTTTACAATGTTGTTTGCCATATTTTCGGAAAAGAACGTTGTTTTATATTAAGAACTCTGCAAATTATAAGCAAAAAACTTGGCGAAATTTTATACTGTTTTTATAAAAACCTTCATAAAAATGAACACAGTATATCATAATAAGCCACTTATTAATAATATCGTGTTTGAACGCTTTTGCTGCATTAGTTTTTACAGGGTTATCCAAAAGGTATTAGTTCTTTTTCAATTTGTTGACGGTCCCCTATGGGGTTTCGGGAAAAAAAATCTTCGCGGAAATATATAACATATACTGTACTCTCTACACACCTGCAGTTTCAGGTTAATTCCCCATGTATTTTTCTAGATATTTAACAAAACGTCTAAAGTCGCAAGTGACCGGTCATCATTTGGCCATATAGTGTATCACTTTCAATATGTTTGAAATAGTGTTAGACCGGAACGGCTGGTATTACAGAATGAGTTAAAACTCGATTCGCATATTAATACGCAATCGGTCTGCCAAGTCCTATCTTGGTGGAGAATACCTGAAAACCCGAATTTAGCGGTTGACTGGTAGGTTTACCATTGTGCTTTCGTGCTTCCCTTCCTCCCCGTTTTCAGACTTTTCGATGCAAGAAAGCACAAAGGTAAACCTACGAGCCAACCGCTAAAATTGGGTTTTCAGGTGTTTTCCACCAAGATAGGACTTGGCAGACCGATTGCGTTTTAACTAGCTCTGGAATTTCAGCCGTGAACTCGATGAGGTGATTGCCTGTGCTGCCGTCTTCCAGTGCATGTAGCATTATTAAAGTACCCCGTAACCGATTTTTTCTTCATATGCCATAATGTAACGGATTTCGTTTGAGTGTCACAATAAGCAAACTTAAAATGCTACACACTTCATTTTCAATACTGAACGTTCCATAGTAAAGCTGAGAAACATACACTATATGGCCAAAGGTGACCGGTCACTTGCGATTTTTGACGCTTTGTTAAATATCTAGAAAAATACATGAGGAATCAACCTGAAATTGCAGGTGTGTAAACGGTATTGTATAGGTCATATATTTCCGTGAAGATTTTTTTCCCGAAACTCCATAGGGGACCGTCAAAAAATTGAAAAAGGACGAATATCTTTTGGATAACCCTGTAAAAACTAATGGAGCAAAAGCGTTTAAACTCGAGATTATTAATAAGTGGCTTATTGTAATATACTGTGTTCATTTTTATGAGGATAGCATGTATACTCGCAGAGAAATTAAGGTTTTATAATAACAGTCCCAAATTTCGACAAGTTTTTTGCTTATAATTTGCAGAGTTCTTAATATAAACTAGTTGGATGTGCCAATCCCAAAACTTTCTTCTATCTTATACATCTTAATATTTCAAAACCTAGTTACACATGTTAATACTTCAATATTATTAGTTCAATACTATACCAACTTTGATTTTCATCTTAAATTTCTGCTCAAGTCAATTAAACGGACTAAAAACGAGTTAATCTATATCATGATATTTGTTAAAATTATTAATTTTTCCTTATTCTGTCGTTATCAGCTGTTTGCGAATAGCCGGCATAGCAGGAAGCGAGTTCCCGCCGCTGCATGACCCGCCGATGCACAATAGAACTACGAAAAATCAAGAAAAGTATACAAAAATCGCTAGCACGGAGCCCCTTTACCGCGCAATATTTCCAAATTCAAGGAGAACCTGTTGGCCAAAGCCAAAAACAAGCACAAACATTTTGGTTCAATTGTATGCATAATTTTATACGCTGTCCGATGGTACAATAATGAAAATGGCACAGAGATCGGGATTATAGCGCCCCCTTCTTTCGGAATTTTTTCAAGTTCAGGGAGGACTTGTTTGCCATAGCCAGAAACATGCACAAAAAATTTGGTTCAATTATATGGATAACTTCATACACTTTTCGATGGTACAATAATGAAAATGGTAATCGCAATTATAGTGCCCCCTTCCGGCAGAATTTTTCCAAATTCAGGGAGGACCTTCGTGACATGACCAAAAATAAACACATAAAATTTGGTTCAATTCTATGCATAACTTCATACACTTTTCAGCGGTACAATATTCAAAATGGCACAATAATTGTACAAAAATCGCTATTACAGCGCCCCCTAACGGCGAATTTTATGCAAATTCATGGAGGACCTGCTTGCCATATCCAAAAACTTAAAATAAAAATTTGGTTTAATTCTATGCATAACTTCATACACTTTTGGACGGTACAATATTCAAAATCGCACAAAAATCGCTATTGAAGCGCCCCCTACCGGCGAATTTTTTTCCAAATTCAGGGAGGACCTGGTTGCCATAGCCAAAAACTTAAAATAAAAATTTGGTTTAATTCTATGCATAACTTCATACACTTTTGGACGGTACAATATTCAAAATCGCACAAAAATCGCTATTACAGCGCCCCCTACCGGCGAATTTTTTCCAAATTCAGGGAGGACCTGCTTGCCATAGCCAAAAACTTAAAATAAAAATTTGGTTCAATGCTATGCATAACTTCATACACTTTTCGATGGTACAATATTCAAAATCGCACAAAAAACGCATTTACAGCGCCCCCTACCGGCGAATTTTTTCCAAATTCAGGGAGGACCTGCTTGTCATATCCAAAAACTTAAACTAAAAATTTGGTTCAATTCTATTCATAACTCCATACACTTTTGGATGGTACAATATTCAAAATCGCACAAAAATTGTTATATCAGCGCCCCCTACCGGCGAATTTTTTCCAAATTCCGGGAGGACCTGCTTGCCATAGCCAAAAACTTATAATAAAATTTTGGTTTAATTCTATACATAACTTCATACACTTTTTGATGGTACAATGGCGACAGACAGACGGACAGACGGACAGACGGACAGACGGACGGACGGACAGACGGACAGACGGACAGACGGACACACAGACAGACAGACATTTTCTATAAACATGTTTTTTGGAATCTCTGACCCCTAAAACATGCAAATCCGTTGAAAACCGGAAGTCGAAAAAAATTTCGATTACAATACTTTCTTCTATTGAAGATAGAAGAAAGTAAAAAAATGTTTTTTTAGAAAATATGACAAACAACATTGTACACAATACCCCGCAATCAGAATGAAAAAATAATAAAAATTGGATGAAAAATGAGCAGGTGTACTAAAAATGTTTCACTGCGCATGCGCGAATGCAATCATAATATAACGTGCATAATGTGTTAGCTAAATGTATAGAGCAACTTTTGTAAAAGTCTCAAAAACATAGTTTGAAAAGTCTGATAATAATCGTTTATAGAATAAGCTCAAAATCCGTTGTTCCCAAAATGAAGCAAAAAGATGAGGGATTGTATCCAAATACAGTATTACGTACAATATTGTGTATGCTAAATTGGCACTAATCAATGGCTATATGGATACAACCCCTTATGTTTTTGCTTCATTTTGGGAACAACGAATTTTGAGCTTATTCTATAAACTATTATTATCAGACTTTTCAAACTATGCTTTTGAGACTTTTACAAAAGTTGCTCTACACATTTATCTAACACATTATGTACATTATATTTTGATTGCATTCGCGCATGCGCAGTGAAACCTTTTTTAGTAAACATGCTCATTTTTCATCCAATTTTTATTATTTTTTCATTCTGATTGCGGGGTATTGTGTACAATGTTGTTCGTCATATTTTCTTAAAAAAACTTTTTTTTATATTAAGAACTCTGCAAATTATAAACAAAAAACTTGGCGAAATTTGGGACTGTTTTTATAAAACCTTAATTTCTCTGCGAGTATACATGCTATCCTCATAAAAATGAACACAGTATATTACAATAAGCCACTTATTAATAATCTCGAGTTTAAACGCTTTTGCTCCATTAGTTTTTACAGGGTTATCCAACAGATATTCGTCCTTTTTCAGTTTTTTGACGGTCCCCTATGGGGTTTCGGGAAAAAATCTTCACGGAAATATATGACCTATACTATACTGTTTAGACCCCTGCAATTTCAGGTTAATTCCTCATGTACTTTTCTAGATATTTAACAAAACATCTAAAATCGCAAGAGACCGGTCATCATTTGGCCATATATTGTATATCAATTATATGACATTCCGGGTATATTTACGGCAGTTAGAAAGCGGACGGACAGACAAATAGACAGTCGGGCGAACCGAAGTCAGAATCATTTTTCAACTGTGTTGGAACGTGTTAACAAAAATAACACTTGGATTATGGAGAAGGGAAAAAACACCGGAACTTATTTTACATCCACTCTCACACAGTTTCGATAATCGATAAATATCAAAAACTTCAAAATTTAAAAAATCTAAATCTTCTCAAATCCCCTGATCAACAGCACGAAACTTTCTGACACTTTTTCTGACTCATTTTTAACACTTTCCAACAAAGTTGAAAAGTGTTTATGAATTCGGTTTCTATGTCCATCTGGCCGTCTGTCCACGCTCTAACTCAGCGCTGAAGGGGAATATTCAACTGTGGTATGTTTCTGAGGTATTTCCTAACTGAACTAAATTTTTGCATGCGTGTAGTTTATAAATACAAATCTATATATCATATACAGGGCTGCTGAAAGAATTCGGATAAATTTCCGACTCTAGATGGGAATGGCTGAAATCGGGTTTTCAAATGTGTTAATGCGTTTCCAAATGGTTCAATGAAACATCCTATTTTAACTTATTAAGGGGTCTCAGGACTCTTAAAATTGGAAAAAATGAAAAAAAAAGACCATTTCCAACATTTAATATCTTAAAATGTATTTGATTTTAAGACACAATTTTAATTGGAATAAAATATTTAAGTATGTTCTTTCATTTTGCGTATTTAGAAAATTATAAGATGCAGAATTAGCATATACAGGGGGCTCCAAACTATTAGGCATTTTTCGAGCAAAAAATCGGCATAACAGCTTACGCGCACGATTACATAATAAGTGTTTCAACTAGAATGAAAATTTTGGTTCCTACTTATACTTCAAATTGTAATAATTACCCTGAACCTAAATAAATTTGTATTTAAAGCTTTTTTATATTTTTAATACAAAGTTGTATTTAGCTAATGCAAAATTAAGAAAATTTTAACAGTATAATCACCTAAAAAAATATTATTTTGAACAACAAAAAGGAAATTTTAGGTTCAGTTTATACAAACTAACATGAAACATATGTTTTGAAAATTTCATGAAAAAATATTCATAAGTTTTTGAGATATCGTGCGCGTTATGCCCAAAAACGTCATTTGGAGAAAAATGGCTTTAAAGTTTCCGAAAAGATGCTTCAGCTATGGAGCTGGAATAACTGTAAAAGCCATAACTTCAGTTCTAATAGGAATTTCAAGGAAACAATTATATCAAAATGTTCAGAAAAGATAGGAGTTTAACATCTAAAAAAATTAAAATTTCGAAAATTTTAAATCTTTAAGAGTCCTGAGACCCCTTAAACGGTGAAGTTTTGTTACACTATTCTGAATGAGTTATATAATCGTATATATATATATGAGTTATATATGAGTTTCATAATCGATGCTTGACACATGATGTTTTTCTTTCTTGTTAAACTTAAAGGCGCAAAATTGGTAGGAAGAGATTGGAGAGAGAGGAGAGAATTAGAGAGATTGGAATCGAAATGAGTATTCCATTTTTTTATTCATAATTTACTTATTGAGTTATAAGCAAGTGTGGTCACGTGGTGACTGATTTTTCTCCTTCCTTGCGATGTCGCGTGCGGAGATTGGGTTCAAAACGTCTACTTTGGCAGTATTTTCTAAAAGATCTTTTGGCGTTTACCAAAAAATGGAAAACGTCTTTCGATGACATAGTTTCTCAATACCAACACCTGCCCATCTCATGAGCTTCCGAACAAAATTGAATTAAAAAATGTGCCAGAAAATGGTCCCTTTGGACTGGCCTTAAAGAAAACGTTTTCTCAAACACCCTCCTTGTATTAGTCAAATTTCACATTCCATCACAGCAGTCAAATTCTGCCCTTTATTAATATGGAAGGAAAACTTGTCAAGTGTGACAGGATTTCAATTACCGTAAGTTGTTGGTAAGAAGAAAAAAGCGGATTTGTATAGTAATACAGGTAGGTTTCAATGAAAACTTCGCCAAGAGGTCCAGTATAATTGTTTCCCAGCGTTACGCGCACGAGGGAGGCCAGCTGCTCAAGAGCGACAAAAATAATAAACATATAAATAATTATACTTTAATTTTTTTATACAACTTTTCGAAGTTACTTATTGAAAGTGTCTAATTATAATTAAAAATTGATTTTTAGATCCCTATTCTAGGAGAGAAAAAAATAATAACTAATGTTACTGCCGGTAATTGAATTTTTTGTGTCAGGAGCTATTTCTCGGCTTATATTTAAAAAAAATTGCATATAAAACAAGAAAATTGGTAATTTTACAAAGAAATTATGATAAACACGCTGAAGCAGGCAGTTTTAAAACCGAAGAATTATTTTAAACGCTGTTTCATGTTGAAATAGGCCAAAATAAATCAGTTGAAAACTTTTATAGGATCAAAAACTATACATAGCAATTTAACCATATTTTGAAGGATCGTACTTAACAAGATTGTGGTGGATACTGTAAAATCACCTTTTTTTTTCATTTGTATAAATTTTTAAGTTTTTATTTTATTTTTTATACAAAAATTTCACTATCTGTATGAAGATTTAATTCAGAGTTTCAAATAGCTGATATTTGCATACCGTTGCTAGATTTTAAAAAGCCCAAATAATAATATTTATGAACCCTTTTCAATTGAAAGCTATATTTCGATGTGAATATTAAAAAAAGAAAGAAAATTTTAAAATATTTAATTTATTGCGTGCGAAAAGCATTTAACGGTGAAAATTATGTCATATTTAAAATGCCCAAATTATAATATTGCGTAACAATTTCAATTTAAAAATATATTCACACTTAATGGTGAAAATTTTGTCAGACGCTGGTATAATTAAAACTTGTTAATTGCGATACAATTAAAAACGTTTTTCCTTAAGGACAATATTCATGCGACGTAACAGTGGGAATCACGTGGAGTAAAAGTAGCGGCTAGTGAGTTTGCTTACATATTTCACCACTTCATGCAGCATAAATACAGGTAAATGCATGCATAAAATGCTTTAGATTTATTTTGTACGAATTACTATTCGGTAAATGTATGTTAGAAAATTCATATAGTATACCTTTTAATTGAAACAAACAAATCTCATTTTTTAAGTAATAGGGAGTGGGGAATGCATGAACTTACATTAAAATAAAGAAAAAAATCATATAAAGCATATACCTGTTTCTGAAAAGATCTAAAACTCAATACAAAGATAAAATATAAGCATAAATTCTCTAAACACAGTGCTTTTCAATGCTGCGGCTCTGAATGTTATTCCCAAACAGAGGGATTTTTGTAGCCTTTATCCCAAAGGGGGAATAGCGTCATTTTAAAAATTCGGGAGGCAGAGTCAATTTTTACTTAACCATTTTGTGCAAGCTTATTTTCAAAAATTTAAATGATCTTACTTAATCAATCACAAAAACAATCTTCAGATGTCGCGACAATAATGAATGCGGCTTTGAGAACCGAAAAATCCCCCATTGTAAGAGAAATGCATGACAGCCCGATTATAGCATATACCCACTTATCGTGATAATATCATTCAATATTCCGTAATTGGGTAATTTTTTTTAAACAGGGCAAAATAACGTGCCTATAGAGGCTGCGGAACCCGGACGAGGTGTCTAGAGGCTGTAGCTCATAGAGCTCAGAGCTCCGTATTGTAAAGAAAACAATACAATGTTGGGCCGATTAGTTTATAACAATATTTGAAAAATAAGTGTTCTTTTTTTTCTTAAGGAAAATATCAGTGATCAGGCTTGCGTTAGTTAGAAATTTCAGGGGTTTTCTGCTAGTTTTCAACTTATATAATTTACTTATAATTTATTTTTATGAGTACAAGTTTTCATCATCGGTATATCATTTTCCAGGCAGAAAATTTTTATAGAATAATTAATACTTATTTTTCTTTTTCTTATCTGGTAACCGTAAATATTATTTTAACCATTTGAAGGGCAGTGGATTATTATTTACACCACTTAATTTAAATAAAAACATACATTTATTTTACTTAAATAGGTGTCACAAATAAAAATCAAAATATGTTGACATGTTTCGGTTCAATAGTAAAAACCGTATTCATAAAACACACATAATCAATAGAAATGAATGACACTGGGTACCAAAAAATAATCTAAAAAACAAAAAAAAAACATAAAAATGCAAACACTGCGCCCTCTATGATCTCAAATAGCCTACGCTACCGCGGCTCCCTCTACCAGACACACTCTTTAAGTATTTATTAAGGAATTCCAACCATTAAATTGGAATATAAAAGGAAAAATAATCATTACACACGGTATCCCTCCTAGAATATATCTCAATAGATTCACGGATGATTGACTTGCGGTATAAACTCGAAACGAACACTAATCTACTATCCCTGAAACAAATATTAACCTTCCTCTTTAAAAACAGCCTTTCCTAAAAAGGCTAGTGTTCGTTTCGAGTTTATACCGCAAGTCAATCATCCGTGAATCTATTGAGATATATTCTAGGAGGGATACTGTGTGTAATGATTCTTTTTCCTTTGATATTCCAATTTTATGGTTGGAATTCCTTAATAAATACTCAAAGAGTGAGTCTGGTAGAGGGAGCCGCGGTAGCGTAGGCTATTTGAGATCATAGAGGGCGCAGTGTTTGCATTTTTATGTTTTTTTTTTGGTTTTTTAGATTATTTTTTGGTACCCAGTGTCATACATTTCTATTGATTATGTGTGTTATGAATACGGTTTTTACTATTGAACCGAAACATGTCAACATATTTTTATTTTTATTTGTGACACCTATCTATATTATAAAGGACAAACATATCTGTGCGTAACGCATACGTCATTTTGCATATGGCAACACTTTGAAATTTGAAATGAAATTTTGGTTTTGCAATTTTCTCTACTGCAAATTTTTAAACTTCTAAACATCGCACATTTAAAATTTTCACACCGTCGTATAAGGAAAAAAATGCTCTTTTAAATGCAATTTATTTGAAAGTTGTATCTCAATTTATTTTTGAGATATTAATTTTTTTGTAGTTTTAATACCATTTTTCTGATCGTGGCAACAAAAGTACCTCATTTCTATTGAAAGTCATTGAAAGTGAACGGAAAATAGTCGAAAATAGGAGATACTATCTTTTGATGCCATTTTCTCTTAAAACCGGAAGAAAAAGTTGAAATTAAAATATGGGCTATGTCAAGAATAGTGTCTGTTATTCCGTGATAATGACGTCATATGCACACTTTTCTACGAAGTTTAAGAGTGGATTGTAAAAGTGGATTGCTTTAGCAGATGAAAATAACGTTATTTTATAAAAAAGCGTGTATTTTAATTCTTAAACCTGAATTATTTTTTGTAGAAGTGCGTCATTTTCACAGCCCAGCTGCTTTGAAATTCTTCATAGGTGAATAATGCTTCACTTTTAAAAATAACGTAATCGGCATTTTATGAAATTTCTTCAAAATGATGAAAATTAGATAGCTTTCATTATTGCAGACAAGAGAGAAATAATGAAGTATTTTTAACTTTATTCATGCTATTTCCTGATAAAAATTGTTGTATAGGGTTCAGTGGCACAAAATCCTATTAGGAGAAGAATATTATTATATTAGGGGCATAATAACGGAAAATGACATACTGCTTTTGAAAACACGCATTTTTCCTCATAACTTTTCTATATTGTTTTTCCTTCTGCATGTGTACTGATACTAATTTTCAGACACTTGGCGAAATGCTTATTTAAGTGAAAATGAAGTCATAGTTAAAAGAAAATGATCATTTTCTTAGATAAAACAAAACATTTTAACATAAATGCGTCTATAAAACATAAATTACGGAAATTTTTACTCTCCGGAATTGGGATTAGAATCTCAAGTAAAGAACGCGTCTGTGCGCATAAAAGTTGTTGCTGACAATCATGACTTCAAGTTTTTAGTTAAAATGATTTTTAAATGATCAAACAAAATACATTTTTTTTAAAATGATGAATAGGGATATGAGAAGTGCGTATGCAAATTTTGGGAAGGGAAAATTACTGTTTTCATTCCGGAAATCCAAGCATAAGAACCTCAATTGTTAACCACATACTAATGACTGAACTTTATTATATTTTACTGATTAAGTATCTATATTATAAAGAACTAACGTATCTGTGCGAAACGCTGACGTCATTTTGCGAATAGCAACACTTCGCGATCACATTTCGGTCTTGAAATTTTCGGTACTACCATTTCTTAATCTTCTAACCATCGTGAATTTTGAATTTTCGTCGCATAGGGAAAAAAAATTTACTTTCAAATGCAATTTGTTTAAAAACTGTATTCATTAACTCATGTATTATATTTTCTAAAATAATTTTTCAGCATGATTTTTTTAAAAGATTATCTTATCACGTGCCGGTTTCAATACATAATAATAATAAACATTTTGCACATAAAGCAACAAACATTTTTCAGCATTTGTTTCTGACTATTTTTGCATAACGAAATTAATACTTCCTTTATAAACAAATAAAAGAATAATGTTTAAAAAAAAACAGCAATCTAACATATTTGTGAAAGACAAATTAACGAAATTAATACTTCTTTTATAAACAAATAAAAGAATAATATTGAAAATACACAAATCTAACTTATTTGTAATCGTAAAATTTAAATTTTTAGATCACCAAATAGGATTTTTTTTTTTCAAATGGAATTTGTTTGCAAATTTTATCTCAGTTGGCTGATTGTCTATGGTTTTAAAAACAATTTTAAAGCGTGAAATATTTTTTAATTTATATATATCGCGCGGAGCTCGATTACGAAAGATTAATCAGTTTGCCCTTAAAACAAAATAAAGAGTTCATCCTTTTCTTACGGCTGATATCCATTGAAAAAAACTTCCCTATGAATAAATAAATAAAATAATATAAATAAAACACAAATTTACCAGACATGTATGAGCTCAGAAATTATCAGAATAATGCCATAAGTAGCAAAATCTTGGCAAATAACTCTTAGCATGAGGCTAATAAGAAAATATCGCTTTTGATAAATTTCAAAAATTTATTTTATTGTATAATTCGTATTTTCCATATGAAAAATGCTTTTTTAATGTAAGTGGTCAATCTAAAAAATGTATTGCATATAAAAAAAATTTATTAGTTTTCAATTATAAAAATGTTTTCACATATATACTTTAACCCGGGAACCCCGGGTACGATTCCCTAGTTTAAGTAAAATAAATGTATGTTTTTATTTATATGATAAGAAAGGGTGAAGTAAAATTTGTTTGAGTTTTTACGAAAACTTACAACAGTTTTTGACACCACTTAATTTTACTGTCAAATGCCAACCACAATTTTTTATAAAAATTTTGTTTTTATAATGAATTTGAAGAAAAGAATTTATTTATTTTTAAATCAATGTGTTCGTAACTTCTGGTGAGAGTTAATCATTTCAAATATTTTGAAACGGAATTTCTTTACAGGGATTAAATAATGTTCAATGATACCATACTATGCATATGTACGTATGTGATCAATATGTATATGTATGTATGTTCAATATGTATGTTTTATATGATAATCTATATATATGAAAAGTAATGCGTTATTTTTATTTTCCTAGGCACACAGTTTGCAAAGAGAAACTCGGAATACCTGCCCTTAGAAGTATGTATTTTTAAATATATGTTAATATTATTCTACAATCTTAAAACTTATTACTTTTATTTTTCAATCACTAGGGGGCTCGGCCCCCTACGAGCTACGCTCGCCAACCCCCGTCCAGACATCGCAGACTCTAAATGCACGCTAATGTGATCGGCTTTAAAAAGATTTCGAAAGATTGAATTATAATTTTTAAAAAAACAGTGCCGATCTCCCTATAAACGGATTTCTATTCATTTCTCTTTGATTGGGAAATTTTAACGCCAAATCCGCTGCGGTACTACTTGATTATCCCGTCGACTAATTTCGCCAAATTATATAAATCGCCAAACCACTCGCCAAATTATACAAATTGATATAATTTTTATTTTAAATAACGAAAGAACAAATAAATTAGTGCAACATTAATAAAAATACAAATAAAACGTCGAAATAAAAATAACTTGATGACGTAGACACGTGTAACAACATTTCAAAATAAGCTAATATAAAAGGAATTAAGTAAACAGAATCTTTGTCTCCCGGTATTTTTTAACAAAGAGAAAAGAAAGTTCATTTAAATCGCAAAAGAAATCCTCTAGCGCAATTTCTAAATTTAAACCGTTTTGCAATATTATTTTGTGTTCGTTTTATGTAATAACTGTAATGTGACGTAAATATGACGTAATTTCTCCTATTTAAGACTTCTAACGCATGTTAATAAATTTATTATTTTACAAATTCCTTTCTCTCTTAAAATTCACGTGTAATTATAGTTTTATGACGTAATTTTTAATAATATCCTATTTTCTTTACATAATTATTTAATTCTAATTCCAATGTTTTTTTCTGTTTATAATAGTCACGTGTAAATAAATTTTTAATTTATTACACGTATAAATATTTTTTTTTTGAAGCAAACATTATTGTCTCCACTGTTTATACAGTTGGCAACAGTTTAAATTAATATCACTTTCTAAAATCTGTAAAAACTATCTCTAGAAATGCTGAAAATTTGAATTTAAAATAGAAATAAAACCTCAAAAAATTAGCCAAATTAAAAAAAGAAATACAATCTGCACACCGGCAAATTCTAACGCATAAAAAGATCTAAAAATGATTACATTCCCATATATAGTTTTTGCTGCTATAAAACTTTTTTAATGGAACGATTTTGTCCAACTTTAGCATTAAATATCTCTTAAAATAATTCTTCGATTTGAAAACTGTCTGCATCAGCGTATTTATCAAACATTTCTCTATAATACCACCGATTTTCATATTTTTGTACGCAATATTTTTCTTAATATTAACGAAGAAAGACCTCCTGTCACAAAATATTCAAAACCGGCGGCGGCGGCGGTGACAGCGGTAGTTACTTTTTTTTAGAATAGAGAGATTCCTATGAAGTTCTATTCACAGAGAGTCTTAAAATTTTTTGCTTCAGTATTATTACAGTATTATTTTTATTACAGTAATGCAATATTATTTTTTTTTAGTTCGATTACCAGTTTTTTCAAAGCATATACGTAGGACGCATCCGGACAAAATTAGTTTTCAAATTTATAAAGAGGGTGAGCGTAGCTCGTAGACAGTAGAACTCCCTAGTGTTTAAAGTAATTGAAAAACTTTCAAATGTTTTCAAATTTCAGCTGTAAGGCACGTGAAATGTTTTATAATGTCATTTTCTTAATGCGAAATTTCCAGGAATAGAAAGTTAAAAAATCACCAAATTGTCGACATTAGACCGTCCCCCCCCTCCCCCCCCCCCTAGATAGTATTTTTAATTCTTATATTATCCATGCACTGAGGCCATTCCTTGCAAAATATTTATCTTTAAAAGGGTATTCAGATTCCATATTTGCAATATATTTTTTCCATTTCTTTAACATCTTCAAGATCAGGAGTTGCATATATGCACCTGTGAAAGGTGCACACAGAATTCGTTTTCTGTACTAGTAATAAAGAAAAGTAATATCTTTCTTATTTAACTAAAGATTTTTCGTCATTATATAAGTATTAGTATCTGTGTTTTGTTGTTGTTTTATTAAGTGGTACCAACCTAATAAAATTCGTATAAGGGACATCGATTCCGAAGAGGTTAAAACAGAAAATTAGCCTGTTTTTAGAACCCAGTTGACTTGAATGGGAGTTGATGAACGTAACTGGCAGGGGGTAAAACTAAACCGTAAGAAAGTATTTTATACATTTGGAGCAAACAGTATAATTATAATTAACAATTCATAATTTACAAATAACAAACTTTGTTAATAAAAGTTTCAATATCTGTCATTAGGAAATCAGGAGTATCTGCATCTCTTAGTTTTAGATAGGTGTACTACCGTTCATCTATAACACAAACACCACGAAAGATACAAACTCCATCGAAACACATACTCTCCAAATACATACTACATAGAAGGCAAGTATTACTATTTGAAAGTTATTTAAAACCCATTTGATTCATTTTTTGGCCTTATATCTATGATATGATTCTGGGAAGAAAGGAAAATTAAATTGTTCTTTAATTGTACTTGAAAATCACGTTAAATAATTAATTAGTCCTAACCATCAAATCCTGTCATTGTATATTGTATTATTATGTGTACATATGTGCATATATGTACATATGCGGGATAACATGTCCACATCTGCTATGTGTTTTTTGTAACACTCACAGTTTTTAATACTTCTTGATGATGTTTTATATAGAATAAGTGTGAAAGCCTTATTTCAATCACTTTCATAAGTCACTTAGAAATCATAGAATGAAAATAAAAATAATCTACGGTCAGTAAGAATTTAACAAAGACATCGCAGATTAATAGCTTTAAAAACTGATAGTTATCGTAAAACGATTGATGTGGTAGACTCAGAGTTCGGTGAGTACGATGTGGAAATCGTTGTTATCCGTGAATTCTTATTAATCAGATATATCCGATGAAAAACTTTGATGTTTACTATGAATTATTAACCTTAAAAGAGCTGTGGACGTGAAATTTAGTAGTAAAAAACATTGAGATTTCTTAAGATGAAGATGCATCTGTTTATTTGAAAGACAACACAACCAGGATCCAATACACAAGCTTTATCCCGATACTGGAGAGGAGCTAAGACTTGCATTTTGCTTATTACAACCGCTTCAAAAACGGGATAACATGAAAGTGGTCGAAAGAAGACCTTCTTTTTTAATGCAAAGATTTTATCTAATACAGCCGTGGAGAGTTCAAAAATCGCCAAAAACAAAAAACGTTGCATTCGAGCTAATGAGATAATTTGAATTCTGCAGGTTTTCCATAAAGCATCATTTAGTGCCATGGCAACCTTAAAGACATTATATATCCATTAAATGGCGGCAGATAGAAATTAATAATAAACTTATTTATATCTAATCATCGAAAATGCTTACTTTTGAGTTATGAAATTTTTCATCATACCTAACTCTTTGAGAGCCTATACTATGTAACTATCGATTGCATCAGATATATGCAACAAAATTTTCCTGTATTACACATTTATGTAGAAATTGAAATGCCGATGAACTACAGATAATGCTGTTTTAATGATCTTTGAACTGAAAATGTTTAGTTGGAACTGCCGAGATCACAGGACAATAGGACAATCAAATCAGTGTCTCTACACATCAAAGAGAACATTCACGGTATTCCAATATCAAGCCCATAAAAGTCGAAATTCCCTGTTAAGCCCATAAACAGTGTGCGATGGACGATGCAGTTAGTTAATCCACTTTATAAAGAATGATGGACACTGGGATCCAGGAAGAGTTCACAAGTTTCCCGCGGCGAGTAGCGATGATTTAGTTGAATAATTTCAAAAGTTATTCCTTTTTTATTATTATTATTCAACCACAACAGACTTTTAAATACAAGGATCCCTCTCTGATAAGGGGAATCTTTACGTACAAAAGACCTGGTATATGGGAACCAAAGGTACACTGCAATGCAAAAATATACATATCCCTGAGCATTTGACAATTCTGTTGACAAAAAAGCCACCTCTGCTTTGCACAGTGGTCACGCGCGCTGATATTTAGATATTAAATCAGTACGAATCTGGCCTTTCATAATAAAGCAATTAAATATAATGAAATAGGTAAATTTCTTACCTTTATGTTTCTTCTACAACAATCCTCACATACAGCTTGGTCGCATAATCCAAATTTGGCTACGTATTCAAAAGTGATAAATAGCTACTAAGCTGTGGAGAAAATATTTTGTGATTCATTAAATTATAGAACACATGAAGAATTGAAACTGATGAGGCTTCTGTGATTATTAAACTATGTTTAAACTATATTTTAACATAACATCAATTGTGTTTAACGGTACAAATTTTGCTGCATCTTACGGCAGCTTTTTCTTATATTTTCTTACATGTTTTGCATACAATATCAAACAGTACAACTAAATTAATAATAATAAAGTTTTTCAGTCATTTTGAGTTCTTTTTTGATGATGACGTCAAACTCTTGCTTCATGCGTGGGATAATATAAACTTAAACATCTTTTATTGATGGCTGTAATTGTTCATTTTCGATGATTATTATTTAGGAAATGTGTAACGTTTGATTGCACAATGATGGATGGCTGTCAAATCTATTTTTATAAGTATTAAAGTGTTAGCATCCTTGAAGATTACGACTTTTATTTCCTGTTTCGAAATCAAATATTAATATCTGAGAGTGGTTATAAATCCATCACCCTTCCTTAACCATCTCAGATGCATCATGTAGTAGTTGCATGGATTTTCGGTGCTTGAGAAATTGAGGTTTGGCCAGTGGTTTGGTCAAACAATCAGCTATCATGTCTTGTGTCGGACAGTAACGAAGATCTAATATTCCATCTTCTTTCATCTCTTTTATCGCATAATAACGTACATCAATGTGTTTAGTACGTTTTGAGAATTTTTCATTCTCCACCATTTTAATACAGCTTTGATTGTCTTCGTACAGCACTACTGGTAATTTTTGCTTTCGCTCTAAGGCGGAAAGCAGTTTAATTAGCCGGGCAATTTCCTGCCCTGCACTAGCTGCTGAAACAAATTCAGCTTCCGCAGATGAGTAGGCAATACAATTTTGCCGTTTGGTGTACCACTGTATGGGACTATTTCCCAGCATGAAAATGTTACCGCTGGTCGATTTTCTCGTTTTTGTGTCACCTGCCCAGTCAGCGTACGCAAATCCGATTAGTTTTGGTTCGTGATTCGTGTTTAATGTGAGGTTAAGTGTTTTTGTAATGTTTAAGTAATTTATAATCCGTTTCACAGCGTTCCAGTCTTTTAAACGAGGAGTTTCACACCTTCTGTTTAGGATGTTCACTGCGGCTGATATATCTGGGCGTGTAGTGGTTGCTATATATAATAGTTATCCGATCGCTTGTCGGAATTTCGTATTGTTTGGCATTAAATTTTCTTCATCTTCTAATTTGTAAAAACCAGCTTCCATGGGAGTGCTTACTGGTTTCGCGTTTTCCAAAATTGAATTTTCTTGCGAGTTCTTCTATTTTTAATCTTTGATTCAATTTGTACCCAATTTGTTAGGGTTGTATCAAGTTAAATAAAAAGTGCAAAGATAGTGAAGACAAAATTACAGCTTAATGTTTCACGGGATACCCTTCTTCGAACATTTAAACATAATTCAAATCTTTTTTTTTTTAAGTGAAACCTACTCCACGTGTAAAGCCTAGACACAAAGAAGCACGATTGCAAATTTGTCATAGTAATATGAACACAAACTGGAAAGACATAAGTTCTATCTTTTTTGCTTCATGAAGTAAGGATTAAAAAATACAAACGTTACAAATGAATCTTTTATGTTTCAGATTATTTTTAGTGACGAAAAGAAATTTAATCTCGACGGACCTGATGATTTCGCATATTACTGGCAAGATTTAAGAAAGGAACAGAGGTACAGTCGTGGAAAAAAAAGTAAACACCCCCTATTAACTCCTCACCAAATTACCGTAGAAGAAAGTTACTAGTACCGAACCATTGTAAATAAAGTCTACTTTTAAATATGTATATAAAATGCTGTAGCTGCTTAGACGGCCATCTACATATTAAAACGAACCATAACTTTGTATTTTTTTTTTCAATAGCAGTACACAATTCTGACAGCATAAATGAATTCTACGCCATTTAATTAGCCCCAAAACAAATTTTTATGCAATTCGTGCGATAAGTTTCCGAGAAATAAATTATTTTATAACAAGCGTATTTTATGGGTTGTATCCAAATTGAAGTTCGGTACTCGAATGTTAACAGAGAGGGCCTCCTTCTTGATCAAGGCATCTTAAGCATCACTCAAGCAGCCAATGAAGTCTGCTAGATTACAGGACAGCGTAAGAAATTTCAAAATATCTAGTCACTTGTATCATAGACGGCCCCTTAAGCCATCATTTTGCCGTTTTTAAAGCATAATTTGAAAACTACTTGGAAGAAAAATGTGAAATTTTCGATTTCCTTAAAGCAGGATTTAATAAATCTAAATCCATCAAAAAAATTGTAGGTTGTAATTCATAATTTTTTCGAATATTAATTTCATAATTAATATCATAAAATTATAAAAATTGCAAATTCAACGTATTTATGTTTGGATATATATTAGTATTATTGCTACACAAAAAATTACCACATTAGGAGCATAATTTCAGGAGATATAAATAAAAATATGAAAATGTAATTTAACATTAGAAGTACTAAATTTTGAATATATGTAATTCAAAAACTTATCATTCAAATCAGTGCTGTAGTTGGGTGGGAACGCGTGGGAACGCTGTTCCCAGAAATATTTGATTTGTTACTGTAAAAAAAAAGGAAACAAAATCGCGTACGGGCACAAACCTTTTTTTTTCAAGCGAAATGAGCCTAGAGAGCTAAATCGTCTTCTTCAGACTGTGAAAACTATACCCATTTCAACATCTGAATGCCAAAGAGCATTCAGCTGTATGGATAACACCATGAGCGATGCGAGAAATTCACTCCTTATAGAAAGAGCCAGTTCTCTTATATTCATAAGCCATGTAGGACCTCACTTAAAACGATTTTGTCCTGAACCATATATGAAAACTTGGTTGCTATCAGAAAGAAGATTAGCAGACGAGACAGCTTGTCGTAAATCAGAGAGCACAGAAAACACCTCGTATTATTGTTCTTTATAGAAACTTCTAGGATAGATGTGTCAGTAAGTAATAAATGGATTTATTTCTGTTATTTCAATTAAATTTTGATTCATAATGGAAAATATTACTATGATATTGATTAAATATTGCTTTTTGATAAATGCTATACTAATACAATACTATAAAAACTAGAACATAATAATTATAACTGTTAATTAAGAAAAGTCGGCTTTTAGCTAAATGTTTTAAATTGGCTTTTAGCTTAGCAAAAATCCGGTAGCGTCAACATCTACTCTATGAAAAGGTGCGTTCACACAAATATTTTTTTCCAACTACAGCACTGATTCATATGACTTGAAATTTGGTGTCTAGGCAGGGTTTGAACCGAAGATTTGAAATATCTCGTTAAAATTGGGTATTGCTATTGAAAAAAATGAAGTTTGGATTCGTTTTAATCTGTAGATGACCCCCTAAGCAAATTTCATATACACCATTTAAAAGTAGACTTTATTTCCAATCGTTCGGTATCAGTAATTTTTGTCTACGATAATTTGTTGAGGAGTTAGTAGGGGGTGTTTACTTTTTTTCCACGACTGTACCTTACTAAAAGAAACTTTCCAGTTGGTAGCTTAATGGTATGGGTAGCACTCAGTGCTCATGGTAAGCTTCAGATGGCCTTCACAACATCAAAAAGGGGAAATATTGAGTACCAACAGATATTGCAAGACCACTTTATGTCTTATCTTCGACGATTAAGGAAACTAAAGTTCAGTTTTCAGCACGACAATGCCTCAGCACATAGCAGTCGCAGTGCATGTGATTGGTTGGAACAACAAAAAGTGAATGTTTTGAATTGGCCATCTTGTTACCTAGATTTCAATCCTATGGAGAATATGTGAGGAATTTTAGTTCACAAAATCTATGTCCGCAACAAACAATATGAAAGCAAAGACGAGCTCCGTAAATCAATATTAAAAGCCTGGTATGAAATTGACAAACCTACGTTGATAAATCTTATTGAAAACATGACATCCCGGATTTATGACATTATCCGACGCTACAAATGTCCTTGTAATTATTAGTTTCCTTTTTTAACCACGAAAACAAACATTAATGTCTTTTTTACGCTGGGTATGTATACTTTTGCATTGGCAAGAAACCACATTTTCTGTATTTTTTCCCATGCTATTAATTAAATATGCATTTTTTTTCCTTTCGTACTGTTTCAATTACCACTTACATTCATCTAATGTCTTTCTCTTTTCACAAAAGTCAACATATTTTTCAGAATTGTCAAATTCTAAGGAGTATGTATATTTTTGCATCGCAGTGTATGTACTATATGTTCTACTAGTCTGTAAATAGAGTCATGGCTATTTGAATTATGACCACAGGCTCTTTAGATGTTTCATTGATACGTGCATGAAATCTTGTAAAAAAACAAATGACATGTCCAGCTCCAATTGATTTTATTTGCTACAGACGGACCTAAAATAACTGTATCAGGGGGATGGCAGCAATGCTAGATAGGGACCCGATCTGGGCGATGCACGGCTGGTGATTTGTCGATTCTAGCTGGCCAAAATTATTTTTGGCGTCAATATAGTCGCCTCGCCATGAAATTGAAAAATGTTATTGATATTCACTATTGAATGTTAGATATTGCAAAATGTAGCGTTTAGTGGTCATAATTTTGTTACAGGGACATTCAAAAGTTTTTATTACATTACGGCCTATGGGGAAAAATCGTTTGCTGTGGATTCTAATGATGTTTCATAATTTCAAACTCTTTGAAATTTATATACATGTCTATGAAGTACACTATAAGATGATTGCTATAGAATATGGTATGGATAGAATTTATCGATCATTTACAGGGACACTAAAAAGAATTATGTTACATTACGGTCTAGGGAGAAAAATTGTTTGTGGGTATTTTGTACATGTTACATTATTTCAAAAGTATTTAAATTGATTTGTATCCCCGAAGTGCTCTATAAGATGATGAACTATTGAATATGATGTGCCATTCATCTTTCATATACAGGGGCACACAAATAAATCAGTTATATTTTTCTCTGTATGAACAATAATTGGTGGAAGTGCGTTTTCAGTCGTGGAACACTTTTTTAAATTATAAAAATATTATACTATTTAGTGTGTATAAATTCTATAAATCATATACAGGGCTGCACAAAACATCTGAAGTACATTTCCGTTTATTGACGGAAATTTCTGACAAGGAATTTTCAAGTATGCGTTCACTGTCTTAAATTTTAGCCTATTGTGAATTATATGATAAATCTATAATTCATATACAGGGATGTACAAAATTTTCAGCTATTTTTTCGATGTTTTTATACGTTTTATACGAGCTATTTTTATACGTTTTACAAATTATTACTTAGACATCGTTTTTCACGTTATTAAGCTACGAAGTTTTATTATAGTAGTCCGAATGCATTGAAAAATGTTTCATAATCTGATATACGCATCACTTTACGTTCTTCTTGATAATTTTAATGATACTTTCTTAACGGTATGGAAGCTAAACTGATAAAACTATTTTTGTATTATTATAACAAATCCTAAAATTTCTTTTTCTAAAATTTAAGATGGGGCCAAACATTCGACAGCTTTAATGAAAATTGCTGTGCTGTATATTCTGTTTCATAATTATATTTATCTTTGCACAGAGGAACCTTATGTAAAGAATGGGAATCACATGATATCATGAGAAAATGCCTGCATTATGTTTTTCATTGTATCAAATCTGAATTTGGAGAATTTGTCTGGATCAATTTTGTAACCACTCGAAATTTGCAGCCAAGTAATATATTTTAAATCATTTTGTCCTGAGATATCTACATACAACTAGCTATTTTTGTCCAAATTTGGTCATAAATTTAAACATTTCGCTCTTGCAAAACTTCATGTGCTCTTCATTGCAATTTCCCTCTATTTTCAACCAAATTAACATTTTCGTTAAATTTTAAATCTTGTTGCCGTTGTATAATGGTGTAAAACTTTATTTGTGTGACTAACTTAAGTTCTGCTGTATTTGATAAAAAGAAAATGGTACTTGAACTAGAATTTCAAAAAAAAAAAAAAAAAGATTTAGACTTAATAAGCTAAAAACAATTCTAAAAACTGGGGGGGGGGGGCGGGGGGGTACCTAAGGGCAGACAAATTAAATTGGAACGAAAAGATAATAATTTAAACTATTTAATCATATCAAAAATTGAGCTTAATCGTACTTCTTCATGTAACTTTTTCTATATTAAAACTGAAAAAAATGTAAAAAAAAAATACAGAGTTTTTTGCGACATTAAATATGAAATAACAGCTGATATAAGCAAACTTTATGCACATAAATCCGATAAAAAAAAGTCCATATTTTGTTTGGAAGCGTCCATAATCGAGCTGTATATTTTATTTCGTTTCTAGTAGCAGATTAAAAAACTATTCTCAAATTGACTGATTCATTCCCAACTAAGAAGCACCAACTTTGCGTTAGGCTAGGGACCATATAATTATATTTAAATCAAAACCAATAGCAGGGTACAACACCCTGACTATTGAGCTATAACAGGCAAAAAATAAATGAAATTTTAACTTATACTATCAAATATCAAGCGAACGTTAGAAAATCCCATAAAAAGAACGTAATCAGAAATTTAAATTAAAGTATTATGAATAGTAGGCGCAAATCCACAAAATAATAGACAGTAATATGTCTGAATGATAGTTTTTATTATAAATAGACAAAAATCATTAAGATCGAAATTGCAAGATGAATGCCTATTTGTATGTATAATAAATCTAAAAATTAATGGGTAATTAGTTTACTTTGTGATTGAAAGCAAATAATAAAAGATTTTATTTTTACTTATTTATTTTGACTGTCGGATAAATATGCGTGATTACATTGATTTATTTGTTTACTTTATTAATGGCTGGTATTAAATATCTGGTATCTGAAAAAAAAAAAAAGAAATGAAGCGAATAACAAATTTTAAAAAGGAAGGAAGTTTTGATTAAATATATTTTTAAAAGGATACTTTTACTTTTAATTGGGGGAAAATTAATGATATATGATGATTTGGTAATTTCGACATCTTGGGGCTAGATGTAAAGTCTACAGAGGTAGACCAAAAACCATAGAATCGCCGACAGCGTTCACATCTGTAATAGGCCTATTTCAATAGACCATCTCAAGCAATTTGTCAAGAACTTCGGCAAAGATTTCACTTTTTAGTCTCTTCAAATGAAAAATATTTTGAGAAACTCCTTTTTTAACTTTCTTTAAAAATTATTGTAATTTTCCAACTGAGTGCAAAAGTGTCCAGTCCAAGATTCGAACCAGGGACCTTTGCTTAAGCTGCCAACGTTTTTCTAGCTGAGCTATCCTGGGCAAATACTGCGAGTACAATTGACTCAGGCAAACATTTTGATTATGCTATCTAGTCTGTTATTTGAAGAAGCTCAATAAAATAAATCGCAAGTAATGGAACTCCAAGTAAACGTTATATTACGTAATTAGACATGATTTATTTTAAGACGATTATTGTAATTGGTAAGTAGGTGAAAAACACTTTTTCACTCTGTTGGAAAATTAAAACTTGTATGATATATTTACCAAATACACTAATTGTGTTAAAATAAATGATATATAATTTTTCTTTTTACTCGTAAGTTATTCCATTTTCTCATTATCGAGATCCTTTGAAGTAACCACTAAACTGTATTATTATTACCCGACTGCCAAGAAGGATTATGTGTTTCACGCGTATCTGGGTATGTGGGTTTCTGTATACCCTCGAAACATCCCAACGGGTGGATGAATTTTAATGAATGGGGTCTCTATCGATTCGTCTTAACCGTCTGATGGTTATAGGCTAGGTTTTGTTTTTATAAATTAAAAATGGCGGTAGAGACAAAAAAAAATTACGCACCCTATTGAGGGACATATCATTGGATACGTCTTTCAAAATGAAGACTATATTTCATTGACTACCGTATTTACTCGTGCATAACGCGCACTTTTTTTTCAAAAATTTTGGGCAAAAACCCTAGGTGCGCGTTATACACGGAATAATGTTTTAATGCTGGATGTAATCACACGATATACATATGAATCAGGAAAGATACTCAAAGAAGAAATTAAAACTGGAAAAGTCTTACTTAATAGAAGTATTGCTGCATCTTTGTTTCACTCCTTGCACTTTTTTGTACAACAGCGCTAGTAACATTATTTAAACGCTAATTTTATTAGCGTTGGGAATAAATTTGACATTCACTTGCCTGTCGAATTTACGGTGCGCGTTATATACGAGATAAAAAAAAAATTCGCCTTTTTTTTTGTAAAGTACGGGGTGCGCGTTTTGCACGAGTAAATACGGTATTTTACAGTCAGAAGCTGCATTTAAATATCACACAACCTGGAACTCATATAGGTAGGATCCCTAGCTTTACTGTAACTCTAACATTCATAGACATCTATACGCCTCATCAAAACAGTGTTTATAGATAGGAACTAACAATTAAACACAACTTAAAAGTCACCAATACAAGTGGATAAAAAAATAGGTAAGTAATATAAAAAATAGTTTCACATTGATGAGAAATAATTAATTAGTTCGCTTTTTATGCAGTCGGGTTTTTTGATTTTTAAATTTAATTTTTACTTGTTTTACTCGCATATTTTAGTAGGTTTCTTCTAACTGCTTGCTTTTCATTTTTAGAGTGCTCCTGCCAGCGAGGTAGATTACGTGGACGGCCCTCTAGCACCTCTGTACGATTTTTTAATCCAGCACAGGTTACATAGATTTTGCAAGTTACTTCGAGATGCCGGATTAGAGCAAGTTATCAAGGATCTGGGAGGTAACTTTCGTTTTAGTTTATCATTTGATACCAGTGATAAATTTGTGAGGTGGACAAGTGGAATTCCTACGGAAATCCCTACCGGGGGAAAATGTCTAACTTCAACACTACTTAACATATTCATTACGCGCTTAGTACCTGTACTATGCTAGACCATTACTATCATACACTAGACCATACTAACTATGACCATTCAGCTACTATTACACAAGCCAAGTTTTCAAGTATCGATATTTAGAGTCTTCACATAAGGGCACATATTAGTATGTAATTTTCTGTTCTTACTTATATTTCCGTGTAATATTCTGTTCTTGCGCATATTTCTGTGCGCTATTCTTAGAGATATTTCGGTGTAATATGCAAAATACACAGATATTTGTGTAATATGCAAAATTTGAAAATTTACATTAACACACCAATCTGGACAAATCAGTAGAATTTTCTACCATTTACACACTTGGTTGTGTTTTTGAATTGATAACAAATTACACACTTCCTATAAGCCGATAAAAACACATAAATGCACGTAACTGTTTACGTCAAGAGTGTAAATTTTATGATAATATTGTAATTTTACAAATTTACACATCTACTTATATAAAAATGACTAATTTACACCTTTATGTTTTAGAGTACAGTTGTACATTTTATAAAGAGATGTGTATGCAATTGAAAAATATCGCCAACAACTTAATTTCGTTTATCGAATGCATTCTCAAATAAGTGTTTCTAGGAGATCAATATTTCGTGAAAGAACTACAACGCACTAAGAACAGATTTTTTTAAGCAATAATCGACAAACAAACAAACAAAAATAATAATCCTATGTTACGTAGCAGAATACCTTAAAAAGTGTACACTTTCTTTGTGTTATAGCAAATATTTTATACCGCTTGTATGGAACCGGCATACACCTCCCCAGCAATCGGAGCCATAGTAGCCCACTTCACGGGGGCGAAATAGGCAATCAGTCACACTTCTTCCACTAATGTAAAAAAGTTATTTGCCCTTGTGATTAATTAATGCAAAAATAACATTTTAAAATTAGTGGTGGAAGTTTGAGCCCCTACGATAAGTCGGCGCCTGTGATCGGAGATACTGCTTTGCATATCAAAGATCCGTGGTTCGAATCACGGCTTCGGTGGGCTCCACACGCTGTTAATCGCCAAAGTTCTGAAATTCTTGAAAAAAAAATATAATCTAAAGAGAAGAAAAATGTGCATCATAATAATAACGTTCTTCTTATGCATGATAACAACGAAAATCGATGCTTTAAGAAATCAATATACGGAAAAAAGATGCTTGGATCAAACTGATTAGAACTGAATCACCGGATTACTGTTATCTTCTTTCTATATCGGTAACGACTAACGATAATGCCTCATATAGCATTTTCAATCAATCAACTTTTTTTTTATTCCTACACTCTTAAAATGCTTTTTATCTAGCTGTAAATCGTTTTGATCGGCTTAAATTGTTATTGTCTGGTTTAAACTTTCATCGACCACTTTATTCTTTGTATCCATTGTTTTTCATTTAGTCCTTAAAATATGAGAAAACTGAAAGTTAAAAATAAGACAACTTCATTGAATGTTGCTTTTTATAGGTGCGTTCGTAATTATATAAAAAGTCCTTCCGCCCAGTGCCGGGAGGAAGAGGTAGCTTTCATATTCCTTATTTTAAAAAAGCCAACTTATATTATTCAAGCACACGAAGCTCAATTAAGTGGAAACCGAATGTAGGAGATTCAATGATAATTTTTATCAATACTAAATCATTATGAAGGAGAATTTCGCGAAATTAGTCAGCTTTATCCAAGCTGCTTTTATTTAAAGTAACTTATATTTGGCTGCCAAATTCGGCGATTTCTTAAAGTGCCTGCCATTTTAAGACAACATGGTGGATGAGGCTAACCAGTGAACTTGGTCGAGACCTTAGTAATTGCTGTGCACATGCTCACTCACATCGGAATCGGTTGATATATACGAGTGCTGTCGCAGGCAAAAAATCAGATTTTTCAAAATGTCACCCACGTTAGAAATTGAAACTGCTATATCTGAGCCATTTTTTAAGATAAAGACAAACAAAAAATGCTCCTGAATCCTTATATCAAGGTCAAATACTTAAGAAAGAAACCTTTTTCAATTTCTAATTTTTTTGCACCTCACTTTAAATATATATATATTTTAATTTAATGGCCGCCATTTTGAAACAAGATGGCTGATGAAGCTGGCCAGCGAACTTGGTCGAGATATTGATGTATACTATCAACATGCCTTCTTCCATCGAAATAGGCGAATACGTGTGGTATCGCGAGACAAATACAAGATCGTTTCAAAGTGTTAGCCATGATAGAAATTCAAAGTGCTATAATTCAACCACTTTTTAAGATATGAACAAACGAACAAATTTTCAGAAACAAAAACTTCTCCAGAATCTTTGTATCAAGGTCAAACACATAAAAAAAAAATCTTTTTCATTTTCCAATTTTTTAATACCTCATTTTAAATTTTAAATTACATTTTTTTTAAATGGCAACCCTTTTGAAACAAGATGGTGAATGAAGCTGGCCAACGAACTCGGTCGAGACATTGGTATGTACTATGTACAGACCAAGTTACATTCAAATCGGTTCATAAATACGCCTGTTATCGCGTGACAAAAATCAGGTCGTTTTAAAATGTCAGCCACAATAGAAATTCAAAATGTTATAACTCAGCCATTTTTTTAGATATAGACGAAACAAGACCTGTTCCGAAATCTTTGTATTAAGGTCAAACACATACGAAAAAACTCTTTTTCATTTTCCAATTTTTTAGTATCTCATTTTAAATTTAATTTTTAATTTTTTTTTAAATGACCGCCATTTTGAAACAAGATGGCGGATGAAGCTGGCCAACGAACTCGTTTGAGTTATTTGTATGTACTATGTACACACCAAGGTACATCCAAATCGGTTCATAAATACGTCTGTTATCACGTGGCAAAAATCAGGGCGTTTCAAAATGTCAGCCACACTAGAAATTCAAAATGTTATAACTCAGCCATTTTTTAAGATATAGACGAAACAAAAACTGCTCCCGAATCTTTTTATCGAGGTCAAACACATAAGAAAAAAATATTTTTTCAATTTTCAATTTTTTGGTACCACATTTCAAATTTAAATTTTTCTTAAAATTTTAAATGGCCGCCATTTTTAAAAAAAATGGCGGATGAAGCTGGCCAACGAACTCGGTCGAGACATTGGTCTGTACTATGTATAAACGAAGTTACATCCAAATCGGTTCATAAATACGCCTTTTATCGCGTGACAAAATTCAGGACGTTTCAAAATGTCAGCTTCGCTAGAAATTCAAAATGCTATAACTCAGCCATTTTTTAAGATATAGACAAAACAAAAACTGCTACGGAGTCTTTGTATAAAGGTCAAATACATAAGAAAAAAATATTTTTCCATTTTCAATTTTTTGGTACCACATTTCAAATTTTAATTTTTTTTTAAATTTTTAAATGGCCGCCATTTTGAAACAAAATGGCGGATGAAGCTGGCCAACGAACTCGGTCGAGACATTTGTATGTACTATGTACACACCGAATTACATCCAAATCCGTTCATAAATACGAGAGTTACAGTGTGACATAGGTCAGATATATATATATATATATATATATATCAATTTTGAACGGAGGGTGGTTTCGAGGTCTGGGGGTCATGATCGATGAAAATATACCAAAATTTTTTGAAATCGCTTTCCTCCGAACGGCTGCAATAGGTAGCTTTTTGTAAAGAAAGCTACCTAATACGTAGCACCTATAGTCGTCGTTCAGTCTGTCCGTCCGCATATAACAGAGCAAAAACTACCCAACCGAATGGTCTGAAATTTTGAATATATAATTGTTGTAAAATTTTGTCGAGTCATTTCAAATATTATGAAAATCGGATGTAATTACAGGGACAGTCAAAAGTTTTCCGTTACATGACGGCTAATGGGAGAAAATTATTGCAAGTGCATTTTAATGATGTTACAGGCTTCCGAATGGTCTGAAATTTTAAATATATAATTCTTGCATAATTTTGTGGACCCATTTCAAATTTCATGAAAATCGGATGTATAGTTTAACTACAGGGACAATCAAAAGTTTTTCTTTACATTACGGCCAGTGGGAATAAATTATTGCATGTGCACTTTAATGATGTTACAGCCTTCCGTATGGTCTGAAATTTTACATATATAATTGTTGCACAATTTTGTTGAGTCATTTCAAATTTTATAAAAATCGCATGCATAGTTTAATTATAGGGACAGTCAAAAGTTTTCCGTTGCATTACGGCCAATGGGAAAAATTATTGCAAGTGCATTTTAATGATGTTACAGCCTTTCGAACAGAATGAAATGGATATGCACTTGTGAAGTGCACTAAAATATACATTTAGTACAATATGCGGTGCAAAAAATATTTATAAAACTAGTTATAGTACGAACGCACCTCATTTGCCACGTTTGACGAGCAATTTCCAACTTTTTATTATTTTAAAATGTAGGAGGACATGTATAATTGTGGATTCATGTAACGCGAATTTGCATAAGGAATTATTATCAAGCGAGATTACTCAAAATAGGCTATAGCCAAATTCAAACATACCCTTTTTAGCGCATATATTGCCCGGTATTCAAATTCGCGAATCATTAGCATGGTTAACAAAATTGTTATGGTATATATGTCTTTTAAATATTACACAGAGTGTCTTAAAAAGATGTAAACAGCTTTTAATTTTTTGCATGTTTTAGGTAAGTACATAATGCAAAATGCGCATAATTATTCAAAATATAATTTTAATAAAATCATGTAATGAAATAGGATTATTTTGAAATAGGATTAATTTTGAAAAGATTACATTGTTCAAATTTTTATACTACCCTCTCCCCAGGCATATAAGTTTTGTTTAGTTAACTTGCGTAAGCCCATTCATTATCGAATTCATAATGACGAAAACGATTAAGAGCCTTACAGTCATGCAACAACAATCGCAAACTGAAGTTAAACCGATGAAGGCGTTCTTTAGAAATTTCTAGTTTATATGTCAATAACTTTAAATGATTCTTTTTGGGTAGGCTATCTGTGGTTAAAGTTGACTTAGATGCCGTATATTCCCGCGGCCGCCATCTTGAATGTTTTGAGATTTCTTGGCGATCTTTATCGATATGACAAATTCGTTAAGGTTATTTTCGTTAAGCCTAACATGCGCATAAATCGCTGCTTGGCGACATTTACTACTTGACGGAAAAGGGGTTTTCGGGCCATGAAAAAATGCAAAATGGCGGCCGCGGCAATATATGACATCTGTTCCTCAAAGTCTAGTGTTGTATCTGTCTCCATTTTTTTTCCATTTTGGTTGCAGCCTTATTCTGAGGTTACTTTCAATTTTAGAAAATAGTGGTTTGTTTGTTCCAAAATGAAAATGGCCTAAGAATTTTCATATAATTAAATGAGATATCTCAATAAGGAATTTAACAAGAACCAAAAATCATGCGTCCAGTATAGATTATGAAGCACTTTCCAACACATTCATAATACTGTAACCAAACTTTACAGTTTATAAAGATGATGTCTAAATAAACAATTTAGAAAATGCATAACGCATTTGAAAATCCAATTTCTAGAATTACCGTGAATAGCCTGAAATATATTCGAATTTTTTTTGTGCAGTCCTGTTTAGGATCCATATATTCGTATGCATATTACACAATATGCCAAAAATTATTTCGCATAGCACAGGTGAAATTTCCCACTCTGCCATTTCCGTCAATAAACGGAAATGAAGTTGAGATCTTTTGTGTAGCCCTGTATAGGATTTATTGCGTTTGAACACACTAAGTAATATGCAGATGATAGTTACATTTTAAAAGGTGTATCACAAATGAAAAAGCATTTCCAGCCATTATTCTTCCTAGGCAGTACTGTAGCCAAATACTTTTGTGTGTCCTTGTCAATGAACGATAAAATATAAGCGCACCTGATTCTACAGTAAGCATTTTGTTATACACCTCAGTGATATATACAAATTTCAACATATTTAAAAGAATTTAATATTATTAAAATCACCGCAAACGATTTTTCCCCATAGTCCGTCATGTAACGGAATTATTTTGAGTGTCCCTGTAAATGAGTCGTAAATACTACATACTTCATTTTCAATACCCAACATGCCACAGTAAACACCAATAACATATATCAACTTCATGGCAATTTGTCTATATTTACGCGCGTTAGAGCACGGACAGACAGACAAACCGAATTCATAAACTCTTTTCAACTGTATTGGAAAGTGTTGAAAAAACACAAAACTGCATATATATTTAACAGGTTTTATAAATTATTAATCAATAATTATCACAACTATAAATGAAGAGGTAGCACAAATACATATTAAACATTTAATTAACACTTAGCAAAACAAACATCACATTTCAACAGACATCACAGAACAGAATATTCTATTTACTTTTTACAAAATAACTTTCATGAATACGGGAGGGAAATTGCGTGGGGCTGCCATCTGTCTTTTCCAATTTAAACTAGGAACACCATGTACATCATAACACATAAATGCATACTACAGAGTAAAACACACTTACATCAGTTATTGATCACAGTCAGTCCTGAATTCTTTTGTGCGGCTCTGTAAGTGAATGTTAAATGTTAGACACTCTATATTCTATAGGAAACATTTTGTAATGTTCCTCAGTGCTCCCTTTTAATTTCATTATGTTTGAAGTAGCATAACATCACACGAGTTGTAAATTTTCAAACTGGGTGAATAATGTCTGGGTCAGGATTCGAACCAGGGGTCTCTTGGCAGAAGCTGCCAATGCTCTGCCAACTGAGCTAAGCCGGGCGAATCTGGGAGATCTAATTCACGCAGCTAACCTTATCGTTCCTAGCAACTGGTCTGATATCTGAATCATCTCAACAGAATAAATTGCAGGTAATGGAACACCAATTAACTCTGGATACATAATTACACTACATTAATTATTAACACAATTATTCCAATTGATAAATAAATTACAACTTGTGTAATTTATTTACCAATTAGAATAATTGTGATAATAATTAATATAGTAGTGTAATATCATCAAAATGCACCGCAAAGGGTTTGTCGTCATGAATCACAATGTAATGGAATTTTTTGTGCGTCCCTCTAAAACAGCTTTACACAACCTGCGGCCCAAGACACACAAAAATTAACCCAGATATAGAAAAAGAAGAGATAAGAATTATAATTTTTAAATATTTCAGTGCATAAAAAATATTTAAGACACATTTAAGGTCTTTGTTGTGTTATATAGTATATTTATAGGAAAATAAAATCTGTCCTGTTATTTATAAGTAATGCAAAATTTCATTAAAACATCCTAAATATCATTTAATTAGTCATTATATCTTTTTATGTGTTGCCCAAGACACACAAAAATTAACCCAGATATAGAAAAAAATGAGGTAAGGATTGTAATTTTTAAATATTTCAGTGCATAAAAAATATTTAAGACACATTTAAGGTCTTTGTTGTGCTATATACTATTTTTATAGGAAAATAAAATCTGTCCTGTTATTTATAAGTAATGCAAAATTTCATTAAAACATCCTAAATATCATTTGATTAGTGAACATATCTTTTTACATGCGGTCCTATTTGCATTAAAGTGGGAACATATTTTTTTCTCTTCAACACCAATCAAAGATTACTTATAGTTAATTAAATTTGCATTATAAATTTTTGCATTTTAAAATGATAAAAGATTTTCATTGAGCAAAAATCTGATTTATTAATGAAAATCTTCTGATTGATTCTTTGGAATATAGAAATTCTGGATTATTATATTATTAACACTACTTCTAGCGGTGTTAAATAACACCTTTTAAATTTATGGTTATTACCCGACTGAAAAGAAGGGTTATGTGTTTCACGCGTATCTATTATACAACCTGGAAGTTGTGTAGGTATGATCTCTAGCTTTTCTGCAACTCTAACTATCATATATACTACATTTTAATCTTTTTTAAACATTTTTTTTTTTTTTGTATAGGCTAAATATCTAAAAAAAAAGGCCTCACTGAGAATTTTACTTTGTGCATTCCTCCTCTCGTTTGTTTTTATTGTCCCGGGCAGTCATCGTCCATGGCAAGACGAATAAAAAAAAAAAAGTAAGGAAGCTCAACGCTGCTCAGCGGAAAAAAAAAACAGCTTTCATGGAAATTTTTTATCTAATAGAAAAGTCAGGCTGAGGGGTCGCTTGTCGTTTGGTAGTTAACCATAGTGGACGGTATACCACAATAGAGACTGACCTTGAAAAACGGTAGTGATTTTCCTACACAGGAAGTGATTTAAAAGATAGAAGGCAAAGGCATAGACATCATACTTTTGGAATGGGAGAATGAAAAAAGCCTAAGAGGGCAATTCTTTTTTCTTATTCATTTGCAATTTTGTATTGTAGATGAATCTTTTTATCTATTTGTAAAGTTTAATGCATTTGGTTCAGTTTTCCTTTTAAATTTTCAGGCTGCAAGACATTTTTATACAAATTTCGTATATATATATATATATACATTCTTGTATCAAACGTCAAACAAAATCTTCATTTTGGCGCCCCCTTCACCTTCTGTTAAAGCGGCGCCCGAGGCAGGTGCCCCCTCTGCCCCCCCCCCCCCTAGTTTTGGCCCTGTTGCGGCCCACTTAACGCTGCAAACATATGTTTGCGATCCGCAAGAGAAAAAGATCGAGTATGACTGCATCTAAACGAACTATATAATTGCTACTTATTTCAGGGTTCTTACGGGTCAAAAAATGTTCCTGGAGAACTACCAGGTCTTTTTTTATAGAAAAAGAAATCTAGGTTAAATGCGCGTAATTTCGCCTTCTTTTAAGGAAAGATTTTCTATAAGAAAATACTGGTGCCGAAGAATTTCCTGGTCTGCAAAATTCCAGGAGCCGTACGAACCCTGCTATTTTATAGTCCTGTGAAAACTTTACGTAGCCCACCTCATTGAGGCATATCATTCTAATTATGTTTGAAACATCCTATAACATGAATAAAATGCATCGCAAACGATTTTCCTCGATAGACTATAATGTAATGGAAATCTTTTGTGTGTCCCTGTAAACAAACAATAAATTCTAGATACTTCGTTTTCAACACCAAATATTCTAAAGTAAACTTCAATAACAATTGCATCCCAATTCGAGTATATTTACCGGATTTAGAGCACGGCCAGCCAGGTAAACAGAAAATCACAAACACCTTTCAATCATGTTGAAAAATGTTTTGGAAAATGTTAAAAAAATTAGAAAGATACAACATTGACTTCAAATATTCTATCTAAGAAATAACTTTTTAATAATGCTGAAATGCAACAGAAAAATTTTTAGAGATCATCTTCATTGGTTTCATTGGTATCCAAGAAGTTTTATGCTTACTAGGGTAAGCTCTTAACCTATTGTAACTCAACAATTCCGATATGAAAAATATTTACTCAGATGTTAGAGTACATCATTTTAAGCTTACAAAAAAAAAAAAAAAAAAAAAAAAAAAAAAAAAAAAAAAAGGAACATAAAACAAAATATATTGACAAAAAGATACATAAAATCTGCAATTAACAGAAAATTACATACACTTCCCATAAATATTACCAATTTTGTAATACGAAATTGTACGGTGCATAAATTTACCGTTGTAAAAAATCTATTTTTGGACGTCTACAGCCTTTTAATTTTACACAATTTACGACGTTTATTTTAGCAAGAACGATGAGAAATTGCTCAAAGATTAAATAAAACTTTGGCATGAAAACTAAACTCAGTATCGCCGTGTCTGTTGATAATTCTATGAACAGTTTATATTAACTGCTATGTTGGTAGATAGCAACAATAAATAAATTCATGTTTTATATCCCGATGTATATAAAACATGAATTTACATACACAAAACATAAGTTACATTGACTTTTGAGTATGGTACACATATGCAACGCGATAATACAAAGGGTTAATAAATATTTCAGTTAAATTTTTGCAATCTTTTAATGTCCTATTCGTGAAAATTTTCGCATTGCTAACCAAGCGTAAGCCAACAGAGTGAAAAATGTCCAAATCGGGTGTCGAACCCGGGTCCTTGGAATAACGCTCCTATGATCTGACATTAAGCCAAGAGGACAATACCCAACCTGGCATCTCTCACTCTTAAATGCAGAATTACCGACATTTAAGGGCACCGGGGCTCAAAATTCTATTTTTTTTATTTATAGAGACTCTGTTATGAAATTTTTTTCTGAAATATGTTTTAATATAATAAGAATATATCATGTAAAAAAATTATGTTTTTTTATGAGTGAGTTTTGCATTCATTAGCATATTTTCATAATTATCACTCAAAATTAAAAATCCTGAAGACAATTTGTTGGAAATATAGCATAAAATCTCTGTTGAAAATTTCATACATATATATTGCAAGGAACTTTAGATATATTCTTTTAAACTTGACAAATCGTGAAAAAATTCATTCTGAGATAAATGAAGTTAAAGTTCTCGTCAGAGGGCACCTGATGCATCGCTTCTCAAGACAAAAGGTGTTATATCTCTGGATCTTATGAAGATAAAAGCATGCGGTTTGCGGTATTTAAAGCTAAAAACTCAGTATTTTTTTAAGCCAATAAAAAAATTGCATTTTTTGTAAATTTTTAGCCCCAGGCCCCCTTAAGTGTGAGAGATGCCATGCTGGTTACCGTACTCTTAGCTTAATGGCAGAGCATTGGAGCGTCATTCCAAGGTTCGATTCCCGGCTCGGACATTTTTCACTCTGTTGATTTACGCTTAGTTAGCAATATGAAAATTTTCACGTATCTGATATTCCATAACTTTGACGTAATTTCGCTGCTGAAAATTAATTATACTTTGAATATCTTTTTTTCGCCTTCAATTTGTAGGCTCGTGGACCCTCTTCGCTCCCACCGATGCCTCTTTCATCTTCCTTCCCGGAGGAACACTGGAAGAGCTTCAGAAGAATCCCACACTCCTCCGAGACTTCATCCTGTATCATTTCATTGTCGGCGACTTCCCCTCCAATCAAATCCAGAACGAGCTGATGGTGGATTCGGTGCAAGGATCTCCTCTCAGGTTCAACCTATACGGACAGGTAAAGCAAACAACAAAATTCTAAAAATGTCTATAAATTTTCTTAAGGTGCACACTAGAACGTCTCAACTAACATGAAATAACAGTTGTAAATTTTCCAACTGGGTGAAAACAGTCAGGACCAGGATTCGAATCAGGGATGTCTTGGCTGAAGCTGCCAATGCTCTATCAAATGAGCCATCCCGAACGAATCTGGAAGACTAATTCACCCAACTAACATTTAACTATCACAGCATCTGGTCTGATATCTGAATCAGCTCAACAGAATAAATCGAAGGTTATTTTTGGAACTGCAGTAAACGCTGCATGCGTAATTATATTAGATTAATTTTTAACACAATTATTCAATTGGTAAATAAATCATAAAAGTTGTAAATTTTCCAACTCACTTGCAAAACTTACAACTGTTATGATTTATTTACCAATTGAATAATTAAAACAACAGAAACAACAAAAACTGTAATAAAGTATAACAGTTGTAAATTTTCCAACCCACTTGTAAAATTTACAACTGTTATGATTTATTTACTGATTGATAATTGTGTTAAAAATTAATCTAATATAATTACACATGCAGCGTTTGATGCTGTTCCAAAAATAACCTTCGATTTATTCTGTTGAGCTGATTCAGATATCAGACCTGATGTTGTGATCGTTAAAGTGTTATGTGGGAGAATTAGTTCTTCAGATTCGTCCGGATGGCTCAGTTGGTAGAGCATTGGAGGCTTCAGTCAAGACATCACTGGTTCGAATCCTGGCCCGGACTTTTTTCACACACTTGAAAAATTCAAAACTGTTATGATTTATTTACATAATGAACAATTGTGTTAAAAATTAATCTAATTACATGATATACTCTCGTTAAAGAACTAACTCTTGGTAACAGAAAAAAAAAATTCAAATTATTCGAGAAATAGAATAAAATATAACAATTATCAAATAATATAAAATAAAATAACAGTTACTGCAGGGTTCGTACGGGTACCGTTATTTTCAAGATCAAATATCGGAATTGTTTTACAGAAAAATAAATCTGGTTTAAATGGACGAAATTTCGCCTTATTTAAGGAGAAATTTTCCATAAGAAAATACTGCTACAGAAGAATTTCTTAGTCCGGAAATTCAAGCACCCATACGGACCCTGTACTGTTCAGTCGTCAAGAGCCTGCGGTTTACGGTTTTTCTTTTCTTATCTTTACGTAACATAAAAAATTATCTTCAAAAACATCTTGAAAAAGTTGAGTCTAGAATTCGTCTTTTAAAAGAAAAAAGAAATCATCTTTACATCTTTATAATCGTTTTTCTTTTTTATCTCTTGGCATTTCATAATTACTTGATAATACCTGTCAAGATTTGACGGTAAATAACTTGAATGTTTCATTAGAAAAGGTCTTGAATTTTTAATTAGTTGTTTTTAAATTTATTATTCAATTCGTGACAAGTTTTTATATTGCATAAGTGATTCCCATTTCTTTAAGGCGATAGATAGTGCTGTCAGTCTAGCCTGTTCAATGAATTGAAAGACTTTTAGTTTATAATTTGTCACCAATTATACTTTCTTTTTATCGGAAATTTACCTAAAAATACTGAGTAGAGCATTTATTTTTATTTGCTACGGTGTCATTTTTTTTATCGAAAAAATAACAATAATTATATTTCTTTACTTTTTTTTTTTTAACTAAACGACCATTAAAAGCTGTTATGAATTTTATTTTTATCAGTCTGATTTCCTAAAAGCCTAAATTTGAAACTTGATGCAGCTAATGATTTATAATATGTATTTTTTATTACTTGAATTTTATTTTACAATTTTATACATTTTTTAAATATTAAACCATGGTTATCAAGGTAATTTCTTTTATAGCTCTTATATGAATATTTTTCATTCTTTCCGTTTTATTTTTCATTTTTTACGGAAAAGAATGGCAAACTTTTCTTTCTGACTCACACACGTATATATTCTTGATAATGGTCAGAAAATATAAGAAAATTTGTAGATCACCTCAATTTATTTAACTGGTAATTACATGCAAAATATTTTAGTTAAATATTTCAAGTATAAAATTATTATTTTTTCAAAATATTGCTGAGTGTTAGATTTTATTTCATTATAAAGCATTCAAATAATAATAATAATAATAATAATAATAATAATAATAATAATAATAATAATAATAAACTTCTCCTTCTAATAAAATACGTCATTATTGAAAAAAGCATCTCCAAAAATGTTACAGAAATCATTTTGACGGACGTTGGGCCCAAACCTGCGTCGTCTACAAAAAAAGTCAGAACTTTAAACTGCTGTGTTAGACCGCTGAGCCAGTAAGAATTCGTTCTACTTTCCTCTAAATTGAAGAGGTTCGAAAAAGAGTTGACGCATGCGCAATTGTGTCGAATTTAGCCTACTTAAATTTTTGCCTTTGCGTTTTAATATATATGATAAGGAGATGATTTCTTCTGCGTATGGCATCATCATCATAATTGAAATATTCGTCACATTTGGAATAGTCTTCAACATCAGAGTTTCTGTCACGATCGAGATAGCACTTGTCAAAATCGGTGTCAAAATTAGTGTCATCTTCAAAATAAATGCCAAATTTATTTTTGTTTTTTCCAAGAGTTCTTTTTCCTCATGAACGTTTTTTTTCTTTTTCCCTAAAATTTTCTCGGACTTTCCATTTCATTTTTACTACAACAAACTTTCATCGTCATCTTCATTTTTTTTCTGCAATCTCTAATTTTATTAGGAGCATTACTCATCAACTTCGTAATTGGCATTTTCTTCAGTCCAACTTCGGTACGACTTTCTTTCCTTTTTCTCTTCTAAATTCGGTTTGTCTACATTTCGGTGAAATTATGCCACCTCTAGTTTTTCTTCAAAATCATCTGAATCATTCTATCGATTTCGAATACGTTCTAACTTAATTTGTTTTTGTTTTTAAATTTAATCATTACTTGCTGTAAATTTTCCTAATCTTCCAAGAAATCATCTAATTTTCTTTGAATTTTTCTTTTGGAAATTTACCCTCTAGAGTCTTGACCAGGGGTCGGCAACCTGTGACTCACAAGTCACCGATTGACCCATTTCATAATCTCAAGTGAGCCACTTGAGTTCCGACAAAAGTATAATACATAAAAAGAAATTATAAAACTTAATATGAATCGAACACTTGAAGAATACATAAAAAAATAAACTTAAAATAAATAATAACAATAACAGTTTTCTTTTATTACAAAGTTGGGTGAACATGCATATTGACTGCAGTGATTGGACGAACGAAGGGCGAATGTGTAATCGCCGCGCCTTCGCCCTTTGTCCAATCAAAAGTCGGCTTGAACTACTGCTACAATGTGGCAATTAGTCTCCTCTTTGGCGGTTAGGAGCCTTAGGAACTTTATGACATTTTGTCCGCATTCGGCTCAACTTATAAATATGAGCATATATTTTCACATTTGAAATTTGTTTTAAATAAGATCAGGAGCAGCTTAACCACCGAAAATTCTGATGCTTGTATTTGTCTTAAGACGACTAACTAGCCAGACTTGATTGAACTGATGTCACAAGTTTAGCATCAGTGCGCCACTGATATCGAAGAGAAAAGTAAGCTCATTCAGTTATGTTTCTTTTTATAATAACTAGAGGGCTCTGTCCTTTACGAGCGACGCTCACCAACTCCCGTTCAGACACCGCAAACTCTAAAAGCATGCTAATTTGATCGGCTTTAAAAAAATTTCGGAAGAATGAATTATAATTAAAAAAACAGTGGCTATCTTCCTGTTAACGGATTGTTTTCGTCTTTGATTAAATCAGATCAGTGAAACATCTGAAAATAAGCTAATATAAAATGATTTAAGTTAACAGAGTCTTTGTCTCCCGGTATTTTTTAAGAACGCTATAAGAAAGTTTTTTTTAAATAAGACATTTTAAATGTATCGTTTTAAATCTGGCGTAATTTTCACCAAAGTTTTCTTTCTCTTTTTAATATTCACGTGAAAATACTTTTGCTGTTAGAAAGGAAATATTATTTGCGCTGTCTTAGAATTCGCAAAACAAGAGCAATGCGACTCTTGTAGGCGCTTCAATAACATCTGCATTGGTTCAAAATATCTCAGTATGTTGATTTTCTGTAAGCAAGTAAATCCTATTGGCTACAATGGAAGTCTATCGGAATTTGGCGAAATATTAGATTGTGATGTTGGCGTCACTTTTGGCGACTAATTTTGGTCGCCAAATTTGGCGGCATTTGGCGACAGAACAGAGTCCCTTCTATGGTAACCTCCCCCCCCCCCCTTATAGATATGGAGATGCATTAAATGCGGTTCAATAACCAATGAGATGCGTTTCATTGATACGATAGCGTAATATATATACAGATTAGTTTTAAAAGATTACCTCAAAATATGAAATAAATGTCTCGTGCAAGTATATTTTTAAATTTAAACTGATTGGCAATATTATGGTTTGACAATTTTAAATATGACGTATTTCCTCCATTTACGATTTTTAAAGCATATTAATGAATTTATTATTTTACAATTTTCTTTCTCTTTTAAAATTCACATGTAAATATAATTTTTATGACGTAATTATCAATATTTTCCTGCTTTTAATACGTAATCATTTAATTCTCATTTGAAAGTTTTTTTTCTGTTTATAATAGTCACGTGTAAATAAATTTTTAATTTGAAAGAAATATTATTTTTTGCGCTGTTTTTAAATTTGGCAACAATTTAAAATAATACCCTTTTCTAAAAATTGTAAAAAATATCTCTCGAAATGCTGAAAATTTCAATTTTAAATAAAAATAAAACTTCAAAAAATGAGTCAAATTTAAAAAAAAAAAGGCAGTCTGCACACCGGGAACTTATAATGTATAAAATGATCTAAAGAGAATTAAATTCCTATGTATAGTTTTTGCTCCTATAAAACTTTTTTAATAGAACGATTTTGGTCAAATTTAACATTAAATATCTCTTAAAATAATTCTTCGATTTGAAAACTGTCTGCACCAGTGTGTTTATCAAACATTCTCTATAAAACCACCGATTTTCATATTTTTGTATGCAATTCTTTTCTTAATATTAACGAAGAAAGACCTCCGGTCACAAAAAATTCAAAACTAAAGGCGGTAATGAGAGCCTTAGTTAACTTTTTTAGAATACAGAGATTATAATTATAATATTTACGTTTAAAGTTTAAAAAAGTGTATTGTAATTATTATCTCAATAAAATTTATCTTATTATTCACTAAAAAAGACTATTTTTAAAATTAAAATACTTCTAACCAGAAACGTATTTTTAATACACACGTTTTGGTTGATTGTGACCCTACCCCTGGTCTAGACCATTCTTCTGCTGATTCATCTATTTTTCTAGTTGTTTATAATGGTTGTTAGCTTTTTCTAAACACTTTTTGTATTGTTCTGTATGTTATTTCTCTTCCTTTAACTGCGGCAGTAATTCTTTCATCCACATTTCTAAATTTCTATTTGATTTGACGATGTTCTGCTTCCTTTTTATAACTTAATTTCCATTTCATACAAATTAGACTTTACAAAGATTTCCATTTCAAATACAATTTAGACTCTAAAAAGATTACAGAGTTTCTGGATTTTGTTTTATCTGATATACCATCTCTTTTAATTCAGTTAATTCAGTTTCTAACACCAGCTGTTTTTATTCAATTAATTCATTTTCTAACACCAGCTCTTTTAATTCAATTAACTCAGTTCCTAACACTTTCTATTTTCAAAAAAGCTTCTTTAATTTCGGGCATAAAATTTTCTTTTTCTAAGTGTAACTCTTGAATTTCTGTTCTAAAATGTTGACCTTGATGAATTGGTAGTTTTTTGTTTTGTTTTAATGCTTGTGGATGATTGTTCTGAAAAGAAGAGGAATGAAAAGATTGAAGTTATTTTATTTGAATTCATAACATTAATAAAACAGAGGTTAGATTCATTTTTCATGTTTAAGTATCTTTACATCATTAACAAAAATAGCTAATGTACCTTGGTGATATCAGAACCAATAATTAAAACAAAGTTAATAGAATTGTCGTAGAGAACTATAATACAGGATTAAAATTTGGAACCATCAACACTAATTTCTGCTTTGAAGTAACCAATTGTTCGAAAAGATTTCTTTCCTAACTCCGTTAAAGACATATATGTTGGTTCTAATTTTACATAATCTTCAATTTCCTCATAATTACTCTTTTTTAAAATTGTTCTTTGACTACTTTTATCCACCAATGATGACAGTAACACATGTAAGCGAAGTACAGTTAATCGAGTTTAGTATGTTTAATATAACCACATCATTCTGCATGCGTCCGATGCTAGAATACTTTGAGCATACTTAACTTGGTTTTCATATTAAATTAAATTGTACCTTGCTTACATATCTTAGTTTTATTTATAAATTAGCAGTATAATGCTACACTTCTACGTGTAATTAGTGGTGTATTTAACCCCTTGAGGGACACCGATATATTATATATATACCACTTAATTTTAATTCCCAAATGGCACATTGGCACCAGAATAAAGGAATTAAATTTTCCTTTGTATAATTCACGCGAAGAAAAGCTTTTACTTACTTTCATCTAAATTCGTTCATAAATCCCTGTGTCATTCAATTATTTTATTATTTTAGCTACAGAAGTACTCTGACCCTGAAGGGGTTAAGCTGGGGATGGTATATAAAAATATTACATTTCAGGCCTTCTAATAATGTTATTTTTACATGTAAGGCAACATTTGACACTAAATCGAAGGCCCTTTGTAATTAACATTTTTCGTGTATCTTCTACCATTTTCCAGATAAGAGAGCTAATTCCATACTTTGATACAAAGGGGTGGTTCAAGTTACCTCATCATCGAGCGCATACCCGTTTTACTAAGCGTAGACATCAAGTTCATAGTTATAGCGTATTCGGTTCACCTGTTATTTGAACTAAAACGGAATTAAAGAATTACCTTGTACCAATAACAATATTGAGAGAATAAAATCAATAATATTATAAAATGAGAATGAAGGCTATCTTCTCCACAATTTTAAATATTTCAAGAATTATTTTATCAAAACTGTTCCAAAACATAAAATTTTATACAATGAAACGCCCTATAACAAACTCGAATTATAACGAACATTTTTTTTGTCTTCTTCAATTACGTAATACATATAGTAGACGTTCGTATAATGAACCAAAAATTGAGGCCTTAAAGTTCGTTTTTTAAAACATAGATTTGAACTAATAGCGATAATTTTATTTAAACTCATAAATACAAATGAAGTCGAAAAGTCGAGCAAGATATTAATTTTCGAAAAGAAAATTAAATTTTGAGTACTCGAAAGAAAACCATATGAACGTCAGATGTAGCAAATAGGTGCTTATCTTTACAGCACAGCCTGTCAATGTGGCGTCTCATGAATGTCACAAATGATTGCAAGTGTCACAGTCACTATGGTGAATTAAAATGTAATATATTTCATTCGTCTCAAGTATTATTCTCAAATGATCATCATTTGATGATTCCATTGAGAAGTCACCGCGACTGTTGCTCATTTGGTGATGAACAAAAGGGAACAGCGGACAATGAAGTCACCTTGTGATTATCATATGATATTTGGAGAATACATTGTGAAGTCATCATGACCATTTTATTGTGATAAGCTGCCAAACGAGTCACAATGGAGTCACATGTTGATTCTCAAGTGATCGACATTTCGAAAACTACGATGAAGTTACCGTGAACGCTGTTTTGTTGCAAGTTACCAGGTGATTTCATTTCGCTGTCACTTGGGAACTCAACACGAAGCAAATATCATTGTGATTTTACAGCGGAGCCACCAGATGACTATTAAACGAGAGTCACGAGGTTAATAAGCATAACAAGGTCACCTAATGACTCGTCAAAAAGCAAGAGTCACTGTGATTTCTCAGAGAGTCGCCAAATGACGGTCATTGAGAATGATAATGAGATGAAAGAAAAATATTACAATTTAGTTCACAGTGGTGATTGTGGCACTTGTGAACGTTTGTGACATTAAAAAAATGTCACATCTGCTGCCTGTGCTGTTAGGGTAATACCTATTTGCTTACTTGTCGTTTATATCACTTTCTTTTGAGTACTCGCAGTTAACTTTTGTGTTCCAAAATTAGGATTTTGTGTTTGTTGCTCAACTTTTGGACACCAGCACTTTAATACTTTAGCATTCTAATTTGCACTAATATTACGACAGCATCACGAAGTTTCTAAAAAGTATTTAAATCAGCGCTGGATACTAATTTTTATATTGAGATTAATGTTATACTTTAATAAATTAGCTACAAATGGTAAATATTGTTCATACCCGAAATTTCCCATTCCCAATTCATTACTAAAGCAATTTATTCCGCAAATTCGTCAACAGGAAATCTCTAGATGTTTAAAAGATTCCAAGCAAATCCCATTATATATATTCTGTCAGGGCCAAAAGTTTTACTTGCAAATAGTCGAAAAGACGAAGTTAAATTTGTCCAAACACTCAAGTGTATCACTTAATTGTAATCCTCAATTAACTTTCGAGCTCGAGTGACCATGCTTTCACCTATTTTCTCTATCATTCATCTTAACTGAATTTGTTTGTGCGTCGTTTATTTTTCAATAAATCAGAAATATTTTTATAAGTGCTATACTGTCTATTGCTGAATAAATGTTTATTACAAAGCGATAGGCTGAATCATATGGAGTTACATCTAGTATAAGAGATTTATTTTCTCATGTATTAAGTTCTTGAGTATCAGTTCTACATTTTAATTTCCCTTAATCGTTCTTTCATAAATATACATTTAACTTGTAAGCGAAAAATCTCTGTTTTCATGCTAAAAATATTTTTTTATATATAGGCTCTAAATATAGGAGCAGAAATATCTATCCCAGACACTTAACCTCTTGAAAAAGAATACTTAAAAATAATCCAGGTGTACACATTTTTAAATTTTTTTACGGCTTATAATAGCTTTAAATATTTTAGTCTGTAGGGGAGGATAGTACACAGTCAGACAAAAATTATTATTAACGAATGGCGAGGATTTTTATTCTTTTAAAAACTTTTTGCTGCATCTTTAAGATACACAAAATGCTACACATTAATGTACACTGGTGTCCAAAATTAAGGACCAATCACAAAATGCCAAGTACGCAAATACTCAAAAGGAAATAATATAATTCGAATAATTACTATCTCTACAGCACAGCTAGTCCATATAACATCTCATTCATGTCACTCATGGTCACAAGTGTCACAGTCACTACGGTGAAGCAAAAAAATAAGAAATTCCATGCATCTCGTTATGAGTCTCAAATGATCACTATATGTGACTCCACTGAGTCGTCACTGTGACTGCTGATTTGTGACGATTCTCCGTGTGACTTTACAATGTAGTTACATCGTGACTCTCATGTGACTTTCATCTGTAGACTCAATTTCAAAGTCATCGTGAACGCTGCATTGTGATAAGTTATCAAACAATGTCACATTAATGTCACATGATGACTTTCAGGTGACAGAGAGACTACTGTGAAGCCACCATTGTGCCCTTTTGTGAAAAGTCACCATGGGACTATAATGTGATATTATTTGGTGACTTTTCCTAATGCGACGTTCATAATGACTTTGAAATTGAGTCTAAAAATGACAGCCACATGAGAGTCACAATGCAACTATATTGTAAAGTCACCTGGTGACTCGTGACAAAGCAGCAGTCATATTGACGTCTCAGTAGCGTTACATATAGTGATCATTTGAGACTCATAATGAGACGTGTGGAATTCCCTATTTTTTGTTTCCCCATAGTGACTGTGACACTTGTGACCATGTGTGACATGAATGAGATGCTATATGGACTAGCTGTGCTGTAGAGATAGCAATTATTTGAATTATATTATTTCCTTTTGAGTATTCGCTTACTTAAAAATTAGCATTTTGTGACTGGTCCTTAATTTTGGACATCAGTGTATAAATGGTTTTAAAAAAGTTTTTTATAGAAACACAGAAGCAGTATGTGCTACACAGTGGGATATTCATAAATCATACATTTTTACACTCTATCAATAATTTTCTGCAATTTGTTATTTCTAATTAATATTTCTAGATTTTCAAAATATTAAAAATATGAGCCTCGGATGAACAATGGCAGACCTTTGGCTACCTTCATGCAAATTTTCAGCCTCTTACGCTTAGTAGATTTCCCTAGCCATCGCACGCCCACACACACAGAGAGAGAGAGAGAGAAAGAGAGGGAGAGAAACCGTCTTTTATTAATAAATACTTCTTTTAACATCAGAACCATATAGTAGGTACACAATGAGACAAGTCTCACTGTGTACTTTCGTTACGTTGTAACAAAATGGATGCCACATCTATTACATCAATTTCATCGTTTTAAAAAGTTTATATCGTTTTGTCGAAATAGTCTATTATTAGATATAGCTAGGTTTGGTTAAGTAAATCTATGAAGGAAATATCATATTGAAGGAAATAAACTCTAAAATAGACATTTATGTTACTTTAACCACTATAAAATGAAGAATTATTTACTATTTTGTCGGACGAGTAACTGAAGTGCCGAAACTACACTCACGTGTTGCATAAGATGAGGTCGTTATATGTGTGTGCCAGCTTGGAGAAAAAGTTACAACTATATCTCAAAGTGCCTGCTGTCTCACTGTGTACCATGTCTCATTGTGTACTACTCTCTCCAATTTTGAAAAACACGTGTGTTCATTTTTTTGCGTTGCTTTTACATAACCTCATCCAGTTTTATCAGTTTAGCTGAATTTATTTTTAAAATCTCTCTCAGAATTTTCGAATGGAAATCAGCGTTTAATTTAATCGCGGAATGTCCTTCATTAAATAAAACAGTGATTAATATTTGAAATTTCTGGTGGATATTTTAAGTAAATAATCCGCTAAATTGGTAACACTTGAAAATATTTAGTTTCACCATACCATTTAGCATACCATTCCAGGATGTTCACTTGAAAGGAAATACGACACAGGTTTAACAAAAATACGACAATTTATTTATAACGATGACCAGGTATCAGACAGTAGAGTAGGTAGATTGAAATATAGGCAATCAAAAAGAGTTCGTCATCTCTAAAGGATGATAGGGGATAGCCCAGTAGTAGAGCAGGAAAAAAGGCTGAATTCGGAATTAATTGGGGAAAAGCTGGAAATTGCTTTAATACATTTCGTTAAGGTCTAGAAGGAATATGCTAAGTTTTCCCCCTCGTAGTAGATGAGCGTTAGGAAATATGTACAGATTTATAGTCAAAAAGCATGTTTTTTTTTAAATACTATAACAATATCTCAAAACAGCTAACTCTGTCAAAAACATTGTCAATACAAATGTTGTAGAGCTTAAAATTCTGAGTACAATGAGTACCTACACTTAATATTTTTGTTGAATATTAAGGTCACAATTCTACTTTAAAGTTTTTAGACCCGTGGTCAGGGAGTCGAACTTAGAATTAATTAGGAGAAAATTGGAAATTGTTTTAATCCCTTCAGTTTAGGTCGAAAATGAACGTACTGTGTTTTCTTCCTAGTAGAAAATGTGTAACATATTTATTTTCGAAAAACACGTTACTTTTTAATTACCTTAACAATATCTCAAAACAGCTTACTCTATAAAATACATTGCCAGTACAAATGCTGTAGAGCTTAAAATTCTGAATAAAATGAGTACCATCATTAATATTTTTGTTCAACATTAAGGTCGCAATTCTATTTCAAAAATTTTCAAATCAAGAGCTTGAAGCCAGGAAAGACCAAGTTAACTTAAAACAATATCTCAAAATTGCGGCCTTAATATTGAATAAAAATATTAATGTGGGTACTCATTTTATTCAGAATTTTAGGCTCTACAACTTTTGTACAGAAAATGTTTTTGATAGTGTTAGCTGTTGTGAGATATTGTTAAGTTAACTTGGTCTCTCCTGGCTTCAAGCTCTTGATTAGCGATTAAGGCAAAATTTTAAAATAGAATTGCGACCTTAATGTTGAACAAAAATATTAATGATGGTACTCATTTTATTCAGAATTTTAAGCTATACAACATTTCTATTGACAATGTTTTTTATAGAGTTAGATGTTTTGAGATATTGTTAAGGTAATGAAAAAAAAACGTGTTTTTCGAAAATAAATATGTACATATTTTCCAACATTCAACCAAGTACTTGAGTTCAACCCCCTGACCATTGGTCTAAAAAGTTTAAAGTAGAATTGTGACCTTAATGTTAATGACTAAAATATTAAATGTAGGTACTCATTTTACTCAGAATTTTAAGCTCTACGACATTTGCATTGACAATGTTTTTGACAGAGTTAGCCATTTTGAGATACACTGTTAAGGAAACTAAAAAAAAACGTGTTTTTCGAAAATAAATATGTACATATTTTCTAACATTCACCCAAGTACGAGGAAGAAAACAAAGTATGTTCATTTTAGACCTAAACTGAAGGGATTAAAACAATTTCCAGTTTTCTCCTAATCAATTCTGAGTTCAACCCCCTGACCACGGGTCTAAAACTTTAAAGTGGAATTGTGACCTTAATTTTCAACAAAAATATTAAGTGTAGGTACTCATTTTACTCAGAATTTTAAGCTCTACAACATGTGTGTTGACAATGTTTTTGACCGAGTTAGCTGCTTGGAGATACTGTTATGGTATTTAAAAAAACCGGTTTTTTGACTATAAATCTATACATATTTCCTAACGCTCACCTAGTACGAGGAGGAAAACATAGCATATTCCTTCTAGACCTAAACTTAAGGGATTAAAACAATTTCCAGCTTTCCCCTAATTAATTCCGAATTCAACCCCCTAATCACTGGGCTATGGAATCCTTTCCCAAAAGACTTATTAAAATTCAAATCACCTACCTTTAATCGAAATAGTCTCACTCATCGTACTGCAGGAACCTGAGAAAGTCAAAGGAAAGATTTGCCCATAGAAGACCGAAAACGGGTGTGTTTTTTGCATTTTTTTTTCTTAGAATACCATAGAAGATTTTAGCTCCGGGTTTTTTGCATACTATTTATTATCATTTGAAGAACATTTCAATTTTTTTCTAATTAAAAATTGATAATGTGGCTCGAGTTACGTGGTTGGATGTCCTAGCGTGCGCGCCGTGCACTTCCAATCGGACGGGATCCGAAAAATCGCCAGAGTCGTTTGCAATCAATTTTCCTTAAGCACTACGTAAGTAGATAATATTGTCTGGAGCTTTAAGCACTTTGAGATCAAAAAGTTGGAAATCAACAAAGTAGCAGCCATTTAAAAGAAAGGTCTATTTCTGACCTCTTTTTTCGCACTTTGGAGTGCTTCTAAAAATATCTATTTTTTTATAAAAATGGCTAAAAGTAGTTCAAGCTACAATAAATTACATTACCTTTAATTTAAAAGAAAAAACTTAGCAAGATCGCGTAATAGTTTCTGCGTTCTGATACCGCCCAGTTTGGAAAAAGTCATGTTGCGTAAAATGCGTTTACAGTGTTCCAAAATGGTTTTAGCACTTGGACGCATTGCCCTAAAGCACTAAATAACTACAAAAAGACTTTTAATTCGGCAAAATCGTTTTATCGGAACAATCTACAGATTACAAGAGATAGAAAAAAAAATAATAATAGATTTTTTTCAACCGAAAAAAAGCAAATGCCCTCTTAACCACTTCTTGCCCGAACAGAGTTCGGGCAAGAAAAGTTAGCTTGCTTCGTTACTAAAAGCTTTTCCACACCACTAATTTTTAGCTGAAATCTTCGGTTCTTTAAATGGCAAACTTTTCTCGATTATTTTGGGCAAATATTTTTGTACTTAAAAAGTGGTGTTAGTTTATGGAGTCAAAAAAAATGTGACAGTTAAATGGTTAATTATTAAATATCACTGTAATCATCACTTTAAAAAATTGAAACCCGTAATTTTCAATAAATATTTATTCCTAATATGAAGCTTATCTTTTTATCAGGCAGCGAAAGACCCGCAGCCGTAGATTCTATTCCAAACAGGTGTAATTGGAAACTCCACTCGTAGCCAGCAAGTGGAGAACTTGAATTCCAAAAAGGCAGGAAGCATTCAGCGTTCAAAGTCTAGAATTAAAGTGCCTTAATTGCGAGATGCGTTCCAAACCAGTCGAATCCAACTCCTTCCGCACTATAAATAACAACTACACAACCACAGATACTTAATATATTATTGTAAGAAATAACCGTGACAATCAGATTCCCAGAGGTACATACGCACTTTGCGAAACTTAAAGAAACGACAGAATAGGTAGCTCATTCACAAAAGTTAGAATTGAGGATTCCACGATCGCACGCAAAATATCAAAACATGATCGATCATTAGAGAATCTTTTTGAAAGAGTGGCTAGGAACTCTGCTACAAATGTAATAATACAATATTATATTTATGAAAATTTTTCTTTTTCTTTCTTTTGTGCGCACGGTTTCTTATATTTCAGCAAGTCATGCACTTGTTTATTGTACGATTGTAACGAAAAACAAACAAACAAAAAAACTAGGTTCAAGTTATCACTATTGTGTAAACTTTTTACGGCGTAAACCTGAAATTTATTGGCGGAAAAAGCCTCAGAGTCAGGAAGGAAACCCTCTTAACCCATTAGCATCTTCTTAAAAAATACTTACGCTTGATTCCATATATAATTTTTCTATAGGATCACTTGAAAATTAAAATATAATCATCATTATTACTTGAATCAATTATAATAATGTCGCAATATGTGCATCACAATTGCACGAGATATATTGTCATCGTGTTGTTGTAGCGTAATATCGAAAGAATATATCAGAATGGCATAGATATCAATGTTTCCAAATTCTTAATTCTGATTTCAGGAAATAAAACGTGTTAAAAAAGAGAATTTGAAATTGGTTATGTACTTTTTATTAATTTACTTCATTCAGATTTGGAAGAGAAAAAATGCCTTCTCATTTGCATATAATTTTTCCAAATACTCAGTAAATTTACAATGTAAATCAAAGCGAGTTTTATACTTGTATTAATATACGACATTTTAAATTATCAACAAATATTGACTATTTTTTATATTAAAAAATCAGGCAATGTCATTAATAATAAATTCAATAATAATTTCGTTTATTTTTTCTGAGAATTCGTAAACAATTCTAGCTATTTCATCAAAACCGATTTCGGGGTAAGCATTAAATGTAACGTGTCAGAAACACAAGATTTTCTTGTAAATAGCCATAAGTACCAAGTTAAATTCGTCCAAAACACTCAAGTGTATTACTTAATTACAATCCTGAATTAACTTTCGAGCTCGACTGACTTTGCTTGGACAACTTATCTCTATAACTCCGATTAAATGGCTTTGCGGTGGGAAAAATATTTAGAAAGAAGTCGCTAGAATGCTGAATTTAGAGGGTGACACGCACCCTTACCCTCCCAGGAGCATTAACATTTCTCGGAAGATTTGAGATTTAATGCTCGTCAAACTATATTATAAAGGACAAATGTATCCGTGCGTAACGTTGACGTCATTTTGTGACTGGCAACATTTGATGATGAAATTTCGGTTCAGTTTAAAAATATTTCTGTATTTCCATTGTAAGAACATTATATTTGTATATTTCTTATTTCTACAAAATACTAAAAGAAAAACTTTTAACCCTTAAATGCCTGATTTTTCAAAAATCATTGTAATAATATTTTTCGGCTTTCATTTTTTAAATAAATCATGGGATAAATACTTTTAAAAATCATATTTTGATTTAAGTATGGTTTACGGCTAAAAAACCGCTTGTTACTAATCGGCAATACTGGTCTTTAATTGAAAAAATAATTTTCCTTGATAAAATTCTATAATATTAAACACACAAGAATTTTAGGAACTATAATAAGAAATAAATTTTACTTGCTCACTGCAGAACAAAATAGGGTATTTCGCAAGCTTCCAAACAAAACAAAAAGAACAAGTAGCAATAATTGAAAAATTAAATCTGTCTTTATACTTAAACAGCACAAGTGTTGCCATCTACATGTTGAAAATCGATTTAATAATATTTTTAGAATGTATTTTATTGGCAATATTAGGCATTATAGCTTCAATATTATTCTAATAGTATTTTAGAGCCTAAATTGGGTATGTTGTCGAAAAGCAACAGCCGGCATTTAAGGGTTAAATAAAACATTTGAGTGGAATTATAAATATTGCACAAAATCCCAATAAATTCAAATTTAATTTATTGATTTTAATCGGTAAAATCCTTCTAAAATTTATTAAATGATTGTGTAAATTTTCTAATATTGTTTCCAAAATTCACGAAAAATGCTTCAGAAGATGAAATTTTCCTGAGTTCATAATGTGGGACATAAAGGTTTAAAGTCACTTGAGAATAATAAATTTTATTATTTATTCGTGAAAATCATCAGAGGAAAATTTTTTTTTTTTTCCGTTACATTTGAAAATCCAGGAAGGGTCCATTTCCGTTCCCTGACCCTTCTTTTGGGATGCCAATAGCTTTAAATTTACATTACTACTTATTATTAGGCTACTTCAGTCAAATGAAAAGACCCGTTCGCTAATAATGCTAATCCTATGGAAGAAATTTATAAAGATATCTCGGTCGCATTTCAATATTTTTAAATGTTTTTTTTTTTTTTTTTTTTTTTTTTTTTTTTTTTTTTTTTTTTTGCATTGGATAGCTGAGATCGATCTGTACAAAGGCCATTTTTAACTTTTTCAATTTTATTTAAAGATATTTTTAATGAAGACACTTTCATTTTCGGAACCGGTTTCTAAACTGAAACTATCCTTATAAAAAAAATCTGCATTCAAAATCGAAAAAGTAAAAAACTGCCTTTATACAGATCGATCTCAGCTATCCAATGAAAAAAAAAAAAAAAAAAAAAAAAATCATTCAAAAATATTGAATTGCAACCGAGATATCTTTATAAATTTCTTCCATAGGATTAGTATTAGCAAACGGATCTTTTCTCTTAACATCATATAGCGATAAGTTATTTACAAATACAACTTATATTCATAACATAAAAGATCGAATCCCACAAGTCATTTACTAATGTAATTTATTCCGCAAATTCGTAAACACCAAATCTCTAGATGTCTCTTCCAAAACTGATTTCGGGAAAAATCCATTAAATGTATCGTGTCAGGAACACAAGTTCTGCATGTGAATAGTCAGGAGTATCCAGTTAAATTTGTACCAAGCACTCAAACGTATAAACTTAATTGCGATCCTTAATTAACTTTCGAGCTAGAGTGGCTTTGCCTGGATCGCTTTTCTCTCTCATTTCTGAATTAAACAACTTTGACTCTATGTCGTTTATTCTCCAATAAATCTGAAATGTTTTTCGAATGTTACATTAAATCTTTTGTGGGAAGAATATTTATTTAGAAAGTAGTTCGTTTGCAATTTGTCGAAATATATCTTATGGTGGAGCTTTTATTTGTTTCTTTATAAAGTTTTTAACGTTTTAACCCTTTATCTACTGACGGTACTTATAAGTACCATTAAAATAACTTGTTATAGAATTCATTTAATACATCGATTAGTAGTAATACAGTTTAGAATGAGTTATAGATGCATTACTTTATCTTGTTCCGTCGGCGTTATTGGTTACACAAAACAAAAATATTTTTAAAAGGATGATTTCTTTTGTCTTTGCATCTTTTCAGCTTCCTTGGCGTTGGGGAGAGAAGGAGGGGTTTCAATCCGGAAATATTTCTATTGTAAGAACATTATATTTGTACATTTCCTAATTCTACAAAATACTAAGAAAAATATTTAAAATAAAAGATTTGAATGGGGTTATAAATATTGCACAAAATCCCTATATGAACAAATTTAATGAATCCTTCTAAATCATTCAATCCTTCTAAAATTTATTAAATGATTATCTTCTAATGTAGTTTCTTTAATCTTCTAATGTAGTTTCAAAAATTCACGGAAAATGCTTTAGAAGATAAAATTTTCATGAATTCATAATTCAGTACATAAAGGGTTAATATCAGGTTGTAACGAAAGTTTTCCGCCAAAAAAAGTTCTTAATAAAGTTAGAAAAAAAAGCATGAAAGCAGTGCCTTTTGTGAGGGTAGTAATCGCCACCCAAATCTATGATTTTCTGCCAAGGTTTTGGTAGTTTTTCAAAGCCTTCGGCCCAGAAACTTGGGGGCCGCGGGTCCAAAAACAGATCAACCTCATTTCGGGCGTCGTGTGCAGAATTAAAGATAGCACCAGCAAGATGTAACTGCAAGTGTGAAGAAAGGTAGTAGTCCGAAGAAGTGATGTCGGGGCTATAGGGTGGGTGTGGCAAAAGATCCCATTCGAGTCCATACAGAGTCCAACCGGTGAATGCAGAGATATGTGATCTAGCATTATCTTGATGAAACATTATCTTCTTGCGCCGGTACTCATTTTGACATTTTACCTTGATAACAGCGTCAACACGGACTAGCATCTTACTGTACACCTTACTGTCCATGGTTTTACCTTTTTCCAGATACTCTTTGTGGATAATACCACGGCAATCCCACCAGACACAAAGCATTATCTTTTTGTTAATCACATTGCGCTCTGCGACGCTGCCGACGAGCTCACTGGGCGAGCAACCCCTTTTTCGGCTTGTGTTGTTGAAGTGAATCCACTTTTCGTAACAAGTGACGAAACGGTCCAGAATTTTGTCCTTGCGTTGATATTCGAGCAGATTAGTGCAGACCTGAACACGTCTGCACTTATATACTTGAGTCAGCTCATGCGGCACCCAGCGATTGAACTTGTACGTCAAGTTTATGCAATGCATAGCGCGGCTAATGGACGTCTAACTACTGCTACACTAACGTCTAACTGCTTAGCTAGCTCTTGAGTGGTTGAATACTGATATACTTCCGCAAGTTCTCGCAGGCGGGCCTCATCAACATCAGTAGGTCGGCCAGAGCGCTCTGCTTCTTGAATGTCATAGTCCTTGTTTTTAAACTTTCGGTACCAAAACTTCATAGTGTCATATGATTCAACAGTAGTGCCTAAAGCTGTACACATGATTCGGTGACATTCTGTAGCTGACTTTTTGCAACAGAACTGGAAGTAAATGCTGGTTCTAATCTGGTAGCGTGATAGTTCCATTTTAGACACCCTGTATTTAATGTTAACGATATTTTTTTTACAAATTTCACAACACAGTGTTATAAAGCAAGTCTCAAATGCCAAAATCGTTTGACAAAATATGAGCAAATACGACAACGCGAACTGTTTGAAAAGACGATATTAGCTGTGGCGGGAAACTTTCGTTACAACCTGATATCTTTCATTTGTTTCATTACACACACAAATTGTAAACTAGAGAACAGGAATTCTGCTTTTTCAGAATTTAGTGTCGCCCCCGGCATTTCCATTACTTCCTTTTCTTCTGGTGGACTGGTGGTTTCTTTCCATTCTGACCAGAAAATCAGAGTTCTAACTTTTTACGGTTGCTCTTTCATCTTCACCTAACGCTTCATTTATAATGGCTGTTTCATAATAATAGAAGCCACCAGTCCATCAGAAGAAAATAACTCGGTTAAGCGGGACTCGGATAATCGGGACTCTACTGCAAAACATATTTCAATTTTAAGACTTAAAGCACACGCTTTTATTTTATGTAAAATGATGTCATTTGCATTAATACAGATACTTAAAATTAAATATAGTTTCTAATAGCTCCATGTTTTATCATAAATTCTTCATTTATATTTTTCTCAAAATAGCACGTATTTTAATTAATTTTTTTTTTCAATTTTTATGAGAAAATGGCAACAAAAAGATATAATTACTAGTTTTCAACAATTTTTTCTTTACTTTCTACAGAAATGGAGTACTTGAGTTGCCAAAATGAAACAAATGTCGCTAAAAACTGCAAAAAAATTAATATTTCAAAAACAAATGGAGATTCAGTTTTCAAACAAATTGCATTAAAAAGTACTTTTTTTCCCAATACGACGGTATAACCATTGAAAATGTGCGATGGTTAGAAGTTTTAAAAAATGCTGTAGAGTATTAAATCGCACAATGAAACATCGGTTTTTGTTTTTTGGCTGGCGTATACAAAGTAACGTTATTTATTGGAGACAAAATAAGGTGGGAGAAAGAAATGGCATTCCGGTGGCAAATAAAAACAGCAAGTCGGAAATTGTACGTCAGACGTGGCAAATAAGCTGCTTTCTTGCTAGAACTGGTTTTATAAATATTCAGACTTTGGTGCTACAGCTGTTGTATTCTTATGCAAAAAAAAAAGCATGAATGCAAGATTTAATAAGATTCTATATGTTAATTTCAGTAATACGCAAATAATAGGGCTTAAATAGGATGTCATCACCATGGCAACCTAGAATCATGACCTATGGTTGGATATCATTGAATTAATGACGTATGACAGGATTGAATAGAAAGAAAGAAAACTTTTATTAATACCTTTTTAAATTTTGATTCAACTTTCATAAAATTTGAAATGACTCGACACAATTCTGCAACGATTCTATATGTTAAATTTCAAACTATTAGGTTGGATAGTTTTTGCGCTGTTCTATGCAGACCGATAAATAGACAAACGGACGGACCAGACGACGACTATAGGTGCTACGTAATTACGAACGCACCTAAAAAAGAAAAAAGAATAACAAAGTTGTCACTGTAAAGCTTACACGTATAGGGTAAGTCAGGGATAGTTGCCCCTCTTAAATTTTAAACCCTCCCCCCTAATTTTTTTTCCTTTATAGTAATATTTGTAGTGCCTATTTAACCTATCTACTCCAAATTTTATGTAGAACTTCATAAAAAATATTAATGTAATATAAATAACTAATCTAATCTAATCACCCACCCTGGGAACCTGCTTGTGGCTGATGGTTGGGTCAAGCCCCTAGCCCAGGGCGAGATGTTCCTTGAAGAGGAAAAAGAATTAGTTAATTATGCAAAAGAAAATTACTACTAGGTAAGTTCCTTAATTATTAATACTTAAGAGATAGGATAAAGTTATACAGCATAAGCAAACTTGAGTTAAGTAACCATTATGAGTGGATTTTTTTTTTTTTTTTTTTTTTTTTTTTTTTTTTTTTTTTGATGAAGGATTTTTTTTTTTTTTTTTTTTTTTTTTTTTTTTTTTTATGAAGGAGCAAGACTGCCAATTAAAACTAGTGGTCATTTAGATTTGTTCATCGGATTAGTGTAATATAAATACCAGATAAAGTGGGACTTTTATCAAAAAACTTAATCATTGATTTTTGGCCATCTATCCCATACCTCATGGCAGAATTCGAGGAGCGCGGCGTTCCGCGTGTCCTTCCAACGTCCCTGCCCGCGTCCCTTTAGCCGAGACTCTTGCGGAAGCCTCGTTGAAAAGGACAAAAAAAAAAAAAAAATTCAAAAATTAAAACCGGACAAATTTAAAAGGGAAAGCTACCGAACGACCGCTGCTGCGTCGAGTTCCTTATTCGTCTCATGGTTAGATGCCGCACTTTATAGGAAGAGATGCTCCTGTCAGCAGCTCTGGAAGTAGGAAGAAATAGGGTTGCAACCTATAAACTAACACATTATTCGATACCCATTTCAACAACATTCATTCACTAAATATTTCATGAAAAATTTCTAATGAATGCATTATACCGGGTGGTCCAGAAGTTCCGAAAGTTTTGAAATCTTAATAATTAAAAAACTATGTACAATAGAAAGTTGCAGTTTTCCCATGTATGCTTAGAAACGTGTGGGATTTATGTTTATAATGATTTTTTTTTTAATAAATAGTTAAAATTTTTAGCAATAGATAACACTGCTGTACAACATCGAAAGTATCTGTACGATGTGTTATATAAGCAGACAAGTTCATTGCGCAACATCTTTCATGATATATTGCTCAAATTTCGCTTTAAGGTTGTCAAAGTTGGCGTTTTGAACCGAATTTTCCGAAGCGGGCGATCTGGGAATGAAAAAAATGGTCATACTGAGAAAATAATTGTTTAAAAATCAAATTCTAATTAATTGAGCTGAAAATGAAATCACACGGCACGTTAAACATGTCTTCAAAAATCACCCCCAGCAAGTTTCATGTTTTTACTTTTAAAAATGAGTCTGAAAATGTCTCGGAAAATTTCGAGCTGTTGAGGGTGGAAAAACATTTTTTCGAATACACCCTTAAGGGTCGTTTATGTTCAAACGCTTTTTCGAAGATTAAATTGCGTTTAAAAGAATTTTGATACAAAATTTGATGTGTAACTGCTTTCTTTGCGTGACAAAGCTTTGATAGTTAAGCTGTTTTACAAAAAGGATGAATCGTCAAGTTTAGCTTTGCTTTCTTATCGTACAATGCGCGGAGTTAAAACTGCAAAACGGACCGATGACCGTTACAAATCTGAAAGCTATGATAAAAAGGTTTGAGGAAATGGGCTCATTGGAAGATCTTCAAAGAAGCGGGAGACCCCAAACACCTGTTGCAGTTGTAAACGAGGTAGAACAGGATGCCAATACACAATCCGCTTTATTATACCATAGCAAAACTATATTATCAATTTCAGCACCACCTGTTGGCAAAAAGTGTAACTAATTAAAATATTTTTTTTTCATTAAAAAAAAAACAAATTCACAAGATTCTAAGCATTTCTGTGAAAATCGCATCTCTCTATTGTATATAGTTTACTAATTATTAACATTTCGAAACTGCCCGAACTTCTGTATCACCCGGTATTTCATCTGCGTCTATCGCTATCTTATGAGAACATACAATAAAAGTCACATTTTTTAATGAATATAACTTATATTTTAAGAAATAAATCGCTGTAACTTCGTCTACTACGATTTTTTTTATAACGATTGAAAGTCAAAGAACGTCACTAGCTCCGTCACACGTCCAATAGCTGAAATACAGTGGCTGGGGCAAGTCAACCGATGGGTCATCTAACCCGGATTTGACTTAGGCACAAGAAAACTTTCCACTACTTTTTTCGAATAGAAACTATCGCGTTATTTAAGGCAAAAATTTGTAAGTTTTAAATATAGCTGGCGGGAAGTTTTCCTGCCCCCCCCCCCCCCCCTACCCATCATCACCAAATAAAATTAAACAAAAATTTAAGATATATGTTATCGAACCATTTCAATTTTCACACCGTCGAATAGGAGGAAAAATGCTCTTTCAGATGCAATGTGATTGAAAACAGTATCTCAATTTACTGATTTTTTAATGGTTTTTAAAATTATTTTCAAGCTTGATTTTTTAAAAAATCTATTTCTATCGCGTTCAGTTCGATTACGAAAGGTGAACCCGTTTACACTTAAAACACCATAAATGTTCTAGCATCTACTTTAGGCAAACATTCCATAACGGAATTAACATTCCATTAATAAATAAGTAAAATGATGAAATACTATAAATAAAACACAAACTTAACAGACTTTTAATCGAACTACGCGCTTAAACCACTGAATTAATCAGAATTCAAAAGGCTAGTGTATGTAGCAAAATTTTAGGCGATTTCTTCGGCTAATAACCTCTGGCAATTGGCTGTGAAAGCATGTCTTTTAATAAATTTCCAAACTTTATTTGAATATATTATTGATGTTTTTCACATAAAAATGCTTTCCGGTACTGTGAGTGGGCAATCTAAAATATGCATATTAAATGTAAAAAATGTATTAGACTTTTCAATTTTAAAAAATGGCTTTCAACTTTATTGTTACCCATGAAACCTGGGTTTGAGAGATGAGCCACCCTCTAAAATGTTTATTTTTGTAATTATCGGCATTCAAAATTTCTTTCCTAGAGTGAACAAACCTCCTGAAAAAGAATTCAATTGGTTATGATTTTTGTCGTTCCGGGAACCGTAATGAATAATATGCACATCGTTTGCTTGAAGAGAATAAAATCAGAAAAGACCTTCGATCTCATTTGCTTATGAACCAATGTACTCCGATTTTAGTTTTAGCAGGGAAGTTTTAGACAACTCAACTCTTTTTTTCTGAAATGGGAAAAACCATGGGGAAAAGCGATAGATGGAGATGCAGTATGCCGTAAAAATGGTTTGCAATATGATGCGCGTTATCGCCCAAATTTAAATGCTCTCATTCGGCCCAAACAAAACATGGATCAGGGACCGAATTCTTTGGCATCACCCGTGCATTTTTTCTCTAAATGAAAGTGATCTGCTAATTTTTAAGCATTCTAAAGCAGCATTCCATTGTATTATGAATTAAAAACTGTACTACTAAAAGTTTTCTTCTTTTTTTCGTGAAAGAACGTGTTTGTGTTTGGCCCGAATGTAGCAGTTTTTATGGTTACTTTTCTGGCGTCACCCCCAGCCACCTTACTTCATCTCTATTCTTTCTCTTTACTCTATGCATGGGGGAAAACAGGAGAACTATGTCGGGAAATGCTGCTACTGGTTCGTTCGAAATTACCACAGCAGCAAAAATTATTCTGAGGTTTTTTTTTTTTTTTCATCATTTTCTTTCTTTCTTTTTTTTAACCATTTGGAAAAATGGTTATTGTCCTCGTCAGGGTATGAAATCAAAAACATATCTGAAGCTTTTTATTGGTTTAATCCGCATTTTATTCGTTTTCTGATTGGTCTATATAGTAATCTGTATTTCCCTTTACTTTCAACAGAGATGGATACTTCTGTTGCCACTATGACAAAAAAGTAATAAAACCTACAAAAAAAATAAATAATAACTCCGAAACAAATTGAGATACAGCTTTCAAACAAATTTTATTTAAAAGTACATTTTTTCTCTGTACGTCGGTGTAAAAAGTAATATTGTGGGATGTTTAGAAGTTTAAGAATGAAATTTCATTTAAAATGGGTCGTCAGATTTCCAAGAAATCTGACGATGGAAAAGACTTTTCCCGAACAGCCAATGAAATGCTTGGATAATACGTAAGTTTTAAAAAATCTGACGGGTCGCTTGCAATTTTAACGTGTAATAACATTATTAATGTTTAATTCATGGCGTACGTAATGTATGATCAACTCCGTGCGATTTTTTATGTCTTAAATTTTAGTCTTCGAAAAAATCATTTTCCAAATGGTCGTTGTAATTTGTTAAATTGCTTTTTTTTGTTTGTTTGTTTTTTTTTTTGCTCTGTGTATAATCTTGCTAGATAAAGCAATTAATTTGATTAGACACACATTCTCGATGAAAATGAATAGCTTTGTGCTTAAATGCATTTAACTTTAAAAGCCATGTAGAATAAATAGCCAAATTAGATAAGTCATTTTTTTTATGCTTGAGAGTTCTGTATGTAAAAAGAAAAATGATTTGTTTCTTTTAAAGCATTTCGTGAATTTACTTTTTAACGAATTAATTTTAATTTTTTTAAAGCGTAGCTTGGGCATTATGAAAATGTACTGCTTGTGCTTCCTCTATTAAAGTTAGTTTTTTATCATATGATGTAATAAAATTACGCCTTTAATTTTTGATAATGATACGATGAAATGCCGAGTTTGTATTCCGGCCTACAGTTAGAGAGTAACTCAAACAAAACCAAGTCCGTTTATCATTTTTCTGAGGGCCCCAAAACGACCGTGTAGACCAGCTATAATGAACCTGCGGCCCGAGACAAATAATCCTTAGTCTATATTTACAAAGTTAATTAAGATGCGCGTAAAAGTAATGACCTTCATTGTTGTTTTATATATTTTCATGGGAAGGCAAAATCTGTCCTGTTATTTTTAATTAATTTAAGATTATGTTAAAACATCTTAAATGCTGTTTTCTTAGCCAAAAATTCTTTTTTATATGTCTTTGTAGTCCTATTTGTGATACAGAAGTGTATATATTTCTTAATTGTCAAAATTAATGAAACATTAGTCTAAATTAATTAAATTTGCACTGTATTTCTGCAAATAATATATATATATATATATATATATATATATATATATGCATTAAGTAAAAGAATTTTAAGAGAAATTTTCCTAACTCATTTTCTTTAGACCTTTGAGATTCTGCATTATTATATTATTAGTTTTATACTTTATAACTAATACTGCTTTTTAGGATTTATTGTTTGTCGCGAAAAAAACGTTGGTATGAAAATTTCTTACATCACAATTTCCAAATAGCAAACTTCCTGTACATTTCTACAACATTTGCCATAGAAATCTACCACAATGTTTATTTTTCTTTTAAATATTTGTGTTAAACTTTTTGGAAACATTTCTTCGATGATAAGTGTTCAATCTTACTGATAATATTAACTTTGTCATACTACTTATGTTAACTTACTATTTTAGTTACACTTTTTTCTACCATTTTATACATGTGCTGCGGCCCGTCTAACGTCGCAAACCTATGTTTGCGGCCCGCGAGAAAAAAAGGTTGAGTATGGCTAGTGTAGACTGACAGAGCCCGGCTTGTGTAAAAATAATAGGAAATTTTAACAAGAGTTTTTTTTTTCTTCCTAGACAATGACTGTGTCCGGTGCCGAGATCTTGGAACCAGACCTAATCTTCGAAATGGGACGTGTATACATCATAGATCGACCTCTGTATCCTATTCCATCTGAAGATACTTTGACTTACTTGCAAAGAAATTACAAAGAAATGTACAAGCTTCTTGTAGACTCTAGTTTGACTGACTCTCTGTCAAGTAAGTACTTTTGCCTGCTGTAAATATTCGAGATTATTTCATACACCTATACCAAAGAAGAACTGATTTTTATAACAGAAATAATGTTTTCGCCTTTCATTTATTTAATAAACTAATTAATATATCTGATGGGAGACATTATAAATGTCAACAACTCAGTGCCAGATTATCACAACGGCAAACGAGACAGCTTCCAGGGCCCCAAAGACAAAAATAAGGCGTTTTCTTTAAAACTAGTACTAATTACAGTTAAAAACAGAGTGCCCCCCCCCTGCCAATCAGATACTTCAGGGCCACATGTAGATTTAGTCGGACCCTGACAATAAGGATACTTTTTACCTAATTGCCTATTATTATTGAACATGCTTTTATGTTTTATTTACATTTTTAAATTATCTTAAATAGGGTGCTTCGCCAGTAGCTGATCAAATAAAGTCTGTGCTACGGGGTTTTTATCATATTTCCTTCCTTTTAAGTTTTAGAAGTAAACTAACATGATTGCTACAACGCTTAATGAATGTCTTATAATGAGCAAAGTGAAATCTGCTGAAATTAAATAGCAACAAAATTATAAATAAATAGTTTTTTTTTTTTTAATTGCCATTTTCCCAGTAGTTGATCAATGGAAGAAATCAATCGAAAATCTGAAAAATAATCTTTAAAATATCATCCTTTTGCTGTGATTAACAATAATTCTTATAAAACTATTATTTGAAATAAGCAAGATAGAAGACGATTATTTTAACTTAGCATAAGTGTCTCCAACTAATCAAAAACTAAATTTTTACGCTTTCCAATGAAAAAAGAAAAATCACAAAATGGCTTCTCTGACAGCAAGCAGCTGACAACAATGTGACAACAGGCGCACCAACATCCAAACAAAAATATTATTCCTAGTGCCACGCATAAAACTCATATCCGTCTGAAATGGCGTAATATTTCAAAAAATGATCGACTATTGGAAGGGTATCAACTACTCGCGAGGTCACCCTATACCTACTCCATTTTCTATTTAACACTAAAACTACTGCGAGGGGTCAAATGACCCTTTTTGAACTTTTTTTTAAAATTTCTTAAACTTAAACTAAAAACTAATGCTAAACTATCGGGAAGGGAATGAAAAATCGATTACAAAAATCCTTCTTTGGATAACATGAATCAAGTTGAAGAATAGAGTGTAAAAAATCTATTAAAACTGCTGTAATTTCCAATCGTACTATAAATTCTAAACAAACCGCACTTGTTTGAAATGATAAAAGAAATTGCTATAATATTAGTGCTCCACTTTTAAAAATTTGCGTTAAATATTTGGTGACTTGAGGTTACAGCTTAACTGAAGCTTTAATTTCTATTAATCTATTACTATTTTAATGACATTTAAGTAATATTTCCATTTATAGGTGGAACATATACAGTGCTAGTCCCTGATGATCAAGCTTTTGATTACTTGAGCATTGAACTGAAAGATGCTTTGTCTACAAATGTCAGCTTATCCGAAAGTAAGTTTGCTTAAAAATATCTTTTTTCCTATTAGTGCAGCCAGTTTTTGTCAAATCACAATGATATCACGAGTGCCATAATTAAAATGTAAACAAAGTATAACATACTAATTGTAGATTTTATCAACTGAGTAAAAAAATGTGCAGGCCGAGAGTTAAATCCAAGACCTTAGTCTTAAATTAAAGTGCTATTACACGAGACGTCAAATTTGGATCTAATTTCTGGCGACTCAATGTTAACCTATGGCTTTAAAAAGCTTCATTAAAAGCAAACAACTTTTTATTATCGGAGCAATTTTGTCGTCTGTGATGGCCCTCAAGTAGTTCAAGAATGGAAGCACAGCGATGTCGTTCAGAACAGACAATAAAATGCTTGGAAAACTGAAACCAACAGCCAATGAAATGTCGGAAAACTGACGAGTCGCAGGCGACTTTTGTCATATCAAATTTTCCCGTGTAGTAGCACTTTTACCAGCTCTCTGCCTACTGATCTTACCTGTATCAACAACCGGCTGACACAATTGATTCAGATAACCTTATTTAACAATAGCATCTGGTGAGCCGTGTAGACAGTTCAACGGATTATACCGCAGATAATGTGTGTGGTTTTCACTCCACTCAGTTGCAAACTGGTATGGTATTTTTACCGATCAGTTTGACTGGGTTAAAAATAATAAGAACAATTTGACATACCAACAGACTGTCAGGTGACCGTTATTTTGTAACTGTTTCTTGATGAACTGCCACGCAGCGAACGTAAGAAATAGTCCCCAATACTTTCATTACCTCTTAGCATTTTACTAAATTTGTTACCCTTTAACACCAATTCTGAGTTGTCACCGCCATATCAATGTCACAGTAACTTGGATTTGCCTCAATTCTCATTTTATATGACGATAATCGTCATGATGCCAGAAGGGTTGATGGATACCAATTTTGATAGCATGTAATGTAAGTTATATACTTTGTCTATAGAGTGAAATTCTTAGCTTTTTATATTAATAAAATCTCATAAAGTACTCAATGTTAGTCATAAATTTCTAGTTTATTTATGATATTAAAATATTACAAAAGAAATTACGCACTACAAGAAATGTTACACGGTTGTTTTAAAGAATGTGGTGTTTGAAGTTATTGTGTGGAGCCTTATTAAGGTCTAAAACAACAATATCACGGCTGCCAAGTTTTAATCGTTTTTGTTACCGGTAACTTTTAATTGTAATTTTTTGCCCTATTTAATTGCCGAAATTTTAGATTAAATGAGGCTATAATTACCATTGAAATATAATGGTAAAAATCCTGACAGTTGACAACTATGCGATATAATAATTTGCGAATGAGCGAATACTAGAACCATACCCATATGTTCTTAATTAATACATAAAGTTACCCAAGAATTAGCTGAAACTACCTTCTTCAACATTTAATCAATGGAAAAAGTTCCAATTTATATGTAAATAAAACAAATAAAACAAAAATAAAATAAAGAAAATATATCAGGATAGCTTACTAGAATTAAAGATGGCTACTGCAATCTAACAACTATAATTGCTAACATCAACTCATCTCTCTCTTTATTTCTTTATAATGTGTACTATGATATTTCTTTTCCATTTATCTTGTTATGCACGACGTAAACAGAGATAATAATTTGTCATCTATGATTCTTCCAGGAATCATGCTCAACCATATTCTGCCCGGAAGCGTTTATGTGGGTGGAATAACAGATGGCATGCAATGGGAAACCATCGGTGGAACTCTCATTACATTCACTATTAAAAGAGGTTTGTATTATATTCCTTAATCATTTGAATTAAATTTGCTTTGTTTCATTTGAGAAAATCTTAAACTATACTTTTGCATAAAAGTATACAGTCTTGTGTACATTATTATAAAGTTTCATTGTGTGCATTATAATAGATGTCAGAAATATATGTGGGTGGAAAATATAGTTCTGTGTTTAAGGTTATACGTATGTCTGTAAGTTGTAATATTAGTTTATAAATTAAAGAATAATAATTAATTTCAAGACTTAATCGACGGGTTTAGCATGTAGTAGGCTTTGTTTTATTTAGGCTACCTTCTTTAATGTCTTTAAATATTCTCTGGGTGATTTTTATTTTATTTCTTTATTTATTTTCACTCAAGCGTTTAATTTTTACTTTCTTCTATCTTTACAAGAAGAAAGTATTGGATTCGTGAAAATTTTCGACTTTCAGTTTTCGACGGATTTACACGTTTTAGGGGTCAGAGATTTCGAAAAACATGTTTTTACAAAATGTCTGTCTGTGAGTCTGTGCATCTGTGAGTCTGTCTGTCTGTCTGTGTGTGACACAAATTTTGTGGGCGCTCTATCTCAAGAACTAATGCACGGAATTTAATAAAAATTTATATTCAGTTAGTCCCTGATATAAATTGGTGCTGATTAGTTTTTTGTGTAAATCGCTCAACAGGTGGCGCTGCTATGCAGCCTTTTTAATGATTTCCACAATAGTTCAATCTGCAGAACTAATGCACGGATTTTCATCAAACTTCACATTCAGTTAGTCCTTGACATGAATTGAAGTTTTGTACATTTTGGTGTAAATCGCTCTACAGGTGACGCTTCTATACTGCATTTTTTACAATTTACGCAATAGCTCTATCTCAACAACTAATGCTTGGATTTTCATCAAACTTCAGATTCAAGTATACTTTGACATGAATTAGTGGTGTTTGTGTTTTGATGCAAATCGCTCAACAGGTGGCGCCGCTATGCTGCACTTTACAGAATTTCCATTATAGCTGTATCTCAAGAACTAATGCAATAATTTTCACCAAACTCAAGAATCAGTGAATCCTTGACATGAATCGACATTTTGTACATTTTGGTGTAAATCACTTAACAGGTGACGCTGCTATGCTGTATTTTTCAGAATTTCCACTATAGGTGTATCTCAAGAACTAATGCACGAATTTTCATCAAACTTTAGAATCAGTCCTTGACATGAATTGACATTTTATACAGTTTGGTGTAAATCGCTCAATACGTGGCCCTGCTATGCTGTTTTTGTGATTTCCGCAATAGCTCTATCTCAAGAACTAATGCTTGGATTTTCAGCGAACTTCAGATCCATGTATACCTGGATATCAGTTATTGCTGTTTATTTATTGGTGTAAATCACTCAACAGGGGGCGCTGCTATGCTACATTTTTCAGTATTCCCGCTATAGCTCTATCTCAAGAACTAAGGCACGAATTTTTATCAAATTCAGATACACTTTAATATGAATTGGTGCTAAATTGATGTAATTTTTTGTACTATTTAAATGATTTGATTGACGTGATTTGTATAGAAGAAAGTTTTGTGAATGCCAAAACATACTAGTTTATCTCTTTATTCAGAAAAATACTTGTCATTAGCAATTTTATTTTTCTCAAAATTAATGTTTTAATTTTAACTTATTTCTTTGTTTTACATGATACATCAGTTAATCACCTGGTTGCCTAGTTTCGTTCCTTGTTTTAAAACTTTCTCGTAGTCTTTCATTGTATTAAACACGGGAGCGTCTACCATAGATGTAAATCGATTAACCCTTTGAAGGGCAAGTAATTGTGTTTCTGTAATGTTGAATTCACATCGGAATTTTCAAAAATTTTATTTCAAAATAAGGAAAAGCAATTTTACAGCATTTTCCACCAAAGTTATCAAAGTAAAATTTAATTCAAAATTTCTGGTGCAAATCTTAGTTAAAATTAGGAGGGATATAATATATCCCACCGACCTTCAAGGGATTAATTACATAACAGCATTTGACGCGCAAGACTAAACGCCAAAGTTCAGTATTTTATGTAAAGTGATTCGCATTAGCTACCCTTTTCACATACAGTTGCGGTCAAAAGTTTCCTGCCAGTTAGTTTTTTTTATTTGTTTGACAGAACGTTTCAGCGAAGAAGAAGTTCAACTGCTCCAAAAGTTAGGAATAAGCAAATTACCTCTGACCAAGTGATCATTTTGATTGGTTACTTAAGATACTTGATGCAAAGGGGGGGGGGGGGAATTCGAAATTCGCGCGTGCAAAAGTTTCCGGCCATTCGTCATTCATTAGTTTTTGCTATCGCTAAAGTGTTTTTTTACCCATATTTGCTAATTAATCAAGGTGAATAATGTATATGAAATTAAAAATGAAAAGTTTAACAATTTATTTTTTCTAAATGAGTGATTTGTTTGCCGCTAAAGGGACAATCCTCTTGTGAGATTGCGGCAAAGTTGTCGATTGGAAAATTTGCTGTAAACGATATTTTTAAAAAATTGAAAGATGGTCATGGCTTTCGGAACTTGCCACGGTCCGGGGGACCCCGGAAAACGACTATTCTTGTAAACAGAATTATTAGAAGAGAAGTAGTTGATGACCCGCGTAAAAATGCCGCTGCAATTCCACGCCATTTATGGTGTTAAAAGCAATTTATGGTATTATATTTATTGCTGTAACAAGTCGATCTACAGTGTCAAGACTCTTATGTGACGTAGAGCTTTATGGAACAGTCGGCGTTAAAAAACCTTTCATAAGTAAAAAAATTCAGAGGGCCCGACTGGCGTTTGCCAAGGAATACAAAGACTGGTCTAGTGAAAACTGGAAAAAAGTACTATTTTCAGATGAATCGACGTTCAATCTTATTGTGACTGATAAAAAACTTTACAACCGACGACCTAAGAACAAAAGATAAGATGCGAGATATATTATTCATACAATGAAGCAAGGCGGAGAACACGTTATGCTGTGGGGAGCATTTTCTGGAAAATGCGCCTGTCCGTTATTTGAAATCCGCTGCAAGATGAATAGTGCAATGCATAAGGATATCTTGCAAGATCCTTTGTTGCTTTATTGGAGGAAAAATTGTGGTCGCAACTATTTGTTTCATCATGATAACGATCAAAAGCATACAAGCATGCTCGTCAAGCAGTGGCTCTCGCACAAAAAAACTTCGCTTTTGAAAGGGACAGCCCAATCATCCGATCTGAATATAATAGAAAATCTTTGAAACTAACTTGTAAACGTGTGTGGAATTATAAATATTCCAATTTAGCAGCATTTTTGCAAAAATTGCAAGAACCGTGGACAAAACTTAACATTGATGATCTACAACTGTTCATTGAATCGATGCCACGTTGCTGCGCCGCAGTACTTATTGCTAAATGTATGAATACAAAATACTAATTGTAAATGTTGTTGATCACTGATATTTTCTGTTATAACACCATTTTTTTCCAAACTTGCCAAGGTGGCCGGAAACTTTTGAGAACATGCGTTTTCTTTTGCAATTAATTTTTTCAATTAAATTTATTAATATTTAATTTTTATTCCATAAATAAGTTCTTAACTGTTATGTCAATAATGTGTATCAGTATCACTTTTAGATTCCTCTTCATATGGGTATACTTACAAATTAACCAAAAATTTTATGCTGGCCGGAAACTTTTGACCGCCACTGTATACTAGATAAAAATTCAGTCCTAATTGGATTGGATAAAACTTTTTGCTTTCCACGAAATACTTCATTCAAATGACTGTATGTTCTTGACGTCACACCCCAGAGTTGGCTTGTGACTTTCAGTGAGACATCAGTCATGACATTTTGCTTGGAAACTGATTCGAAACAAAGGGTTGCTACGTAGTATTTTCTATCTCATTTGCATATTATAGTTGTAATGTATAGCTATATCTCACAACTAAGTGTTTTAATACTTTATGAGCAGTGGTAACATTTTCTACGATTTATATTAGATAAGAAATTAAACATAGCAACCGTTTGCTTGGAGTGAGTTTCTAGGCAAAGCGTCATGATTGGCGTCAAGACTGAAAACACCTATTTCGATCCGTTATTTTAGTCACTGCCCAGAATGCCAGTATGCGCAGCCGCAAATTCCGCCAGCAGAGAAGTTTTAGCATCAATCCAAGTTACGCGCGTAAAGTTTAACCGAAATTTTGTAAATATAGCGAATGTTATCGGATACAGAACAACATTTTGAATTTATATTACAATACAATTTATATTACAATTTTGAATTTATATTACAATACATTAAGTATCTACTGCTACAACAATGATTTCTTGCGGTATTTTTTTTAAAAATAAACAATAATAACACATAGTCCATAGAGCGCTATGCTAGTAGGGGAAAGACGGGTAAAGTGGTCAGTGAGAGCAAATAGTCCAAGAGATGGTAAACATTTTAGGGAAGGTATTTGAGGCACCCTGAAAATTTGTGCAACACTTCTTTTGTAATGGCTGAATACAAAATCGAATGTCTGGCTGAAGGATCGTGGCCCAAAAACTGTGCCAGACACGTGTCAACTGCCATTTTTTGACTACCCCAAAAAAAAGGTATTTGAGGCACGCTGAGATTGAGACAGAATAATATTTATACTTAGAAAAAAAATATTTTGAAAACGACAGATACTTTAGTCGGCCCAAAAACTGTGCCAGACACGTGTTAAGTGCCATTTTCTGACTACCCAAAAAAGGTATTTGAGGCACGCTGAGATTGAGGCAGAATAATATTTATGCTTAGAAAAAAATATTTTGAAAATGACAGACACTTTAGTCGGCACAAAAACTGTGCCAGACACGTGCCAAGTGCCAAATGGCACTTGACACGTGTCTGGCACAGTTTTTGGGCCGCGATACTTCAGCCAGACATTCGATTTTGTATTCAGGCATTACAAAAGAAGTGTTGCACAAATTTTCAGGGTGCCTCAAATACCTACTCAAAAATGTTCAACAGCTCTCCTACTAAAAGTGTCTATTTGAGTTTTTTCCGCTCAATCGTGTCCCCGCTATGCAAGAACTAGGCGAAACAGCAGTTACAGATTCTGTTAGCATTGTCTGTGATTTTGAAGCGGAAGGCTAAATTTTTCTAGTTCTGAACTTATTTTATTGTTTTTCCTCATTTTTTTTTTAATTTTAAGCAAGTGCTACAATTTACAATTTTCTTCATTACTGCTGAATAATTAGTGTTATAATTATTTGCTCTTATGCTGTTGGATCTTTATGAAATAACCTTTTAAATCATGTATGTTTGAAAACGTTAAGTCATGTAGGTTAGATACTAGGCTACTGATTTTGTAATGGCGTCATTCTGGGCAAAGTGGCCACAAAGAGATCGGAGAACTCATAGAGATCTTAGACTTTCTTTTTTTTAAGTTGCAAATATTGTAGACGATCAGGGCGTGTAATTCGGAATGAAATGAGACTTACACTTGACTGAATTAATTATATGCATATTAAACGTAAACATCATATTTACAAAATATACAATACATTCCGTTAGATATACTGATTAAAACGTAATGTAAATCTTTATGTCATTCGTCTGCGTCTTAAACAAATACCTAGTCCATCTCTCCTCTCAATTACACTTCTCCGCGCCAAAACATAACAAACTTTTCCTCTTTAATCATATCGCTTCATTTCTCTCTCTTACTCTTTAGCCACGCCTTCTGGTATTCCGACGGTCTGTAGGGAGTCTATTAGTGAGTGATATCGGCTGTCGGAAATCAAACTGCGCATTACTTAGTGGAAAGGAATTAGCCTTCCCTTACTGACTTCCCATACTCGGCCGTACTGACCGTTTGATCGACCTTGAGCGACACCTTGGTCCACCGGAAGGAGTAGCAGGAGCACATGAAAAGATGAAAAACTAGTAGGTTTTTGATGAAAATTCGTGGATTAATTCTTGAGATAGAGCTATAGCAGAAATTCTGAAAAATGTAGCATAGCAGCGACACCTATTGAGCGATTTACACCAAAATGTACAAAACGTCGATTTCTGTCAAGGACTAACTGAATCTGGAGTTTGATGAAAATCCGTGCATTAATTCTGGAGATTGAGCTATTGTGGAAATCGTGGAAAATGCTGCATAGCAGTGCTACTTGTTGAGCGATTTACACCAAAAGCTAATCAGCACCAGTTTATATCAGGGATTAACTGAATATAAATTTTTATTAAATTCCGTTCATTAGTTCTTGAGACAGAGCGCCCACAAAAATTGTGTCACACACAGACAGACTCGCAGAAAGACATTTTGTAAAAACATGTTTTTCGGATTCTCTGACCCGTAAAACGTGTAAATCAGTCGAAAACCGGAAATCGAAGATTTTCACGAATCCAATACTTTCTTCTTGTAAAGATAGAAGAAAGTAAAAAGAGCAGCACCCAAAGTTCTAGATAAAAAAATAAGTCACTATCAGATCTTAGCAAGAATTCAATTTTCATGAGGTAAAGGTCATTGGATAGTCAAGGGTTAAATCTTTACAACTCGTCTTGAAGAAGCACATTTGTCATAAAAGGCTTTTCATGTCATAAAGCATCATCAAAAATTATTTCTTCTTTTTTATCATTTTTCTTTCTATTACATCATCTTTTTCTACATTTGTTTTTCTACGTTTTTTCTACTTTTACATCTTTTTTTTTACTACATCTTTTCGTCTTTTCCATCACATTTCATAGTCGCTATCATGTAAGGATTTATTGCTTCTTCGGAATTCAGCATCATCTTCAGAATCAATGGATTTACCAGGAGCGATATCATATTTGGCAACATCGTTCAAAATCTCATTTTCGGAATTTAAGTCAAACTTACTTATATTTTCTTCTAAAAAGGATCTTCTATAATCAGGCTTCGTTTTAATAAACCTCTGTTTCGGTTCCTTAACTTCATAAACATTTATTTCATTTCCGTCTTCAAATTTATTGGACGACTTAGAAATATACTTAATTTTCTTAGAAACATTACTCTTCAACTTCTTACTAGACATTTTCTTAAAATTTTCTTTTCTAAAATTTTCTTCATTTATTACATCAAATTTCTGATTATTTTCATTTCTGGAAGGATACGTCATATTTTCTTCCAGTTGGGCAGTTAAATTTTCATTTTCTAGACGTAATTCTTTAATTTATGTGTAATAGTGCAACTGTTGAATAGGTAAATACTTGTTTTCGTTTAGAATTTGTGCGTTACTATTGTACAAGGTGGAAGAATAAGGGTTAAATTTAGGATTTGCAGTTAATTTACTTGTATTTATAACATTTACTAAGGATTTATTCCGACACTTATTTATATTAACATCTTTACCAGAAACAATTAATGAACCTTGCTGTATTATGTCAGTACCAAAAATTAAATCAAATTCTATAGATTTGTCATCAACAGCAAAAACAGATGTTTGAAAATTGGAATCATCAATTTCGATTTCAGGCCCAAAGTAACCGATTGGTGTGAATGATTTTTTATCTAATTCAGTTAAAAGCATATCCGTTGGTTCTACATTTGCATAATCTTTAATTTTATCAAAATTACTTTTCTTTAGAATAGTTCTTTGACTTCCTGTATCAATTAATGAAATTAAATTTAATGAATGCAATTTTACATTTTTAAGAATCAAATTCTGAGAACAGGTTAGAACATTTACTTGGGAATCATTCGGAAATTTTGCATCTTTCGTTTTACCACATTCGAATGACTTTCGGCCATACAAATTACAAGCAAAACAGAGGGGTCCTTTATCTTTATTTCTACACTGATTACTTTTGTGGTTTCTATCGCTACAATTATAGCAACGAATATCAAATTTAATTGGTCTAAATTTGTTCTTAGGATCAACTTCTGGTTTCATTTTAGGCCTAACATCAACATCGAATTTAATATTGTCATAATCAGTTCTTAACTTCTCATAAATCTTTTAATTTTTGTTTAAATTCAACAATACTAGGGCAATCACACAAAAAAGATTTTTTAAACACTGGGTTATTAATACCATTTATTACATATTGTATTAAAGCAGAATCTCCAATATTACCTCGAGAACATAATTGCTTCATATTTTAAAAATAGATATTCGTTTCATTTTGTTTCATTTTCTCTTAGATAATAAATCATGTAACTCCGCAGAATTATAAGTGGTACTTAATTCAGACATTAAAAGTTATTTCAGTTTCTCATACGAATTTATATGCAATTCGGTTTATGCCAATTGTTGGGCTTTTCCTCGCAGGGATCTTTTAACAAAAATAAATTGATCAAATTCAGATAAATTAACCATGCTAGTGACATCGTCAAAATTGCTTAACCAAACATTTATATCTTAAAAAGAACTACCATGAAAAGGAAGTACAACATTTTCAATATCACTAAAATTAATAGTAGATAGCAAAAAACTTTGAACTGGAAGTTGCTTGTTTTTATTAAAATTTGATGATTCGATGTTATTACTTGCAGGATTATTATTTAACGTATTACTATTTGAAGGCATTTCGGGTTCCGAGTCGGTGTCACTGTCATTTTGAACATTGGCTTGTAGTAAGCTTAAATCTGATGTCACCAATCTGGTTGTGAGATCAATTAAAGATCCTTCGTTAGATATAAAAAGTAGATTACAAACTGTAATCAAATCATTTAATGAAAAATCTGCTTGAACTTTAGCTACTTTATTTTAAAACTCAGAGCTGTCCGTTTGAAAACCAAAACCAGCGAAATCACGCATTCTTTTTCTATTAGATCGATCGTCTTCAACGTCAAATAAGAATTTGTGTAATAATTTAATTTTGTTAAATCATTCATTTTTAAGAACAAATTCCAGTTCAGGGATGTCTACTAGCTTCATAATAGAATATAGAATATATAACAATGAACTCACCGTTAAGAACAATATCCGGCTTGAGTGATAAGCTTTGCAAATTTTTCTTATGTTACAGCAGAGGCGATATCATCTCATTTAAATTATTTTATTTTTGACTGTGGGCGATACATTCGTCATCCCTATTCTGTACAGCACTTGTAGAAGATCAGGCCGTGTAATTCGGCATGAAATGAGATTAACACTTGACTAAATTAATTATATATATGTAAAGTTAAACACCATATTTACAATATATATATATATATATATATATATATTCCGTTAGATACACGGATTAAAATATAATTTAAATCTTTATTTCGTTTGTCTGCGTCTTTTACAAACACCTAGTCCATCTCTGCTCTCATTTACAGATCTCCGCGCCAAAACATGACAGACTTTCCCCCTTTAATCATATCGCTTCATTTCTTTCTCTTACTCTTTAGCCACACTCTCTGGTATTCCGACGATCTATACGGAGCCTCTATTAGTGAGTGATATCGGCTGTCGGAAATCAAACTGCGTATTCCTTAGTGGAAATGAATTAGCCTTCCCATAATATTTGTATTGAGGATTTTGTATAATGATTATACAAAATGATACACTACGAGTATATGCAACATGCAAATCTTTAAAAAAGTCAAAGATTTATTTCGATTTTATTTGAACGGAATCTCGAGTTTTTAGGGCGGTTTAAGTATAATATTGTTTGAATTTCATTTTTTTTAAGTTCAATTAGTTTTACCGTATTTTTTACAAGAATTTAACGGTAATTGTAGATGCAACTGAATGAAATATCTATATATGAGTCCTTTCTCGGTTATGAAAAATGTTCGAAATAAATTGTTTTTTTTTGTTGTTGTTGTTTTTTTTTTCTGCAAGTTGTGTTTTTGTTTAATTACACTAATTTAATTAACGAAACTTAATTTAATTTTCAGCTTATTTTATGTTTTCTACAAGTAATAATAAAATGAATTTTTAATTTTCTTTAATGGTCTTCTTTAATTTTCTTTCAGGTCTAACGTTTGCAAATGGCATTCCAATTGTTTTACCTGACATCCCCCTTACTAATGGAGTGATACATGTAATAAACAGGGTATTACTTCCCGAAGGCATAGAAGCTGATTGTCAATGCAAACCTTCTTCAGAAGCCATTAAAACTCCTGGGGAAACATCTGGCGGTTCTAGACCACCTTTTGCGCAACCGCACGGGCCACCATACGGCCAAGTACCAACAACAAGAAGACCAGGACAATCCTATCCTCTACAGACACCTAGCCCCGTCCGAGGTCAAACACATGGCTCAGGACCCAGTTTCCCAAGGACTCCTGGAGCACCTGGAACACACGGCTCACCGGGAACTCCTGGTGCGCCTGGAACATTTGGTTCACCGAGAACACCTGGATCACCTGGTTCACCGGGAACGCCTGGAGCACCTGGTTCACCGGGAACGCCTGGAGCACCTGGTTCACCGGGAACGCTTGGAGCACCTGGATCACCTGGATCTCCGACTATTTCTGGAAGATACCCGATTAGACCTCAAAGTCCAGCACCTTCTCCCGGAAGCAGACCATGGAATCCTCCAAGAAGTGGCCAACCAGTCAGACCGCTTTCTCCACCAAGTCAAGTAACAAGATCACCTTATCTACCAGAATCTCAATCTGATGACGATATTGACGATATTAACAGCGTTATTGAAATAGGAGCACAACCAGATGCAGGTCAGAGAAAAACTGAACAAACAAGAACTACAAGGTATCCTCCATTACCTCCAAGGCAAAGAGTAACACCTAGACCATTACCAGGTGTAGCTCCTCACACAACAAGAAGAAATCAAGGTGGAGCTTATCCTGATTCTGAAAATGAAAACTATCCTCAACAAGAGGTGACCACAAGTGTTCCGCAAAACACAAGACAAGTCGATAGCTGGTCAAATCGCCAACGTACTCCAGTTCCGAGATATCCAACTCCTCAACGAGGATCACACAACACTCCGACAACTCGTAGACCACAAACAACAAGAACTTATGACTGGAACCAACCAAGATTTACACAGCCTCCTTTTGAACAACCCAATCAAGGAGTTGGTAGAGAATCTTCAACATTAAATCAAGAACGAGGAGTGCAAACTCAGAGACCAGGTACACAAACGACAAACTGGCAACAACGAAAGCAAGCGTCGCCAACAACCAGACAACCGAATCAAAGAAATACTTTTCAAACAACTCCAAGGCAACCACGTCCCCCTCCACCACGGGTTACCCCAAGACCTTCTTGGCAGCGTCCGACTACTTCAACTCAAATTCCCTCTTTTGAATCTAATCAGCAGCAACCAACTTGTCGAAGACAAGGAGATAGAATAACAAGTTTGACGCGAAATCTACCAGTCTGTTCTGAATCACTTCCAGATGGATGTCAAAGTCCTCCATATAATCCGTCAGATCCACGTCCTTTATGCCCAAAACCTGAAGAACGAGGTTGTCGAAATCCAAATGATCCGCTCGACCCTTCTGATAACCGGCCATTATGTCCTTCACCAGCAGTTTCTGAAGATTGCAGACAGGTTGGTCAACCTACATACACTGGAGATCGTAGACCACCATGTTCTACACCATCAGTTCCTCAAACTGGTTGCAAAGATCCTTCAGCACCGTATAATCCATCTGATAGGAGGCCAGTTTGCCGTCAAACAAATGTTCCTCAAACAGTTTCTCCAAGTAGAGAAGGAGAAATTTCACCCCAAGATTCACGCCCTCCTCCACCACGGGTTACACCAAGACCTTCTTGGCAACGTCCGACTACCTCAGCCCAAATTCCCTCATTTGAATCTAATCAGCAGCAACCAACTTGTCGTAGACAAGGGGATAGAATAACAAGTTTGACACGAAATCTACCAGTCTGTTCTGAATCACTTCCAAGTGGATGTCAAAATCCACCATATAATCCTTCAGATTCACGTCCTTTATGCCCAGAACCTGAAGAACCAGGTTGCCGAAATCCAAATGATCCTGTCAATCCTTCCGATAACCGACCATTATGTCCTTCACCAGCCGTTTCTGAAAATTGCAGGCAGGTTGGTCAATCTACGTACACTGGAGATCGCAGACCACTATGTTCTTCGCCATCAGTTCCTCAAACAGGTTGCAAAGATCCTTCAGCACCATATAATCCGTCTGATAGGAGGCCAATTTGTCGTCAAACAGGTGCTCCTCAAACAGTTTCCCCAAGTAGACAAGGGCAAACTTCACCCCAAGGATGCAGACGTCCTGATGAAGTGGCAAATCCTCAAGATCAGAGACCATTGTGCCCTAAAGAAAATGAACAAGATTGTCGTCCACTTTTAGAACGTCCAAGACCTGGTGATCGAAGGCCTGCGTGTAAAATTAGCCAATCAAACCAAGGACCTAAGCCAGTAAAAGATGCCGATAAGCCTCCGAAAAAGGTAGAGAAACCTCAGCAGCAAACGACTCAATCTCAAACAGGACGATATCCTACTCCAACAACGCGAAGACAGCCCTGGCAATCAACCACAAGAGCTCCTCAAAGTTGGCAGACGACTCGTCAACCAGGTGTTAAACAACCCCAATCAGGTTCCGGGCAAAAGTTACCTCAAGCTGAGAATGAATCATTCCAGACTCAACCACAACCAGGATCACGTCCTTCTCAGCCACATGTAGGTGCTGACATTCAGCCTGAAACTGAAGCAATCATCGAACCACAGACTGATGTACATCCTTCACGACCTCAATCGCACCCACAATCTGACAGACACCAAACTCAACCTCAATCTGGTAGATATCCATCACAGCAACAGTCTGGCAGATACCCACCTCAGCAACAATCTGGCAGATATCCTTCTCCGCCACAGTCAGGAACGCGTACTACTCAGCCACAAAGTGGCTCATATCCATCTCAACCTCAGTCGGGATCATATCCACCTCAACGTCAACCCAACTATCCTTCATCACCTGGCACTACTCAATCTGGATCTTATCCTAATCAACCACAATCTGACACGCAACCAGAAACTGGCTCGTATCCACATCAGCAACAACCAGGAAGCCAAACTTCTGGTGTTGACTCACGACAACCGCAACGACCAGGAAGTTCCTACCCATCACAACCGCAACGACCAGGAAGTTCCTATCCATCACAACAGCCAGCAAGTCCTGATCATCCACGATCTGAACCAGGAAGACCTCCTTCACAGCCGCATACTGGTGTTCATCCTTCCGGTCCACAAACAGGCTCTTCCAGACCATCGCAGCCAGGTAGACCTTCTCCAGGTTATCCACAGCGTCAGCCAAGTTATCCTCAATCTCAGCCCGGCATTACAACACCATCGGGTCAAATTCAAACACAAGGTAAGGGCGAATTCTGTTTTCTTACCTACTAAAAATTCTGCCAGAAAATATATATTTTAATTTTAAAATGATTTTTATAATTGTAAGTTAAGTTTTATTAGCGTTGGAAATAAATATAAGTGAGAGCTTTTAAAATAAAACTTATGTATGTGCTGCGATTAATGCATAATTGTATTGTTGTTACATACACAGTCTTGGTCATAAATATTGAATGACCCCATATTTTTCATATGCCTTCAACAATAATAGTAGGATACACATTTTTAACTGCATATTGTTATTCAGATATTGCAGTTTGTACAAAAGCCAGTAAATAAACACCTCAACTTTTAATTAAACCTTTTAATTAAACCTTTTGTTTTAGAAAACGAATTTTTTAAAAATTGCTGAACTATTTTATTTTTCTGAAAGTTTCGATATTGTTTTATGAAATTTAATATGAAAATTAGAATAATTCTTGCAAAAAATTCCAAAATATAAATAATTTGGTCTTTAACAGCGGCAATAATAAAAGGTGGTATTTTGTAAATCATCGGCAAGTTTTAGCCATATAGAAGGAATGAATTCAGGGAGGACTTTTCAAGAGGAGGTAACCTGAATTATTGTTCTCAAACAAAGAAAATCCAGAAAACCTTGCACAGTCTTCCCTCACTGACCACGCTGGTATCGAAACCGCGAACGTCGGACCAAGTAAAAATAACAATAACAATAATTTATGTAATTAAATATATTTATTATTTAAATGTATTTTTTATTACTTCAGTTTTTAGCATATATTCGTCAAAATAATAAAAAAAAATTTTTTTTGTTGTCATGTTTTTGCAAACTGTAAAAACTTAAAGGAAGAAATTCCTAATTATATGCAATTGGTATCCGTATCCGTTAGACATTGGGATCCATCTACATTCTGTTGCATTTACCCTTGATATCCTGTTGTTACTTTTAAAGATATATAAAAAACAAGGAGTTGCTCAATGTTTTTGACTGTATAAAAATTTTAAATATTATATACATTATATACAAGTGTCAGCATTCAAAATACCATACGATCAGCATTAGCAGCAGTTATATTTCAAAATAATTAACTATAACATAGAGCTATATTATACTATTAAAGGTGTATTTATATTTTAGTTTTTAAAAAATACATTTTTTACGAATGCCACGTAAAATCTTTATTTCAAACAAACGTTTTTTCTGATAAAATTCAACCTTTTTTAAAATTAATTTAATTGTTTTCAGTTTATCTTTGAGAAATAAACTCAGAGGCTGTTCGCACATAATTTAGACAAGTTTGTTTTGGTGTAAAAAAAAATCGTCTGACGAGAGAAACTATTTTTAAGAGCTAATATGTTTTTGAAGTACTTATTAAAAACCAATATTATATTTTTCCGAAATGCATCAAAAGAAATGCCAATATTGATTAAATATTGGTTTTAGGTTGGATATATTTGGACAATAACACTACAAATTCAGAAACATTCACTTTACATTGGATATATTAGCAATAAAATGACGAAATATTTCGTGCCAATAATTGAACGATATTCACAAAGTGTAAACACCCTAATGTTGGGCAATATTTCATGTCGATATCGCCGGTATTGACCCAGATATAGTCAATACAAACAATATTGTAGAATGTTGTTTTGTTGCTTCAAAATTATCATAGCGACAAGTAAAATTTTGGGTAATACTAGCTGCGTGGCAACCTGTCGTATTAAGTTGTTTTAAACCACTAACAGTTCCAAATTAATCGTACATAGAACGTTTTTATAACATTTTGCGCTCATTTCACCTTTTTAAATTTCTATTTTTTTTTTTTTTTCGAAACTATTCTTTGGGAACATTTAATCTTCAAAATAAATCCATGCCAAATTTCAATTTTTAGCCCCAACAGTGTCACAGAAATTGCAGTTTTGGAACGGTTTTTGTTCCTGCACCAGTGTTGCCAGTGGGCTACATTTTTTTAATTCAGATTTCTTGATTGGCACCACTTTTTTGAAATAGTAAAATTCGCCTTATTTAATGGCATATTAATTAAGGCGAAAACAAGGGGAATTTCACCATTTCAGAAAAGTGGTGCGAATCAAGCCCACTGGCAACACTGTCCTAGACTCTTTTACATTTCGATTTTTTTTAGCTGTTCTGTGCAAGCATTTACACCTTAAATGTAACAGTTATGTGAAATGCTATGTTTCTAGCCCTAACAGTTTCAAATAAATTATAATTTAAAACGTTTCCGCTCAATTCATCCTTTTAAATTTCGAACTTTTTTGAAACAGTTCATAACGAGTATTTATACCTTAAAAGTAACCACCACACAGAATTTCACGTTTAAAGCAACAACATTATCACAAAACTGGCAATTTCAGAACGAGTTTTGCTCCTGCGTCCCCTTGGTGGTTGTTGAACGGACATAAAATATAGCCTATGTTGGAACACAACTGGTCATCAGCATTTTGCCTTTATTATTTTTTTAATTGGCTACGTAGTGTCCGATGTTACCGCCTACAAAGAAACACATACAAGCAAACGTTACTTCTTTACAATATTAAATAAATGCGTACAATTTGTTAGTATTTGTTGTTTGTCTTTATTCTAATGTTAGAAAATTTATCTTTGTTGTTTGAATATTTTCTGAAGAAATATGATACATTTTCAGTTATTAAATATTGTTTTTCAATCAAACAAGGTATTTCGCAACCTGGTTCTACCGGAACTGGACCAGGACAGCCATTCGTTCCGCAAGGAAGACCTGGTACTGGCCAGGGGCACCAAACTGGTGGATCTCCCGCACCTGTGCCAGGATCTATTAATCGACCGACTACCACTTCTACAAGAAGGCCAATTTCGGTTACCGGAACTTCTACAACTCCTGGAGAAGACAGCAGAAGAACTCTATATGAAATTGTTGAAGATCCAGCTTTATTAATACGAGGACGTCCAGTGCATCTGACGAAAATATTCGAGTTATTTCACAAGGCAGGAATTGAGGATATCTTGAACGGTCCAGGTATGGTATCTTTTTACTGCCTAAAATTATGTTGAGTATAGCTTTGGCCAATTTCGATGTATTCATGTAAGTTAGAAGCAAATGCAAATCTATATTATAAAGCAAAAACATATCCGTGAGGAGACGCCATAAGGTCGGTGGCAACACTTCACGCATAAATTTCCCTTTTACTGCAATTTTTTAATTTCTAAAAACCGCACATTTTCACTTTTTAAAGCGTCGAATACAGAAAAAATGTTCCTTCAAATTCAATTTGTTTCAAAACTCTATCTCAATTGACTGTTTTTGTTAATGGCTTTTAAAGTAATTTTCAAACAAATATTTTTTACATGTATCCTTATCGCGCGCTGCCTTATTACGAAAAATTGCACTTAAAACGATATAAATAGTTTAAAATTTGTTTCCGGCTAATATTCTAGAAAGTAAACTAGATAAATAAATAAAATTATAAAATAATGCAAATAAAATCCAAATTTTACAAACATGTAATCCAACTACGCGCTTAGACCGCTGAATTGATCAGAATAAAAAAGACTGCTGTATGTCATCTTTGGCGAATTTTTCGGCTATTAACTTCTGGCATGCCGCTAATACGAAAGTACCGCTTTTCATAAATTTTTTAGTACATTATTGATATTTTTACATAAAAAATGCCTTTTGGTGTTGTTAGCGGGCAAACTATAAAAAATATTAAATGTAAAAAAATCTCAATAAATGAAAGTTAAAACTCTAGTGCCAATCCACCAAGGCCTTTTGAAAATATGAGACATGCCCTTTTAAAATATTATGTAAAATTAATCGCAGTCATTACCCCAATGTTAAAAAATCTGTGAAATACTGAAATTGATCCTGTCCAAGCAATCAATAGATCTGGAGTGTACATTATATAGTTCGCTCTCTGTTTAACGACTTTCAATAAACCTAGAAAAATCGTCCTTAAACAGAATTTGTGGGAAAATAATATTTGAAAACATTTCCCGTCACAGTTTACAGGACTGTCAATGCATTTTTCAATATATTGGCGTGTATAGAAATGTAATTATACTGCATACAAGAACAACATTACAGCATACAGTGTTACTTAAGGAACAATAAAAATATTTATAATATATTTAATTAGACAAATTAAGTTTTTAAAAATTAAAAAAGTGTAGATTGTTTCGATCGTGGTCTAGTTTTCAGTAGCCTTGCTTCAAGCTTCTCAAGAATGTTGAATGAGTCATCTTCCATATTTGATGAAACAATGTACAGGCGAAGAACATCAAGGATAATAAGTGCATCTGAGTAAGAAAGAGGTGATGTCTCGCTTTCTGTATCATCAGCTTCATCACCATCTTCTGCATCTGAAGTTGCATTTTCATTTGCGATATCTTCATAAATTTGATCTAAATTTCTGAAGTCGGTTGTTAAAACGTCTTCGTTACATGGGTAAAGTCCATTGCGCCTTTCTCCTAAATCTGCACTCATCTGAATTGCAAGAAAACTTGTTTTTCTATCGGAGGAAGTTCCTTCGTTTAACATGTATAAAGCGTTAGGGGGAAAAAACTACGAGAAAATCGTCATTAAATAGAAACAATTTCGTCTTTAAATAGAGATTTTTTTTACTTAAAGGAGCCGGGACCGCAAAATATCGTCCTTAAACAGAGATCGTCGTTAAGTAGAGCGACGTTAAACAGAGAGACGACTGTACCTTTCCAAAAAGATAGTAAATATTTTCTTTATGTAGGTATGACGATGAGAAAATTTCGTGATAGAATTAAAGAACATGAAGCAGATCTCAGATTAAATAGACCCCATACTGCGTTATCAAGATTAGCTCTATAAAAGTAGATTTTAATAAATCCAAAATTATCGTCCGTACAAATAATTAACAGAAAGCCGTCATAAGAGAATCTATTGAAATAATTGCTAATAAAGAAATAGCTTGTAACGATGCACTATCATACGATATCCATGGATAATTTTTTTAAAGCATGAAGAGATTTGCTGCATAATAGATGAAAGCTTGTTTTGTTGGAAATTTGAATACCTTTATCTGGCATCTCATCTGACGTACAACCTTTAAATTACAATGATTTCTTCTACGCAATTCTCGAATCAGCGCAAGGAAAAATAATAACAACATTTAAATACCCAATGATGACGGCCGTGTGATGGCTGAAAACGTTTTGGATTTTTAATGGTTTTTAATGTATTTTTAAGATATTTTTAATGAACTTTAAATATATTTTAATGTATTTTTAATAATTTTGCATTATATGTATGCTCCTCCAAGTAATTTTAGTACATTTATTTGTGTTTTTTTTATATGTATTGTAAACTATTAGAGTTTGGTCTTTTTTTATGTTTGTTATGTATACTCTGTAACTTGGGAACTACGGTTTCTAATCCTTAGTTATCATAACCTTAAAAGTGAAAGTTAATACATGACTGAAAGAACCCATTTAGCTATATAATAGCGTTTATATAGCGTGTAAATAGCGTGTAATAAATGTACTAAGGGCTGAACAAAAGTATTCAAGTATGTTTTCATCTATTAGTATAAATTGCTGAAAGAGAAATTTCAACCTGTTATGCGTTTTCTTGCTAAACTAAATTTTCCCATTATATAGTATATATATCAGCCTGCAGAGCAAATATAGGGCTGATCAAAAGAATTGGAATACATATTTTGCTTATGGAAGGTAACTGCTCAAATCAGATTTTTAAATGCTTTATTTGTTTTCTAAAATGTTTACTTAGTTATCTTATTTACCTTATTTCCCTAAATAACGAAATTTTGTTAAAGATTTCAGGAAGTGTTGGAAAGTGTTTCATAATCTATGCTTAACGCATAATTTTTCTTTCTTGTTTTATATATACCGGGTGTCCTAAAAAGGACTGACTTATTTTAAAATTCAATAACTTGTAAACGGTGACAAATATTTAAAAAATTCTTGCAGGAGGGTTATGCATAAGTTCAAAAGTTTTTTTACAGTGATTTTCGATTTTAGTTCGAATTACAAAGGCGCTGCGATCAATAGACGCTAAATTCAGGCTCGATTTATGGCACTTCGTGGCCCGCTTAATACATTTCCATCTCTTTTTTCCGCATGGAACAAGAGAAAGGACCAAAAATCGAGCCTGTATTTAGTGACTATTGCTTACAGCGCCATCTATTGTTTGTAGTTCGAACTAAAATCAAAAATTACTGTAAAAAAACTTTTGACCTCATGCATAACACTCCTGCAAGAATTTTTTAAATATCTATCACCGTTTGCAAGTTTTTGAATTTTAAAATCAGTCGGTCCTTTTTAGGACACCCGGTATATATATATATATATATGTATCAGTGGCGTGGCGTGAAAATTTTCGCTGGTCATCGCAATTATTTAAGTTTGTGGTGAAAAATTATTAACTCTAAAATTCAATGGTTGAATGTTCAAAAAAGAAACTTTAAATCTTACCTCCAAATTGAAAATTTACTCCAAATGTTCTGCTAAAACTGGATCGTAGAGTTTTAAAAGCTTATTAAGAGTTTTAAAATATTGCTTGGTCATCGCCGCATCCAGCGATGACCGGACGCCACGCCACTGATATGTATGTATATATATATATATATATATATATATATATATATACTGCATCCTTCGTCCGAAATTTTGCCTTTTTCATACGATAAGATAGTCGATAGCTTATAGAGATCATACAAAATTACCATACTCATATTAGAAACACCTTCATATTATGTTGGACGCGAAAATATTTTGTACCTAAAGTTGAGTCGCGTACCAATAAAGCTTGGGAACCGCTGGTCTACACCTACAGTCAGCTTGCTTGGCGACAGGTTATCTTGGTTATCTGTCGTTTAACCTAGTCGTTTTCAGTCTTAGGCCAAACATAGAAATTTTATAAAATGCGGTGTTATTTTCATTGACGTATGCTTAAATTACATTCATTAAGACAAAAAAAAGTTTCGTGCATGAAAAATAATATTTTATTTGAGAAATAAAATGCATTCGGTTAATGGTGCGCTAACGCACCATTAAATTTAAAATGAGTATATATTTTAGTTTTTTATGACATTTGTTTTATTATTATTTTATTTATAGAACTTGCAACTTTAATCATTATAAAAACATATGATTAATCTCAATGGAATAATTATACATTTTTAAAAAGTTGAATTTGTCAATAACCGTTTCAATTTTAAAAAATACAAAATATTTTAAACTACGCACCAAGCGTATTTTGAAAATTTCTCAACAGAAAGTGTTTACTCCAATTGAATTACTGATATTTTATAGATGTCTCAGAACCCTAAAAATAGCAGAAAAATAAAATTAGTGAAAAATATTCGTCATAGTGTTAATAAAAAATATATATATTTATTGAAATGGTGCGGTTACGCACCTTTGGCCGAAAATGTGTTAAATAGTGCCGACTAAATAAATTATGAAGCTCATAGGATAGTTTTTAGCTGGAACATTACTTCCTCTGCGGCTGAGAAGGTAACGGATTAAAAATACCTCTCGCATAAAATAAAAAAAGAAAATCTGTAAACGCTTTGCAATTTATTGTGAATAAAAAATATCTTTTACAGTCATCTATAGGGATGTCGTCAATCTTGTCAAAAAATTGTTTATACATTTTTTTTCTACAAAATCGTATTCGAATTAAAATCGTAATTGGATATAGTTTTTCAAAATTTAATTTTTTCTGATACTTTGAATCAGTTTATTGGACTAAAGAAAATATATAGCATCTGATTAATAAATACAATGTTTTTATTTGCATATTTTGGACGGTAAACCCATTAATATATTAGATTCAAAATTTCCATCCCTTTCCCTCGCAATAATGCAATGAGAGAAAAATTATCAAAACTAGAGAACAGGAATTCTGCATTTTCAGAATTTAGTGTCGCTCTCGGCATTTTCATTACTTCATTTTCTTCTGGTGGACTGGTGGTTTCTATTATTATGAAATAGCCATTATAAATGGAGCGTTAGGTGAATTCATTTATAATGGCTGTTTCGTAATAATAGACGCCACCAGTCCACCAGAAGAAAATAACTCGGTTAAGCGGGACTCGGATAATCAGGACTCTACTGCAAAACATATTTCAATTTTAAGACTTAAAACACACGCTTTTATTTTATGTAAAATGACGTCATTTGCTTAATATAGATACTTAAAATTAAAGATATTTTATAATAGCTCCGGGTTTTATCATAAATCATTCATTTATATTTTTCTCAAAATAGCACGTATGTTCATTACATTTTTTCAGATTTTATGGGGAAATGGCAACAAAAAGATATAATTGTTATTTTTCAACAATTTTTTCTTTACTTTCTACAGAAATGGAATACTTGAGTTGCCAAAATGAAACAAATGTCGCTAAAAGTACAAAAAAATTAATATTTCAAAAACAAATGAAGATGCAGTTTTCAAACAAATTGCATTAAAAAGTACTTTTTTCCCAATACGACGGTATAAACATTGAAAATGTGCGATGCTTAGAAGTTTTAAAAAAAGCTGTAGATTATTTAATCGCACAATGAAACATCGGCTTTTGTTTTACGGCTGGCGTATACCAGGTAACGTTATTTATTGGAGACAAAATAAGCTGGGAGAAAGAAATAGCATACCGGGGCTAATAACTTCTTATATTTATGTTTCCGCGAAGATTATGGTAGATGCCTGGTAGCTCAGAAGCGCACTGCGGTGCCACATTACAAGTTCGAGATTCAGTTCCGGATTTCGGTAAAGTTAATAAAACCTTTTAACCCTTCAGAGCCAATAAAATGAGTATCTAGTATGCTTAAGGAACTAAACCCTCGGTGTTCCTTGTCAGACTGGCCATTTGACAGAAACCTATAGCAACGGATCTTAAACTGTGGTGCGCGGATTCCAAGCGGTCCGCCGAGCTCGCGTTCAATGTAATTTTTTTTAATTATGAAAACTCTTAAGACTTACACCAAAGAATAAACTACGAATAATATTAAAAAGAACATCGTCATTACACTGTAAAAAATAATAATAATAATAATAATCTACAAAATTATTTTTTGTAAAGCTACAGAAATCTGTATGCTTACTAACATTTTATCGGAAACCCGGCTATAATATTTGTTTTTTGCTTGTAATTTTACATGGTTGTTGTTGTTGTTGTTGTTGTTGTTGTTGTTGTTGTTGTTGTTGTTGTTGCAGTTTACATACAAAGTTCTAGGCATCCCATTTTCATAGAAAATTTTTAGTAGCCTTAAATATTTTTTATAGTACAGTTTATATAGTAAAACGTGCGAAAACTGAATCTTTAGTGTACGGACAATATTCCGTGTTAGACAGGTTCCCATCTTTTCAGGTATAATTTTATGGAATTCCTCCCTCGGGACCATGAAATTTTCCTTTTTAGCACATGATTCCGTTACAGTCAGCTTCCGTTTTTACAGGTTTTACTATATCTTTTTATTTCTTAGTTTGTCATTTATTCAGTTTTCTAAAAATTTGTCTCAATTCCTTGGGATATGCTATAACAGATGAAGAACGAAAAGCACGGTTGCCGGCTTTTAGCCAGGCCAAAAAACCGGCGGGCTTTTTTTGGTTTTAACCACTTAAAAAAACCGGCTTTTATTTTTCAAAAAGGGGGTTTATAGATAATTCGTATAAAATTTGGATTAATTTAATTTTAATACACTTATAAATATTTTCTATTAAAAAATATGATCTTCTATTAAATTTTGACAAATGAATAAGTCTTTATAACTGCTAGAACGTAACTGTGAAGACATTATGCCCGAAAAAAAATGATAAATATTTAGAAGAATACATTAAATTAGACTCTAAAGTATTCGTTTGGAATTCTTTATTATAGCTTTACACATGCCACACATTTTAAAGATTATATGAACGAATAAAAATATGTCACACATCAAAATATAAACATTATTACATACTGCTATTTACTTTTAAAATTGATTAAAACTAAATAGCATATATGTGTTTAATAACTGAAATTATCTTATATAATACTTTAGAACACCTAGTAATAAGCAATTGATATTCTAACTTATAAAAATGATATATGTAAAAAGTTTTTCTGCTACTAAGCTGTTATGTAACTTATTCCATATATGCCCATACAGACAGATTAAAATCATAGAATGAACAATGTTGAAAGAGAAATTAGGAAGGATATAACATTTGAGGAAATTTTAGTACATGTATGTACATAAAAATAAAGAGAAAAAATTTTAAAAAAATTCTCCAAGTAAAACGTGTTGAATTAGAATTTTGAAAAGCTAGTTGCTATTCAAAATAGTGCATATTCTTGCATAAATTAATGCATATGTTATTCATAATACTGCTTTAATAGAGAGAAATTGTGTTTTTATTAAATGATTTTATGTGTTTTTTTAAATAAATGTTCATGAGAAATAAAATAAGGCTTGTATAATAATATGCCTTAAAATTAGTTAATAAAATATATAACTAAGTAACTATTGTCCTTTTTAATTATATAAAGCAGTAAAAATGAAAAGAAAAAAGGGTGTTAAGGTCAATGTAAACCAGAGAAAGCAATTGGTCTGCCCTTTTATTCCAATATTAATGTCTTCATTATTGAAAAATTGGGTTATATTGATTTCTACCTCAATTAAATGTCTTTAAAACTAATTAAAAAACACATAAAAATGTGTCGTTTATAATTAAAATGCTTCATTGTATAAAAGCCAATTTTGTCCAAAAAAGGTCAATTTTGGCCAAAATAGCCGATTAAAACCAATAAAAGCCACTGGTGTTTTTTTTTTTTTTTTTTTCAAATTTTAGCCTGCTTTTTTGCAATTCGGACGAAAAGAGGCCCGTAATACCTAAGAGTTTAAGAACCTCTGTCCTTTAGCACTCCAGTATGAAAATGGAATGGCTCATGAAAATGGAAAAAGGGCTTTACATGGATTGTACTGCCGTGGAATTTTTTAATTTTTAAGATTTTGGTGTTGCCAGATAATTTAAAGAAAAATTTTTCAAGCGCTCTATGTTGATTTTTATAGCATTTATAAATATTTTTCTTGGAGGTCCAGTGACGGTTTTCAAGCGCAATATGTTGATTTTCTAACACTTGTGGATATTTCTTGCAGGTCCAATGACGGTCTTTTTGCCTTCCGATGATGCTTTTGGATGGTTGCCTAAAGGTGCAATAGAACAGTTGGAAGAAAACCCGGAGCTTCTTCGTCAGATTCTACTGTACCACGTAACTCAATCCGAAATTCTTCCAAGCGCAGAACCTCAAAGTTACACAACACCATCTTTAGAAGGGAATCAGCTTTTAATCACTATGCTCAATGGAGGAAAGGTGCGTAAAGAACAATTTAAAAAGAATACAGTGAAATCTCCCTCTGCCACCACCATCATAAACGACCATTTTTTCATGGAACGAAATTTATTCCCATAGGCTCAATACTAAATTTACCTCCATTCAGATACCATTCCAGTTGAACTCCCTCCATGAGAGACCGATTTCTTTGAAGAAAATGAAACAAATTCCGTTTTTTCCTAGTAGCATGAAGAAGGTTTTATTAGAGAAATAATTCCGGAGAGCGCATTATTCATCAAACTTCTAAACTAAGTTTAGAATTTTTATATATATATATCGGTAACTTTTAAGTGTTTGAACTCCTTTGCGCCTGTTTAGGCAATGGATTTAACTCTGATGACAAATTAAGAATGACGGTCAATAAATTCCCCTGCTCTATTCTGTCAGGAAACTCTCAAAGAAATAGATTTAATAAAATCGTCATTATTTGTTCCCGTCCAAAAAAAATGCATTTATTTACTGAACTTCGAAAGGACTTGGAAATAAAAATTTTAGAAGATAAAACCGCAAAATCAAAGCAAACGTCAATGTATTCATTTTTTAAACTCTGAAGTCATTAACTTATGAAATTAACTTTTGTTTTGATACTTAAATTTTCATATTTTTTCCTAATGTGAAGAATAAATTTTAGTAACATTAATTGCTACCTTTTCCAACAATTAAAATCTAGATTTAAACGTGACCTACATTAAGAGACCACCTCTCGGAGCGATCAATTTTTATTGGAACGGAACGTGGTCGCTTTAGGGAGGTTTTACTGTATATGAAAATACAAAACTATGACCTATACTAGGGACGGCGAACCTTTTCACATCCACGTGCCAAAATTCTTCCAAAAGTATATTTTACGTGATCATGACGTGCCAACAATTTAAAAAAAAAATTAATGGATCAAATAATAATGAATTAAAATCACTTAAAATTTTCTTTTTAGCATTAAACAAACACGGGTAATATTTGATATTATACTACTTTAAGAAAGTATTTTTAAAATATTATTTCTGTTGTTTCATCTTGCCAAATAATCTATATCAGTTCGTACTTAGCTATTTTTAACAGAATACGAGCTAAATTGGACTCATTTGGCAATATGTTTTTACTTGAATTTTTCATATTATTTATTTCCGAAAAGAATGTCTCGCAGAACAAATTACCGAAATAGCAAGCGCCAGAATCTACAGCATTTAGTGTCTGGAATTGAATTCCAAGATGTTATAATTTTACCATTGGCATTTTTGCATACCAGTCCTTTTAATCTTTCTTTTGCGATAATCTCTTAATTCTCTCTTATTCTTGAAATTTTGTGAGCCAATATAGAGCTAGGTTGGGATACATTAAGTTATATTTCTGTTTCTTCAATCTATATGACAACGGCCAGTGACCGAACTAATCGAATTCAGATAAACGGAAACAACATGTAGATTAATTAATGCATTTTGTGAAATTCTACTATATTTTGATGTAGAATCTGAATCTATGCCGTGCCAAACATAATCTGCAGCGTGCCACTTATGGCACGCGTGCCATAGGTTCGCCGTTCCTGACCTATACTAATTGATACAAAGATAATTTAAAAGATATATGAAAATTCAAACTTATAAAAAAATATTTTTAATATATATGTATATGTATATATATAGGGGAGACTAGGGAGGGTTGACACACTTTTTACAAAATGATTTTTTATTTTTTAAATATTGAACGTAGAATAAAGTTTTATATATCATTTTATTCGCTATACAATGAGTTATCAAAATAAAATTACTACATAAGTGTAATATATAAGAAATTTGAAAAATGGATGATTTTATTTATGACAAAATAATGGGTCAAGGCTCCCCACATACGGGAGGGTTGACCCACTATATGGGAGGCTTGACCCACTTTGTATTATATTGAAATATTTGAGAAGAGAATAAAATCAGTTTTAAAAAAAACAGAATAACTTTATGCTACATGCTTTAATTATTAAAAAAAATATTTTTGAAAACATGACGCTTAAAAAAACCTGTTTTGACGCAATCGCAAGTCATAAGGAGAAAACATTTGTGTTAAACATGATTTTGTCTGAGCATATATAATTGTACAGCAGGGAAAATGAAATTTTAACATTTAAGACAATATTCCGGTAGAGACAGGTTCCGTTTTCATAGGGTTTCATGTATGAATATGTCTGGATTTAGGAAACACTGTCCCGCCCTTTTTTTTGTCTCCTTGTCCTACTTTTTGTGACACTCGACCTAACAACGTAGTTGTCACATAGTTTAGCTTCATCTAACTTTATTCATCCTGGTGAAATTTGTCTACATGCCTTCCTGAAGTTTTTTGATCAATGCTATTTTCTTTTGCAGCCGCATTGGGCACTTAACTTATTATTAACATCGTTTAGGCCTTTCGGGAGCAAAGTACTTTCAGTACTAAAATGTTGAAATAAATGACTGGCACCGGAATTTACGAACAAATTTATTTGGAAATAAGAAAAAGGCTATATTTCACATACATATTAAATGGAAAACATTTTAGTAAAATTCTGGTGTCATTCAGGCGTTTGGGAATTAAAATTAAGTGGTTTCATAAACATGCCACTGTTCTTGAAATGGTTAAGACTGCTGTTTTCATACTTTCTATTCTTTTCCACTGTTTCTATTTACCTATTTTAAGTAATATTTAGATGGAGAAAAGTTCCTATCAACTTTCCCATTTATATTTCATTAAGTATTTTCTTGCAGTGTATACTACAGCAATTTTTTACATCTTTCTTTAAGCAGTTTCAAACACTTTCTTTTCCATCACCCCATTTTACAGTAGCTTTACAGGATAAATATATATTATTTTTTATATATAACCCTTTTCATTATGCACAGTGTATAATAAACAGATTACCAAAACCACTTAATTAACTCGGGAGAACTCGCTGTATGAGATTTTCTCTCACATTCGTACTTTTTAAAGACTGTTATTTAAACCATTTTTCATTTTAATTAAAATTTCAAAATGTTATTTCAATTATTTTACCGCTTTTGTGGATAAAAGTACTAAGCCAACCAAAAAAAAGTTGATATTATATGAATGTAAAGTAAAAGAAAAGCAATTGGGCATTCTCACTAGCGAGTCCTCACGGGTTAAGGGAGCCTTGAGCATCTGGTCAACCCACCCGCACATAGACTGGGCAAACCTCCCCACATACCACTTTTCTAAATAATAGCATATTGTTATGTTAAGCCTAACTTACGGTACAATCTTTATGCCTGGAATGAAAGCTCGATATTTCTGCATTACTTTAAACCTACTTACTTAAATTTGTATGATATATTTTATCTGAAAAAAGCTTGCAAATTATTTCTAAAAAACGCACTTTTTAGGTTGAAAACGCTCCCCATTTGATTTTTCCACACCTATTACGATTAGCTGTATGAAACAAAGACTGTTGTTTGAGCATTCCAATAGCTTTGGTTGACACCTATTGGTAAAACTCTGAAATTATTTTAAATATGAAAACTGATGGGTGGGTCAAGCCTCCCGTATGGTCAACCCTCCCTAGTCTCCCCTATATATATATATATATATATATATATACATCACGAAGGCATAAAATAGAATTTCGGACAAGAATTTTGCACACTTTAGGCTTGCACATGCCTTATAGAGTGTGAAGCATCTTTCAATTTGGACACCGATATTTATGCACAAAAAATTTCATCTTATCTAATCATAAAATTCAGCAATTCCAAAAAAATTGTCAGAAAAAGTGGCGCCACGGCCAAAAAAATAAAAGAAATGTAATTGACGTTAGCCGTAAAAGTGTGATGTCCCCAGCACACTGTAAATAAAATTATGTAAATCTACAAAACTAGTTTTTGTAAAAGGTACAAAAATCAGAAGGCTTGCTAAAATTTTACCTGTACACTGTACCGAAAAAAGACGTAAATCTACAAAACTAGTTTTTGAAAGCTACAGAAATGTGTATGCTTACTAAAATTTTACCGGTAACCCGGGATAATTATGTGATTTTTTTGTTGTTGTTGCAGTTACATAAAAAGTTCTAGGCATCCCAGTTTCCTAGAAAATTCTTAGTAACCTTATAGATTTCTTTTTTTACAGTGTAAACGTGAATCTGTTGCATGAATTTTTCTTGTTGCTGTTACATAAAAAGTTCTAGGCATCCCAGTTTCTTAGAAAATTCTTAGTAACCTTATAGATTTCTTTTTTTTTTACAGTGTAAGCGTGAATCTGTTGCATGAATTTTTCTTCTTGCTGTTACATAAAAATTTCTAGGTTTCCCAGTTTCCTAGAAAATTCTTAGTAACCTTATAAATTTTTTTTTTACAGTGTAGCGGTCCTTTTCGATCGTTAAGGTTAAGAGTGCAGTTCGAAAGAAGCGAATATTCTAATAAGGTTTAGATGACACATGTATCATTTTTCTTTTCTAGCTCATCCTGATCAGTGGAGCTAAAGCAGTGGCTGTCACGAGGGCCAGCAATGGCATCTTTTACGTCATTAACCAGCTCCTCTATCCCTTGCCACAAATAGACATCGTAAGTGCGATTAAGAGCAGACCCGATCTAACTACCCTGGCTTACTTGCTTTCTTTGAGTGGGCTAGAAGATATGCTACGAGGTGAGTTATTTTATTTCGCATTTGATTAACACAAGAAAAATGAAATGTTACACTGGGATCAGGGCAGCGCTATCGAGTGCAGTCGGACGTTCTATGCCCAAATATTTTTATCATGTTGGCTGGCAAGCCTCTTGCCGGAAAATTGGGAATGCACGTGTTATCCCGTAGTTGACAGTTTACTTGTTAAATATTAATGCGTGAAAAAAAATCATATAAAATCGTATTTTCATTGAAATACTTTTATTTTGACACATGATATACAAGGTGGTCATAATTAAACTGAGAGTTCTCAGTGCAATCTATCTGCAAAAATGAAACCAAATTCTGTATTATAATTAAACAAGACCGGCGATGAAGAATTCCGCGAAAAAATCAGTTCCAAGCATCGCCACTAGAAGTATCATTTCTCTATCCATCATTCCCCGTCTTGTTTAAATATCCTACAAAATTTGGCTCTATTCTCGCAATTAGATTGCACTACACAACACACTGAGTACTGCCAATTTAATTATGGCCACCCTGTAATCTTTTGTTACGCGTTATAAGTGCAAAATAAAATATCCTTATATAATAGAAAAATGAGTACTGCAAAATAAAGACATTTGTTTAGGAAAATACTATGCAACTCATTCCATCTTTACGTTCCTCTGTGGCATTTGTATGAACTCCTCTTGTGAATTGTATAAACCTTTGTAAATAAATTACTGTTCGTTTTCGAAAACCGCGCCAAGCACTCTGGGACGATTCTACTACCCAAAGGGCTGATACTTTGAGATGGGCATTATCGAAATTCTCCTTCGGCGTTCTCGTCTGCATTGTTACTAAGATTGGTGCTTACTTGACTGTTATTTTTTACTTCCGATCAAAGTTTAAAATTCTATTAAAATATCTCGTTTTAATTCAAATTAAAACTTCAATATTTAGTGTTTAAATGGCTAGTTCGAGTCGAAATAAATCTTTCAGGAGTGGTAGTAAAGAAAATTATATATAATAGCATTCAATTTTGTGATTAAGAAGCAGAAAAGGGAGAATTAATTGTTCCGATAGCTCATTCCTACAAAACAAGCCAGTCAAATCGCCGTAGTTTCTAGTAGTACTATTAAAGAGATTCGCCGAGAAGCAGGAGATGAGCATAATCCTGTTTTTTGTTCACCTAAAAAAATAGTTAAAATAATGTCTTTGAAAAAATAAGTATAGATGAATTCGACTGCAGAGTCATTAGACAAATTGTGCACGATTTTTATGTCAAGGAGAAAACAATCCCGTCTTTGAATAAACTGCTTCCTGTTTTAAGAGGAACGATCAATTTAAAAAATAAAAATTAATTTTGTTTCGCAAAAAGCAAAAATGTTGTATAACCTTTTTAAATTTTTATGCGTTTTCGTTTTTATACATATTAACTACAAAAACATTTTTACATAAATCGATATTATTTCCTCAAAAGCGCATTCTTAGAAAATGCAGCTAAACAAACTCCGTTCACCCCTATTTTGATGAAATTAAAGCAGATCTGACGCATGTGCAATAACTCGGAGGATTTTGCTATCCGAAAACAAACAGTACATGTATTTGTTTGTTTCCTCTATCTAAAAACAAAACGCAAAGTCATCCTGTACGTTAAAACAACAAACGCTGTAGTTTTTTCCAGTTGCTCACTACCATTTTCTTTGCGGATAGTAAAGATTTTGCAACTACTATTAGAAATCCGTCAATTTTTTCTTTTAATTAAGAATTACGATTAATCCATTTTTTAGGTCAAGATCAGGAAATATTAAAAAACTATTTTTTTTTTTAGTTATTTTTTATTTGACATATCTTTATGAATATATTCAAGATTTTTGTGAATTATAGTCAATATTAACCAAAATACAGTATGGGTCGTATACGACCCTTTGGTCTGATCCACTGCCTTGAGTGATAAACTTTAAATGCAGATGTTCCCGTTATTTTTCATGCAGTTATAATGCCTATTTTTGACATATTTTACATGGATTTCGTTTGCCAGAATCGTGTCTGGCATTTAAGTGGCCAATGTTTGTCGAATCTTGCTGAAGAAGATGTTGTGGCGCCCATATATTGTTGCATTCCTCTACACTGAGTACTGCAGTAAAGTTTATGAAGACATTTTTTTCGTTTTTCTTAAGATTCCTTTAAAAGACATCATCATACAACCCAAATAAAACAATGCAACGGAGAAAAAAAAAATTCCAAAGTCATGGGTCGTATGCGACCCCCTGGCCTAAAATGGAAACGGCTTATAGATTTTAAGTGCTTTTTTACATGTATTTTAAAAATCGCAATTTTTTCCCTGTCATTCATAGGTCAGACTCCATACACTATGCTAGCACCAACAGATACTGCATTTTCTCAACTACCCCAGGCTGTTTATGACGAGCTGACAAGAAACACGACAGCGCTGCAAGGTATGTAATGATATCCTATTTTTTTTTTTTCTGTATGATACCGTATAAGATCATTTTTAGTAGGTTTAATTGATCTTCGATTGTGGTGTTTTAGTGCGAAATAAAATCAATAACTAGTCAACAAATTAAAACATTTATTCTGTATCTTCTTATGAAATACGCTTATTTGCCTTAATGTGAAATGCTGACATCCGACAAATTCAAATTCAGTCTCAAAAAATTCCTGAAATTTGCATGCCAGAAATAAAATCAATGTTAATTTGCAAATCAAACGGTTAAATATAAAAATCCGCACGTTTGTTTCCTTTTCTTTTTAGCCCCCGATATGCTATTTCTTTCTCCCAACAATTAAAATGTCGTCTCCAAAAAATAACATTCCGTTATATAAGCCAGCCGTAAAACAAAGCAGATGTATCATTGTACGGGATAATCTCTTCTGCAATTTTTTAAGCTTCTAAACATCGCACATTTTCAATTTTCATACCGTCGTGTTGGGGGGGGGGGGGGGAGTACTTTTAAATGCAATTTGTTTGAAAACTGCATCTCCATTTATTTTTATTTATTTATTTATTTTTTTATTTTTATTTTTATTTTTTTTTTCTTTTGTAGTTTTTAACACCATTTCTTTAAGTTGGCAACTCACGTACTCCATTTCTGTAGAAAAGTAAAGTAAAAATAATTGAAAAATAGTAGATTATTATCTTTATGTTGCCATTTTCCCATAACAACCGAAGAAAAAAATTAAAGTATGTGCTATTTTGAAAAAAATATAAATGAATGACTTCTAATAAAACATGGAGCTATTATAAACTATATTTAATTTTAAGTATCTATATTAATGTTACAAACACGTGAAGGCATATGGATCACTAGATAGTCGATTTTTTTGCCGAGTTTCTTGAAGGACAAAATTGCTTTTTGCTGTATTTGTGTAGCAAGCTGCAATAGTGACGTCAAATGCCTACTATTCTGTAGATGTTGTTTAAGACTGGGTTGTAAATGTGGAATTCTTCACCGGATGCGATTGACGTGACGTCATTTTATATAAAATAAAAGCGCGTGTTTGGAGTTTTAAAAATGAAATCTATTTTGTACTATTTATATGTATATCATAGCAAACGAGGTAGCGTTAAGCTATAATATGATTAAGAAATAGAAAATGCAAACGACTTTCTTAAATTTCTGGCGAACCAGTTGACATACGACAATGATTTTTCTTTTGAAAGATAGAACTCGACGAGACGAATAAACTGATAGCATTTAAAAAATTACTGTAGCTTTCAGTAGTTTTTATTTAATCTTAAACGAAAAAATGAAGGCACAAAATTCAACAAAGTGTAGCTAACGTTCCAGTGGATGGATTAACTTCGTTTTTGTTTTATTTTGATCCACTTGTTAAAACTTAGAATAGGTTTTTTTTTTCATCTTTATATGTTTGACGGTCGCTGAGAAAATTGAAATTGTCTTTTATAATGTCTCCATAAAATTATAGAAATCTCTCCTTTTCATTTTCTAATTTTCTAATTCAATAATTTCTTTCGTGTTGCCACTCCCTAAAAAGCAGTACAATATTTTAAAAAAAGGATAACACGTGTACTTTTGTTTTTATAAGTTAATAAAAATTGAAATTTTACTAACAGATTTTTGTATTTTTGAAACCGACGTCAACCTAAGCAGATAATGCATAATTTTCATAAATACATATATAAACTTTCTTGATTAATATTTTGAACTGGGGTAATAGACACAATGGAGCACAAACGAGTTGATAGGAAAAAAAAAAACTGTGGTAAATCCCAAGCTTCTGTTCAGGAGCTAAATGTAAGGTTTTTTTTTTTTTTTTTTTTTTTTTTAATTATCATCATAACATCCTGACTTACACAAGCGATAGTTATGCAGTAATGTAAATACTTCACATACTAAGCATAAACTTAAAAAATACCATTCCATCTATTTTAAATAAGGAAGAGATGTCATATACGTACCAGAGTACATAACTGGCTCGATAATGGCGTTATTTTGGCTGATATGGTAACTGAGCTATTGTTGTTTATTTATCAATTATTTTTTATTTACTTTTATTTTATTTTTTAAAATTATATAAATTGTTTTGTTCTATAGTTATTAATTAAACTTTTCATTATTTATTGTTATTTCCTTTTTTAAATAATAGAAAGTAATTTAAAAATATATATGTAACTGCTATTCGATTTTCGTTAAATTGGCGTCAGAAAAAAAAACCCGCGCCAAACCCGTTGTGTACATGACATCTGTGCCTTAAATAATTAGGGTTTCGTATAACTTTTTAGGTACTTTTGCTTAAGATATTATCGAAAATGTACAGCAAAAATATGCGGTACTACTTGATTATCCCGTCGACCAATTTCGCCAAACTATTCGCCAAATGATACAAACTGACATAATTTTTATTTTAAATAACGGAAGAATAAATAAATTAGTAAAACATTAATAAAAATACTAATAAAAACTTGGGCACAGATGTCTTATACGCTCCGTAATGTCGCGATTTTTTCTGACGCCAATTTGGCGAAAACCTCATTAATATATCACCTATATCCGGGTTACCATATCAAGCAAAATAACGACACTTTGTCTCCAGTTAAGTACCCGGTGCGTATATGACATTGGCGTCAAAAAAAATCGCGCCAATATGGGGCGTATATGACATCTGTGCCAAAACTTGAATTAAAAATCACTTGATGACGTAACAAACACGTGTATCGTGTTTAATGTCAAGTGAATGTAACATTTACTATCATCCATTATTGTCATTTAATCTTATAGTTTGGCGGTAATTTTTTGATCGACAGGATAATCAAGTTGTACCAAGTATGGTACAGATGTCATATATGCACCACGTTGACGCGATATTTTTTCTGACGCCAATTTGGCGAAAACCTCGTTTTCGAATACCAGTTACATATGTATTTTTAAAAAGGGTTTAACAATAAATTAAAAAAAGTTTAATTAATAACAATAGAACAAAACAATTTCTATAATTTTAAAAAAGAAAATAAAAGTAAATAAACAATTTATTAATAAATCAACAACATCCGTGTTACCATATCAAGCAAAATAACAAAACTTTGGCGCCAGTTAAGTACCCTGGTTCGTATATGACATTGGCGTCAGAAAAAAATCGGGTCAACGTAATGCGTATATGGCATCTGTGGCGTTTCAAGTACACTTCTGAACGTTACTTTGAAATCGGTGAGTTTCATCGCCAAAATCGCCAAGATGCTTAATGATCATCGCATTGAATATATAAATAATGCCATATTTGCAAACATATAGGTCAAAATATAAGTGGAACCTCGGTTCACGACCGCCTCTGTTTATGACCAGTTCAGTTTATGTCCAACTTCGGTGATCAAAATTTGACTCGGTTGGCGTGCAATATCTCGGTTCACGACCAAGACTGCCGAATAGTTCAGTTGGTAACCCTTACATAACTCATGTTATTAGTCAAGTTTGGAGTAAGGTGTGCATATCAGAGTACTTTGTGTACCTTTATTACTGTAAAAAAATCAACTGTTTGTTTTACTTTTAGTGAGGTTTGCGCTAATTTTAGCTCTCATTATGGCTTCTAAGAATGAAAAAGTGCTTAGTGATAGCAGTAGTGAGAAGCTTAAGCGAATTACTGTTCGATAAAAGGAATTGTAGCAAAACATGAGAACGATATTAGTATAACCGGTCTAGCTAAACAATACGATCTGGCCTAAACCTTCGATTTCCTCGATAATCTATATATATATATATATATTACGCTATCGTCTGTGTCACAGAAATTGCGATTAGTTGTTAATTGTTTAATGGCAACGCTCGAATGAAACGCATCTCATTGGTTATAGAACAGCATTTAATGCATCTCCATACCTATAAGGGGGGTTACCATAGGCAGGACCCAGTTCTGTCGTGAAATACCGCCAACTTTGTCATCAACTTGTAAATATATCGCCAAATTGCTATAGACTTCCATTGTAAACCAATAGGGTTTACTTGTTTAGAGAGAATCAACAAATTGAGATATTTTGAGGCAACAAAAACTAATACCAGTTTAAGGAATTAAATTAATTATATTTAAGGGAGCCCAAGTAAATTAAATTATGAATAAAAATAACGTGAATTTGATTTAAAAACCTTGAACCTCTTAAAACAGTGTGCATTACTTGGTTAAATAGTGCATTATTGCGCGAAATAAGAAAAAAGTATTGGGAATATTTAAAAGCAACTCAGGTTTATTTATATTCAATATATAATTATCAAAAAATTTAAATGACTAGCATTAAAAAATGCTCTGACGAGCACCAAAAAAGGCTAATATGTTTTTAAGTATGAAAAAAGGTTTGACAAGTGCTTCTAATTGGGCATGAAAAAGGACAAGGGTTCCCTTCTTGGCTGCAGCTCACTGTCAATGCCAACTTTGAAAATATCATATTTGCACTTTTTTCATATAAAAATAATCAGCCACAGTTACGATAAAAATGTGTAATATAACGACTCAGCCTGATTAAACATGAATGTAAGGCGACATAGCACCAAAAACCTTAGTTCCTGCAGCGTATCACACTCATGCAGGGCCACCAAGCACGCCCGCAGTGTAGAACTGTACAAAAAACTGATTTGTAGTGCAGTGCAGACTGTTGCAGCACTCTGCACAGGAACAATTCCACATGTGCACGCATAACAGTATAATGCATTCATTGATTGTTGAAATTATATGCAAGTGGCTGTGGCTGTACAATGTACTATGCAGTACAGCAATGCATGTAAATTATAAACGAACATTAGACGCAGACACCTTTAATACGGAAGTACAAAAGCACGGTGTGAGTGTGCGCTGAGGTTCAAAAATTAAAAGCATAATAGGAATGTACAGTGTAGTATAATTTATAGAGAAATAATGGTACACAGTGCACTGTACAAAGTTGCATTGCAGACGCATGCGCAGTGCAACAGTGCAGTTAACGTGTAAAGCGCGACGGAAAGTTTTACTAAAGTACCGTGAATTTATTTTATATAGAAAAAGTGCAAATATGATATTTTCAAAGTTGGCATTGACAGTGAGCTGCAGCCAAGAAGGGAACCCTTGTCCTTTTTCATGCCCAATTAGAAGCACTTGTCAAACCCTTTTTCATACTTAAAAACATATTAGCCTTTTTTGGTGCTCGTCAGAGCATTTTTTAATACTAGTACACATATATTTTGCATCGGGGGCGACAATAAATTTTGAAAAAGCAGAATTCCTGTTTTCTAGTCTTTTTTTTCTTTTGCATTCTATTATTTAACTCAACTTGGTTTTCGTATGTAAAGAGGAACTTTTTAATCGATTTTTTCACTTACTTCTTGATAATTTGAATTATAAAAAATTATGTACAAAGGTATGTATTCCGATGACAGTATAACATTTTAATATTTTTAGAACTTAATTTAAGGCATTTAGTCGGCCGCAGGAGATAAATCTCCCAATACCCTTTATGGTTACAATTGTATACAAGTAAAACAACAATGGATTTATTGGTGCGCCAAAACCGCGCTCGCCAAAATTGGTCACTTTGTTTTGAAACTCCAACAACGAAATATTTTAACACTAAAACTACCGCGAGGGGTCAAATGACCCTTTTGGAATTTCTTTTTGAAATTTCTCAAACTAAAACATTACGAAATTTCTTTATATTTCACGACTTTTATTAAAATATATGGCCATATTATTCCTTAAAATGCCTCATCTCCGAACTACTTTTTTTGCCTAATAAAAATATTTTAAGCTTAACTACCGCAAGGGGTCATTTGACCCCTGAATAAATTTATGTTAAATCATAAAGGTATAAATGTTTTATTTTGTAAGAACATTAGTAACTTGCATATTTTTGCTATTACATCATTTATTCTATTGTATTACATCATATTTGTTAACACTTTCAGGGAGAAAGCATTTTCAATGCTAAAGTGTTGAAGTAAATAATTGGAACCGGAATTTACCAACTAATTTATTTGTAAATATGAAAAAGGCTATATTTCACATACATATTAAATGAAAAATATTTTACCAAAATTCTGGTGCTATTGTGGCGTTTAGGAATTAAAATGAAGTGGTTTCATAAACATACCACCGCCCCTGGAAGGGTTAATGTGTGATGGTGCAATTAGAAATTGACTTTATTCCGGGTGAGATTGTAGTTTGAACATTTTAAGTTATATCGAGAACAAAACAATCTTAAAAATATGTGGTGTACATAAACCAAATTTGCATTATATTTGTTTATTAAATTTTCGAATTTCTTGAAATAATTAATTGTTTTCTTAATTTTTTTGCGTAATTATATTTTTTTTACTTTAATAAATAAACAATTTGCAATAATTATTTTTAAAAAAATGTTTTATTCATACACCAAAGTGTATCAACTGGTATATTTTTCGCAAAACATCGTAAAATAGATAACTTTAGGGATCATTTTATAGTTAAACACTAAAAAGTAAAAAAATAAATACAGGAAACCCCCGACTTACGTAAGTAATGCGTTCCGTAAAGTTTTACGTAACTTCAATTTTACGTAAGTCGAATTTGCAAGTTGTTTAGGTAAAATTTTGTAAGAAACTGCAATATTTATAATATCTGTATAAATTTATGTATACATATATATATTATTTACACCGTATTATTTTATAAATAAAGCATCATGCGACAGTAGTTATTCGTATATAAACTATAAAAGTACGAAAAATATAAAAACAAATTTAAAGAACGCTTTTCAAATATCTTGTGGAATACGGGATTTATAAATCTAACTTTGATGAATTGATTTATAAGAATTCTGAATCTACATCAAACGACTGTAAAAATGAAATAATTAAAGAGGATTCATTTAACCTATTCTCCATGAATTTCTGATGGCAAGACAAATGAATAGCACTCACAAAATAAAATAATCTTTGATAAGGACAAACTGTATTTATTATGAATTAAATTACTACTATGAGTAACTAACAATAAAGATTAATTTGTTTTGATATAGATTTGATTGTATACACCAATAAAAATATATAACTCTATCTAATATATAAACTATATTACGGTTGTGATTTATATCTATATATTTTATTTATAAAATAAATGTCAAAAGTATGCAACTGCGTATCAAACGCGCTAGTATGTTCACAAATGTAATTTTCGAGATTTATTACGCAAGTGCGAATTCGCGTAAGTCGCGTAATACGTAAGTCAGAGGATGCCTGTAATGTTATATATATTTTTAAGAAAATACGCTTTAATAAATGAATAGTTTCATATTATATAAATTATGATGAAACAGTGAATGCTTACAAAAGATTGTTTAAAGAAAAAATGTTTTCTTTTATATTTAGTTTTCATTGTTTCGAACAGATGATGCCGTTTTTATCATCTACCACGTCTTTTGTATGAATATCTTAGTTTTATATATATATATATATATATAAACGGTCAAATGCGAGTATTACTCGCATACAGAGGGTTCCGTAGAATAAATATATGAATTTGTAATTGTATTATTTAAAAAAAAAAAAACCGTTGTTAAAATAAAACTAAGACTTTGTAAAAAACTATACAACGTAGGGTTGGGTATAACTGTATATACTAGAAAAGTGTAAATGGTTATACCATGACGGTTCAAAGAGATATGGAACCTAAATAATATCAAATATAGCTATTCTGTATAACTCATTTTTTAATATTATCCTAATCTGTTTAAGATGAACTTAATTCGGTAGTGACAATAAAAGCAGTGCATATTTAAACTTCGTTTGGCATTTCATAAAACTAAATTGACCGTAGTAATAACCTTTCTTTCTACAGTGTAGCTAAAACAAAATCATTGTTCAAAGTTTAAATTTGGCATTGTCTAAGCGCGCTTCGAAAGGAGGTCGCAAAGCAGCAACGCCGCCTTGGTCCGTGCCGCGTTTTTCCAGATAGGGTTTTAATTTACTTTTAAAGTCACTCGAGTATTGACAGATCCACTCAATGTAAACTAGTCGCGAATCTCATAGTATTTGTGTAATCCATTCTAATTAAGGGGTCTCAGGACTGTTGAAGCTGCAAAATTTTAGAAATTTTAATTTTTTAATTAAACTCCTATCTTGTCTGAACATTTTAATATAATTGTTTCCTTGAACTTCCCATTAGAACATTAGTTATGGCGTTTAGAATTATACTCGTTCAATAGCTGCAGCGGCGCTTCCGAAACTTTGAAGTCATTTTTCTTCAAATGATATTTTTGGGGATAACGCGCAGGATACCTCCAAAACTACTGAATATTTTTTCATGAAATTTTCAAAACATATATTCCATGTTAGGTTGCGTAAACTGAACCTAAAATTTCCTTTTTATTGTTCAAAAAAATATTTTTTAGGTGATTATATTGTTGAAATTTTCAAAATTTATATTAGCTAAATACAACTTTGCATTAAAAATATAAAAATACTTTAAATACAAATTTATTTATGTTCAGGATAAATATTATAATCTGAAATATATAATTAGGCACCAAAATTTCCATTCTAGTTGCAATATTTATTTTGTAATCCTGCGCGTATGCTGTTATACGAATTTTCTGCTCGACAAATGTCTGACAGTTTGGAGCCCCCTATAAATATTAATGCTGCCTCTTTTAATATTTTAAATACATGAAATGAAAGAACATACTTATATCTTTCATCTCAATAAAAATATGTGTTTAAAACCATATACATTTTAAGACATTAAATGTTGAGAATGGTCTTTTTATTTCTCATTTTCCAATTTTAAGAGTCCTCAAACCCTTTAAATTAGTCTGTTTTTAACAATTTGACGTTTAATGCTTTTATACTGCTACTGGACATTGCATTAGACATATATATCATTAAAAGTTTGTAACTAGGCTTTAAAAGCCGATGGTACATAGAGTACGCCGTCTCTGTCATTATGTATGTCCAAATCGCCCGTATCTTTAAGGGTTAATAACTCGGCTAATTACTTACGATTTTTTTCGGAAATCATTATCAACAATGCTTTTATACTTCTGCTACGATAGGTACCTCCAACGCTGCTCAACACTTTTGCTGAACGCCAGAAAATCGAAATTTGTGTGTAACGGGAAAATGCGATTTTCTTAAAAACTATGACACCTAGGGTAATCGCTATAATTTTCCTTCAAGGTTTAAATTAACGTCTACTACCCCTAATTTTTTCATAATTTTAGATTCAGTAGATTCGAAATTAGACGGGGGGAACACATTTTTGCGCTAAATTTTCGACGATAACTTTAAAAATGTAACAGCTAAAATTAAAAGGAATGTATATTTGAGTTCAGCGTTACGAAAGCTTTCACACGATACCACACACGATGTACAAAGAAAATATTTTTTTTTTTTTTAAGTATCTTAATTAGCCCGTCTACATTTTTACTAAATATATTTATGAATGTTTAAAAATCTGAAATTATGTGGGTCAATAGTCTTTATTACTTCCCCCAATTTCAACTTTCCACGTTCTTATAGTTTACGAGTAAAATGGCTGTGACAGACAGATAGACAGGCACAGGAGTGATCTTATAATGGTTCAGTTTTCACTTTTTAAGTACGGAACTCTAAAAAGACCAAAAATTACTGCAAAACACGCATAACAAACTATAAATGCACATTTTAAAAGGGAAGCTCTTATAATGACTCTCGGAAATTTTGAAACCTATATAATTTCTGATATTTTATTTCAAGTTTTGGATGAAATTTCCGTTATAAATCCCAGTGGTTGCAATTCGGGTATTTACATTGTTAAGAAAAAGGGATCAAATAATGGTAATTGTTTCATCCTTATTGATGTCATTAATTTGATTCGATGATGTTTAATACTTTTCTCAGGATCCTTAAAAGGGAAATGTTTCCGTTAATGAAAATTATATCATTTTCCAAAAAAAAAAAGCATGCAAAATAGTGATTCACGAAAATGATGTCGTCTGTAGATACTTTTTATTCCAGCAGATACAAATTTACGAGGGGGGGGGGGAGTGCGAAGGGAACCTTCATAAGTCGGAATGATTTCCTCTTCTAAAATGACATCATTGAAAGCATGCACTTTCAGTGAGAAAACAGCTTTTTTTCGGACACTGATTTTCGGGCACGTTTCCGAGTAGTTTCTTTCGCGTTTAAATAGTTTTCTTAACCCGGAATATACAGGTTTCGAATGTTATCCATTCTCATCGCAAGTAAACGTTTTTATGTTAAAAAAGCACAGTTTACAGACAAATAGGACAAATTAACAGCATTAACATTAACACTATAATTAAATATTATTTTATTACTATCTTATGAATAAATTCAATTAAACAGCTGAAAATGTTTACTTCGGAATAGATAACATCAGAAAAACTGATATTCCGATTTGAAAAAAACTGATTAGTATACTCTGAAAACGATTCGAAAACGTTTCTGAAAATCAGTGGCAGCAAAAGATATTTTGATTTTATAAATGATTCTTTAAATCTCGAAAATATATTTGTTTCTGATTTTTCTAATGATAAAGAACGTTTTTCGCAATCATGGGTAACTCGGAAGAGATCTTTGAAATTTTCGTTCGTAGTCATATTGCATTTCCGTAGATTAAGAAGCATTTGTCTTTTTTTGTAGTATTTATATGTATATATATATATATATATATATATATATATATGTCATATAAAAATTTTAATTTGCAATATTCATTTAAATTATTCTAAATTTCCGGCATATTCACTATTTCCCTATTTCTTAATAATATCTATTATTTATTCCTATCTAATTTCCTTTAAATTTAAAACGCGTATATTAATAATTATCTTGTTCGAAATCTTAATCTAAAACTTTTAATCCCTTCATAAATTTTCATCGGCTATCTAAGCTATAATATTCTGGGAGAAGCTAGTTTTTATTTTCGAATGTTTTTGAAAGCCATTTTGTTATTTTTATTTCTTATCTTAATTCTAGTTTTCCCGCGCCCTTTAGACGCTAGACTTTTTACCTCGAAATCACTGCGTTCCCAGATATAGGATTCATTCTCCTAAGTCTCTCCCTCTCTCGCGCCATTAGTTTAGCTGCCGTTGATCGAAGTGCGCCTTTCACCGATTGGTTCACTTCAGTACTACGTCAAGATCTGACACCCTCCGCGAGTTCTAAAAAAACGAGATGCAGTGACTTCGGACGTCAGATTTCTGTCTTGTTCAAGCGCTTCAAACTACGTTACCCGGTACCTAACAGTCTTGTAGAAATCTAAATTTGCTTTTAACCCTTTATCTACTGACGGTACTTATAAGTACCATTCAAATAACTTGTTATAAAATTTATTTAATACATTTTGGTAATACAGTTTGGAATGAGTTATAGATACATTACTTTATCTTGTTCCAAAAGCATTATGGGTTACACAAAACAAAAATATTTTTAAAAGGATGATTTCTTTTGCCTTTGCATCTTTTCAACTTTTTTAGCGTTGGCGGGGGGGGGGGGGGGGGATTTTCAATTCGGAAATATTTCTATATTTCTATTGTAAGACTATTATAATCGTACATTTCCTAATTCTACAAAAAAACTAAGAAAAATATTTAAAATAAAAGATTTGAGTGGGGTTATAAATACCGCACAAAATCCCTATAAATTCAAATGTAATGAATCCTTCTAAGTCCTTCAATCCTTCTAAAATCCTTCTAAAATTTATTAAATGTTTATGTAAATCTCCTAATGTAGTTTAAACAATTCACGAAAAATGCTTTAGAAGATAAAATTTTCAAGAATTCATAATTCAGTAGGTAAAGGGTTAAGATCTTATAGCATGATGTAGCTATTCATGCCCCAGCCTGAAGGCTTTACAAATTTTCTCATAATCATCAATTGTTTTTTCGTTTACATGTTTTCCTGAATAAACACCTTAGAACGACAATTGGCTCTGTTTTTCTTGGAGAAACTACCGGATTGCTAAATCCATTGCCTTGCTACACTTACGCCCTGACCATCGGATTAATAATAGGACTGCAAAACGAATACTTGTGTCTTGATTGGAGTTAGCCGATCTCAGCTATTACCAACAATTTCAAGCTAGTTGACTGGATTTGTCGACTGCAAAAATAACATAACCTGTGACGAACCGCCAGTATTCCATGAAATTATTGTATCCAACTACAACCTTCGACAAGAATTTTATACAACGTTTCATGTATGGATCAATATCACAAAATACGAAAATTGTAGTCCGCACAATAAAATTTTTATTTAATGTTATATAATGCAATTTTCTTTTTTTACATTCTAATGAAAAATATTCTTAGAAGTATTTTCAAGAGATATTATATTCATAATAACACAAAAATAAAGGAATTAAAAGACTTAAAATTTCAGATTGTCATTTTCCTGGCACAACACAGTTTGATGTGTGAAAAGTAAAAGGCTTTCTACTATCATGTACAAATATCTTTTTTTAGTTTTTTTAATTTATACATAATAATTATACCTTATATAACACATATATGTGGAAGGTAACAAGTTCTGTATTTTACAAATAATTTTCCATAATTAGATTGTCACTGAAAATGAATGTCATTGTCCTGGCCTGCTCATTTTAGTTCTTTATGAGGTATAAATATGGCGCTGCAGAGTAATTCTTGTTCTTGACATAGTTGTAATCAGAAGTAGTAAAATAATTGCTACCAGCAAGATCTATGAGATATTTCTTTGAAAATAATGTGTTTAAAGACTTTGTAAAAGTTGAGTAGACTTTTATTATGTCATTTTCCTGGCTTCTATAAGTTACAAATAAAACTGAACATTACACTGAATTTGAGGTACTATAGAGGAAACGTGTTCCTTTAAACAAAATTAAAATGTAAGATCTAAAAAAAAAAAAAAAAAAAATGTGAAAAATGTTTTATAATGAAATTGACATTATCTTGGCATACATATGCCAAGAAAATGACACATAATTATAATTACAAAAAAATGAGCTTACGCTCTTCAAACTTTAGCAATTTTACATATAAATTCCTTTATTCAGCCGTCCAACCAACATTTAAAAAAAAAAATCAAAAGCTTTGAAACTATCTAAATTTTCAAAATTTTTGTTTTCAAAATCTCACATTTTGTGATATTCATCCATATATGCTTTTAATGTTTCAGGATACTAATTTAGGTATCATTAAAAGGTTTTGTCCACGATTTAAAATTGTTTATATTATTTTCATAATATTTAAAACTTAAAAATATTTTATTTGGAAAATTAAAATTGACCTCTTCATATAGCTTTATTTATCAATCCCTACATTTTATTTGAAGACAAATGGTAGACCTTCATGAAAAGCTGTGAACGTAATTTGTCTCCTAACGCTAACGACACGAACACCCTGACAAAAGTACAAGAAAAGGGATGAAAGAAAACAAAAGCCCCACAGTAAAAGCAATATTTCTTTTATTCAACTCTGTTTGTGTTGACAAATAAATAAATAATTTAATCAACGAGTACCCAGTTTTCCAGAAGCGAATATATTGCGTCTGTTTGACATTCATTCTGTTTTCAGTGAGACGTTTTTTAAATATCCTGCTTTGCATTTAAATAGCGTTTCCTTGAGATAACTGAAAAAATATAACCTTAAAGAATTTACAAAAGATTTGTGGGACAAATTTTTGTCGTCTTGAAAAGTGTTTAGTAATCTCAAGTCTTCTTTTCATTTCTTTTTATTATTACTGTTACTGTTAATTGTGTTTTTCTCCGATACATTGAGAAAAAAATGAAGTGGAAGAAAAACAAGAAAGAATAATCACGCATCAAGCATATATTATGAAACACTTTCCAACACACATTCAGAATACTGTAACAAAACTTCACAGTTTAATAATGTACCAGATGATGCCTAAATAAACCAATTGGGAAAACTCACACACACAGCTGAAAACTCAATTTCATCAATTACCATATATAATCGTAAAAATATCCCAGTTCTTTTGTGTAGCCTTGTATATCATTCACCCGCAAGAAAAGTGACACATCTCGCAAGAATTCCTTTTGCGTTTTTTTTCCTCTTTTAGGTCTGTCACAAGTGCGTCTTGCTACACAAATAGTTTCATAAGTGTGGTTATACGGAAAATCACTTTATTATGCTATATGTCCATTTGTGACCAAAGAAGAAGGGTGGATTGTGTGGGGAGGTAAAATTACCCAACCACCCAAATCTCATCCTATGTCATTATTCTTAGGAGTTTTATGCTTTTATGCGTGTTTTTATTCCTGCATGCAGAGCTAAGTACAGTCGAACCTCTATTTAACGAAGTCGCTAAATCCCGGAAAAAACTTCGTTATATGGAAAATTTGTTAAATAGAGATTCACCTTTTAAAATACTTTAAACTACATAAAACAGATTTTAAATTCATAAACACTAAATATTTTTACTAAACGTAATTAATCAGTTTTTTTTTTTTTTTTTTTTTTTTTTTTTTTTTTTTTTTTTTTTTTTTTTATAAATTATATCGATTTGTTTTATTTATTTTACCCACCAATATCCATCATCAATTCATTTTTTCTATGTGTTTAAATCTTTGAAATCTGCAAGGAAAACAAAACGTTGTGAGGTACACTGTATTTTCTGTTTAAAGCAAATAGTTTTACATTCGAATTTTAATGACATTATCGCATTTATTATTATTATAACAAATAATTTTAACCATACATTAACATATGCGTCCTTAAATGTAATTTCTGAAAAACTCTGTTAATTTTGCCTGATTTTTTTTATTTAAAAAAGTGCTTTCTCTCATAATAGGTCTAGCATCTTCGCAATGCACCAAAAACCCCTTCATGCGTATTTTCTTCTGACTATAATCCGCGGCGGTTGTTTCAAATGATTTTAGCATTTCATCATACGAAGTTTTGTTAATTCCTGCATAATGATCATTTCCATCATCATCATATTCGTCTTCATCGCAATTCATTGCTGTATTGTTTTTATTTTTCACAATGTTAAAAATATCCAATTCGGATAGTGTTTCCGAGGTCTCAATTTTAGAATTAAGTGAAATACACTCATCAATCAGCACATCATGGTTAATTTCTTTATTTCTCACTGCATCCACATCTTTTTAAGTTACTCTGGGATTATCGTCTTCGTCCTCCATACTTACCAAATTCTCACTGCTGACAAAGAAAGCGCCTGGTAAAATCAGTTCAAGACTATTGAACATCATAAAATGTGTTTAAAGAAAGGATAAGTTTGAAATGTCCAGAAATATTTTGAGAAATGGGGAAAAAAAATTTTTAATCACAAGAAAAAGTTCGTTAAATAGAGAATGCACTTCGCTATTTGGAGGTTATTTTACGAAGAAATTCGCAAAATGTTCTTGGTTCCAAGGAAAAGTTCGCAAAATAGAGAAATTCGCAAAATAGAGGTTCGTTAAATAGAGGTTCGACTACAATTTCACGTTATAGTAAAATCATGTAAATTTTCTTTTGCCTCTCCTGTGAAGTGTGTTTTCTCGAGATGTGTCACTTTTCTTGCACATGAGCAATATGATCTATTCATTTGTATATATACTACACAGTATGCAAAAAATGTAGTTCACTTATTAAAGGCATAATACATTGAAAATTCTCCTTCAGCAATTTCTCTCGATAAACGGAATTGAATTCTTTTGTTTACCATGAATAGCATCCATAGAAATTATACACACCAAGAAATATGCAAAAAATGAGTTACATTCAAAAGCACAATTCAAGCAACTATTGCTCATGGACAGTATACTGTAATCGAATTATTGTGTGTGTCCCTGTAAATGAACGATTACACTATTCTACAGTATGCATCTTATAGTGCACCTCAGTAATGTATATCAATTTCAATATACCGTATATATTCGTGTATAAGTTGAACCACATTTCTGGTTGTATGTTGAAAAATGATTTGTAATTGAGGATAAAAAAACTTAATAAATTTTCATTAAATTAGTAAATTTTTTTTTTTTTTACGTTTCTAATCAGATTTCTTTTCTTTATTATTATTCAACGTTTTAAAACTGTATAATTATGTAAAACTGAAAAAGCTTAAACTATTTTGAAATCTATTCACATCAATTTAATGATACTTTAAAAGAAAAAATTCTTTGAAAAATCTATTCAAGCCTTATTTACAAAGGTTAAACAACTTCTTAGACTGCTAAAATATAGTACATATTTGTATTGTAGGACTTTTAGGAGAGAAATCTAGAAGCATTCTCAAGTTGAACTCTTTTTATAAAGGGGATTAAAATGTTGAAAGTGATACTTTTGTATTGAAGGTAATTCTATCCCAAGAGAAAATAGTTGCAGAACAATGACAGGGACATTATTGTTGAGCTTTTTTTGTCAATCAAACGGGAAATGACCATTGTCTGCTTTTATACCTCTCTCCAACAATACACCTATATGTAATTACTTAAAAGACTTGCACATTCGCCAATTATCTGCGAAAAAAACATGACCCCGCTATTTCCTCAGAGTAGAGTAAATGGTTAGTAAAAAGTCTGTGTGCACTTCTCTGTAAGCAAAGTGTTCTTATCAGAGCTAAACGGTCCGAACTGTTTCGGGAATTACGGGAGTTGCTTTTCACTGGGACTTGCTACTTAGATTAATTTTATTTTTGATAGGATTATTGAATTTAAAATTACCCGCCAATTTCGATCATGGTCAACGCCGAAAGGTTTGTCTCACAAGGAAGGTCTCCATACGGGCATATTAAGAAAAATCTGAAAAATTTGCAGAGTGTATTTCTCATGTGGATATATATGTTTATAAAAAAAATTTTGGCGGAACCTCGATAGAACGTTCGTAAAAAAAATGAAAATTTCGTTTATTTGGCGATTTATCATCGGTTGGCGATGAAATGAAATTTCTAAAAAAAAAAAAAAATTATGTCGAATACTCTTTAAGATAAAAATGTTTCATATTGGATTTTTTTAAATAAATTTAATGTAAATAAGTTTAGTTTTGTCAGTTTTAGTTTGATTTAACTGTAGTTCTGTCATATATATATATATATATATATAATGAAAGTTAAATATCAAATTTTATGAATTAAAACAAAATTAAAATAAATAAAAATTGTTTCAATAGTTGAAAATTAAGTCCAATTGAGCACTGTCGATTCAATTTTGCTGCTATGGAAACGAAGAATTCTTTGATATTGAAATGAATAACTGGTAAATGAATCTTGCTTTTATTTTGGAATACGCTTAAATATATGAAAGTATTTTTTATAGATGAAATTGTTTTCAAAGTAATAAAATTAAATAGCAAGCAACATAAATATGTAATACGAAAAAATATATTCATTAAACTCTCTCATTGTTTATGTTTAAATTCATTAAATACTATTTACACGCATTCTAAAAATCAATTAACAAACAATTTTCAGGTGCATTAAAATCGTTTGCTTTTGGCGAGGAAAAGTACTGCTCGCCAAATCGCGTGACGCTTTCGTGTTTTCGCGCCAAATACTCGAAAGTATTCTATTTTTTTACAGGCTTTCTACTGCAATTCCGACGCTAAATTTGACTGATCCTTTATGACATACATAAGTAGTTTAATTGGTATTTTATTTTTCAAAATATTCTGAGCATGCTCAGTAAGGAGACCTTCCTTGGTTGTGGTGAGCTCGGTGTGTGATGCCTAGTAACAAAGAGTGAAGGCTTAGCCGTCTGCGTGAAAGCCGGTATATCCGCGACTTGTGATGAGCTCTAGGCTTGGATATCAAAATTTTAGTGAGCTATGTGGCCCCCTTTGTTTTTAGTTCTTAGAGTTTTAGTGTTAGTTTGGGTCTCTAGTTTTTCGGGATGTCAGGCTCAGCTATGACACCTGGCACCCCTCCCCCCCCCCCTATTCATTCTCCGTTTTTGCCGGGTCAGATATTCCTTCTGTCAACAAAGTGTAGGGCAACCACATTAGTTTGGATGCCCTATACGCCATTTTATTGTTTTTGAGGCTGAATTGTGCCTCAGGTGCTTCAAAAACACTGGAATGGCCCTTAAGGGTCCTACACCAGAGTTTTCAAAATTCTTAGTTGTTTTTATACCGTTTTGTGTTTCTAAATTTTGAAATTATATTCATTTTTCAATTTCGTTGGAGGTTTCGCGTGGCGGTAACACGATCCACGACGGTACTGCTTAAAAGTCTACACTAGTCACTCAGAAAGACCCGGATGATAATGTTAATCCTATGGGGAAGTTATTTTCAAATATCTCGCTTGAATTTTGATATTTTCGAATGATTTTTTTCTATAGAATATCTGAGGACGATCTACAATGGGGCTAGTTTTTACTTTTTTGATTTTGGTTTCATTTTTTTTTAATTACTTTTACTTTCGGAACCGATTTGAACCGGTTCTGAAATTGAAACTGTCCTATTATAGAAAACCTATAACCAAAATCGAAAGAGTAAAAAGTAGCCCGATTGTAGATCGTCCTCAGCTATCCTATGGAAAAAAATCATTCGAAAATATCAAAATTCAAGTGAGATATTTGAAAATAATTTCCCCATAGGATTAACATTATCATCCGGGTCTTTTTGAGTGACTAGTGTAGGCTCTTAAGCACCGCGTTGACTTGAGTAGAGTAAACATATCAAATATATCGGGTGCCCCAAAAATGACTAATGGATTTTAAAATTCAATAACTTGAAAACGATGACAGATATTTAAAAAATTCTTGTAGGGGTGTTATATAAAATGTCAGGAGTTTTTATGCTGCGATTCTCAGTTTTAGTTACAAATAGCATCGATAGATGGCGCTGTAAGCAATAACCGCTAAATCAATGCTCGATTTTTCGGCCTCTTTCTTCTTCCATTCGAAAAAAGGAGATTAAAATGATCCCGAAGTACCAAAAAACGGGTCTGGATTGAGCACCTATTGCTGTCAGTGCCATCTATTGTTGGAAATTCAAACTAAAATCAAGAATCACAGTAAAAAACTCCTGACATCATACGTAACCCTCCTGCAAGAATTTTTTTAATATATGTTACCGTTTGCAAGTTATTGAATTTTAAAATCCATCAGTCATTTTTGGGACCCCGGTATGTTTACTCTGAGGCTATTTCGCACTTCTTCCGAAGTGTGGCGTATTGTTGCGTAGCATATATATTTTTTTTTACTCGTATAAGTCGACCCCCATTTTCAACTCCCAAATTTTGTCTGAAATTCTTCGACTTATACACAAGTAAAAACGGTATTTGACATAGTGTAATATTATTAAAATACCTTATAAAAGATTTTTCCCCTAGTAACGGAATTCTTTCGAGTTCTGGAACTATAAATGCTACACACTTTATTTTCAGTTACGAACATGCCGTGGCAATCCTAAATAAATATATCAATTACGTATATGGCAATCCGAGTATATTTATGCGAGTTAGAACATGGCCAGACTAACTGATTTCATAAACACTTTTAAACTATGTTGGGGGCGGTCCACAAATGATGTCACACTTTTTTTCAATATTTTTTACCCTCCTCCCCCTCCCCTTTGTCACAAAGTGTCACACTTCACCAAACCCCATTCCCCCCCCCCCCCATTGTCACATGTCACGCTATATTACATAAACATATACTTGCAGTTCGGAAACAAAGCACTACGTTATAGATCATATTTCAAACTTTATTTTTAAACTTTAACTATGTGTTTTAACGACATTTGTGAGCATAACAATAAAAATGATTCATGTACTTATTTTGTATGAAATAGGATTAAGGTTTATAACAAAAACATAATTAATATACAATAGTAATAAAATATTAATACGAAAGAGCAGTTGAAAACAGTCGTGTTTAGGAATTTGAAATGGAATTTAATATGTTTGGCTTTAAATTTACTTTATAAAAACAAAATACTTTAATTTCAAATAACTTCAAAATTTAATCTGCGGATTTTTAATGCTTTTATTTTAACCAAAATGTGTGATGTCACATTTCTTCTTACCCCCTCCCACCCCCTTGTCACAAACTGTCACAATTGCACGAACCTCCCTCATTATTGTTACAATTGTGCTACAACAACAGTGGATTTAATTAGACGCCAAATCATGCTCGCCAAAATAAGGCAACCGGCTATGAAACTGCAGCAACGAAATATAATAATCGTTTAAAATTAGGAGAAATAATAATAGTGTAATATATATATATATTTTTAAATGAGCTTTAATCAACTAATAGTTGTATATTAATTAAATTATGAATATTGGTTGAGAAATCAATTTAGAAATCCTAAAACGATTGTTTAAATCAGTGGTTTCCAACCTTTTATTGGCCACGCCCCACCAAAGCATCTGTAAAATCACTATGCCCCAGGGCCGAAACTAGCTTTTTTGGCGCCCGGGGCAAGCATAGATTTTGGCGCCCCCCCCCCCCCCCCCCCCTCTCCACTACAAAGTAAATTTACAAAAAGAATTTTGCTAAGTATCTAATAGACAACTTATTTTTAAATTTAAAATACATAAAACTGAACTACGTAATCAGCTTTGTCAAATATTGGTTCATTAAAATCTTGAAAACGGAATAAAAAAGAACCGAATTGCATGCGGAATTTTTCCCGATTCTTGTGAATCCTCTTAGAAACTTTTACTATAACTTAGCCCCCTCCAAAATGATGAGTCTAGATACGCCACTGCAGGGTGGAAAAAGGCCTAGAAATGGCAGAAAGGCGAGAAAACAAAACCTTTTTGGGCGCTAAAGGCGGGGGCGGCTTTGCTTTACTAGCCATGACTCCCGTCCAAAATTTTACTGTACCACTACAAATGCTACAATAAAAAATAAGAGGTTTTACTAAGAATTTTACTTTGTTCATTCCCTCTCTCGTTTGATTTTATTGTCCCGGGCGGTCATCGCCCATGGCAAGACGGAAAAAAAAAAAAAAAAAGAAAGAAAGAAAGCTCAACGCTATTCAGTGGAAAATAAACAAACAGCTTTCATGGAATTATTTTATCTAATAGAAAAGTCAGACTGGGGTCGCTTCGCACTTTGTAGTTATCCGTTGTGGTCAGTGTCCCACAATAGAGATTGACCTTGAAAAATGGTAAGGATTCTCCCTCACAGGAAGTGATTTAAAAGATAGAAGGCAAAGGTACAGACATGATACTTTTGGAATGGGAGGATAAAAAAAGCCTTCTTTCTTATTCATTTGAAATTTTGTATTGTAGATGAACCTTTTTATCTATTTGTAAAGTTTAATCCATTTGGTTCAATTTTCCTTTAAATTTTTCGGCTGCGAGACATTTTTATACAAATTTCGTGTGTATATATACATTCTTGTATCAAACGTCAAGCAAAATCTTCATTTTGGCGCCCCTTCACCTTCTGTTAAACCGGCGCCCGGGGCACGTGCCCCCTCTGCCCCCCCCCCCCTAGTTTCGGCCCTACTATGCCCCCCCCCCTCCCTCTGTAAATTAAATCTCTTGTTATTTAAAAAATGAGCTTTAATCAACTAATAGTTGTATATTAATTAAATTATGAATATTGGTTGAGAAATCAATTTAGAAATCCTAAAACGATTGTTTAAATCAGTGGTTTCCAACCTTTTATTGGCCACGCCCCACCAAAGCATCTGTAAAATCACTATGCCCCCCCCCCCTCTCTCTGTAAATTAAATCTCTTATTATTTAAAAAGTGAAATCTATTCACACGGTGGAATCAGAATAAAGTCTTAATAATAACTATCCATTTTACATTTTTTAACTTATCAAAGAGAAAAATCGTCTGTCACAAATGTGTTTCTAACTCTATAAGTGCAATGAGGATATCTTCAACTTTTGATTGGTAAAAAAGCTTTGGAAACTAAATTTTCTTTCTGAGCATCACACAATACCCAAGAAGCATTTCAAGATTTTTATCTTATCAATTTTAAGTAGTCATTTTTAATCACAACCCATTTTCTCTGTTTTCCCTTTCATAATATTGTTAATTGTCTTTCATGTATTATCTGATTTTAAAATTTAGAATGCATATGTCATCATCTAAATTTATTTACTGTGTTGGATGCCTGCACTAGAGCCATAGATATTTGAAACATTACACATTTCCTTTTCTAAAACTATTTAAGATTTATAAACTTTTTAAAGTCGGTAACACCTCGTTTAGATATTTCATATATTTTTTAGGTTAAATATGTTCAAGATAGCCATAATTATATATAATTTTAAGTAGTTTCATGTTTTAAAGATTTTTCGTGTGACTTATAGCAAAACGAATAGAAGGATAATGCTCATTCAATAAATAATCAAAAGCGTTACAAAAGTTTTTTAAATGCACTGATAACCAGAAAATTATACAATGTTTTAATAGTACACATAAGATGTCAAAATTAAATATATATATATATATATATATATATATATATATCTTAATCTTAATATAATTATTCTGGTGCAGATTTTATTGTAAACTTATGATTGGGGAAATTTTTAAAATAAAGATTAAAATTCAATAAAAATTAAATTTTGCTTGTAATCTTATTTGAAAGGCGAAAAAAGACAAAAGAAACTTATAACAAACAGGTGAGTAACAAATTTAGAATTGCCCCCTAAAAAGTGAAATTGCCCCACGTCGGGAACCACTGGTTTAAATACTTCTTTTTTCCCTTCTTGTTGCTATTCCTATCTTAATCTACCCCTATGTTGCTATCCCTTCCCTATCTTGAAAACGAAACACAGCAAAAATTATCTACTTTTTTAATAAATTCCCTATTTTTTTCATAAATTCCTTTCTACCATGCATAAAAAAGCAAGGAATTTTCCACAATCGGGTTCCGTATCCACGCCAAATTAACGTATTGTAACGGAATTTTTTTCTAAAAACCATGAATTGGGGTCATGAAATTAGGCAGAATTTTCGAAACATTAAATGCTTATTAAAAAAAGTTTCGAAAAACTATTTTTTAAGTTTATTTTATTTTAATCCAACTTTATTTTCCACGAAAAATACCTACAAATAAATACTAGACATACATAAAAAGCTGTAAATCTAATTTTCTTTGCTGATACTAAAATACGCAAACACGCCAGCAAAAACTTACGGGTAAAGTAATATTTTAACACTTTTTTTTTTTTCAGTGTTGACGAATAAAGAAAATAATACAATCAAAGAAACCCTGCTTTTTCGAGGCAAATATACTGTGACTGTTTTACATACACTCTGCGTTCAACGTTGTTTTTAAATATATTGTTTTGCATTTAAATAGCGTTTCCTTTTGATAACTGGATAATATAAAGCATTTATATAAACATGTGTGTGTGCCATGGATTTAGCCTTTGAAACTTTTGAGTAATTTTGCAAATTCTTTCTTTTTATGCTAATTTGTTTTCCAACAACTCAAATAGGGAAAAAGTCATGTTATAAAAAAAGATAGAAAAAAAAATGAGAATGGAGGTTGAAACTTATCCTATAAAGTAATTTCGAATAAAAAGTTTCCGAATAAATTTTAATTTATCCAGGAAAGCTTTTTTTTTAAAAAAAAAAAGCATATTCTACATCTTCACATTCTTTAATGGGGTTTAAGTGAGTGGCAACTCGATCTGTTGCATTTGCATTGCGTAAGATTTTTTTTTTATTCGGCATACATAAAAACAAAGTATTCAAATAGTGATCCTTTTCGACTTTTTTTTCATGGACTTAAATGTTTTGGAATACCGTGAATGCATTATTTTTGGAAAATTCTGTCTGCCTATCTGTCTGTGTGCGACACAAATTTTGTGCGCATTCTCTCTCAAAAACTAATCCAGGGAATTTGATAAAACTTTAGGTTCAGTTAGATCTTCACATAAATTGATGCTTATTAAGTTTTGGTATATATTGCCCAACAGGTTGCGCTATATACTGTGATCGATTTATGTGATAGATATATCTTGGCATCTATGGAATGGAATTTCATCAGGCGTTACATTAAGTCAGAGCTTGGCACATATAGGTACTGTTTATGTTATGGTCTATATTATACAGATGAAAAAATGGCACTAAAAAGCTGTGTTTTTTCACGATTTCCGCGATAGGTATATTCTCGGCATCTATTGAATGAAATTTCATCAAACTTCATATTCAGTTATACCTTGGCATAAATTGGCGCTGATTAGGTTCGGTGTATGTAGCCCAACAGATATTGCTACTGAGATGTGTTATTCACAATTTCCCTGATGGCTATGACACCTATGGAATGGAATTCCACCAAACTTTATATTCAGTAAGTACATATGGGTGCTTATTAGGTTTTGGTGTGTATAGCCCAACAGGTGATGCTGCTATGCTGTGTTTTTTCACGAATTCCACGATAGCTGTTTTTTGGGCATCTATGGAATGGAATTTTACCAAATTTAATATATCAGATGCTTACGAAAACTATGTGGATTCAATATTGACTTTGATTACACAATAAGGGACACTACTATTCTGTGCATTTTGGCAATGAACCTTATAGCTGTATCTCAGTTTCTGTTAATTAGAGATGCACCAAATTTTACATTTGATGTTAATCTTTAAAAATATGTCTGTTTATATCATTTTAAATTTTAATATCTAACAGAGGGCGCTGTTGTGCTAGGCCTTTTTAATGGCTGTAACTCCATGTTAAATCCAAAGAAATGGGCTGTACTTGATAATTGTTGTTGTTAACTCGGCTAGTTAAATGAATGTATTACAAGGATGTGGAAGAAAGCTTTGTGATTGCCAGAGCCCTAGTTTAATTTTGAAGTATAAAGAAAAAATGTAAAAAAGAAAAAAAAATGATGCGTGAAGCACAGACTATGAAACACTTGCCAACACATTCAGAATAATGTAACAAATGTTGTGCTAGTCTTTTTTATGGCTGTAACTTCATGTTAAATCCAAAGAAATGGACTGTACTTGATAATTGTTGTTGTTAACTCAGCTATTTAAATTAATGTATTTAATGTAGAAGAAAGCTTTGTGATTGCCAGAGCCCTAGTTCAATTTTTAAGTATAAAAAAGAAATATAAAAAAGAAAGAAAAAATCATGCGTGAAGCACAGACTATAAAACACTTCCCAACACATTCAGAATAATGTAACAAAACTTCACCGCTTCACAAGTTGAAGGATGTCTAATTGAACCATTTGGAAAAGCGTAACACACTTGAAAACCCAATTTCAGCCATTCCCATATACAATCGAAAAAATATCCGAATTCTTTGAGCAGCTCTGTATAGGATATATAGATTTCTGTCTATAAACTAGATGCATGCAGAAATTTAGTTCAGTTAGAAAATAAATACTACAGTTGAAAATTTCCTTTCAGCAATTAATTTCAGCTAATAAGGAGAATGGTCTGTAAATTCTTGCGAATTGTTAGGTGAATAAAACGCTTGTTTTCATTTCTTCCGCATTTTTTGTTTTTCGCCAAAACTTTTTATTTCCGACCCCACATTGCTATACCAAAATTGCTTTTTCCAGAATATATAGCTTAATTCATTTAAATTTTCTTCTATATAAATCAAATCAATAAAATGATTTAAGTATTACAAGAAATTCTGTTGTTCATAAATCGCCTGTTCCACAGTTTCTCATTTCATAGTTTAAAACATTTTGTGCATTGGTTCTTGAGATATACAGGGTGATTCAAAACTTATCGTTCAAATTTCGTGGGGAGGTAGGGAATGCGTCAGGAAACCGATTTCACATTGGAAAGTATGTCCGCAAACGTCATCTACATGAACAAAAGGGACAAGTAAAGTGATCGTAAGAAAACAATACAGTTAAGTGGCAACGAATGTGATTTGCATTCCAAGAAGGTGAAGTACAGCCTCATAGTAGATACTCAAAATTGCGACCATTTAGACGAATACAGGATTCACAGCGCCGTTGCATTGATCACTGAACATTTTCAAAAACGACTGGTTAAAAGAACCAGAAGGAACAAAATTAAACGAGAAGTTTCCAGGCGTCAGATAACGAAGGCGTTGAATAAAGATCATTAACGAGATTTTTGGAGTTTTTGAAGATGTAAAAGGATTCGTGAAAGTCCAAAGGAGAACTGGAAGTAGGAGAAAAAATAATACTAGCTTTAGGAAAGTCAAAATAATGATTGGGACGCAATGGAAGGTTGGGTACACACAGCGCCCTCTGCATACGCATGCGTACATTTGCGGACATACTTTCCTAAGTAAAATCGGTTCCCTGACGTATTCCCTACCTCCCCACGAAATTTGAACGATAAGTTTTGAATCACCCTGTATAGCTCTCACGGAAATCGTGAAAAATGCAGCATAGGAAAAATGCGCCACCTGTTGCGCGATGTATACTCAAACCTAATCAGCATCTATTTATATCAAGGTATAACGGAATATGAAGTTTAAGGAGATTTCGTGCGGTAGTTCTTAAGGTAAAGCTATCAAGAAAATCATGAAAGATGCAGCATAGCAGCGCTACCTGTTAGGAGATATACATGCAAACCAAATCAGCATCTATTCCTATCGAGGTCTAACATAATATTAAGTTTGATGCAATTTTGCGTATTCGTTCTTGACGTGTAGCTATCAGGAAAATCGTAAATATGCAGTATAGCAGCGATATACACTCAAACCTAATCAGCACTAATTTATGTCAAAAACTAACTGAATCTGCAGTTTTATTAAATTCCGTGCATTAATTCTTGAGTTAGAGTGCCCGCAATATTTGTGTCACAGCAGACATTTTCTAAAACAAGTCAAATCGCCCTTCTAAAATGTATAAATCTGTCAAAAACCGGAAGCCAAAATTTTTTTATGAATCATTTTTTTTTCTCTTCTATATATGTATACACACACACACATATATATATGTAGGTATATATATACCGGGTGAGCTAAAAGTCCGTTAAAACTTTAAAAATGCATAAAAAGGGAGAAATTATGATAAAAAAGTGCGGTTTGCAAGAAAGTGCTCACAAGGTAGTCGGATTTTTTTTTAGAAGCAAAAAAATTTTTTTTGTTAAAGAATCACATGTAGAGGGCGCTGACGACCCGAAACACAATGAACAGGACAACAATACGCTCCATTCATTTGTTCTTCCAATAACAAATGTTCAACATGACCTCCAGAACCATTCTACGGCACAACTGTTGTCCTGTTCATTGTGTTTCCGGTCGTCAGCACCCTCTACATGTAATTCTTTAACTACATTTTTTTTTTTTTTTTTTTTTTTGCTTCTAAAAAAATCCAACTACCTTGTGAACACTTTCTTGGAAACCGCACTTCTTTATCATAATTTCTCCCTTTTTTATGAATTTTTAAAGTTTTAACCGACTTTTGGCACGGATACATGACTGCAATTCATGTATCCAAAAAATTCTCGTTTTCAACACATTCATTTGGCGTGGGACCGAATATCGAAATTCGTCCTCTTTACTCTGGGATAGAAAGTGCGAACTCGGGAATTATAATTTTTGCTTGGTTTCTTTTTTTAAGATATAGTAACGTGAAAGGAAAAAAAAAAAAAAGCATTATTTAAACAACCCAATCAGTATATCTAAGTTAGTTTCTCAATTTATAGTCATAAATTAATTAATATTAAATTATTAAATGATAAAAGAGTATTTTTAAAAAATTATACTCTTTATGTTTTATTCATATTTTCTACTTTTCAGTGTTTAAAATATTCCGATGTTGCCCGTTTCACAGCCTGTTCGCCTATTTTGGCGAGAATGGTTTGTAGCATCATTAACTGCATTGTTACTGTAACTCGTAAACAGTTGTTATTAGCACAGAGATTATTTATCTATTTATCCCCTGCAGACGGCTAACGGAAAAAATACCTTAAAATTAATTGATTGATTTATAATTAAGTTCTAAAAGTATTCAAATGATTCTATTGCCATTGGAAACACACCTGTGTACATAATTTTGAAAAATCTACCTTGACAGGCACTGCATGAGCAATCGATAACTAAATTCCATCTTTACCTTCAAAAACCAAGTAAAAAAAAAAAAAAAAAAAAAAAAAGTGTGTAAAAAAACATGTACTAACTGCTAGCAATTTTTTAAAGTCAAGTTTCATTTTAGCATCACAAAAATATTTAAAAGAACCAATAGGATTTCCTGTTAGAAAATTATTGTTGGCTTATGTATCGGTATGTCCAATGCATTATTCAGTGGTAATTCAGATATCTTCAAAGTAAGCCATCAAAGAAAACAACAATGTTAGATGACGTTGACAATGATGCAAGCAAACAAACACTGAACGCTACTCAAAGATGTCGAATGAGATTTTTTCTTTTGTGAACTTCGTGGAATCGAGAACTCAAACGCTTATTTCTTACAGGATGATGTAACAGCACACGCATAGTTATAGTGCTGTGGTTTACAAAATATGTTACACCGAGTGCACTTCCAAAATGTTTCGAAATGGGAACGGTAAAATGAATAACAAATGAAACATTAATAAGCGAAAAGTAGAATTAAAACAAAAAATTAAAAAAAATAATATTAATGCTAATAATAATAGTAATAATAATATAAATAATAACAATTGCCAGGCTGAGAGGGTAGTCGCTAGTGTACGGAGGATGGGTAGTGTTGTATGGAACCACAATTGGCCGAAATTTGACACGTTCAATTTCACTCCTGCAGAAAAAGACAACGACGCTTGATTTTTTGCTGCCACTATACTCCCTGTAGGAAAAATTGGCTTTTCAAGGACAAACGTCCCCTTTTCATTATCCCTTCGTTCGTCAATCCTCGGCCCTTATCTTAGGTTAGTAACTATGGTAACGAAGGGAAAATGAAAAGGGAACGTCTGTCCTTGAAAAGCCGATTTTTTCTACATGGAGTATAGCCGGGTAGCTCATTATATATGTGTACCTTATTTAGTAGACCTTATTATTGCTTTCATCAACATTGTCAAAACCTTGGGCCATGTAAACGTTTTAATTTACTAAATTTTCGCAGAATGTTTATGAATGTCAAAGGTGTAAAAATGTCATGTCCGTCAGTGGTAACTGAAAATTGAGTGTTATGATGAATTTTAAAATTTGTAAATATAATTTCATTGGATGGAATATTCCGCAGTTTTTAGATATACAGTTTGCTTTACATTCTCTTACTATCTAATACCTCTTATTCTGCTCCATACCATTACTTCTAAATGCCGATTAGACTAAGAATTGAAAGGTAGGAATATGGAACTTCGCCATAGAAATTCATTCTAACTAGCCAAAAAAGTTTGAAACCACTGCATCTGACGCGTTCTGACTGTGCAAGTTCGAGAAAAGGTCATGTCAATTAACCATCGAGATTATATGAATTAAAGTCATTGAACTTTTCTCATTGGAGGCTCTATCTTATACAGATATTATACCAATTATCTCTATAAAATTATCCAACATCCAATCACTACTTAATATTATTATTTCGATAGCAACAAATATAATTATATCTAAGGAAAAATGAAATGGTTTTAAACGCCTAAAAACTAAAATATTGTTTTAAAAAATCTTTTAATTACGGACAGTTTTATCTGGAAAACGCAATTAATGCATAAAATAATGATCCACAGTGGAGATAATTATGTCTCATTTAATAAAATGGTGCAAAGCCCGTGAGAATTTAACGATTCACAGACGATTAAGAGAAAAAAAAATGAATCTCCAACTTTAATTAAAATGCTCGAAAGCAAATCAATACATTTGAATTCGTTCTGTGTTTTGAAATTGAGGAAAAAAAAATAGTAGTAATTAAATTAACAAAGTTATCCATGTGCGCTCCACGCTTTATTGAAGCTGTCATTATTATTCCATGTTGATACAAGAATTTTTGAAAAAGACTTTCATGTCGTCTGCTATGTAAGTTAAGTTAGTATTTCTATTTTTTTATTTTCATAAGATATAGATCACCTTCATTTCAGAAGTAAATTAAAATTATATAGATGTGTGTGTCTGTGCGTGTGTATGTGTATGTGTACATGGTGCACAATTTAGTATCTTGCTTCACCCGTGCCATATTTCAATTTCTGCTGAGTTGTGCTTATCACTTTTTAAGTTTTTATCTTTTTTAGAATTTTTTCAGTTTTCTTTGATTTTGTCGCTATGTTATTAGGATCTTAATATTGTCGTTTGTTTGTAGGCCTAGTGCGACAATATTCGGCGAAGTAACTATCTTTACAATGAGCTATGCTTATGAAACTCCTCTGATGAATCCATACGATATTTATAGTTTCGCATTTCCGCATTTTCAATTTCTAGTGTTAATTTTTTGTATTATCTTTTCCATTCATTTTTACACATGTATTTTCATTTTAACTATGTATATATGTATACCGGGTGTCCCAAAAATGACCAATAATTTTAAAATTCAATAACTTCCAAAGGATGACAGATATTAAACAAGTAAGAAAAATCATACGTTAAGCATAGATTATGAAACACTTTCCAACACTTCCTGAAAGCTTTAACAAAACGTCGTTATTTAGGGAAATAAGGTATATAAGAGAACTAAGTAAACATTTTAGAAAACGCATGAAGCATTTGAAAAACTGATTTCAACAGTTACCGTCCATAGCCAAATATGTATTCCAATTCTTTTGAATAGCCCTGTATTTGATCTGTAGGTTGATATATATACTATATAATGAGAAAATTTAGTTTAGCGAAAAAAAAAAAAAAAAAAAAAAAAAAAAAAAAAACACATAACAGGTTGAAATTTCTCTTTCCGCAATTTATACTAATAGATCAAAACATACTTGTATACATTTTTACAGCCCTTTAATTAACCTAGTAACTTTATTACACACCACTAATTAGCTAAAGTTTAATTCAAAGTAAAACACTCTTAAAACTACTGAAATTACATTTCCAGAAATTATCATTTATAGACGGCCATGTATCCAATTCTTTGCGTGACCCTGTATATCCTTCTATCTATGTTCTACAAACATTTGTTAGTAAAACAAATGCAGTTCCGTGTAAAAATGCATAACTCATTTAAAAACCACCTTTAAGTAATTTGCAATCATACCCAGTAACCATTACGAATTATTTTGTATAGCCCTGTATATGAATTGTAGCATTTATACACATCATATACTATGCATAAATATAGTGAAACATAAAAGCACATAACATAATTAAAAATGCATTTCCAGCAATCATCGCTACTGTACAGTACTACGGATAGAATATAGTATCTGAAATCTTTTGTGTGGCCCTGTAAATGCTATGTACTGCGTATTATACATGAAATAAGTAAAAGTAAACCTCAGAGACGTATATCAATTTCATTATACATGAAATAATTTAACATAATTAAAATACGCCGCAAACAATTGCCTCCACCCCTATATCGTTATGTAACAGAAATCTTTTGTGTGGCCCTGTAAATGAATAATAACTATTCTTTGCATCGTATATTTTACAGAATGCATATTTTAGTGCACTTGATAAATGCATATCAATTTTATTATGTTTGAAAGTATGTAACATGATTAAAAATCATTTTAAACGATTTTTTGCCATAGGCCGTAATGTAACAGAAAATTTTTGACTGTCCCTGTAAAGGAACTAAACATGCTAGAAACTTTATTTAAAATAAGGATCGTGCTATGGTAGAGATCACAAACATCCAAAAATTTCAGAACGATCCGAGTATACTTACGAGAATTGGAGCGCGGACAGACGGACAGACAAACCGAAGTCATAAACACTTTTCAATTTTGTTGGAAAGTGTTAAAAAGTCTTTGCAGGGGGGTTATGTAAGATGTCAGGAGTTTTTATGCTGCGGTTCCCAGTTTTAGTTACAAATAGCAGCGATAGATGGCGCTGCAAGCAATAGGCGCTAAATCCAGTCTCGATTTTTCGGCCTTTCTTTTCTCCCATGCGAAAAAAGGAGATTAAAATGTTTTGAATGGATCCCGAAGTACCAAAAATCGGGTCTGGAATTAGCACCTATTTCCCGCAGTGCCATCTATTTTTTGAAATTCGAACTAAAATCAAGAATCACAGTAAAAAAACTCCTGACATCATACATAACCCTCCTGCAAGAATTTTTGTAATATCTGTAACCGTTTGCAAGTTACTGAATTTTAAAATCATCGGTCATTTTTTGGGACACCCGTTGGACAGAAATACAATGGTTTACAAAAAAACTGTTTCGCCTGTCAAAAAATGGAAAAGTATCCAAAAATATATGTTTTATGGGGGTTTTTTTGTTGTTTTTTTATGTAAATATAATGTTGCAACATTAAGATAAACGTGTAATAATAGTTTACCCTAAAAATTAGTTTACTGAAACACCTGTATGTATTATTCGTAATGAGTTCTGAAAGGGTAAAATGCAATATTTTATCAAAACACGGAACAAAGTAATTGGCCCAAAATGCAGTAGTCAATAATGAATTTTACACAACTGCAGTCATATTACTTGCCCGTTGATGAGATTATACATAAAAGGATCGCTTTAATACTTTAAAGATTCCCCACAATCCTTGCTGCGGTTCGGCATGAAATAGAGAAATTTCTATATGTAATTGTGTCCAATTTCATGCTACCAAACCCTAATTATACTTTCCTTTAAAGTTTAATCTTCGTAACTTGCTTCTTTTTTAGCAGTTTTTGCAGTCATTACAATTTTGAATGCTATTAAGATCAGGACTTTTCTCAGACCAGTCCAGAGTTTTAATACCAGAATCTTTTTCAGATAAGCCTAAACCTAAAATGAGGGAATAGGGAGAAAATTACTTTATTAATTTATATCATGCTGTGCAGATAAAAACTTGCAAATGACACAACAAAATCATTTATCAATCAATTATATTCTATTTACCAATTTCGCTGTATGATACTAAGTCTTGTCAAAAAATGCATTTTTATGCAACTTTAAAATTGTCCCTAATAACTGACTTTAAACACTCCTCCAAGATGTCGGTGGAAACTGATTTTCAGTAATAACTTCCCTCATCCAACCCCTTTTCTGGATATGCTTCCCAGACCATTTTGGCTGGCTGGGAGTTTCACAGTCCGCAAAATGAAGCCTTGGTGATATGTTCCACTTTTTCGTCTTCTAACATACCGCTTACCATCTGATCCATTGAAGTTTAGTTTAGGTGCGTCCGAAAAAATTACTGAGTCCGGCTGAACATGAAACATATCTTTTCGCCCAAGCGAGTCGCTTCTGCTTTTTTTTTCTTTGGGGGGGGGGGGGGGGGGGTGATAAGCATGCCGATCACTTTACTTAAACCGTCTTTGGATAGTTCGTGCACTTATATTAACCCTTTACGTACTGAATTATGAATTCATGAAAATTTCATCTTCTAAAACATTTTTCGTGACTTTTTGAAACTACATTAGAAGATTTACATAGTCATTTAATACATTTTAGAAGGATTGAAGCATTTAAAAGAATTCATTAAATTTGAATTTATAGGGATTTTGTACAATATTTAGAACCCCACTCAAACCTTTTATTTTAAATATTTTTTTTAGTATTTTGTAGAATTAGAAATGTACAAATATAATGTTCTTACAATAGAAATATAGAAATATTTCCGAATTGAACAATCCCACCCCCCCCCCCTTCCCAACGCCAAGAAAGCTGAAAAGATGCAAAGGCAAAACATATCATCCTTTTAAAAGTATTTTTGTTTTGTGTAACCAATAACGCTTTCGGAACAAGACAAAGTAATGCATCTATAACTCATTCTAAACTGTATGACTACTAATCGATGTAGTGAATGAATTTTATAACAAGTTATTTTAATGGTACTTATAAGTATCCTCAGTAGATAAAAGGTTAAAACTACGGGCGTTCTAAAATTTAACTTTTTAATCAAGAGCACTTGCATGACGATTACGGAGACACATCTGTTCCAGATATTGATATTCAGGCGTTGTAGTCACACTCTTTCGGCCTGATCAGGTTTGTTCTCTTAACATCACCAGTTTCACGCTTCAATTTAATTACTCTAGCAATTGTACACTGATGGCATTCTATTTTATGGTGATCACACTTGTCAAAAACCCCTTTTTAGGTGCGTTCCTAATTATATAAATACGTAGCACCTATAGTCGTCGTTCAGTCCGTCTGTCTGTCCGCATGTAACAGAGCAAAAACTACCCAACCGAATGGTCTGAAATTTTAAATATATGATTGTTGCAAAATTTTGTCGAGTCATTTCAAATTTTATGAAAATCGGATGTATAGTTTAATTACATGGACAGTCAAAAGTGTTCCGTTACATTACGGGGAATGGAAAAAATATTATTGGAAGTTCATTTTAATGATGTTACAGACTATGCACTTTATGAAGTGCAAAAAATTATACATTCAGTACAATATGGGGTGCAAAAAATAATTATAAAACTAGTTATAGTACGAACGCACCTCATTTGCCATGTTTGACGAGCAATTTCCAACTTGTTACTTAAAACAACTGCCACACACTCCCCGGGGATATCAAATGAGAGTCTGGAACCATGTTTTCACAGCGTAACTGGTTGTTGCATTATTTGGTAATGTTATATAATGCAACAGTGACTTGCAGTAATGCTATCCGTTGCTATGAAACAACTAAATTCAAAATAGTAAGTTAACATTGCAAAGGGTGTGTTTTTCTAGATGATATTTGTGTATTTGTGCAATATTATAGGTGAATGCAATATTTTTGTCTGCCACTGTATATAATATAACTTTGAAATGACAAAAAAAAAAAAAAAAAAAAAGTTAGAAATGGAAAGAGTTCGAAGTAATCCAGTAGTAAACTATGTATTTTTGATCGATTTACAAGTTGATTAAATTTACATGTTATATATCGGTGCTTAGCTGAAAACACAAAAATCATACAGGAAAATTTATTTAAATTTAAAACTTTAATTAAAAAGAATTTATTTTAAATTTGTAACGTTTCAACAACAGTAAGATATTCAATGTCATGCAAATACAAATATGCAGTTTTCTCAAGATTAGGATGATTAATTGACTCCAGGCCTGATTAGCGCCTAGACAAACTTCCATCTTATTTTCTTCTTTATTATTAAGAAAAATTAGTGAAAGATTGCCTAGGCGATAACCAGGCCTTCAGATCTATTAACTGCACAAATCGAGGAAAATCTGTAATAATAAAATTAATTATAATTCTTTAACACTCCGTCCTTTAAGAATGGAGTACCTACTAATATTTATTACATATCGCTCACCCGTAAGAAAAATGGTACATCTCGCAAAAATTCATTTTGCGTTTCATTCCACTCATAAGTCTGTCATAGGTGCGTTTTGCTACATAAACAGTTTCATAAATGTAGCTAAGCGGAAAATCACATTATTACACTATATGTCCATTTGTGACCACAGAAGAGACCTGGATTGTGTGGGGAGGTAAAATTACTCAACCATCCTAACCTCATCCTACGTCTTCATTTTTAACCTTCCGTCTACCAGACGGGTCCATTGGACCCGACATGTACATTCAAAATATTTATTCAAACCAGAAATTTCTTCAAAACAAACTAAATGTATAAATCAGACAATAATAAGTTAAATAAACAAATTAAATAGTTTTAAGTAAAAATTCTGGTGTAGAATGTTTTTATAAAACTTGAGTAAAATTTCCGGTAGTTCTAGGGTTAAGGGGTTTTTATGCTTTTATGAACATTTTCATTCCTGTATGCAGAGCTAAGTGCTGCCATTTCATGTTACGGTAAAATCCTGCAAATTTTCTTTTGCCTCTCCTGTGAAATTTACTTTAGTCAAGATGTGTCACTTTTTTTGCGGGTGAGCGATATGTTACAAACTGCATTGAAAAAACATATATGCATGTTTTATTTTCACATTTTAAAAGAAAATCTTGAAAATTGTCGTTTTCTCGAGTTTTTATTTCTAAACCTGTCGATTACGTTCTCAAGATCAAGATAATTAAGGCGGTTCTCAAATTCTCTGCTCAACAACGCGAAACTGTCTGACGTTTGACTTTTCTGACTCAATTTTAAACGCTATAAAAGTGGCAGGCACGAGTATTAAAGCGATTTGAAATCAAATAGCGTTTTCCATTTTTTGATAAATAAATTACTTATCGAGTTATAAGCTATTATTGTCACGTAAAGTTTTTCTCACGTTGCCGCATCGGAAATGCTGTTCAAATGCCCACTTTGACAGCATTTCTGAAAGATATGTTGCCTTTACCAAAAAATGGAAAATGTCATTCGATTACATAGTTTTTAATTTAAAACACCTGCCAATTTCCTGCGTTTCCGAACAAAAATGAATTCAGGAAATGTGTCAGAAAGTAGCTTCTTTGGATTTGAGAACAGCCTCAAGTTGTTCTTTTAGTTGATATAGTTATAGTAGCCGAATGAGATATTTATAGATTTATTTATAATTAAATAAAAATTAATGCAACTTCTAGAAAATATCTGATAAATGAAAAGTAAAATTAATAAAAATACTAAATAAATAAATAAAAATAAACAAATAAATAAATATTTTTCGAAATCTTTATTTTCCTCTTTACAATCGTTGCGTCCTTACTTTTGCTGAGTGCCCGTAGTCTACTTTATAATTAGTGCGCTTGGAACAGCGGTCTTCAGCTGCTCCATGGCATATATAAACATACAAGACTAGACACTTTCATAGAGGTTTCATTTAATGGTAATGTCGTGACGATTCGCAGCGCCTATAGTGACAATGGAGAAGAAACTTCTCATACACCGAATATTTCTGCTATTGAACTTCCATCTTCATATGATCTTTCTTTAATAAAATGCTTTCGTTTTCAACAAAACGTTTTTCTTTTTTTTTATTTTGTGTGTGTGTGTGTAAATAATGGGTTTGCAATATTAGGAAAAATAAAAAATTAAAATAAATTAAAAACCTTATCTTAATTTTTTTATTTTTATTTTATTTTTATTTATTTTTTTTTTTTTTTTTGACAAAAATAATAAAACGTTTAGTATTCAATGCAAATGTTTGGATAAGATTTTAAGGGGAAAATAGTTATATTCATGATGAGTTAAAAATATACTGAATTATCTTGATGAATAAGCGGCATTTATCGTTATCTTTACTTCCCCTCCCCTTTTTTAAACTTATATATTATACAATATTTGCTACATCTCCACATTCGAATTGTATTATCATAATGTACATAAATTTACCATGATTACGTATATTATTATAGTTGCACTCAAAAGTATCATGGATATTTTAATTTTCACATTTCAAATCCACAAATATTTAAGTAGATATTTAATTTCATATCAGATTATTTTATTTAACCATATAACACGCAAAAACGCAAAACCCAATAAAATGCTCCATAGATTATGCTGCATTATTGCATTAATATAAAACATGCAAATAATATACGGCTATAAAAATCAGCAAAGTACAGTTTTCTGTTACCCGTGGTAAAAGCGAAAAAAAGAATATTTGGATTTCATATTATGACAAGATTCTGCCGGTCATATTTAAGATTTCAAAAGGTTTAGGGGGGGGGGGGGAGTTATTTCTTTAATAATAAAAAGACTCCAACATCATATTCCAGCGATCAATTTCGAGAGAATCGTCTGCCTCGAAAAGAACACAATCGTAGAATAGATGGTAAAAGCACAGAATAGAGCATAAAGAAATTTCAAATACATAGGTAAATTTCGGAAGCTTGTTAGTTGAACCCCTTGTCACAAGTGACGCTAGTTAACGGTGCCATTACAGATTTTTCTTTAACTGTCCTATCTTGAATGTTTATCTATGCTCCACGGTAGCTTCTTCCCTATGGTCTGGCGCATTAATTAAACTTTAAGCTCATATTTATGAAATAATAATAATAATAATAATAAATAAGAGCAAGAGAAGGAGGGGGGAGGGAGGTTATCGAAATCGTAGCACTTGCTCGAAACTTAGGCATAAGCACGCATTAAAACAAGTAATTTTCTAGCGAAAAAAATTAAAACGACTTAAATTAATTGTTTCTTAGTTTAATTGTACTGATATCTACATAACATTTGTGATTCAATGAGAGGAATTTGGCAAATTTGTGTTTTGTTTTCCTGTCTTTCTTTCTTTTTGGACATTCTTTATTATTATCCACATTGATTTTTAACCACATTCTTGTAAATAACAACAATAATAACTAAAATACAGGAGAAATTTACGGTTCCTTTAAAAATATTTTGTTATATTTCAGAAATAATGCTTAATCACATCATAGAGGGTGCTCACTATGGTCGAGAATTTTTCTCTGGTGGAACATACCCAAGTGCTCGAGGAGGAAAACTTAAATTCCAAGTTGTTAGTTGTAAGTATAATTTAAATCCTGTAAAGAATATCATTTCTTTTAATGAAAGAAAATGGTTGAATAATTGTTCTTCTCTTTTCAGACGGCTATCAAGTGAACGAAATAAACATCAAAACGCCGGAAATCGTCACAGGCTCGGGAGTTATTCATTTAATAGATCAAGTTCTGTTAGAAGAACCCGATTTATTATTCATTACAAATATTGAGAATTCACTCGCAGGTAAGGTTACTTTAACTAGTGTTTTCAAAATGCATAACAAATTTATACGGATTTAAATCCGTAGTTGTATCCTCATGTCTTAATGAAACAAATTGGATTAGAAACAAATTAAAATCGAATAAATTATACTAGCTAAGAAAATAGATTAGAATATAAGAGACATCATATTATCACAGAAAATGCATTTCAAGAAATAAACACGATAATGTATCTGAATATTTTTGTGAGACCCTGTTATAAATTATACACATCAGTTTAACACCTTCTGGCTTCTTTTTGGGGGAAAGAGGAGGGAGTAGGAAAATGTTTATTTTTTAGTGGAAAAATCTATCCACCAATATCCTAAAACCATATTATCACAGAAAATGTATTTCAAGAAATAAACACGATAATGTATCTGAATATTTTTGTGAGACCCTGCTGTAGATTATACACATCAATTTAACACCTTCTGGCTTCTTTTGGGGGGAAAGAGGGGAGAGTAGGAAAATATTTACTTTTTAGGGAAAAAAATCCAAATAAAAGTTCTATCCAAACGGCAAAAATTACGGTTTACAGTAATTTATCTAGTATATCAGTAGTTATTTTACTTATTATTAATAAGACACTAGACTTTGGAAGAAATTTTGAAGGTGTTTGGAATAATTAATGCTGTATTATTTCTATAACAATATTAAATACACATTCCCAATTTTCATTCTTTTATAATAAATTATTTGTTCGGACAAGTAGTCCCTAGTTTTAAATATAAAGAATAAAACACAGGTTTGGCATAAAAGTTTCATTAAAGTTATATCTATTACATTAAAAGGAATCCAGTGGCGTAACATCCGTCCGCATATAACAGAGCAAAAACTATCAAACCAAATGGTCTGAAATTTTAAATATATAATTGTTGCAAAATTTTGTCACGTCATTTCAAGTTTTATGAAAATCGGATGTATAGCTTAATTACAGATACAGCCAAAAGTTTTCAGTTACATTACGGTCAATGGGAAAAGTGCATTTTAATGATGTTACAACCTTTCGAACAGAATGAAATTGATATGCACTTATGAAGTGCACTAAGATATACATTCTGTATAATATACGGTGCAAAAAATATTTATAAAACTAGTTATAGTACGAACGCACCGCTCTTTTGCCACGTTTGGCGTGCAGTTTCCAACTTGTTTAAAAATACAATGAGGTAAAAAAATCCGCAAATTTTACAGTAAAAATTTTCCAGTCAAAAAACTTTATATTTTGAGAAAATAAACAGATAAGTCATCTCAATTTTTGAATACAATTTAGAAGGAAACATAAAAAAAAAAAAAAAAAAAAAAAAAAAAAAAAAAAAAAAAAAAACGAAGTTTTAAGCAATAAAAAATTAATTTTATTTTCTAATTATCATAAACTTATCTGGCATATTATGTTATCAAAACTTATCCATATTATATTACAGGAAACTTATCCAACTATTATACTATCTAAAACTTATGTTATTTAATTTATTTTCTAATTATCAAAATGAAACCATTCATCGAGATACATGCATTATTACATACATTTAAGTAAATACATATAATATCATATTTTCTTTCTTTCGGCTTGACAATAATTACAACGATATTTCAATAAGTTTGCTCATTTCATTAAATAATTATGTGCGTTTAAATATTTCAAAGCACGAGCTTCAACAAATAATTCATTTTTGAGAAGCTTGCTCAGAATGTAATTGAATACTTTTTTTTTTTTTTTTTCGAAATATTAACAATGCAATTCTTTATGTTGAACTGAAACCGCTCCCTCTTCATTAAATTTATCCTAAAAAAATAAACTAATAAATAACGGCAAAAGCTTGCATATTTTTGTAGTTATTCGGTAATTAGTGAATATTATTTTCATAAATTGATATTTCCTTTATGAAAAATGCCTCTTTCAACATAGCAATCAACTTAAAGTCAATTTTACTCTTTTGAACGGGTAGTTTTAGTAATTAAACATTTGGACAAACTAATGAAATGAAATATCCAAGCAACAGGAGTAAAAAAGAATAACTTTTTTGTCTGGATTTGAGAATCGTCAGTCAATGATTAATAAATGAGTGAAAGGAAATGAAAGGATAATTAAGCACTTTTTGAGGAAAATTCAGTGTTATTTACATTTAATTTGGCAATTTTCTCTTTAAAAATGAACGTATTATTTACCGAAAAGCTTTTTTTTTTTTCAGTTCTATAATTATCAACCCAATTGCTGAAATATGTGAGTCATGAATGCACATTTGAAAGTAAAACAAAAACAGAGATGGTTAATGAGAAAAATATATAATCATGCGAATAGTCTCTTTTATATTAATTATTTTACAAATCATTATGTGCATATGTTTAAAAGTTTTTTTTTTTTCATACTTGTATTAAAATTGAACTGCGCAATTTCATAAAAGAAAATCGCATTTAAAACAAAATTAGAAAAATATTCATATGTGAATAAATTACAATTACAATAAGAATTGCGTCGTGGCATTCATTCCAATTAAAAGTTATATAAGAAAACAAATTTTTGGTCTCAAAAATATACTGCACAATTTTTTAATGGTGTCAACATATAGCTCACCAGCAAGAAAAGTGCCACATCTCGGAAAACGTTAATTTCACAGGAAAGGCAAAAAAAGATTCGCATGTTTTGACTGTAACGTGAAATAACTGCTCTTAAGGCTGTTTGTTCTCAACTGCTCCGCTCAACAAGCACAAAACGTTTTGACACATTTACAAATTCATTTTTTAACGGAAAGATATAAAATTGGAAAGGCTGATCTTGGAAGCGATTTGGAATCAAACTGTATTTTCCATTTTTTGATCAATAAATTACCTATTGAGTTAGAAACGATTTTGATCATGTGACAAACCCGTTTTTCATCCTTTCTTGAGTGCTTTTCTCCTTTCCGCGGAAATTCAGTTCAAAATGCCTACTTTGACACTATTTTCTGAAAAATCTATTGCGTTTGTAAAAAAAAAACGGAAAAACCGTCTCGATGACATAGTTTCTGAACAACAACAACTGCTAGTTTCATGCATTTCCGAACAAAAATAGATTAAAACTTATGTCAGAAAGTTGCCCTTTTAGATTTGAGAATACCCTTAAGGAAGTTTTCCATAAGCGCATACGTAGAATTTTTTTTTTTAATTACAGAATATTCTTCTCATCAGGATATATATGCTTATAAAAAAAATTCCGGCGGAACCTCAATCAAGCGCCTGTAAAAAAATAATGAAAATTTCGTTTTCTTGGCGATTGATCACTGGTTGGCGACACAAAGAAAAAAAAAGTCTTTATGATAAATACACTCTTTAATGAAAAACTTTTGCTACTCTTCATATTGAATTCGTTTAAGTAACTTTTATTTAGAGAAATACACTTTTATAAATACGGATTTGCTATACACCGTATCTACCGCTATATGTATCTATAATGAAATTTAACGATCGTTTAATGAAGGTTTAGAACAAAATTTAATTGGATTAAAATTGCTTCAAACTCAAAATTAAAGTCCGATTCTGAACACTGTCCATTTGATTTCGATATTGTTATTGTCGGAGACAACAAGACATTATGATCTGCCATGGAAACAACGACTTATTCAATATCGAAATTTATAAGAGGAGCTTTCTTAATAGGGCAATTACTTTTAAAATATTAAAATGCACTTAAAACACATCCAGCCAGTGAAACCGTGTAAAATTAAACGACTTCAGCGACACGCAAATATTATATAAGATTAAAAAAATAATAATAAATTGTTTCTATGTTTAAATTCTTTAAGTACTGCATATTTAAACACCCGCTTAACTAGCAATTTCCAAATGCATTAAAATTGTTTGAATTTGGTGAGGAAAGGTATGGCTCGCCAAGCGTTCGTCTTTTTGCGCCAAATATTCGAAAATCTATATATATATATATATATATATATTACACTATCGTGCGTGGCACAGAAATCGCGATTATTTGTTAATTGTTTAATGGCAACGCCCGAATGAAACGTATCTCATTGGTTATTGAACAGCATTTAATGCATCTCCATACCTATAAGGGGGGTTACCTTAGGGGGGGGGGCTTTTCTGTCGCCAACTTGACGATATCTCTAATATTTCGCCAAATTCCCATAGACTTCCATTGTAAACCGATAGGGTTTATTTGCTTACAGAAAATCAACAAATTGAGATATTTTAATGTAACAAAAAAAAAAAAAAAAAAAAAAAAAAAAACTAGCTTAAGGGATTATATTAATTATACTTAAGGGAGTCCAAGTAAATTAAATTATGAATAAAATTAACATGATACAATGCTTAGCATGCTTTTCGAAAGATAAATTTTAAGGGAGACCAAACTGGTCGCAATGGGCGGCTAGTATTTAATATTTTTACAGACTTTGTACTGGAATTCCATCACTAAAATTGACTGATCCTTTATTACATACATAAATAGTTTCATTAGCATTTTTTTTCCATTGTGTTCTGAGATATATTTTAAATCAAAATATTTTTTCAAAATATTCTTTAAGGAGACCTTTCTTGTTAGCTCTCCATACAACAGTAAAAACGTGCTTAAAGGCGTAAAATAATTAAGAAAAAAGACGTAGATGCAATGGTGTAGTCGTAAAAAAGACAGAGGGTATACGTTCTAAGCAGAGGGTAGACGCTCAAGAAAGAGAGTATACCCTAGTGTATATATACTATAGCTTTCTTGAGAAACAGAGGGTATACGGTGTTCCTTAAAAAAATCCAGGGGTATACGGCGTATACCCTCGTATACCCTCCACTACATCCCTGCGTAGATATAGTTTGGAGGGTTGAGTAATTTTACCTCCCCACGTAATTTGTCCCCTTTCTGAGGTCACGGATGGGCATATAGCGTAATGAAGCGACTTTCCGGATAATTACAGTTATGAAACACTTCCTGTAGCAAGACGCGATGACCGAGCTATTAGGAATAAAATCAAAATGAATTTTTGCGATTTGTGTCACTTTCCATGTGGGTGAGCAATATGCAAAACCTTTTTTTTAATTTCATGCACAAAATTTTATTAGTATAGACAGAAACTTTATTTCTGCGGTTAACTCTAAAAAATAAAATAAATAAATAAATACTTTTCTTTCAAACTTTAAAGAAAATCATAAACGATAAAACAACATTTTATTAAAATTTTTATGTTTAAATCTGCACTGAATTGTGATACTCTGCATTTATTTAGTTTAATAAGTTATCTAATTAAAGCGAAATGTTTAATTATAAATTGACAGCATATAAAAAAGGAGAAGGAAAGGAAAAAACAATTTTTGATATCTAACATAAAATATATATTTGTTGTTATAGTTCAGCCCAAAGATTTTGTGGAGAGAAAAATTTATAAATCAACAACTGTATCTGCGTGCGTTTATTAACCCATATTGGACCACACCGATTAAATATTTTTGAAAATTTTTAAAACTTCGATTATATCATTAATATGGTGTAATTAAGTAGATACTAGCAAAATTTTGAAAAAAAGTTTTTAATTTTTTAAGTAACTAGCTGTCCTATAAACAGGACATATTAGTAGGACACATAGTAAGGACATATAAAATTCATACATAAACTAATTTTATGAGCAAATATTTTATTTTACTTTAAAAATACTGTTTATGTTGTACAAAAATACTATATGATTTCTCCAATAAAAAGATAATAATAACGGTAAAATTCTAGATTATAAGATCACAATTTTTAAAGGATTTTTAGGTGCGTTCGTAATTATATAAATACGTAGCACCTATAGTTGTCGTTCAGTCCGTCCGTCTGTCCGTCTGTCCGTCCGTCCGTCTGTCCGTCTGTCCGTCTGTCCGCATATAACAGAGCAAAAACTACCCAACCGAATTGTTTGAAATTTAAAATATATAATTGTTGCATAATTTTGTCGAGTCATTTCAAATTTTATGAAAATCGGATGTATAGTTTAATTACAGGGGCAGTCAAAAGTTTTCCGTTACATTACGGCCAATGGGAAAAAAATTATTGCATGTGCATTTTAATGATGTTACAGCCTTCCGAATGGTCTGAAATTTTAAATATATAATTTTTGCAAGATTTTGTCGAGTCATTTCAAATTTTATGAAAATCGGATGTATAGTTTAATTATAGTGACTGTCAAAAGTTTTCCGATACATTACGGCCAATGGGAAAAAATTATTGCAAGTGCATTTTAATGATGTTACAGCCTTCTGAATGGTCTGAAATTTTAAATATATAAATGTTGCAAGATTTTGTCGAGTCATTTCAAATTTTATGAAAATCGGATGTATAGTTTAATTACAGGGACAGTCAAAAGTTTTCCGTTATATTACGGCCAATGGGAAAAAAAATATTTCAAGTGCAAATTAATGATGTTATAACCTTTCGAACAGAATGAAATGGATAGGCACTTATGAAGTGCACTAAAATATACATTCAGTACAATATGCGGTGCAAAAAATATTTATAAAACTAGTTATAGTACGAACGCACCTCATTTGCCACGTTTGACGAGCAATTTCCAACTTGTTTAAATAGATTTTTTTTCAATTAAATTTTAATTGGTTACTTGTTTTTTTGTTTATATGTTATACTTTTATATATTTTAAAGACGTCATAACAAAATGCATCCAGAAAATCCTTACTAATTTTATTTTTAAAAATGTTTTATTAGCTGTCCTATTTATAGGACAGTGGTCCAATATGGGTTAACATACGAGTTTTGGCTTGAAAATTACTTACAATCAATTAGTGTATTTGTGGCCAGAATGCATGCTGCCAAATTCAAGCGCCTTTTACTACGATGTTTTTTCGGCCGTTTCTCAAGTGCAAAAAGAGCCACGTGTAACGAGAATGTAACCATTATAATGGCGAAACAAAAAGGATAAAACCCAAAGTAACAAAGATGATGCAAGGGTTGGGAGAAGGGGAGAGAGAAAGAAGACAGAAGCGCGGGCAAAAAAGAAATTAAACAAGAACAAAAAATGTTACATAGGCATAAATTATGAAACACTTTCTAACACTAACAAAATATTATTAGGAAATTTCATTTTTCCCTCAAACGAAGATATCTAAAAAGGCGACTTAAAAAAAAACACATAACAAAGTAAAAATCAATTTTCAGCAAATACTGGCCATATCCGGTAATGAGCACGAGTTCTTTCGTGTACCTACCACTGTATGATATCCATAAAATTTATAGACACCACCAAATACACTCAAAATTAGATAAGTTTAAAAAATGCATACCACAGCGAGAAACGCACTTCCAGCAATTATAGATCTTAGTCAGTCAAGTAAAAGAATTATTTTGAGTTTCCCTGTAAATGAAGAATAAATGTCATGCACTCCATAATCTGTAGCAAACCTGATGTAGTGAATGTTTTATGTATCATAACATCATTAAAAATCACGGCAAACGGTTTTTCCCTGTAGATCATAATGTAACATAATTCTTTCGTGCGTTCTTGTAAACGAACTATAAATGCTATTTATTCTATACTCATGAGAAAACATGTTGTAGTCCATCTCAATGATGCAGATTAATTTCATTATGTTTGAAATATCGTTTGAAATATCATCAATAAGATGCATCGCAAACTATTTTCCCTATATACTATAATGTGACGGAATTCTTTTGTGTGTCTCTGTAAACGTACTATAAATCTACATACTTCATTTTCATTACTAAAGATTTTACAGTAAGCATCCGTAGAATATAAAATTTTATGGGCAATTCGAGTAAGCAGCACGGTCAGACAGACAGCCAGGCAACCCGAATTCATAAATACTTTACAACAATAATGCAATAAAAATAAATATTCAGACATTTAAAAGCATTAAAACAACATTAAGATACATCAACATTAAAATTAAAACTGAATTAGACGTTTCGTGCTATAAACATAGCACCTCATCAGTAAAAAACATCAGAACCAGTCATCCATCAGTACCAGAACCACTGTTAAAATTATAGTATCTTAATGCTGTTAAATTAAGTTTAATTATTTATTTTTATTGTAATATTTAAGGATTCAGGCGCAGTATGTTTATGCATTTAAACTTTACAACTGTTTTAAAACGAGAAAAATAAATAAAAGGAGGAAAATCAAAATAATATAATGTATTATTTTTCAATAATATTTTAGGTGGGTTGGAGATTAAAACCAAGGAAAAAGTCAAACATAAAGAAGAAAAAATAGAATTAAAAGAAAGGCTTTTCTTTGCCTACCTTCAAGGAAAAAAGTCAGGCGTTGTGGTTATTTTCTATTAGGAATGTCCAGGGATAAAGCACATGGATCTTTAAAATAATTTTTGAGAAAACAACTATATAAATTTGAAGTCTTTCTGGTGCAGCCAGTTCCATAAAAGTGTTCTGTCTGTTTCTCAGAAAAAAAACACAGACTGTTTAAAAATAAACTTGCATACACTCTTTGACTTAATAAGTTGTTCGGTCTCCTTTGTTGTCTAATATAGCTTGGCAGCGTGGAGGCATACTTTCGACGAGATTTTCAGCTAATTCTAAAGGAAGAGAACTGTCCAAACTTCCCGTATACGACGGCTAAGCTGCTTCTAATTCTACAGATTCTTTTCCCTGAGTTTCATCTTTATAATTGACTACACGTTTTCAATCGGATTGGCGTCAAGCGACTAAGAGGACCAATTCATCGTGGTGATGCCGTTTTCGATTTTTCACTCTCTACACGCACAACCTCGGTGTTTTGGGTCGTTGTCTTGTTGAAGCACCCATATACTGTTATCTGAGCCAAAACACCTTTGGAAAGGCTTCAGTAAACAATTTTAGTACATTTTAATCATTTTTTGAGCATTTAAATTGATGTTAAATCTTAAATGAGTGTAAAACACCAAAGCCCTTTGACCAGAAGCATCCCCATACCTTTACAGGGTGTTTCATTGTACGCTGGACAAAGCGATTGCTTCGGTTGGACCACGCATGCTTTCTTATCATCCAGTCCTACCGTGACGATTCATCCGAAAGATCACATTTGAGCAATCGATATCAATATTTGCCTTCGCTCGTTTCAGCCGGTTTTCGACGTGTTCTTCGGTCAAAAAAGGTTTCAAGTTTGTATATCGCCTTGCAACCTAGGAATCAAGCAAAAGCTGTCTGAAAGTGTTGAGGCTTACATTTATACCCTTTTTCAATACAATATTCTTTGCTCGGCGTAATGAACACTCGTGATGCTTTTAAAATATTGTAATTATCGCTTTGTCTTGCGACTGTGTCTTTAAGCAGCGGCTACCACATTCCAGCATGTCGTCGACGCTTTTGTGTCGTCATACCGTTTTACCTACTTCCTGACCTACCCTGTGACTTTTTCACGTAGCGGGCTGCACCTGCATATAAGACATTTTTTATACTTTTGGATGTGTGCAAAGAAACACTGCCTCAAAACAACTTGCACTCATTTTGGATGTCTTACTTTAATTACATCATGTCGAACTGAACATCTAACCTCAAAGAATTCTTGCCGAATGTTCAAAGAATTGCCAAAAACGACATCTGCGCGCCATCTATTAATGAAATTACGAACCGAATACTCTTGTGGAACTGACTGTAACTAAGAAGTTTCCGAATAATTCCACATCTTTATTCCCTTCTATTTTTTTATAAAGATGTCTCGACCTTCACTTATAGCTAGCGTTACCAGGTGTCCCGATTTACGCTGACATCTACTTTTTTAGAGGTTTCAAGATCCGTCCTGAGGAAGCATTCCGCGGGACGCCAAAAATACCGATTTTTCATGATGCACAAACTCTCTAAAATTTCTTTTAGTACATTCATTAGTCTGCATCGACTGAAACTTAATACCGTAAAACCCGTGAAAACAGAACCTGTTTATAATGGACAACTGTTATAATTCCCGAAAGGAATACCGCCAAGACGGAATATTTTTTGGGTTCGTAAACTATTCTTTTCTTACAGGTTTATCAGCAATTTTGTTCTGTAAAACCCGTGAAAACGGAACCTGTTTTTAACGGAATCCTGTCTTACACGTTAAAATTCCATAGAGTCTACTGAACGAATACCATGCAATTGTAACTGTTCAATCGGAAACCTCTCCAAAACAAAATTTTGTTTCGGTCTTTAGAGATTTCGCACTGACAGATTTTACCGTACAGTTATTTGGTACAATAAAACCTACTAAGATGGAATCTCAAGTTATCGGAATAAGATTCCATTTCTCACTGGTTACTGTATTAGCAGGTATAATTGTAAACTATTCCTTCCGTAGGGACCATGAATCTTTTACGTTTTAAACAGGATTCCAGTGTAGATAGGTTCCGGTGTGATAGAATTTAGTTTTTTTATGTCCCGATTTAGATGTTTCTGTTCCGTTTTTTAGTCTCCCTGTCTCGCTTTTTTTGTGACAGCGGACCAGGCAACACTACTTACAGAACTTTTCATGTACTACTAAAGGTCCTCATTATAGCATTCTAGATTTTTTTCATAATTCTTTAAGACCGGAAGATTTTTGGTAGAAATGAAAAGTTTCGCTGGTTTCCTCTAATTAATAGGATCATATTTCATTGAAAAAATATTTTTAAAAATACCCGGTGTCAGGTTATGCTAAGGAAGGATCCACGCAATTCTGTGGATGCAGGCTCGACTTTAAATCGCACGAAAAGAGGAAAATGTTTTTTTCTTTTTCTTTAGGATCACCTACAGAATTGTGTTGGTCAGATCTTAAAGGGTTAAAAGGACTTTTGAGGTTTTTAGCATGAATCCTTCATTTAAATTTCAAATAATATAATTATCTCACGATTTCCATTAAATATTTGTCATTAACTTTTTGAACATAACGTAACTGGTTTTTAAAAAATTATAGTCTTTGTTTTCAAATATCTTTTTAGTTTGAAAGCATATTAAAATGAATGCATAAAATGTATTTAGAGTCATATTTCTTCGATTTTTGTACCAAAACAAGATTTTACTCTAATGCAGCACATTGCATATGAAGTGGTTCCTATTTTTTTTTATTATTATTATTGCTTTAAATAGTTATACAGGGTATCCGGACTAAAAGTATCCAAAAGTTATGGCTTATTTTTACGGGACTACCCATTAGAATTTAAAAAAATATATTTAAATAAAAATAGCATTTCACAAAATTTTAATATCAATAGACTTCGATGTGCATACCTTCGGTAGCACGACAAACGTCTAAACGGTAATCCAGTTCTCTCCAAATATCTCGTAGCATATCAGGAGTTATTACACAAATTGCTTCTGTGATAGGCTTTTTCCACTCATCCACAGTTTCAGTTTTTTGTTTTGTTCAATGTTTTAAAATCCCGGAGGGGTTTCCAATCCACGGAGGTGAAGTCTATTATGTTCTAATGGGTAGTTCCGTAATACTAATAAGCCTTAACTTTGGGGTACTTGAAGCCCGGATACCCTGTATTTTTCAAATCACCAAAGGAAAAAGTTTATTTTAAAATTTACAGAAATTATATTGTCGATTATTTCTACAGATGTCAATTAATATAAACTAGTAGGTATATTAAAATAACATATCTGATGCAAAGTATGATTTTTTTTTAAGTTACACTTGATAAAGAAATTAATTATTACAAAATTTTAACTTCTGTTTTTTTACACGTAGGTGAAGATGATTCCATCTCTAGCCCTGAACAGCCTAATGCAGGGAGCCAACAACCCGGTCTGGGACACCCCGGGACTACAGGTCGAAGACCTGTTACAGATGAACGATTCACTGCTCAGAGACCTGGTATAAATCAACCTCAACAGGGAGGATTGCAACCTGCAGTTGGACAACCATCTCCTGCTGGAAGAGTACCAAACCCAGGACTAGGAATTTCAGGCAATCAACCTACTTCTCCTGGCCAACCTCATGGAGCGCCATTCGGTGGTCAACGTCAACCAGTTCATGGTCAACAAGCACCAGGTTCAACATTTAGCGGAAGACAACCTTCCCCACAAGAGGGACATCAGCCAACTCATGGTCAACAAACACCTGGGCAGCCAATAGGCTCAACCTTTAGTGGCAGACAACCTTCAACGCAAGGTGTGCGCCAGCCTGTCCAAGGTCAACAAACACCTCAACAGCCAATTGACTCAACGTTCACTGGAAGACAACCTTCAACGCAAGGTTTAAACCAACCAGTCCAAGGTCAACAAACACCTGGACAATCACCAGGCTCAACGTTTCGTGGAAGACAACCTTCAACGCAAGGTGTGCGCCAGCCAGTCCAAGGTCAATTTCAACCTAATCGTGGGCCGCTAAATCAACCAGGACAACAATCTCAAGGCCATCAATCCTCGGGGCAATCAGGACATTCCTCTTTTGGTGGTCAACGCACGCAGACAAATGCGTTCACTAATCAGAGACAACCTGGGAGCCAGACCGTTGGTCATACAACTTCTAGTGGAAATCATGGTGTTGGTCCAGATGGACAACCCAATAATGTAGCAGACTTAGCAAGATCAATGGGACTTAATCAGTTTGCTAACTGGGTCACTAACACTGGATTATTAGAAAAGATACATGATGGAGGTAATTATATTTCAAATGATAACATTCCTTAAATGCTTGAGTAAATGGTTGTTTAAATTGCAACACTGTACATATTTCAATTTCCAGGCGTATACACTGTTTTTGCTCCTACTGATGATGCAGTAAACACTCTCCCACAAGACATGGTGTATTCCATAGAATCTAATCCTGAGCAAGTGAGACCCATCCTCGAGTACCATATAGTGCCGCAGCGATTAAATTTAAATTCAATCACTAACGAAGAGACGGCTTCAACTCTGTTACAAGGCAAAAGTATTCGTTTCAACGTGTATAAAAATTCACAGCCAAGTTGCCAGCAGGTAAATGTTTAATCGCATAATAATTTTGTACGTGTTTATATAAAGATGATATAAGTCTTAGATACACACACACATATATATACAGGGTGATGCTGTGTTTATGTAAAAACGATATAAGGCTTGCATACATACACACACATATTATACAGGTGTTGTCAAATTCGACCGACGCATTCAGAGCAGTGATAGTAGCATCAAGATAAACAAAAATTGCAATGGTTTTGACATGTAGATGGCACCCTAAGCAAATTTTATATACATCACTTAAAAGTAGATTTTATTTCCAATCGTTTGGTATCAGTAACTTTCTCTTATTATAATTAGTTGCAGAGTTCGTAGAGGTATTTACTTTTTAGCTCACAGGCTATCAAAGCCTGAGAGCTAATGTGCCCACCGGTTCTGTATGTATGTACAGGGTTGTTATAATTAAAGTTCGCCTATTCAGAAGGCTCTAGAGCCGGTTCTATGGCTCCAAACGAAACAAAATTTCATTGGTTCGTAGTTAAAGAGATGCGCTCTGCGAAAATCGAAAAAAAAATTAGTTAAAATTTTTGTCAATAGGTGGTGCTGCGCCAATATTTAAAGCGATGTTTGCAGATTCATTATATCAATTTCAGTCAATCCAGACGAAGCACACAAATTTAAAAGTTTCAACAAACTTTGAAGAACTGCGAATTGTTATAATTAAAGTTCACCTAATCAGACAGCTCTAGAGCCTGACCTATGACTCCAAACAAAACAGAAAAATGAATATAATTTCATGTGATGTAATCTGCATCAACAAAAATAAAACATGTCGCTCGGTAACAAGGAAATAACGAAGAATAACATTACGCATGCTCAATGAATCCTTCACCATTTTCAATAACTCATTCCATTCTCAGAATTGTGCTTTTTACAGCATTGCGTAAACTGTCTGTGAGATTGAGCGAATATGAAGTCTAATACTGTCTTTCAGATCAGAGATTGTCTGACATCTGTCTTTAGATACAGAATTTTTCAAAAATCCCCACAACCAAAAATCGCATGGTGTTAGATCAGGCGATTGAGGTGGCCAGACTGTTTGAAAATAACGACTTATGATGCGGTCTTCTGTAAAATGGCTTATTAAGAAAGTCCAAACTACTCTAGTAATGTGCGGTGGTGCACCTTCTTGCATAAACACGATATTTTGAAGGCAACCATGCTGTTGCAGCTCGGGAATCAGAAAATTTGACAACATATTGAGATACCTTCTCCCATTTACGGAACATGTAATGGGTCCTGTGGATGTTAGTTCCTCAAAAAAATATGGCCCTATCATAAACGTAGCTGTGAAACCGCACCACACCGTCACTTTAGCTGCATGCAATGGAACTTCTTGAACAACATTAGGATTCTCTTTCGCCCAAATTCGACAGTTGTGTGTGTTCACTTGTCCGTTTAAATAAAAATGCGCTTCATCAGTCCATAGAATATTCCAGGACCAAGAATTGTCCAAATTCATTCGTGCAAGAAACTGTAGTGAAAATGATAGCCGACTTTCGGTATCACCCGGTATTAGTTGTTGCACCCTCTGAATCTTGTATGGATAGTAGCGCAAAATTTGACGCATCACTTTTCTCACAGTGGAAATCGGCATATCGACTTCATTCGCAATAGCTGGCACACTTGCATTACCAAATGATGACTGGCTTGCTAAATCCACGGTAGTAGTAGCAATATCTTCAATGCTAGAAATGTCTACCTTTTTTTCGTCCTTTGCCAGGAAGAATGTCGAGTTTTCCTGTTTCCTCGAACTTTTTAATCATTTTGTGAACTCCACGATCCGACATTGGTCCACGTCTTAACAACTTTTAGTTTCCGGAATTCTCGAAGAGCTGCAGCTGTGTTGCTGTTATTTTGATAAAATAACTTTACAAGAAGTACCTTTTCTTTCAAAGTCACCATTCTCCACAAAGCGTAGATTCAAATGCTTTTCAGAAACAATCAACTGTTCCAGTGTCAAAGAAATCACAGACACACTTTATCAGCAAGTTTTAAATCGTCAGGTGGTTAGAAGGGTATTTCAAGTTTTCGAAGTTGCGACGTCACTTTGACGTCGTTCGTCGAAAATTTGAATAAAATGTGATCTTTTTCAAGCGTTGGGTGAAATTTTGTGATTTTGTACGTTTCATCTGGATTGACCGAAATTGATACAAAGAATCTGAAAAAGTTTACTTTTACCAACTCTGAAATAAAATTTCCTGTATTTTGCTTTTTACAAAATAAAGGAATCTGCAAATACCGGCTTAAAATTGGCGCAGCGCCACCTATTGACAAAAATTGTAACAATTTTTTTTTCGATTTTCGCAGAGCGCATCTCTTTAACTACGTACTAGTAAAATTTTGTTTCGTTTGGAGCCATAGAACCGGCTCTAGAGCCTTCTGAATAGGCGAACTTTAATTATAACAACCCTGTATCAGTGGCGTGGCGTGAAAATTTTCGGTGGTCATCGCAATTATTTAAGTTTGTGGTGAAAAATTATTAACTCTAAAATTCAATGGTTGAATGTTCAAAAAAGAAACTTTAAATCTTACCTTCACTTATACATGAACTCCAAATGTTCTGCTAAAACTGGATCGTAGAGTTTTAAAAGCTTATTAAGAGTTTTAAAATATTGCTTGGTCATCGCCGCATCCAGCGATGACCGGACGCCACGCCACTGCCCTGTATGTATGTATGTACGTACATACTATACGTGCGTAACGCGATAACTCTTGATAGAAACATCCGATTTGCTTCAAAAAAATTTCTAAGTTCATTCTGATAAGGCGCTTCCCTGATTAGTTTTGGGGGTTGATTGGTTAAGTATAAAAGGGGGAACGGGGAGACTTCTCCCCCCCCCCCCTTAACTTAGATAAATGGGTTTTTCATGCAGAATTATCAGTTTTTTTCAAATTTGGTATACTGGTTAATTCAGATAAGGCGCATCCCTAATTAGATTTCGAAGTTCATTGGTAAATATAAAGTGGGTAACGGGGGGGCTAATACGCCCCTTAATTTAGATAAATGGGATTTTCTATCCGATTTGCTTCAAATTTGGTATACCGGTTTATTTCAATATATATGCGAATAATGGGTAGTTCCGTAAAAATAAGCCATAACTTTTGGATACTTTTAGTCCGGACACCCTGTATAACTATTTAAAGCAATAAAAAAATTAGGATCCACTTCATATGCAATGTGCTGCATTAGAGTAAAATCTTGTTGTGGTACAAAAATCGAAGAAATGTGACTCTAAATAAATTTTATGCATTCATTTTAATATGCTTTCAAACTAACAAGATATTTGAAAAGAAAGAAGATATGACTGACATTTGACCCTGATAACATTTGGAGGCTCATTTTTTAAGTATAAAGAGGGAATACGGGAGGGGGGAGCTAATCCCCCCCTTAATTTATTTTTCGAGGGGCATTATTCTTTGAAATAAGAGTATAATATGCAATTAGTGTGAATAGCCTGTGAGCTCAATGCCACCAGTTTAACTGGACACATTTCTTTATATATATATATATACTATATATATATATATATTTTTTTTTTTTTTTACAACAGTAGGTACATCATATTTTGACTGATACAATGGGTGAAGCCGTTAGAAATGTTTGAACCTCTTACGTTTTTACATTCTCCTATCTATAATAGAAGAAAGTATTGTAATCGAAATTTTTTCGACTTCCGGTTTTCGACGGATTTACACGTTTTAGGGGTCAGAGATACCGAAAAACACGTTTTTAAAAAATGCCTGTCTGTCTGTGTGACTGACGAAAAGTGCACGAAGTTATACATAGAATTGCACCAAGCTTCATATATATGTTTTTGACTATGAACGTCAGATCTCAGTTGAAAATTGAGATATTCCCCCGGAAGGGAGTGTTGTCATAGCGATTTTTGTGCGATTTTCTCGATTTTTGGCAGTTTAAGTGACAAAATTGGGAATATTTTTCGACAACATTTTATATTTAGATGTGAAGTCATAGGCCGAGGTTTGTGTAAAATTTTAGAGAAAATAGGCTTGAAGGTGGCGTTATAATTTAATAATAGGCATGAAGGTGGCGTTATTTTGTTTGATTTTCCAGACGAGTGCGGTAGCTGTTTAAAAAAGAAACAAGTTGGAAATTGCACGTCAAACGTGGCAAATGTGGTGCGTTCGTACTATAACTAGTTTTATAAATATTTTTTGCACCGCCTATTGTACTGAATGTATATTTTAGTCAGGGTTGTAAAAAACCCAGCCCGGGTGGGTTTTATTAAAAAACCCGGGTTAAATGGGCAATTTTCCCCGGGTAAATTAGGTTAAAATGCCAAAATGTGGAATATGATTCCACCTTCCTCCCAAATAATAATCTTCAGGGTTGCCACTATATAGGAAAAACTGGAAAAGTGAGGGAATTTGAAAATGAATATTAAAAACAAGAAATGTTACTAAATTTTGGTACTTTGCAAAATTTATCCATTGAAATTTTGAAAATTCTCAGAGGAATTACTCAGGGAAAATTTAATTTTTTGCTTAGGAAAGCGCAAGGAATTTGATTGCCGAAATAAATGGCAATATCTGATCTCAAATACAATCTTTGTGAACACTTCATAGTCTAATAGATGGGAATGACTTCATAGTCTACGGATCTCGATATTTTTCTCTGTTCTTAACCCTCTCGTGACCCGGAGCCTCATATGAGGCTCCTACTTCGAATTGCAATATTTGAAAGAAAAAAATTATTTTTGTTAATTCCAGCACCAAATAGTGATAGCATATGTCGATACATTTACTATTATGACTTTACTTATGTTTCAGCATTTAATAATAATAATATTAATAAAAGTTTTATTAATTATTAGTAAACCGTTGGCGTTTCTTTTAATTCAAACATATGTTTCACTTTTTAAATTTAAATTAGGGGCTACTTTTCCGAATTAATAATTTGTAATAAAAGATAAAAATACTAATAGACTTTTTATGTTTGTTTAATCTTGTTATAATACGACATTTTCCAAACGTCTTAAAAAAGTCTTCCTTAGACTATTTTTATATGAAAATTACGCAACATAACTACATTCGTTTGGTTTCTGTAAAGAACGCATTCTTTAATTTTCAGTAAACTGTAACTTCTGTGATTTCGATAGCTACTTTTAATTTTGTTAGCGTAAAAGTAGTTTTTTCCCAAAATTGGAAAAAAATCAGTGCCGAGAGGGTTAAAACATGTATATATATATATATATATGATCCCTTTAATTTAAATAACAAACAAATTTTAAATTGCAAAGCTATACCAGTTGTGTGTTATTTAATAATAAAATATAAATATAACTTAAAAAAAAACTTGCTCCTTTGAAATTATCATAAGATTAGCAAATGTTGATAAAAAATATCTTACATCAAAAAATTTTCTTATATGTATATACAGGGTGTCCACTCTCATCGGTGTCCAATGGCTAATTCCTAAACCGTTAGTCATAGACATATAGTTCAAATTACAAAAATGTTTTAATTTGAGGCAAAGAAATATTTTAAAAGCGATTTGGGTCAATAAAAACATGTCTTAAAAAAATTACGAAATTTAAGTTTTTATACGGCCCCCAGTCCTATAAGTTATATTTAGTAAAATTTTCCTATTACGCTGACAAAACACACAAAAAAAGTCCCGTTCATATAACACTAAAATTGACTGAGTTATGAAACTTTAAAAATGCATGACTTATACCACTTTTCTGCATCTGAACACAAATGAGTTTGGCCATGCTTTGAGGGGTCATATCCTAAGTGCTTAAAGTATTCGAAGAACTTTTCACGTGTATCTGCACTTTGAAAAAAATAGTATAAGTATTACGATTGAGTTAACTTTTATTAAGTTTCAGATTGGCTAAAATTATTGTATTTTAACATATGTTTTATTTTGTAAGGATTTGAGACTTTCTTTTCATGATTTCTTTTAACAAATATTATGTTATTTTATTTAACTTCAACGATCGTATGTATGTTTTCCTAGTTCAAAATTTGTACTCGAAATTTAACTCACTTTCAAATATCTGATCGAGATTAAATTTTACATGTATACTGACGTAAATCCGATAACAATCTAATATTATTATTATTTTCAGTGGTTACCATTCATACTTATTTTACAGGATAACACAACAAATTTCGGATAGATTACTGCCAAGAAGTTTAAGAAAAAGTTTTAGATTAGATAACACAAGACTGCGATGGTTGTGTTTTTTAACTTTTATGTATTTATTTAGCACTGAATCCGATAATTATCTTAATTTTTAACTATCATCTTAGGATGTTTTGCAAATCATAAATTGTCAAAGTTAAAAAATAAAAAAAATCAAATACTATAAAATAGAGGAGACGGCTGAGTTTTTTAACTTTTGATAATTGATTTTTATGTACTTTTTAGCACTGAATCTGAAAATGACCTTCATTTTTAACCATCACGTTATAATTTTTTTTTTTGCAAATCGTAAATGTCAAAGTTAAAATATAGAAAAAATCTGATACTATAAAACAGATGTAAAACTTTTTTTATTTAATTTTCCTGACGTGATGGTTAAAAATGAAGGTCATTTTCGGATTCAGCAGTAAAAAGTACATAAAATAATTTAATAAATATAATAAGTTTAGTAAATATAATACTCTTGAAGCTAACTGAAAAGCTTAAATTTACGTTTTAAATTAAAAGCTAAAACGTTTTAAAATTATAGGGTTCCCAATCTAAAAGTTCAAGTAAATTAGTACAAATATATTTTCTAAGAATCATAAATAAAATAGAATAACCATAAACAACAAATACATCATTTGTTTCTTTCCAGAAATATATTTAAAAAACCCGGGCTTTTTAAATGGGTTTTTTATAAAAAAAAAAAAAAAAAAAAAACAGCCCAGGTGGGCAACTTGGTGGGTACCCGGGCAGCTACCCACTACAACCCTGATTTTAGTGCACTTCATAAGTGCCTATCCATTCCATTCTGTTCGAAAGGCTGTAACATCATTAAAATGTACTTGAAATAATTTTTTCCCCATTGGCCGTAATGGAACGGAAAACTTTTGACTGTCCCTGTCATTAAACTATACATCCGATTTTCATAAAATTTGAAATGACTCGACGAAATATTACAACAATTTTATATTGAAAATTTCAGACCCTTCCGTTGGGTAGTTTTTGTTCTGTTATATGCGGACGGACGGATAGAACGACGACTATTGGTACTACGTATTTATACAATTACGAATGCACCTAAAAATAAAAATGATACACACAATTGTCCAACCTAGGTTTAATTTGCGTATTAGTAATAAGGAAAGATTTCACTTTTTAGGGGAGTTCCTAATTATATAAATACGTAGTACCTATAATCGTCGTGCGGTCTGTCCATCTGTCTGTCTGTCCCTCCGTCCGTCCACATATAACAGCGCAAAAACAAGCCAACCGAATCGTTTAAAATTTAAAATATATAATTGTTGCATAGTTATTTCAAATTTTATAAAAATTGGATGTATAGTTTAATGACAGGGACAGTCAAAAGTTTCCGTTGCATAACGGCCAATGGAAAAAAAAACTATTTCAAATGCATTTTAATGATGTTACAGCTTTTCGAACAGAATGAAATGAATATGCACTTATGAAGTGCACTAAAATATACATTCAGTGCAACATGTGGTGCAAAAAATATTTATAAAACTAGATATAGTACGAACGCACCTCATTTGCCACATTTGACGTGAACTTTCCAACTTGTTTGATATATTACCCGTTGATTAGACTTCATTGCAAAATTCTTTCTCCCTCCCCAATGGTTTTGAAACATTAATTGTCAAAAAACGTGAAATTTAAATACAAAAATAAATAACTCATCTGTTTGTTATCTACTCATATTTTGTTTCTAAAATGCATAATTAAAAAAGTACGCTTTTTGAAGTATAAATATGTATGAAATAGAAGAAAGTTTGAGGATAGGCACATTCGACAAGTTCTTTTCAGATGTGATTCATTTTTTTAATTTTTGCATGAAAATTATGCATGAATTAATATAATACTAACAGTTATTTCATATTTACAATTTAAAATAAAGGCAATAGGCCGAAAAAAGTTAGTAATTTTTGTTTTACTTTCTTCTATCTTCAATAGAAGAAAGTATTGTAATCGAATTTTTTTTCGACTTCCGGTTTTTGACGAATTTACACGTTTTAGGGGTCAGAGATCCCAAAAATCATGTTTATAGAAAATGTCTGTCCGTGTGTCTATCGCCATTGTACCATCAAAAAGTGTATGAAGTTATGCATAGAATTAAACCAAATTTTTATTTTAAGTTTTTGGATATGGCAAGTAGGTCCTCCCTGAATTTGAAAAAAAATCGCCGGTAGGGGGCGCTGCAACAGCGATTTTTGTACGATTTTGAATATTGTACCATCCAAAAGTGTATGAAGTTATGCATAGAATTGAACCAAATTTTTATTTTAAGTTTTTGGCTATGGCAAGCAGATCCTCCCTGAATTTAAAAAACATTTGCCAGTAGGGGGCGCTGTAATAGCGATGTTTGTGCCATTTTCTTTATTGTACAATTGAAAAGTGCATAAAATTATGCATACAGTTGAACCAAATTTTTTGTGCATGTTTTTTGGCTTTGGCCAACAGGTTCTCTTTGAATTTGGAAATATCGCGCGGTAAAGGGGCTCTGTGATAGCGATTTTTGTATACTTTTCTTGATTTTTCGTAGTTCTGTTGTCCATCGGCGGCTCGAGCAAAGGCGGGAACTCACTTCCTGCTAAGCCGGCTATTCGCAAACATCTGATAACAACAGAATAAGGAAAATCTATTAATTTTAACAAATATAATATAGATTAACTCGTTTTTAGTCCGTTTAATTGCTGGAGCAGAAATTTAAGATGAAAATCAAAGTTGGTATAGTATTGAACTAATAATATTGAAGTATTAACATGTGTAATTAGTTTTTGAAATATTAAAATGTATAAGATAGAAGAAAATTTTGGGATTGGTACATCCAACTAGTTATAAATTTATTTTGGAAGAAGAGGTCGCCAAAATTTATGCTTGCCCCGGGTAAAAGGAAAAAATTCTAGTTTCGGCACTGAACAGAACATACGTACACGTACACATTAATTTAACAGTGTTAAAAGTGATTGATAGCTCAGTTTTTAGATACGTTCGTAATTATATAAGTAAGTAGCACCTATAGTCGTCGTCTGGTTCGCTCATCCGTCTGTCCACATATAACAGTGCAAAAACTATTCAACCGAATGGCTTGAAATTTAAAATATATAATCGTTGTAGAATTTTGTCGAGTCATTTCAAATTTTATGAAAATATAATCAAAACTTACAAAAGATATTTATTAAAAGTTAATGTCACATGATACTTCCTTCCACATCCGGCTTCTCCTTTAAAATATAAATTAAAACAGAAAATAAAAAATGAATGGCAGCAAAGATGGTACAATGAAGACACAGGCCGCTACACACATAACTTATTATCAAGTGTTCCCATTCAATTTACCGTAAATAATCGTTACCTTTTTCTTTTCATTACAAATCACGGTTTTTTTCCAGAAATATCTTAACGTGACTCCCCTCTTTGTGTATGTGGTCTCCCCTCCATCTCACTTCACTATGTACTGGATTGTCCTCTAACAACATATTATCACGTTAAAAAACACAGAGCTATGGCGATTTCGAATTGGATTAATTATATTAGTGAAAGACCTGTTCTCATGAACAGAATATCAGCACTAATGATATTTATAGAGAAAAATGAAGTCATTTTTAGAAATAATTATCCATACCTCTCGGATACTTCTTCAGACGATGATTTATGATTTTTTTTTTTTTTTTTGTTATCTTCTTTGTTTCCATTGTAAATAGTTTTCATATATATTCATTCAATATTATTATTATTATTAATTTTATTATTATTGGTGGTAGTTATTAAAAGTAGTGTTTTTTGTTATAAAAATTTTGTATTTATTATAATTCGTCATGTTTTGAACCAGGCAGCTATATTGAGAATTTTACAGTTTTTTTGGATTAATAAAGCATAAATATAAACATTGAACATTTTTGAAGTGAAAACTTCTTTAGGCACGTTGAGCTTTTTTAGAGATGGGGAAAAACCACTGATTTCGAGACACTGTAACGTAACGACATGCTAGCATTTTGACACATAGACACTAGCGCGCCAAGCGGTGAATGACAGGAACTTTTCCCTCTTCAGCTCAATCCGCAAAAGAAGAAGGAAGCTAAAACTCACTTTTTCTCCCGGCGTATTGCTAAAACAAATTATTATTTTGTTTTTCGTCAGTTAAAATGAATTATACCGTATTCGTGACACCTACCTATTTCGTGTAACTAAAAACCGATAACGCTGTATTTTATCGTGTTGATGGCCTGGTCAATAACCAACAGTATTGGCGGGAATTTCGATTACGGAAGATAAAATACGGGGCACAGATGTCAGATACGCACTTGGGTACCTAATTGACAGCAAAATGGCGTTACTTTATTTTACAAGGTAACCCGGCTACTGTTGCTTATTTATTAATAAATTGTTCCTTTACTTTTATTTTATTTTTTTTAATTGTACAATTGTTTTGTTCTATAGTTATTAATGAAATTGCCGTTTATTTATTGTTGTTTACTTTTTAAAACAATAGAAAATAATTAAAAAATATATATTGTAACTGGTATTGGAAAACGGGCTTTCGCCAAATTGACGTTAAAAAATCGCGCCAACCTGGTTCGTATATCACATCTCTGCCAAATTCTCGGTTTTTTGATTTTTCGACTTTTTATCCAAATTTTCCGGATTTTTTAAATTTTCCCTTTCATTGTATCCCAAACACTACCTTCATAACAAATTTCAAGATTCTAGGGATACAGGACGTACCTCTGAGTTTTGATGATCGGTGAATCAGTGTCGAAAAGGCGAAAGTTTAAGTTCACATATCTTCTGAAATAAAAAAGATAGAAACGTGAAATTTCAGCATTTCGTTCCATTTCCACATTACTTTAGATTTACGAAGTTTCAAGTTTCTGGGAATCACCAACACAAAGATATTGGGGGGTCAAAAGTACCCTGAGTTGCTTCCAGAAAAAGATGCTTACGGCTGTGCTTTCAAGACTTGGCAGGGGCACTGCCGTGTCCCCAGATGCTTTCATTAGTGCTGCTACACAATTCAACGCATAAAACATTTCCTGACGATTAAAAAAACACACACGTAATTGTTGAAGTTTTCACTTCTATTGGCACTCCCGGAGTGCCACTGTTTTGTTGTTGTTGTTGTTGTTGTTGTTATCTTCTTTGTTTCCATTGTAAATAGTTTTCATATATATTCATTCAATATTATTATTATTATTAATTTTATTATTATTGGTATTAGTTATTAAAAGTAGTGTTTTTTGTTATAAAAATTTTGTATTTATTATAATTCGTCATGTTTTGAACCAGGCAGCTGTATTGAGAATTTTACAGTTTTTTTTTATTAATAAAGCATAAATATAAACATTGAACATTTTTTTTAACTGCTGCCAAATGGACGGACTAGATAATGGGTTTCGGCCGCCCTTAGTAGGAAAACACTCCATCAGGCTTGCAGCTTGGAGCTACGGTTCGGATTTCTCTTTTAATAAAAGTTTTCTTCATTCTGTTAAATCCTGTCACAGATAATTAATCCCATGCTAGATATTGATTTTAGCTTGCCATGGTGATGACTTCCTATTTAAAATGGAGTCCTATTATTTCCGTATTACTGAGTTTAATATATAGAATCATAATAAATTTTATATTCATGCATTTTTGCATAAGAGGTGCAACAGCTATTGCACCACGATCTGAATATTTATAAAACTAGTTATAGTACGAACGCACTTTGCCACTTTTGACGTACAATTTCCGACCTGTTATGATTGGATCAAAAAATATCCCTGCGTACAAAAGTCTTCCTTACTGATGTATTATGATAAAAGATATAAGTTAAAGGATTGATATATTATACCCAGATCATAAATTTTATCAATATAAGAGCAGTCATCTTTACGCTGCATTATAAATATTTTTTTGTATAACAAGTTTGCGGTTCTAACTTGCATATCATAAGAATGTTTTAAAGCGATTTAGAAATGCTTAAATATTTTTCAAATTGGAAAACCTAAAAATCTATTTTCTGAAAATTTAAACCGAACGAATCTTCTTCAGAAATGCGACACTGCACGCAAATAGGATGTTAAGGGTGTTGATCAGTGATCTCACATTGCCCCCCTCCACCGCTCATTAAACCTTTGACCATGGAATTCATTCTTAATTTTTAAATATCTCTTCAGAAAATTAATGTTTTTAAATTCTTTTTTCTCGATACTCTTCGTAAGAGATGTCCTTTTTTGTCGTTATTGTTGTTTGTCAAAATATTTCTAAAATACAGGGTGATTATAATTAAAGTTTAAGTTTCAAAACGCTCTAAAAAACGAACCACTCATTAGAATGACGTCAAAATTGAACGGCGTATTCTAGAAGAAGGGGGAAAGACATTGTTCGGACCTTGTGCGCATGCCGAACGAGCTCCGTAGCTTTGCGGTCATGTGACCCAGTTCAGTTGTTGCTTAGCTGCCATTGCGGCACGTTGTGTATTCGAGCGGGTCTTATCCCCAAGTATAGTATGTTGTTCTTGAGCTGCCATTGTGGCACATTATGCTATAGCGGGTCTTATCCCCAATTATTCTGTTGCTTATAGCGGGAGTATTCCCCAAAAGATGTTACGAACGCCACTTGTTCTAATAGCGGGTTATTACCCCAAAGTCACCGCCTCATTCTATATGTTTTTCAGTGTTTGTGATTGTTGTAACATTTGTGTGCTGTGTGATATAAAAATGTGAAAAAGAAAACTATTTGTCTTCAATCTTAAAGTTACGCACAGTATTCACATACATTGTTGTGGTCCGTCGATTTCGCAGCGAAATAGCTGCTATGGAAAAATTAAATAGAACAAAAGGTGCTCTAAAAGGTGCTATAATGAAATTAGAAAATTTCGTAAAAGATAATACAGACGAAATTAATTACTCGAGTACCGAGCTCGAAATAAAGATTCGAAAATTACCTGAGCTTCAAGCAAAAGTATCGGAAATACGGGATAAATATTATGATAACCCTGATATTAAGGACTTACCAGAAATCGAAAACGAGTTAGATGAACTCGAAAATCGTCTCGAGAAACTTGAGGTAAGTCTCAACCTATTTCTTAAAAATCTTAAAGTTTCTGAAATAAATGTGCATGCTGATAGTATTGAATCTATAAGTTTGAATAATATTAAAGTTAAGTTACCTGAAATCCCACTACTAACATTCAATGGTAAATATGAAGAGTGGTCAATCTTTAAAGTACAATTTACAAATTTAATTATCAATAATGCCCAGTTAAATGACGCTCAGAAGCTGTTTTATTTGCGAGCATCGCTAAAAAATGAAGCAAAACAACTAGAGAGCCCAGACGATTCCTTTGAGTCATTGTTTACAGCACTTACTGAAAGATTCGAAAATCAACGTTTGCTCATTGACACTCATTTATCAGCCATAATTAATTATGAAAAAATACATTACGAGTCTTCTAAAGAATTGAGATCCTTTATTGATTGTGTAAATAAAAATTTGAGGGCCTTAAAAGTATTACAATATGAACAGAACAATCTGTCTGATGCTATCCTTATCAACATTATATTGCAAAAGGTAGGTAAGGAATCTCGAAAATTATTTGAATATTCGATTAAAAAATCAGAATACCCGCAATTTAATGAATTAATGTCATTTTTGGAAAACCGCAGTTCTACGTTAGAAAGCGTAAATAGATACTCTGCTTCAAAACCCTTAAACAAAAACATTCCTCTTTCGAACAAACAAAAAAATTTCATGCTAAATTCGAATGATAAATCGAATGGAAAAACTTGTATTCTGTGTAAATTGGCCTTTCATAATTTGAACAAATGTTCTCAGTTTCGAAAAATGAATGTTTCTGAACGATACGATTTTGTGAAGAAAAATAAACTGTGTATTAATTGTTTGAATAATTCTCATTTCGTAAATTCTTGCATTTCAAAATATAATTGTAATACCTGTGGATTGCGACACAGCTCATCGCTTCATCGAGAAAAAGAAAATAAATCCAAAAATGAATTGGCTTCCCCCCAAATTTCCTCCCCTCTTGCAGGTGCGGTAAATAGAGAAACGAAAAACATTTCGTTAAATAATGAATCTTTAAAGACCTTGAATAATATAAGTAAAGAAAGAAAATCAATTTTATTGAGTACATGCTTTGTTTTTATAGAAGATAATTTCGGAAATAAACGAAGGTTTAGAATCATTTTGGATAATGCTAGCAATGTCAATATTTTAACTAAGGATTGCGCTGACATGCTGAAATTTAAAAAAAGGATAATTAATGTACCCGTTACAGGATTAAACGGTTATACTTATAATGTAAAAAATAAAATTTCGAGTGTAATTACAAACGAAGATGGCTCTTTCAGGGAGAATATAGATTTCTTAATTGTTCCCAAAATCACGGATGTAATTCCATCAAAGCAATTAAATGTATCGGACATTAATTTACCGAATATTGTGGAATTGGCAGACCCCACATTTTTCAAACCGGGAAAAATTCACGCATTGGTTGGCGCTGAATTATTTTATAGAATTTTAAAGTATAATTCAGTTAAGATAAATGATAAACTTTTTCTGCAAGACACTGTTTTTGGATGGATCCCAACTGGGGCGCTAGAGGAGAACACGCAAACAAACAATATTACTATGTGCAATTTCGTTAGAGATTTCTATGAAATAAATGATAATTTAAAACAATTTTGGGAGCTTGAGTCTATAGGCATAAAACATGATGATCCGAAAATATCGGAAACTGATCAAGCACAACAAATATTCGATAAAACTGTCAAATTTGTAGGCGATCGTTATGAAGTTCAGTTACCGTGGAAAAAAGACTGGAAGGATTTAAATGATAATTTTAATGTTGCGAAACAGCGTTTGGAAGGTCTAAAAAGAAAATTTTATCGAAACCCAGAGCTTTTTCGACAATATTCTGAAATAATCACGGAATATTTAAAGCAAGGAATTATAGAGCAGGTGCAAGAAAATGAACCTGTTTTAGACAGGGCAGTTTATTATTTGCCCCATCATGCGGTCTGTAAAGAAGATAAACTTACTACAAAGGTCCGAATCGTCTTCGATGCCAGCTCTCATGATAACAATGAGTTGTCCCTTAATGATTGTTTATGGCCCGGCACCAACTTAAATCCACTTCTATTTGATATTTTAATCCACTTCAGATTATACGAAATTGCCTTTTCTTCTGATATCGAGAAGGCGTTCCTTCAAATCTCACTAGCTGAAAAAGATCGGGATTCTGTCCGTTTTCTGTGGTATGATGATGGTTTAAAATCTTTCAAGGTCTTCAGATTCAAACGTGTTATTTTTGGAGTCAATGCCTCTCCATTCCTCCTATCTGCTACCATAAAGGAGCACATCAAGCGGTTTACGAACCTACACCAAAGAACTGTTCACCTATTCGATAAATATATTTATGTGGACGATTTTATATCTGGCGAAGATACGCTGCAAGAAGCTCTTGATGTTTCCCTGAATGCTAACAAAATAATGTCTGAAGCAGGAATGATTCTTCGAAAATGGATAACAAATGATGAAGCGTTACTGCAGTGCTGGCAAAAGGAAGGTTTAAATATTCAAGCAGAACATGCTGCAATAAGCCTAGGAAGCAATCTAAGCAAGGTATTAGGAATGTCCTGGAAAACAGAAGAAGATTGTCTGACATTCGAAGTCAAAAGTTTAATAGAATTCTTGTCATCGCAAAAGAGCTCAAAACGTCTACTATTGCAAGCAGTTGGTAAAATCTTCGATCCGTTAGGCATGCTGACGCCATTCACCATTAGAATAAAATGCCTGTTCCAAGAACTATGGTTAAAGAAGACAGCATGGGATGAACAGTTACCAACTAATTGCACGAAAAATGGTTAAAGTGGCTCGAAGAACTTCCAAATTTAGCAGAATTAAAAATTCCGAGGAAAATTCTTGGTAGCTTGAATCAAGTAATAGCTGTAGACATACATGCCTTTTCTGATGCTAGTAAAATAGCGTATGGATCTGCAATTTATCTGAGAATAAAAAGAGAGAGTGGTGTGGAAGTCAATCTCGTGACTTCAAAGAGTCGTGTTGCACCGATAAAGGAGATAACTCTGCCTCGGCTAGAACTTCTCGGAGCCTTACTAAGTGCAAGACTGACCAATAAAGTAAAACCCATCCTAGATCAAAAAATCACATCGAAAGTGTACTATTGGACGGATTCCAAAATAACCTTATTCTGGATCAAGGGATCATCAAAGCGATGGAAGCAGTTTGTGGCTAACCGTGTCATAGAGATTAATGCACTTTCAGATTCGAACTCTTGGTATCACTGCTCTAGCAAGGACAATCCTGCCGATCTCTTGACCAGAGGTGCGAGTGTTAATTCTCTTGTAGAGAATCCAATGTGGTTTAGGGGACCAAAATTCCTAGCAGCTGATGACTTAGTGACTGAGCAAGAAACTATTTCTGTGCCAGAAACAGATTACATTCCAGAGACTAAATCAAAATATAAAAATAACTGTAATGATTTCAATTCTAATATTTCTCTTTCTCTTTTCAGGAATCCTGAAGAAGTAAATTTTTTTCTCAACATAAGTGGTAAATACTATAGTATTCTTCGCATACTGGCATATGTTTATAGGTTTTTTCACAATTGCAAATGTAAGTTAGCAGACCGGCGCAGAGGCAGCCTCACAACCCCAGAAATAAAAAATTCAGAAGTTTCTCTAATTAGATTAGTACAAAATGCAGAATTTCAGGAAGAGATTAAGGGTTTAAAACGGGAATCAAGGGTTCCCCCTTCCAGTAAAATGAAATGTTTATCCCCCTTTTTGGATCAAGATAATATCTTAAGAGTTGGCGGTAGGTTGGAAAATTCAGATTTAAACTTTGATAAGAAGCATCAAATCATTTTGCCGAAAGGCCATAAGCTCACAAAACTCATATTTGAGCATTTTCACAGGAAGCATTTTGATATTGGTCCCCAAACTTTAATCCATTACGTACGTATGCGGTTTTGGCCCGTAAGTGGAAAAATTTAGCGCGAAAAGTAGTGCATGATTACGTTGTCTGTTTTAGAAACAACCCAGTTACTGCTAAACAGATCATGGGTGACCTCCCAGCGGAAAGATTAACTCCAAATTTTTCTTTTAACTATACAGGAGCTGATTTTCCAGCCTTTTTGAGAGAGTAAAAATAAAAATCAAAGGAAAAGGGATTTTTCATAAGGTTTATATCGCGATTTTCGTTAGCTTAGTAACAAAATATTTCTTCAGAAATTTAATGAAATCTAATGTATATACTTATTTCTCATTGTTTATGTATTTTAACCTAAGATTTACATGTTATTTTACATTCAACTTTTCTTAAGAACAATATAGAACTATTTTTAGAAAATAGCTTAAATTTTGTAACAAAGAATTTAATTTTATTGTATTGTATAGTCCTTATTGTTGCTACTTATTATTATTGTATTTGTATTGTAATATTATTTTGTGGTATTGGCATTTTATTTAGTTCTTGTATTTATAGTGTATTTTTAATATTTTGAATGTGCTAGGCACATTGCAACGCGGGGCGGCATGTTCGGACCTTGTGCGCATGCCGAACGAGCTCCGTAGCTTTGCGGTCATGTGACCCAGTTCAGTTGTTGCTTAGCTGCCATTGCGGCACGTTGTGTATTCGAGCGGGTCTTATCCCCAAGTATAGTATGTTGTTCTTGAGCTGCCATTGTGGCACATTATGCTATAGCGGGTCTTATCCCCAATTATTCTGTTGCTTATAGCGGGAGTATTCCCCAAAAGATGTTACGAACGCCACTTGTTCTAATAGCGGGTTATTACCCCAAAGTCACCGCCTCATTCTATATGTTTTTCAGTGTTTGTGATTGTTGTAACATTTGTGTGCTGTGTGATATAAAAATGTGAAAAAGAAAACTATTTGTCTTCAATCTTAAAGTTACGCACAGTATTCACATACAGACATGGACCAAAAAAAATAGTTCTAAATTTTAGCGACAGATGGCGCTGTATGCGTCAGAATTTCGACTACAAATGACAAATCGTAAAACAACGGCTAAATCGTAAGTTACACGATAAATTCTTCGTGCACTGCATGGTTGCACACCACCGCTCGACTCCTCCTGAACTGCTATGGTCACTTCTTCAATTACCGCTGAATCACATCTTTTCCTACCTCTCCCAGACTGCACATCAAACAAACTTGTATTTTCGAATTTTTTCATCATTTTCACCAGACCCATGACAGTCATCGGTCCAACGCCTTTTTTCATACCCTTGAGGGTCCTGAACTTCTGTAGAGTTACTGGTGCAGAATCACCGTTCTTGTAATAAAGCTTTACAAGCAGAGCGCGATTCTTCATTGAGACACTCATGGCAAACGTCTGAGACGCGAAATGAGGAAACGCCGTTTACCAAACGCTTTTATAACACCTGAAATGGCCGTGCGCATGCCAGGTATTTTATTTTACATCTTCTGACGCTTACAGCGCCATTTGTCACTAAAATGTGGAAATATTTTTTTTTTTATTCATCTTCTTTCCCTCTTCTTCAGTAATACGCCGTTCAATTTGACGTCATTCTAATCAGTGGTTCGTTTTTTAGAGCGGTTTGAAACTTAAACTTTAATTATGATCACCCTGTATATTCTCAATTTTATTTGAATTTAAATTTTATTTACAGCTCGACGGCTTTTAATACATAAAATATTAAATAAAGCATACATTTTAGAAATATTTTGTAAACTAAAATAAAAGAGAAACATCCTTAAAGAAGAGTACACAGAAAACAGAAATTAAAAATATCAATTTCCTAATGTTATATTTAAAAGGTAAGAATGCATTCCACGTCCATAGGTTTAACATTACCGAGGGGAATTTGAGATCTCACTGACCAGTGGTCAGAACCGCAAAGAACCGGAGAAGAACCTCCCTCGTTTTAAGGTGCGAATACACCCTCCTTCTAATTGTTATCAGTATCGGAGTTTTTTCTTGTGGCCACGCGGTGTTTTTTAATATTTAATGACTTTAAAAGGAAAGGGACTGATGTCCTGCAAATGAGGAACCTTTCCTTCAAGTAGAGTTGAGCTCCTTATCTCCGGGCACATTGTTGATTCCTCGCATCCTTTTGTGAATAAACCGCAGAAGAGTGCAGAACAAAAGATTTCCTGGAAAACTGTAGAAGGATGGCAAAACAAGCGTTTGCACAGATCCTTAGACAGATTTCCGCCTTAGCAGGTAAACCGTATATAGTAATTGTATTTTGTCTTTTACTCGTGATCACGATTTTTTTCCTTTATGGCTTTATACCGTACAATAAAGTTTCCATTTTGACAGGTTTTACTATATATTTCATCGTTGACAAATTTAAAAAAAGAATTATGTAAATTAACTTTGTTAAAATGGGGAAAAAAAGTACTGTAATTTGTACATAAACACTATTTATCCATTTGTTTTCCTTTTTCTATAGCTTGTGACTGCTTCCGGTACACCAGTGGGTGAAGCTCTCGCTACAATGGGTTCCATTCAAGTAATTCCAGTGACACAAGTTCTGTATCAGCCATCTGGTAACTTGCAAAAGATCATAGAAGCATCACCCATATTACAGAGATTGAATGAAGCAATCAAATCTGCCAGGCTCACGTGGATATTGTCAGGTAACTGGGTCTCTATTTAAAAATTGTCCTCCTTAATAAATCCGCTTTTGCAACTTTTTTCACCTATAGGTGTTCCCTAAAAGGAACTGAACATTTTAAAAATTCGCAAACAAGTGCACGCTGGCAGCTGTGGAAGTTATTCTTGGATGAGATTGATGAGCAAAGTCGGTAATTTCTTCACTGCGCTTTCTTGATTTAGATCCATATATCCCTCATAACTGGCACTGCGGTGTCTCAAACTTTAACACTGCTCGAAATTATCTTGCCATTTAAAACGCAGACACTTTTATCTTTGGTACTTTAACATCTAAACAGAATAAAAATTAACAAGGTTGAAAAGTGTTTTTATGAATTCAGTCTGTCTGTCCGAGCTCTGACTTCCGTAAATATTGTCAGATTGAAATGAAATTGATATATGTGATTAGGATTCACTATGGCATATTAGGTATTGAAAATGAAGAGTGTAGTACTTAAGGTTCGTTTACAGGGACACTCAAAAGAATTCCATTACATTATGACCTACGGGGGGAAATCGTTTACGGTGTATTTGAAGGATATTACACTATTTTAAACATGTTAAAATTTGCATATGTATCACTGAGCTGTATTACAAGGTGCTTATAGTAGAATCTGGTAAGCATATAATCTATCGTTCATTTACAGGGACACACAAAATTATTATCTACAATACTGCCTGTGAAGAATAATTGCCGGAAGTGCGTTTTCGGTTGTGGTACGCGTTTTTAAATTTATCTGTTTTTTGTTTTTGATTTTTTTTCATATTACTTGGTGTGCAAAAATTCTATAGATGATGTACGAAAGATCTCAAGTACATTTCCGTTTACCGACGGAACACGCACTTCCAGCAGTTACTCTTCATAGGCAGACAAATACTTTTGTGTGTTCTGAATGGAAATTTTGAACTGTGCTATGCGTTTAATAAAACTAGCTGTTAGCATACTATGTAGTATACATACAAATTTATAGATCCTATACAGGGCTGCACAAAAACATTCCGATATTTTTTCCACTATTGATGGTGATTGCATTGTGCATTTTGTTTATTTAGACATCTTTCCACTTAATAAACTATTAAGTTTTATTGCGTTATTCTCAATGTGTTGTAAAGTGCTTCATAATCTATGTTGGACGTATGATTTTTGGAGCTTGTTATATATTAGTTCGAGTATTCCAGTTGTTTGAAACAGGACAGCGCCAGCTGTCGATGATATATGGAACCAAAACAAGGAGGCGCACTAAAGAAATATCCGACTTCACTCATCAATCTCCTGAAAGAATAACTTCAACAGCAGTTAGTGTGCACTTGTTATCGCCTTATTAAAACACTCAGTCCATTTTAAGGGACATCCTTTAGCTTTAAGATACAGGCCAAATGAATGCCCATCTAATGAAATAGGTTCACCCACTTTTGCTTGATTCTTATACAATCAATGTTAATGGGCGATCTAAACGGATCGTGGACGATAAAACTAAGGCTAAAAGTTGATATTTTCTTAATTCGGAAGATTAATTTTCCATATTAAAATGAACAGAAAATTTATTTTTTTCAACAGTAGTCTCTAATTTTAAAGAAAAACAATTAGCCTAAATATGTATTTCTACAATATTCTTACTATTAGCTTCAGAAGGATTTTCGTTTTCATGTTTTATATTTTTTACATAAACAATTAACACATCACAATGTACTTCAAATGCCACTTTTTTCGGTCTATATACATCTTTGAAAAACTCCACGAGTTTTAGTATTTGTTTAAAATTCTGAATACGTCTAAAGAGTAAACTTGACACACACTACACAACAAAAAAATGCGTAAAAATATCAACATTTGAAAAAAATTCAAACATACGTATTTTATTTTCTTCACTTATTTATTTATTTTCAATATCTATCCACGGTGTTATATATTTTTGTAGTGAAAATCGTTTTATTTAAAAATTTCATTTTATGATATGTAAAATATCCTTCTATATATATATAAAAAAAAAAAGAGTAACACTTTGGAAACGGACCAATGAAAATCTGCGTAGGTACCGCGAAGCACATCTGATTGGTCAGAGCTTTCTGACGCTATAAGGGGGGTTACCAAAGGCGGGGGGACCCGGCTCTGTCGCTAAACGTAGCCAAGTTTGTCGCCAACTTGACGATATATCGCCAAATTTGGTGACCAAAATTAGAGACCAAAAGTGACACCAACTTAGCGCTATTTCCAGTATTTCGCCAAATTTCCATAGACTCCCATTGAAATCTAATAGGATTTACTTGCTTGCAGAAAATCAACAAATTGAGAGATTTCAATGCAACAAAAACTAATATTAGCTTATGAATAGAGCTTAATTGAACTATTTACATTATTTTTAAGCACAAACACTAACTATTTACAATATTCGTAACACTATATATATAATTTTATATTTCATAATTCTTATAATTATGAAACTCTGTAAGCTCTAATGATTATGTGCTTGGAGATAAGGAAATAAAATTGTCAGGAGTTGGGGAGGAGCGCGTTTTTACCAAGTGGAATCTAAAAATTGAATGCATAAAAAATAAAGATCGCGAAGCAATCCAGAATGGAAACACGAAGCAGTTACGTCTGGGGTTAAGTAGAAAATAAGGACTGTTTCGCGACACCGAATGGAATCGCGAAGCGATTACGCGGGGGGAGGGGGAGGGGTTGGTGAGCGTAGCGAACAGGGGGGCGGAGCCCCCCTAGTGTGCCAAAAAAAAAAAGCACCATTAAAATAAAAATTCCAAAATGTGTCGAAACCTCTTAAGTAAAACTTGTGAAAACGGTAACTGGCTATAACGAAATCATGTCTTTAACTGAAAAATTTCATAGTCTCGGAGAAAAGATGCAGCACAGTGTCTATAGCTATTGCTTTATGAAGGTACTCTGTGGTCAAGTGAATTTTGAGTTTTTGACTGCGATCATAGTATCATGGATTCTAACATTTTGTCATGAATGAGCTACCTATTCTGCCATTTCTTTAAGTTTCGTAAAGTATATCTAATTCTCTTGGAATCTGATTTTTGAGGGTTATTTTGTGCAATTATATGATAATTAGGTGTCTTTGGTTGTATAGTTATTATAAATATTGCGGTAGGGGTCAGATTCGAGAGAATCTCGCCCTTAGTGACCATCTAGTCTGGAGGCGCTTGACGCCAAGCACACAAGTCAGATGTATGTTAATAAAATGTAAAAAAAAAAAAAAAAAAAAAAAAAAAAAATCTAGTCTGGACTTTCTCCGCTTCGTGCTTTGTACACAGTTTACGCCTGTTGAATAGCTAGTAAAGTTTAAATTAGCTGTTTTTGGAGTAGAATCTTCGGCCGTGAGTTCACCAGTGTGATAAGGAGTTAAAGTGTGGTATTCCAAATAAAAGAATAATTGGAATCCATGGAGTTGCCTTGATAGTGATATTGCCGTGTTTAAAATGGTATTTTATAGTAATAATCACGGTGTTCCTAGTGACATTTTAGAGTAAGAAAAAATTACTTTCTTCTTCGATTCCTGCAAATTGTCAGAGAGGCCATTTTGTTTTGAGATAGTTTGAATTTAGTGAATATTTCCGGGAAAGCATTCCTCCCCTCAGTCTTTTAGTGTTTCAAGATTGATTTCGACCATCTTTAATTTAAATCTGCCGCTTTACTGGCAATCATCTTTATTGCTGTTTTTAAATAAACTGCTGTTTTTGTTAATCCTGTGTGCTGTGTCATGGATACTTTTCACGCGGACTGCCCAACAATGAACGTCACCAGGGGCGTGCCTAGCGGGGGGGGTGTTGGGGGTGTAACACCCCCCCACTTATTTGGAAGAGTTGGTAAAATTTAGAATAGTCGGAAAGTTAAGAACACACCCTGCAAAAAGTCCCCTCTCCCGTCGTCAGTATCATTTCAATTCTTTGTTGTCCATCTTTAAATGGGAAAATGAAGAACTTCTCATGGAAGATCGTGTATGATTCTGTGTGGGAGGGAGGGGTTGTCAGAGAGCGGAGGTGATAGAGAGAATCGTGTTTCTGAGAATTTGAGACTTTCGTGAAAGGAAGGGGGGGGGGGGAGGGGGTTGTTGCAATCTCTATTGTAAGTTTTCCCATGTAGCATCTTTAATTGCTCCCTTCTGCTATGGACTGATTCTTAGAATTTGGGGACCTCTTGGCTCTGGATTTGGCGCTAGTTATTTGAGGTTGCTGCATTCAAAAGATGAAGTCACGGACACAGAAAAAGAGCGATTTGCAAAAGTTTGTTTTTGTCGCATGATGGCGGATAATTCAGTGAAAATTTTATGCACACACTGTGATCGCGTACACACACATTTCACAGAAAAAAATGTATTTATATCGCCATATAAGAAAATTTCATCCGAATTGTTTCTTTACTTGCAATGAAAACAATTATGTTTAAGACCAAGTTAGCAACAGAGCAATTGCAACGTGAAGACCTGAACATTTTAGAGGGAACCGACATAATGCAGAAAACTTACGAAAGCATTCAGAAACTCCAGAATGATGACGCAGCGGCAATAAAAAACATCCTTAAGGAAGCTGACAACATCTGCCAGACACATGGAATAAATCAAAATTATAAGTTCAATTTGCGGCACAGGCGACGGAGGCCTTTATCAAAGATCGACGAAAATCCTGAAACTGCTGTTCTATTTACACGAGAGAATTATTTTAAAGTAGAAATTTTGAAGTGTGGTAGATCGGCTTACAACTGCATTTGGAGACATTCATAAGTTGGTATTTGAGAAAGTTAAAACACTGGCCTGTCTCCTTCCATCTAGGATCAAGTATAGCTCTACCGAGGACATTTCTAAACTATGTCTCTTATTCCCTGATGATCTCAAAAATGTAGATAACTTGGAATGTGAAATTGATCTCATGTCCTCAGAAATAGCTAGTTCTGAATCGGATACAATTGGCGCAGCAGCGCTAAAACTTGTGAGGAAGGCTCATTTGTATCTTAACCTTTCATTGGCCTACAAGTTGGCCCTTATTATTCCAGTAACTGTGGCAAGTAATGAAAGAAGTTTCAGCAGGTTAAAGTTAGTAAAAAATCACTTGCGTACCACCATGTCGGAAGAGCGACTGGACGAACTAGTGCTATTAACCTGTGAAACAGACATAACTGACATGTTGGATTTAGACAGTGTAGCTGGAAAATGAGCTATTCTGAAGGATAGGCGGGTGATAATTTTAAAATGTCGAAGGATAATTTTTAGTCTCTTATACTAATATATATCGTATTTTTAGCAAGCAAGATTTGTCTTTATGTATTTTAAAATTTATACACTTACATTACACAACAGTATGCGGTTTTATTTATAGAAACATAAATTCTGAAGTACTTCAACATTCTTAAACTGTTACTTTTGAGAACTGGTTAAGGTACGGTACATCCGTACACATTTCCTTTTAAATCGTAAGCAGAATCCTAATTAATAACAGGATCCTCAACTCTACTTATATAGTAAAATAATTTTAAAAAAAATTACATATACTGTATAACAGCGTTTAATTTCGACTGTGGTTAAGGAGAATGCAGGTAAACACTTAAGACTTTTAGTGATTTTTATAAATTCACAGTATTGTAGAACAGTTGACTCAGTCGCTGATGGGGGGGGGGGGGTATCACAAAGCCTTTTTCGCCCCCGATCTTGCAGTCGGCAAAATTCAGTTCATACCCCCCACTAAAACATCCTTCGGCACGCCCCTGAACGTCACAAAGAATTCGGCCACAGCTCTCTGAATACTAGGACTACGCGTGGGAACAAAAATGGCGGCTGCCGTAAGCGGATTTTATTCAGCGTTTGCACAGTCCCTTGATTTGGAACACCAGTATTTTTTAAAAGTATTATTCACCTTATTTAAATCGAAAAAAATAAAACGAAAAGTACTTTTTAAAATCACTGGTATTCAAATTTAAGGACCATACAAACCAAAAGAAATCCGCCTACAAAAGCCGCCATTTTTGTTTCAGCACGTAGGCCTAGCATTCAGGGGATATTGATTCAGTTCTACATTTTCAATAGACGGCGTACCTGATAAGTCGGAATGTAAAACGAAATTTTCTTTTTCGGTCCCTTGCGGTTTCGTTTTCACAGTATTTACTCTTATTTATTTACTAACTTTTTTTTTTCTTTTACATTACTTAGGTACTGGACCCATGACAATCTTCGCTCCAAGCGATACGGCTTTTGATTCTTTGACTGAAGACGAGAAAAAAGCTCTCATAGATAACAAGCAAACTTTCTCTAGTAAATATCAGTTTCTTTTTTAAGTTTTACTTTTAAAAATTGTATTTTTAACCAGTTCAGGACCGGCATCTTTTACACTAATTTTATTAGATTGGCACCACTTTTCGTTAATTATTTGAATTAACTTTATACATCAGAAAAATGTCGTAATTAAATAAAATCAATTTTACTTTTCTTTTTTACTGGTATCAAACTGAGGGTGCATATATGCACTCATGGTCCCGAACGGGTTAAAATATTGACTACCGCGTGCCATACTGGACTTTCATAAAAATAAGAGATCTGTACTAACCTTTACCGCAGAACTTTATCTGTGTGATATAACAATCACATTATTTCGAAAGCTTATAACTCAGGTTCAGTTTTTATGGCACATACATTGTCAGTAAATTTTTCCGGTCAGATAATTTTTGGGGAGAAGGTTTCAGTGTATCGGATTTTTATTGGACTTACATTTTCAGTTAGGTAATTTTGGGTTGAACGTTTTAGTGTATGAAAATTAGCTTTTTTAAAAAGCTCTACCTAACTGATTTCGATTCACTTGCACCATTAGTTCGATAATTTAAGAAAAAAAAATTAATTATATGAAAAATTTGCATCTTGAATTCAAAAACTTATATTCTACATGAGCGGAGATACGAGCAAAACCTAGTAATAAATAAAAACATTTTTACCCTCATTCATTTTTTATTTCCTTATTACGGTTGTCCGAAACACAAAAAGTGTACTGCATCAGGTCGGGTAACCCGATTTTGCCCGAACCAACCCGGTCCGCACTTCGAGTCGAGTTGGGTTGATGCTAATTTTTTTCGTTGCCGGTCTTGTCGACTTTAAATGCTTTGTATTTGGTTTTTTGGGTCTGATTCGTGTTGACTCGATGTTTCAAAAGAAAAGTCCAGAATAGGTGTCCCTTTTTATACAAAATGGGTGTGTGTCCATTTTTATGCAACATGTATATGCGTCCATTTTTATACAAAATGGATATATGTCCATTTTTATACAAAATGGATATATGTCCATTTTTATTCATAACGTATATGTGTCCATTTTTATACAAAACGGATATGTGTCCATGTTTATACAAAATGTATATGTATCCATTTTTATGCAAAATGGATATGTGTCCATTTTTATGCGAAATGGATATGTGTCCATTTTTATACAAAATGGATATGTGCCCATTTTTATACAAAATGGATATGTGTCCATTTTTATACAAAAAAGTTAAATTGACATTAGAGATACAATTGTAGACTATTTTTCCATAATTGTGTTAAAATAAGGATTAGTTTTCTTTTACTTCGTTTCGGATTAAATTGTATCGGGTTCGGGCAGGGTTTCGGGTTAAGGATTTTTTTTTTTTTTAATCGGGTTCGTGCCGGGTTTCGGGTTTGGTTTAAGCAGAAATTTCATCCCATGCAAAACTCTAGAACAGGGCTATGACCCAGTTCTACCGCCCAGGTCCTTTGTCGTCGTCCCCCCCCTTTCAAAAAAAAAATCATTAAATTAATTTTTATTATCATTATTATCACTAGGGGATCGTACCCGGGCTTCCCGGGTTACAGGATATAGGTGAAAACATTTTTTTTAATTGAAAACTAATAATTTTTTATATGCAATAAATTTTTTAGATTGCTCACTCACATTAAAAAAGAATTTTTCATATGAAAAATACGAACTATACAATCAAATAAATTTTTGAAATTTATCAAAAGCGATATTTTCTTATTAGTCGCGTGCTAAGAGTTATTTGACCAAGATTTTGCTACTTACGGCATCCTTTTATGTTCTGATAATTTCAGAGCTTATACATGTCTGTTAAATTTTTGTTTTATTTATATTATTTTACTTATTTATTCATAGAGAAGTTTTTTTTTAATGAATATTAGGCGTAAGAAAATCATGAACTCTTAATTTTCTTTTAAGGGCAAACGGATTAATCTTTCGTAATCAAGCTCCGCGCGGTATAGATGAATTAAAAAATATTTCATGCTTTAAAATTGTTTTTAAAACCATTGACAATCAGTAAACTGATATGAACTTTGCAAACAAATTCCACTTAAAAGAAAAAAATTCCTATTTGGTGATCTAAAAATTTAAATTGTACGATTACAAATATGTTAGATGTCTTTTTTTTAATACTATTCTTTTATTTGTTTATAAAAGAAATATTAATTTTGTTAACTTGTCTTTCACAAATATGTTAGATTGGTGTTTTTTTAATAATATTCTTTTATTTGTTTATAAAGAAAATATTAATTTCGTTATGCAAAAATAGTCAGAAACAAATGCTGAACAATGTTTTTGTTTTATGCGTAAAATGTTTATTATTATTATGTATTCGAACAGGCACGTGATAAGAGACTTAAAAAATCATGCTTAAAACTTATTTTTTAAAACATAATACATCAGTCAATTAAGATACAGTTTTTTAACAAATTGCATTTAAAAGTAATTTTTTTTTCCCTATGCGACGAAAATTGAAAATGTACGATGGTCAGAAGATTAAAAAATTGCAGCAGCGAAAATTTGAAGACTGAAATTTGATCGGGAATTGTTGCCATTTGCAAAATGACGTCAGCGTTACGCACAGATACGTTTGTTCTTTATAATATAGATACGTAATCAGTAAAATATAATAAAGATCATTTATTAGGATGTGGTTATCGATTGAGGCTCTTTTGCTTGGTATTCCGGAATAAAAAACAACAATTTTCACCTTTTCACAATTTGCATACGCACTTCTCATATCAATATTTATAATTTTTTAAAAAGTTGTATTTTGTTTGATCATTTTAAAATCATTTTAACTCAAAACTTGAAATCACGATTGTCAACAACATATTTTATGTGAACAGACGCACTCTTTACTCGAGATTGTAATCTCAATTCCGGAGAGTAAAAATTTCCGTAATTTATGTTTTTTAGACGCATTTATGTTAAAATGTTTAGTTTTATCTAAGAAAATGATCGTTTTCTTTTAAATATGACTTCATTTTCACTTAAATAAACATTTCGCCAAGTGTCCGAAACTTAGTATCGGTACACATGCAGAAGGAAAAACAATATAGAAAATTTATGAGGAGAAATGCATTTTTCCAAAAGCAGTATGTCATTTTCTGTTATTATGCCCCTAATATAATATTATGCTCCTAATGGGATTTTGCGCCATTAAACCCAACACAACAATTTTTATCAGAAAATGGCATGAATAAAGATAAAAATACCTAATTATTTCTCTGTTGTCTGCAAAAATGAAAGCTATCTAATTTTCACCATTTTGAAGAAATTTCATAAAATGCTTTTAAAATTAAAATACAAAAGTGAACAGCTTTCAGTTTAAAAAGAATATTATTAAAATTGGTTAGCAGAAAGATCAAGGCAGATGACTAAAAAACACTTCTTGTGTTTTAAATATACAGATTACATAAAATTATGAAAAATTAAATTAAGCAAATTATGTTATTTTGATAAAATTATAGTAGAATATCCTAAAGAATAGCATTAAAATGTTATTATTCGAGAGAATTTTGCAGAAAAACTTCAGGAACATGATATTATTTCAAGCCTCGAATTATTTGTTTGCTTGTCTAACTCGGCGAAGCAAATTTACCCAGGCGAGAATCATTAATTTCTGCAATATAAATCGCTATTATTTGCATTTCACCTCTCTTTTATAAAGTCACTCTAAATTTTTGTAAAACATTGCGTTTAATCAGTGTGTTATTTCGATTACATTATTTTCAAAAGTGAAGCATTTTCACCTGTGAAGAATTTCAAAGCACTTCTACAAAATATAATTCAGGTTTAAGAATTAAAATACACGCTTTTTTATAAAATGACGTCATTTATATCCGCTAAAGCAATTCACTTTTACAATCCAGTCTTAAACTTCGTCTATAGAAAAATATGCATATGACGTCATTATCGCGGAATAACAGACAATGTTCTTGACATAGCCCGTATTTTAATTTCAACTTTTTTTCTCAGGTTTTATGAGAAAATGGCAACAAAAAGATACAGTATCACCTATTTTCGACTATTTTCCGTTTACTTTGAATAGAAATGGGCTACTTTTGTTGCCACGATTAGAAAAATGGTATTAAAAACTACAAAAAAATTAATATCTCAAAAATAAATTGAGGCAGCTTTCAAACAAATTGCATTTAAAAAAGCATTTTTTTTCTTATACGACGGCGTAAAAATTTAAAATGTGCGATGTTTAGAAGTTTAAAAATTTGCAGTAGAGAAAATTTCAAAACGAAAATTTTATTTCAAATTTCAAAGTGTTGCCATTCGCAAAATGACGTATGCGTTACGCACAGATATGTTTGTCCTTTATAATATAGATATCCATATTCAATAATTTTTAGTAATAGATTTAAAGCCAAGAAAAGTACCGGGTGTCCCAAAAAGGACTGACTGATTTTAAAATTCAATAACTTGCAAACGGTGACAGATATTTAAAAAATTCTTGCAGGAGGGTTATGCATAAGGTCAAAAGTTTTATTAGAGTGAATTTCGATTTTAGTTCGAATTACAAACAATAGATGGCGCTGTAAGCAATAGTCGCTAAATACAGGCTCGATTTCTGGTCCTTTCTCTTGTTCCATGCTGAAAAAGGAGATGGAAATGTATTATCCGGGCCACGAAGTACCAAAAATCGAGCCTGAATTCAGCGTCTATTGATCGCAGCGCCATCTATTGTTTGTAATTCGAACTAAAATCGAAAATCACTGTAAAAAAACTTTTGACCTTATGCATAACCCTCCTGCAAGAATTTTTTAAATATCTGTCACCGTTTGCAAGTTATTGAATTTTAAAATCAGTCAGTCCTTTTTGGGACACCCGGTAGATGAACACTAAAAACTAATATTACAGCATGCGGAAGTAATATCAAATGATAAAATTATGCTAATGTTCATTTATGTATTTCAGATCTTCTTAAGCGACACATCATAAGAGGAACATACTTCTCCAACGGAGTTCAAGAAGATCTAGAGATGAAAAGCGAAAATAATAAGCCTATTAAACTATCGCTCCAAGAAGGTAAGTCAAATAATACATTTGTAAAGAGATTAAATCGTGTATTTTTTATCACGCGAATTAAACTCTTCATAAAATTACTTTCAAAGTTTTTAGATAGAATTTTGCAGCTTTCCATCAATTTAAATCAATTCTGTGACTTATTCTTTTAATAGTAGATGGCGCCACAAACAAATTGTTATGGGTTGGAATTACTATTCAGAAAACTATGGAATAATTTTAAGTTTTTAAATGTTTCTTTTTTTTCCTTTTTTAAAATAATATTAATTATTTAATAAATGACAATAAATAGCAAATTTATTTTAGTTTCTTTTAAAAATAACCAATTTTATTCGCAAATTAAAAAGAAAGTCCCTAATAAAAGCTTTTTAAGACTTTCAAATTCGTTGAATAATAATAAGCAGTATTACCATTATCCATTATTCCATATGTTTAACAAATAATGAGTTAACATTTTTTCTTTATTAATAATTAATTACGGCCAATTTTTTAGCTGTTAAAGTTTTAACGGAAAAAAGCATAGTAAAGTAAAACCTCCCTAAAGCGACCATGTTCCGTTCCAATAAAAATTGGTCGCTGGTCGCTCTGAGAGGTGGTCGCTTAATGGAGGTCATGTTTAAATCTAGATTTTAATAGTTGAAAAAAGGTAACAATTAACGTTACTAAAATTTATTTTTCAGATTAGGAAAAAAAATAAAAATTTAAGTTTCTAAAAAAAACTTAATTACATAAGTTAATTGCTGCAGAGTTAAAAAAATGAATACATTGACGTTTGCTTTGATTTTACGGTTTTATCTTTTATAACTTTTATTTCCAAGTCCTTCCGAAGATCAGTAAATAAATGCAATTTTTTTTTCTTTTTTGGACGGAAACAAATAATGGCGATTTCATTAATTTATCTATTTCTTAGAGAGTTTCCTGACAGAATAGGGCAAGGGAGTTTATTGACAGTTATTGACTGACATTTAACTCTAATGACAAATTAAGAATGACGTCATTCTTAATTTGTTATCAGAGTTGAATTCATTGCCTAAAAAGGAACAAAGGAGTTTAAACACTTTTAAAGTTACAGGAATAATAATAATAATAAAAAATCAAAACTTAGTTTAGAATTTTGATAAATAATGCGCTCTCCGGAATTATTTTTCTAATAAAACCTTCTTCAAGCGACCAGGAAAAGTCGGAATTTGTTTCATTTCCTTCAAAGAAATGGGTCGCTCATGGAGGGAGTTCAACTGGAATGGTTTCTGAATGGAGGTAAAATTAGTATTGAAGCCTATGGGAATAAATTTCGTTCCATGAAAAAAATGGTCGTTCAGGGAGGTGGTCACACAGAGAGGTTTCACTGTACTTCATTCTGCTTTTACACTTTTTTTTTATTTATTTAACTTGATTTATGCATGTATGTAAAGATTGAATTTTTTAATCGATTTTTCACACACTTCCTTCCTGTTATGCTAAAATTGAAACAATTCTGTACACGGATTTTTTTTTTTTTTTTTTTAATGAAAATACAACATTTTAATAGTTTTAGAGCTTTTAATTTTTAGGTATTTTTCTGTTGCTCCCAGTGTTGAATTCAGGGGGTGACATTCACATTCCCCTCCGGAGCAATGAGAATCCCCATGGGAATATTTGAGATTTTGTGTTCTCAGTGGTCAAAAAATGAAATCCCCTCCCCTCCCCCCAGAGCCACAGAAATCCCTCCCGGAGAAAAATGTCTGAATTCAACACTGGTTAGCCCGCCACAGGCCATAAATCAGCCTGCTATTCTTTATGTTTACAATCGTTTACCAGTTACAAAAATGGAGTTAATTATGCGACAAACCACTCTCGTTAAAATAGGCCAACTGACTGTGAACCTGGAGCGATGAACTATTTTAAACTTTAAAAAATCGAAACTAAAATATAAATTAAAAAATAAACAGTGTAATAATTAAACAAAAACAGGCTTTTATAAAATAATAGTTTTAATATTAATTGAATTGTGATTATACGTTGAGAAAATAATTTAGAAATCCTGAATAGATATTTTAAATAACGCATTTTTTTTCCTGTTGAAATATCTTTAAAAAAGAAACAGAGCAAAAATCATAATTTTTCTAATAAAATTACTAGTTCGTGCTTTCTATCAAGTGCAAATCCAAGCGAGGAATTTTCCGTAATCGTAGCCCACGCCTGAATTTATTTGGAACAACGTGAATTTGAGTCATAGAATTAGACTTGATTTTTAAGATATATATTGACTACTTCTAAAAAAGAGTTTTTTTTTTCTGTAAGGCTATTTGTATCTTTATTATGCTTCCGTATGATATGCAATTTTAATAGGATATTTTTCTCCATGAAGAGGATGAATTACCCGATTCATTTTGTACTGTTTGAAAGAATATAAAGATAAGAATTTAAAGAAATAAGACACAATATAAGAATGGTATGTTTCGCTACTATTAGGACACTAGTTAAGAAATTTTGTCAACCCCCACCCCTTTGTTTAATCATTTAAGATTTCGTCGCTCGACAGGAAAATTCAAGCATTTCATGTATTAGAAAATAAAAAAATAAATTATAAAATCAAAAAACTCGACTGCGAAAAAAGCGAACTGAAAAGAGGGAAACAAGATGACGTAGGAAAACAGTAGAGTGAGTAATGGAAATCCTTTTTTACTTAAGTAATTGCTGTCGGAGGCATCAGATTCATGTTTAGGTATGTACTGCTGCTTCTACTACCTACATGTTTGCCTGCGACTGCAATTACTTAAGTAAAAAAGGATTTCCATTACACACTCTACTATTTTCCTACGTCATCTTGTTTCCCTCTTTTTAGTTCGCTTTTTACGCAGTCGGGTTTTTTTATTTTTTTTACTTAATTTTTTATTGACGAATTTTTTACTTTATATTACTTACCTATTTTTTTATTTATTTATTTGTATTGACGACTTTTAAGTTGTGTTTAATTGTTAGTTCCTATCTATAAACACTGTTTTGATTAGGCCTATGTCTATGAAAGTTAGAGTTACAGCTAAGCTAGAGATCCTACCTACACAACTTCCAGGTTGTGTAATATTTAAACGGAGCTTCTAACTGTAAAATAGTCTAGGAAATACCGTCTTCATTTTGAAAGACCTATCCAATGATATGCCACACGATAGAGTGCGCTAAAAAAATTTTTCATCTCTACCGCCATTTTGAATTTATGAAAACCAAACCTAGCCTATAACCATCGGACGGTTAAGACGAATCGATAGAGACCCCCATTCATTAAAATCCATCCAACCGTTGGGATGTTTCGAAGGGTATAAAGAAATCCACATTCATAACATACAAACCCAGCTACTAGTCAAACACATAACCCTTCTTGGCAAGCGGGTAATTTACGCCTTTAAGCGTTCAAAATTATCAACTGTTAGAATAATTTTTAAGAACATGTTTTAAGGTCACACTTTGAAATTTTAAGACCTTTTTTATAGGGCATTAATTTTAGATCACGATATCCAGGGCTTGATAATTACACATACACAGTGGTGAATTCAGGGCTCGCATACATCAAAATGTCTTTCCCAAGGAAGATTTGGGATTTTATGTTAATTATAAGTCTGGAAGTTGGAAGTGAAAGTCTCCACGGAGAAAAATGTCTGAATTCAACACTATTATATATCCATTTATTTTTACAGATGACATATTTAAAGCAATAATGCAAATTTTCATATACGTTTACAATGTAATGTTATTTTATTATTATTACTACAACTATTATTATTATTTATATAACTAATTGTTACCCATGACCTCGTTCATGTGAGATTTAAAAAAGATCCACTACTTACAAGTAGTACCACATTAAGCCCCAAATCCGGCACTCTTTCTGGTTATTAAAAATAAAAAAAAAAAAGAAAGAAAAAAAAAAGGAATTTCGATTATAGAAAAGAATAAAAATGAATAAATAATCGCTATATGTATCCAGTACGAGACGGAATAACCAATAACTAACAAAGCTCTTTTAAAGTTATATTTTACAAAATCTAAATATAGATTTTGACAAAATCGTGCTTTTTGGAAAAAAAATTCTCTTTGAGGTTTTCTCAGTCAATCCTCAGCCCTCCCACTCCCTCCCCCTCAATAGTGTTGAGTTCAGACATTTTTTTTTTCTCCGAGACGGATTCTGAAACCCCATAGGAAGACATTAAGGAGTACCGGGGGGGGGGGAGGGATTTGTACTCTCAGCTACACCATTTAAAAAAAAAGCAAAAATTTGAAAACTTCCGGAGGGAACGTTTTCATGTTTCGGGGGAGGGGGGGGGGGGGGCAAAGATTTTTTTCCGGGCCATTCCCTGAATTTACCACTTCATCCCCCCCCCCCCCCCAATCCCGTTTCTAGATTATAAGTGGTGTTAAATTTCGTAGCAGTGTAGCTTCCCGTCAAAGCGTGGCACAGACAACTTCTTCATTTTATTATTACAAGGAAATAGACCCGAGTTTCGCGGATTACAGAATAAAGGTGAAACTATCTTTTTTTTTTTTTTTTTTTTTTTTTTTTTTTTTAAGAAAGGCTACTAATATCAAAAATCATATTTACAAGAAAAATATCAACAATGCGTTCAAATAATGTTTTGAAATTTAATAAAAGCGATACTTGGCTTCGCGCTAGGAATCAACAAACGAAGAAATCGCCAAAGATTACTATTTACAATTTAGCCATTTTGATTCTGTTCACTTCAATGGTTTAAACGCGTAGGTCGATTACATGTCTTAAATTTTTGTTTTATTTATATTTTACTGTTTTATTTATTGATTGGTCAATGTTTTAATTTCGTTATGGAGGATAAGCTGGAAACAACTGCTGAGCTATTTATATTAATTCAAGTGTAAACGGGTTTATCACTCGTAATTGTCTGCATACATTAGAGATAGATTTTTTTTTTAATTATGCATGAAAATTAGTTTAAAAACAATAAAAGTTGGGTAAATTGCGATACAGTTTACAAACAAATTGCGATACTTTTTTGAAGCAAATTGCATTTGAAAGTACATTTTTCCCTATTCGACGTTGTAAAAATTGAAAATATGCGATATTTAGAAGTTTTTATCAGAAGAAATTGCAATAAAAGCCAAGTTTAATCGTCTGCTGTTGCCACCGCCAAAATGACGTCAGCGTTATGGACGGACACGCTTGTCCATTATAATATAGATAGATTTCATAAATATATTCTTGTTATTATTAAGCTGTTTAAGCCTCCCGATGTTTACAAAATTATTAATTGCATATTTTATTTTAATTAGGCATTCTTACTGTAAATTCAGTTCCTGTAACTTATTCCGACATCACAGCTACCAACGGGGTGCTCCACGTGATAGACCAATTCATGTAATTGGAAATTGCATCCTAATTCCCCTCATCAGACTCAGTGGAGAAAGAAAAATCATTTTACTGATGTGAATTGCCAAATTTGTTATTAGAATTCAGTGAATTTGACCTGCAGTTATTTTTTTCTGTACTTGTTTTCAGTATATTGTTAATAAAAATCTAAAAAAAACATGGTTTCTATATTGATTCATTATTCAGTCTCTCAGAGTGGGTTATTGTTATTGATTTTCAAGATTTTACAAGATGTGTAAAACCAAAATGAATACCTGCCGACTTGTACGTTTTTTCTGTTAACGCTATTTCCGAATAGTAATCCAATTTAATCCTAGAAATTAAATGTTTAAATATGGCAAAGGTTGCTATTCGGAAATAGTCGTAATAAAAAAAGCATAAAAGTTGGCAGCAATGCCAAAATGTATTTACCAATATTAGTGATGTGAATTATCACATTGCTACAAAGCATAAACCAACTTAGTGAAAAATGTGTAAGCCGGGAATCGAACCCGGGTCCCTGGAATAGATCTCCAGTGCTCTACCACTAAACCACAAGGACGATGTCCAGCTTGGCATTTCTCACTTATATAAGTCGGTAAGGCTGCTACTGCAGCACAAGATGGAGAAGTCTTCATGAGCACACATTCTAGCGGCGTAACATGAGACGCAAATAAACCCAGCATCGGTGAATATACAATTAATAGCAATAATTTCAAGCGTAATTTCACTGCTGAAATGTAGTTGAAAAATTAATTAAAATTGTATTTACCAAGATGTACTTTTGAATTGGGGTTTTCAACGTTTCACGCTCGAGAGTCACATTTGTAAATTCTGAAAGTTCCGTGGGTCACCAATGCTGCCATTAAATAGTGTAGACAAGAAATATATTACACACCTAGCATTCAAGACCGGGGGCGAAATTGCATATAGTTCCTGCGGAATTGTAGAAGTCTTAATATCAGCAATTTTATACAGTTATTTATTTGATTTAGTAATAATAGCAGCAGTACATAGGAATAATTTGTCTGTTAGCACTACTCTATTGACTACAGTATAATGATATATGAGAAAGTATACAGTAAAGGATTCTTTTAAGAACCGAACCATCCGAATTGATCGGGGTCCCGCGGCGGATGACGCACCGCGAGTATCGGCGGTGCCGTCGCGAAACTTCTCTGAGAAGAAAGTTGTTTCGTGACGGCCCCGGTATCGGTCGCAAAATTTCACCCAAGTTTAATTACTAGTTGAATTTTTAAGATTTTATCTTTTTAATTTAACTTATGCCCATTTTTAGATCCTGGTAGAAGCCGAAAAGCTTGCTTATGTGTCGTTGTGGACCAGTTATGGTGTAGCAAACTGCCTTTTTAAAGGCAGAACCATCCGGGTGCACCCTTGAAAACTTCGGCGGATGACGGGCACTATACAGTTAAAAATCTCCAGCTTTAGCTGCATAGTCACTCCACCGCTTTTACAGAATATCTCTATTCTGACCAATGAGAATGCTCCATAGTATAGTCAAGTAATCGTTTTCTATAACAGCGATTGAGTGACTATTCAGCAAACGCTACAGATTTTTAACAGTGTAGGTAATTGCCATTCAAAATTAGTGTGTTATGTGCCCCACCTTTTTTATGAGTTCTCCTTTAGTGTTAGTTAGGCCTTTGGTTACCTTATGCTATGATTTTTCTGTGCTGTTTGCTACCCTACCGTCTTTACATTATCCTGTTTTTACCTACGTCAGTCGTTGAAGTGACATTGAAGTGTAGGGCAACCAAATTAATTTGGATGATTTATGCGCCCTATTTTTGGAGGTTATATTTAACCTCGTGCTTCCAACTCTGTAATGGCCTCCGAGACTCCACCAGAGTTCTCAAAATTATACCTTTTAATAGGCCATGCTTTGTTTCGAAATTTACCTTTATGTTCCTATTCAAGTTCGTTGGAGGTTATGCACGGCGGCGCTTGACGCCGCGTTGGCACTCCGTAAGCAACGCGGTATCATGTCATGTCATGAGAAAGTATACATCAGGGCTGTCCAATGCGGCGCCCGCGGACGCCATGGCGCTCTTTGAAGATTTTCATGGCGCGCCCGTTTGAATGATTCCTGTTACTAGGAGTTTTTTTAAATAAAAATCCACTTTAAAAGATGTATTTTTAAAATCATTAGTGTTCCAAATATTTTATTATAACCTGTGTTAAATTTTCGGCTCCTTTACAAAATATTTTGATAGGTCTCACTCTATGGAAAATGTAATTCTAATTCCAAAATTACTTTTATTTATTATTCTTTCTTCTGCATTTATTTTTACTATCGAGCTCTTCATAGTAGGGACCTTATAGCTCGCATTGTGAGGTGTCTGTGCACATTATATGTCTATATCGTTATTCCCTACCAGTGTTGCCAGTATGGTCTCCTTTTACATTCTGAAAATCCGAATTCATGCCAAAACTTTCGAATACCAATTTTTGCTTTATTTATTGACAAAAATATCTGCCACAAAATTCTTCTTTCAGAATTTCCTGTATGAATTCGGTATATCTGAATTTAAAAAAAGTAGGCCAAACTGGCAACCTTCCCCCATACTTATAGTGAAGTAATTTTGCTCTATGTTTCCAGGCATGTGAATAATGGCGGCCTTGAATGTTTGTCACTATGATGAGCTACGCTCGCGCTTACTGAAAGCTGGACGGCCCCAGTGGCGTATCTAGACTTATCATTTCAGAGGGGGCTCAGATATAGTAAAATTATCTAAGAGGGAATCAGAAGAAACGGGAAAAATTCCGCTTTAAGCAGTTTTTTATCATAGCAGGTAACGCGACTAGGAAAATTTTAGTTTTAGGCAGGTTTTTGTCTTTGCAAGTATTATTCAATGGTTATGCCACATTTTTTAAAACGGAATACTGAAAATTATCTACTCATCTCAATAAATAGTAAATAAAACCTAAGTAAACAGCAAATTTAAAATTATTTAAGAGCGTTCAAAAAGTTACACAACCATAGAGCAACCTATTTTGTCAATATTTTGTAATGCAATGGAAATAAAACATATCACATTGCTATAACGAGTTGAATAGCAAGTCTATAACATAACAAGCATTTACGTAAATAAAAAAAAAAAAAAGTTTCAAGTTTTTGCAGTTGATACTGAAAAGATGCCTATGCATTACCTTAAATCACAGATTTTCAACTGATAAATAGCAAGTGTAAGGCTTTTATTAATGTTTTTTAAACTAATTAAAATTAATAATGCACTTTTAATCACCATATATGGGGCATTCTCACAATCTTTTGACTTTCGGGGAAAATATTCTGGTGAAATTAAACTTGCTAAAATAACATTTTAATCTGATAGACGAATGCCTTAATGATTCAGAATAAAGGAAAAATGGTCAGCAGCGAAAAATATTTTATTAACTGAGGTTTAAGTTAAACTCGCGAGTTTAATTTTCCTTACCATTTTACCACTATAACTTTTTATTTTCTTCTAATTTTTACTTATAATGAATTTGCATAGTCCCCAAAGGACATTCAAATAAGAAATAATAAAAATGTAGTACTTTTAATACAGAATTTTTGTATAACATTGTCTTAATGTAGGAGTGCACAACCTTTTGAAGAGAAGGGCCACTTACAAAAATGTTTGGGCTGTCGAGGGCCACATCAGTAACATAGACAGGATCAGTAACATAGAAAGTATTGAGAGGTTGGGGGTGGGGGTTAATAACTCTTTATTCTGAAGAATAATGAATTTTTGTACATAAAAAATAAACAAATAGAAATAAGTAATTGTATGCAGGGCTTCTTCACATCTGTATTCATATCCATCTGTAACCATGCAACACTTTATGAAGACTAACTGTTCTTTCTTGATAAATGGAAAATTTTGACAAAGTTCACAGCTTTTTTCCACGAGCGATTGAAGAATTTCGCGATATTTTTGTGATCAATTGACAAAAGTTTCCATCAGTTGTCGAAATACGTGATTTTTTTTACCGCGACAGAGTGACAAAATTCGCGATTTTTTCTCGCGATAAATTGACGAAACTCGCGATTTTTCCGCAGCCGATCACCGAAATTTGAGATTCTTCCGCGCCTGATTGACAAATTTCGCGATTTTTTCGCCCTGATCAGCGAAATTCGTAATTCTTAACTGACTGACGAAATTTCTAATTTTTTTCCGCAGAAAATTGACGAAATCGACGCTTTTTTTCATGCGATATACTGACGAAACTCGCGATTTTTCCGCAACCGATCAACAAAATTTGCAATTTTCTGCGCCTCATCGACAAAATTCGCGATTTTTCTGTGCCCTATTAGCGAAATTTGAGACTTTTTCGCACCAAATCGGCAAAATTCGGAATTTTCACGCACTCGATCAACGATATTCGAGGTTTTCTGCGCCCCCAATCAACGAAATTCGCGATTTTTAACTGACAATACGAAATTTGTAATTTTTCCCGCGATAAACTGACGAAACTCGCGATTTCTTCGTAGACGATCAACGAAATTTGAGATTTTTTCACACATGATCGAGAAAATTCGCGATTTTTCCGAACCCGATCAACGAAATTCGTGATTCTTAACTGACTGACGAAATTTGTAAATTTTTCTCCCGCAAAAAATTGACGAAATTCGCGATTTTTTCTCGTGAAAAAATGACGAAACTTGTTATTTTTCCGAATCAGACAAATTTGGAATTTTTGAGCACCTCATCAAAATTCGCGATTTTTCCGCACTCGATCAACGAAATTCGCGATTTTTCTGCACCCAGTCAATGAAATTCGCAATTCTTATCCGACTCTGACGAAATTTGGTATAAACTGACGAAACTCGCGCTTTTTTCGGATTCGATAAACGAAATTTGCAATTTTTCCAGCGAGAAATTGACAAAATTACCGATTTTTACCAATAACATATGGACAAAAATTGCGATTTTTCCCAGTTATAAATTTTCGAAATTCGCGGGCCACAGGTTGTGCTTCCCTATCTTAAAGGGATGTTAAAGAAGGGACGGTAAAGTAAAAAAAGGGGACGGTATAGGAAAAAAGGGACGAAATGGGAAAAAAAGGGAAGGTAAGGATGGAACGGTAAGGAAAATTACCACCTATTTTTAGGCAAATCATGTTAAGACTAAGTGATAGCCACAATGTTCATTGATTTTTAGAAACAGTTGTTAACATTGGATTAAATTAATTTATTTTTTTTTTTTTTATTATTATTATTATTTATTTACCACGAAAAGTGCAGGAATAAACCTTGGGGACGGTAAGACTACCCATAAAGCCACGATCTTGAAATTGACATTTAAATACTGATTTAAATTCTGCAGTAAATTTCCTGTCAAAGAATTTTAGACATTCTTTCTCTAGCGTACTTCTGCATAAGAAAAAACTTGAAAAAAATTCTGTGGCTGCATCTGAAATGATTTTCTGTATAAGTTTAGCAAGAGTGGCGATAAGGATGAAAAACCCAGGGACAGAGTTAAAAAAATAATACCAACCGTAAAAGTGTGTGCAGGTTAATTTTTTGCTACGTATTTATCTAAAACAATTGTCCCAGTTTCGGAAAAAAAATGACATCGAATTACTTTTATTGAAACAATTTTATACAGACAGCTCCAAACTTAAAAATCAACATCAGGGACACAGGACGGTATAGAAGTTTTCCTGGTATTTGAGCCCGCAACATCGTCCGAAACTTATTTATCTCGTTAATATTGTTATGCAATCATTCAATGGGATGTTCCCCAGTATATGAAATTAAAAAAAAAAAAAACACAAAAAAGTGTGTTAAAATAAAAAATTATTATTCAGGGACATGAAAGTCAAAAGATTGTGAGAATGCCCCATATCACGTTTCACATAATAAAACGCGCGAAAAGAGAGCATGTGTATAACGGAAACGTAGCTGAAATGGCTATTTCGTGGTCTCTGCAAAAGAACATACTTTAAGATGAAAACCTGTCTTAAACGGAATATTACTTTTGAATTTCCTCTTAGCAGGTTTCATTACATTTTCCTTTCGTAACTAAACTTGATATTTACTACAAATTTCGGAGGTGGCTGGAGCCCGATCAGCCCACCCCCTGAGTACGCCACTGGACAGCCCTGATATACATCGTGTTAGAATAAAGTGGCACCGTCGGTAAAGTTCCAGTTTTTTACTGCAAGAAAGGACTAAATTTCCTTTGTTGCCGCCCCACCAGTGGCTGAGAGGTTCTGCTCTCGAAGCTGGTAGACGGGAGGTGCTGGGTTCGAACCCAATCGCGCCCGTCGGCCTAATTTTTTTGGCGTTTATGTGGTTTTCTTCGAGCCATGGATTTCCATGCGTAAATACGGGTTAGGTTCCCTTAGAAAGACCCCCACGAAGGGCACTCCTCCCTATAGCCCTAGAGTAGATAATCGGCCGTCAAAAATCAACCAACCAACCAACCCTTTGTTGCTTTTTGAATTAGTATGGAGAAAAATTAAATTCACCTACTGGCTGTTTCCCTTTTTCTTGATCATTTTTTATCTAAAGAAGGAAATTGCCATAGCTACTAAATTTTAAGCTTGGTGTATAAACATGAAAGCACAATGAAGCATCACACATAGATTTTGAAACATTTTCCTACATTATAAGAACATTCTTAAAAACTTGGATCTTTTGGTGTAGTGAAAAAAAAATCCTGAAATATGTTTCCCATTTTTTTAAAGTAATTTATTTAATAAATATTCGGCAATCACCAAACCCTGATCAAAATTGCTATCAGAAAATGCTTCAAACCAGCATAATACAATAAGCGTAACACAAAAATAACTGAAAGTGAAGCTTAAGAATGAACCCATGTCTATAATCTAAAATAGTAAGCAGTTGGGTATTAAAACACTAACTGAAGGAAGAGCTCGAGATATTGCTGAAGTATCTAAATATCGTGAGAGTAACTAACTCACTGAATATTGAGGGTTACATAGGTTGGGATCATTTCCGAAGTAGCAGTTGTCAGTTATAGAATATTTACATGTAAGCTGTGTGTTTTCTACAACTAAGACACATAACTTGAAGCCCATATATTATTTCAAGGTTTCTTTCATCTCCATTAGTTTTCATTCACATGAACATCTCATTTCATAAGTTGGGTGTAGGGTACATAGTGTTTTATAACTGTAGAAAAACATTTCTTTGCCTAGAAAATTTTCATTTAATTGAGTTCGGGAAGTCACCACGTAAATGTTGAGGTCAATGTTATCCAATCTCATTAGTTACAGGATTACTTACTCTTTTAAAAGTAAAAAAAAAAAAAAAAAAACATTTTAAACCAGAAATATTAGTTAACAAATGAAATAATATGCTTGCCACATACAATCAAGAAACATTTTATTAAAAAATTTTGCTGGTTCAAAACTAATTTATTTGAAGCAAAAAAAAAAGAAAATATTGGCAACTGTGGATTTATCCTAATCAGACGCATCGTAATTTGTTTGCTCTGAAGTTGCGATTTTGCCACCGCAGTTCCTTTGTCGGCTTTCTGGTGTGGCAAGTCTTCTGTAGCATTGCAAGAGAGGATCGTTCCATTCAGAAGACTCCTTGACATGTTTATCACCCCCTCCCCCTTTATTTTGTTGCCCCTACCAGTGACTGAAAGATTTGCTCTCGCAGCTGGTAGACGGGAGGTGCTGGGTTCGAACCCAATCGCGCCCGTTGGCCTAACCGTTCGGAGTTTTCGTGGTTCTATTTGAACCTTGGGAAACCTTGCAAAACACGGGTTAGGTTCCTTTAGAAAGACCCCCACGGAGGGCACTTCCCCCAGGGCCTATATTCGTCGAGTAGATAATCGGCCGTCAAAAATCAACCCAACCCAACCCTTTCTTTTGTTGATGACAACAGAACCTTTTGAAACAAGAGAAATAATTTACGACATTTTGGAGCAGATTTTTGAAAATGTAGTCTGAATGCGGCCTTAGTATTCGAAAGGACACAGTAAGCTGATAAAATACCTCAGAGGGGAGCCGGGTCACCTTTAGCCGGCGGGACACGGGTCATAGAGCAATTCGACATATGGCAACAAGTCACGTGACGTCCACCTTTTTCTACCTTTTTGACGTCATCACCGGTTGTGAAAGGGATGTTTGGTGTTTTTCTTGGCGACTTTCTGGCAACCTCGTATTACGGCAGTTTGTAAACAAAAAGATTAATAACATCAGTATTACAATTTATAATAAATACTATATAATTTAATATATTGAAGAATATTAATAAAATCAGAATTACAGGTTATCGCCGAAATGTTTATTAAATATATGGTGGATGAAAAAGGTTCCATACGTAGATGTAATAAATAAAATATTTTTTTTTACTCAAGATTGTTTATTACGAAGAAAGAGAAAATTTGTAGTTACAAAAAAATCACTATTAATTTGCATACTGCGTACGATTACTTGCATATTTATTAAATGTTCCATTTGAAACACCTATTGTATATACTATATTTATTATATCTATACATTTCGTAAATATTAAGTAATGTGAACAAACTGAATCCCTTTTGTAGTAGATATTTTATTTAAAGTATCACACAGCTGAAAAGTGTTTAAAAACTTTTTACCCTTTTTTATGTGTAGTATGTTTAATTGAATCCCTTTTGTGTGTAATGCGTTTTACTTTGAAGTTCATCATTATTTTTTTTTTTTTATTAATAGAAAACAAATATACTAAAATCTGCCGAGGCAGTATCGCAAGGATCCAAGAAAAAGTTCCGTTTTAAACAGATTTCATTTTTAGCTGCTTGATTTAAAAAAAAAAAAAAAAAAAAAAAAAAAACTGGAGATCTAATATTTTGGAATACTAACAACTTTAGTTGTACCCCCCCCCCCCCCTTCACCAGCATATAGTATTTCATACATTATTTTCAAAAATTAAGCATTTTTTTCTTTAGTAAAAGAAAATACTTAATATAATGTTTTAAATACATCTATCCATATACAATGGCACACCCAGGATTTTTTTTATGGAGGATGCCGAGCATTGGTGGCGAAACAAAATAAAATTAGTGAGTGCAAAATTTCTCTGCTTATGATTACAGTAGGTAATTTACAAGGAGACACTAATTAATCATCAAATTACTGTAATTAATTCAGTATTTAATAATAATTTATTGATTTTAATGAAAATGAAAATTATTATATTTAAAATTTAATTAAATTAATAATTTAAAAGTACATTAATTGTTGAATGTGTAGAAGTTAAATACTTAAAGAGCCCCTAAACACACATTTATAGAATTTCCGGTACTTTTCGGTTCGCTGAGTGCCAGTGTTATATATATATATGTGTATATATACAATATATGTATATTTACATACATATATGTGTATATAAATATGTATATATGATACTGGCACTCGGCTAAGCGAAAAGTACCAAATTTCCTATTTATCTGACTGTGAGATATATTGTAGTTTTAAGGGAAATATCCAAAATAGCCTTCACGAAATGAATTATTGGATGCAACTTTTTGGGCTAGTTCATTTAAACTTTATATTTGTCAGTCAGAATTTTTGGGAATTAATAAACTAATAGAGAATTTAATCTGTTTCAGGCATCAGTCAATTCTTGAAAGACATTGCCTCTAGTCTTGGAAAGGGCAGACTGCTACCGTGGCTCAGCCGACTATGGAGACAAGTTGAATTGAACAGATAAAAAAATTCAGTAAATTCATTAAAAACATTGTTACACAATAAAATCTATTTTTCATTTTACAAATTACTCCAGTTTCAGTTACATTAATCTCTTTATGTATATATCATAAAGCAGCCCATTTGATCTTTATTCTGTCATAGTGGATCTTAAGTAAATTTTTAAAATGTTTAAGGTTGAAAATGACTTTCGCTGACACAGGTTGTAACGGGAAGTGTTACACAGGGGTGCAGAATACCATATTTACTCGTGTATACCGCGCATGCGTGTATAACGCACACCACGTACTTTGCAAGTAAAAATGGCGATTTTTTTTTATCTCGTATATAACGTGCACCATGAAAGATTGAATTAAAGATTGTGCGGAAACGTCAGCTAGGTGTTTTGCATCCGCCATCAATGCTGGTCTTGGACAGCTTCCGTGGACACACGACACCTGGAGTAAAAGCGAAAATTCGTCGCTCAAGTGATTTGGTTGTGATACTAGCTGGGGTGACGAAAGTGCAGCCGCCCTTAGATGTTGTCATCGACCACGAATTTAAGGTTGCATTTCAGCATGCCTACAATCGGTGGATGACAACAGCAGATCACAACTTCACTCCAAGTAAAATAATGAAGCGTCTTTCTCAACTGTATGTGAGTGGATATGTGACGCTTGGAAATAATCCATATCAGCCGAGATGATAATAAAGAGCTTCAAAGTGACTGGAATTCCCCTCAGATGGATGGAACTGAAGACGATGTAATTTATGAGGACATTGATTGTGCCAGTGATGACGAGGATAACAGCGGTAGCAGCAATGAGAATTGCTAATTAGCATTTTAAAAAATGTTACTAGCGCTGTAGTATAAAAAAGTGCAAGGAGTGAAATAAAGGTGCAGCAATACTTCTATAAAATAATATTTTTCCAGTTTGTAATGTAAATCGTGTAATTAAATACAGAAGTAAAAAATTATTCCGTATATAACGCGCATCCGGTGTTTATTTCCTAAATTTTTTAAAATAAAGTGTGCGTTATACACGAGTAAATACGGTATGTCCGATCTGGCGATCTAGGATCGGGGGAAATTTTTGCCAACTGGGGAGATTCTGCAGAAAAAATATGCAATTGATCTTGATTTTAACAATGAAGTACATAATTCTCTGAGATAGAAAAAATTTCTCTACAAATAAAAAGATCCGTATGGTGACCTTCACAAAATCGAACTCGGGATAATATATACCTTATATACTCGTGTGTAAGTTGAGAAAGTTTTGAAAAATAAAAAAAATTCTATACCTACGGTAATACAGAATTTATGTAAGCCTATAACATATTGTAAAATTTTGGGGAAATTTTCATATGGATTCGGGGAAATGTTCGGAGCCACAACATTGTTAATGAAATTTAAGGCAATTAATAGGTCACTGTCACATTTTTGATATAATTTAGACAACGATAATAGCCCGGGAGGCAGATGAACAGACCATTGCCTTATCCAGTTGAGGGCTGAAATTCCAGAATTAGACAGAACTCAATTCACATATTAAAATGCAACTGGTCTGCCTGCAATTTCCTGCAACCAAAGATATGAAAAATAGAAGACTGGGAGCAAGAAAACACAATGGTAAACCTACCAGTCAGCCACTAAAATCAGGTTTGCAGGTGTTTACCACCAAGATATGAGTTGACAAACTCGTTGCATTTTAATATGCAAATCGCGTTTTAACTGATCCTGGAATTTCATCCATCAACTCGATGAGGTGATGGTTTGTGCAGCCACCTTCCGGTCCATAAAGTGTATGTAAATATATTCTGTAATGTAAATAAAGAAGTTATGAAACCTAATACACATAACGAATTTTTCAAAAGTTTTGCCTTAGAAGCAGGGCTGCGGAGTCTGACCCATTTTTGAGCGAAAGAGTCGGAGTCGGATCTGTTAAAATTCCCGGAGTCGGAGTCATCCATTTTACAAGCAAGTCTGCATTGTCGGAGTCTGATCTGTTAAAATTCCCACCGACTCCACAGCTCTGTGTAGAAGACTAGTCTCTGTCTTTTCAAGCTGCGATTGTTTCAAGGCTATGAATATATGTAATTCTATATATTCTTCATATAATTCTATCATGGTCATGATGACTTCACGGTGTACTACCCACCTAGTTGGACAAACTTTTCGTAGTTTTTGTTTATTAATTTCCGGAGTATGTTTGTCAATATTGTTAAGGAGGAGGTCTTGTCTCTTAGGAGTATTAAAAAAATTGTGTGTCATTTCAATTATGCCAGTAGACCAGGAGTCGGCAGCACAGACAATCACCTCATGGAGTTGGAGGCTGAAATTCCAATATTAGTTAAAAATCGATTCACATATTAAAACGCAATTGGTCTGCCAAGTCATATCTTGATGGAAAACACCTGAAAACCCGATTTTTGCAGCTGACTCGAGGGTTTGCCATTGTGTTTTCCTGCTCCCAGTCCTTCATGTTTTTATACCTTTAGGTGCAGGAAAACACAATAATAAACCTACGAGTCAGCTGCAAAAATCGGGTTTTCAGGTGGTTTCCACCAAGATATGCTTTGGCAGACAAGTTGAATTTTAATATGCTAATCGAGCTCTGTCTAATCCTGGAATTTCAGCTTCCAGCTCGATGAGATGATTGTCTGTGCTGACGCCTCCCAGTCTACAATGTAGTTTCTTATTTCTATCACAAATGCAGCATTTCCAATTGCTAAATTTAAACTATGTGAGTCACAATGAACATATAAAGCTTGCAGATATATAGCTGATATACGAGACAGTACACAGCCAAACTCTCCGCTGATTGTACACTTAGGTCGAACCTAGGCCAATGAGATTTGGAAGGAGGCAGATGCTGCCCCCCCCCCACACACACACACACAAACGAACTTTGATCCGTAAATATTTTTCTAGTGTTTCTCACTTTTTATGGAGGGGGCCAGAATGCCTGTCCCCCCCCCCCCCTTCTGGGTGCACCACCATCCATATATGCACATGTAAGAAAATCTAGTAAATATTTTTATAATCATGTGGGTGGGGAATTTTCCGAAAATCTTACTCACCAAGGATCTTTTTCTTTCAACCAGCAAGCAAATTACAACATACAACACTGTTCCTACTGGCTTCGGTACACAGTATTTATAAGCTCCAATATATTCACTCAAAATAAAGAAGTACAGGAGTTGCATTTCGGTGCAAAATAAAATAAGTATTGCTTAGAAGTAGGGATGTACCAGGGCTCAAAATGTACCAGAGCAAACCGGAATGATGTTCCGGTTCGTGAAATTGTAACAAATATTGTCCTGGTTCATGGAATTAATAAAAAATATTATTACAGTTTCATACATATAGCTTACTATGCTCTCTGTAACTTTTTTTCTAATTATTTAGAATTTTGAATGCATTTTTAAAAATTAGTTTTTCTATGGTTAAATATAAATTTGCTATACAGTAAAGTCCTGATTATCTGAGTTAATATGGACCATTCTCACCTCGGATAAACAAAAAACTCGTTTAAACCACATTTACACAAATCGTCACCAACTCAGGAAATATAAATTTTCACTTAACACTAGAAAGACAGGGAATTTTACTCAAATTTTATAAAAATTCACACCAGAATTTTTATTTTAAATTATTAACTTATTTCTTTAACTAGTTTTTTTCTTTATTACCTTCGAAACTAGTTTTATAAAGAAATTTCTGGTTCGAACCGAAATATATTCATTTGGTAGCGGTCAAAATGACCACTCACCGTCTTTCTAGTGTTAATTCATTCATTTTTATGGTACTAGTAACATTTCTTTGATGTACATTTCCGTTACTTTTAAGAAAAACGGAGAATGAAATTGTTTATTTGAAAAAGCCCTTGATAGTTTTTTGTTTGTTGAATGCCAATATTGCTGCAGTATTACGCTACTGTATAGCTACCAATTTCTAAGATTTTTTTCTTCCCTCTAAAACTTACCAGTAAATTTTGCCTAATTCAGTCGCCGAAATCTAACAATTGTCTACGATTAAATATGGCAAAAATTTGTATTCAATTTTAGAGGTAACAAAACCGTACAAATTGTCAGCTATATGATTCTATTAGTGAAATGAAAATTGTAGGTGTAGCCTCTTCTTTCTGCTCAAAGTATTAAATAGTTTTTAAAATCGAACTTATACCTTTGGAATAGATTATTTTCTTCTGGCCATTTTTTCCCCCATTCTGACCAGAAAATCAGAGTTCTAACTTTTTACGGCTGCTCTTTCATCTACACCTAACACTTCATTTGTAATAGCTGTTTCATAATAATGGAAGCTCTCAGTCCATCAGAAGAAAATAACTGGGTTAAAGCAGAAACTCGGTTAAGCGGGACTGTACTGTACTTTAAAAAAAAATTAGTCAACGATAATTTTGAAATAGCGTTTCGGTTCGTGGATTTTTCCATTTCAAGCCTTGGGATGCACCGAATATTCGGTATCTATTCAGTATTCATCCATGTTACTGAATATTCATTCAGTTATGCCGAATATCAAAATATTTGTACAAATCGAATATTTAAAAAAAAATTAAACATTTTCAAAAATCTTACACAACTTTTACTTTTAACTGTCAACTTATAAACATATTCAGAATAATCAGAAACAAAATCATATTTAAATAAAAGAGAATCTTTTTACTTTATTTATTTACTATTTGTAAAGTATCACTTGAGAAAATTAACCATTAATGAGGATTTTCATAGGCATTTATGATCTACCAATGCAAGTTCTTGAGCATTGTCTAGTAAATAATCTGTTTTTTGCTTTTTCACAAAAAGAGTGTTTGTAAACAAAATAGAAAAACGTTCAGAGTTTTGATAATAGACATCAAAAAGCACAATTTTTGTCCAGGAAATCAAAATCACAATTCACTTATAAATACAGTGTATCTCATCTCACTCAAGGTCAAACATGGATTTTTGTTTGTTCCTTTAACAATAATGAAGATATCAAAACTATATTTTCAACAGACTTGCTTAGGATTTCTGTGAAATGTGATATGATAAGAAGTTCTGGATATTGCCACCATTCATATCTAAACAACTATGACCTAGACATTTTTTTATTCAGAATGCAGTTCACAGTAATTATACTGTGTCGCTGGTCAAAATTCAGTCAATTTCAATCATCACATTTAATAGAAACAAAATTAATATGAAACAAATCTCGCTAAAATACCTACATTGTTGATAAAGCTGTGAATGAAAATTTAATTTCAGCTTGTAGTTACATACCTAGTGTTTTTGATTGATTGTATTGTAATTTTGATGGAATAAATGGATTGAAATGTTTGTTGAAAGATTTTAAGAACAGTCTGTTTGTTTACAATCTCTACAAATGATTGCAAACTCCAGTTACTGATCTAGGATGCATTTAAAAACTTCCTTGCTGAATCAAAGGGAGTAGAAAAGTTATTCTTGCTGAGTTGCCACCATTTCCATAGATGGTTTTAAAATTTAACATTTTAATGCCTTTAAACTTTAAAATGTAAAAGTATTCGTCCAGCCGAATATTCGGTTCACCTGTACGCTGAATATGCCAAACATGCACAACATGCCAACCGATGTAAGAAGCGAGTAAAAGAGCATCGATGAAAAATATTATTTTTTTAACCTTTGCCCTTTTTTATAGCCAAGCCCAGGCCGTGATCTGCTTGGTGTGGGAGAGGGGTCTAGTTTGTGTTTAAACAACAATTAAAGGACACTGAATTTTCACATACAGACCTTATGTCTTGGCGTCCTTATGACGTGGAAGACAAAACCAAACCCCTATTCAACTCGTCTCCATCGTGAAAGGCTACTAGTAATTAATTTTGACTTTGGCAGTTTTAGGATTAATTTGTACCAAACTCTGCCGGCTAGGTAGTCCAATGACAATGCAACCGCTGCTGGCACCAGACCCTTTGACGGGTAACGTCTTATTGAAAATCATAGAAATTATTTATTCTTCATTTTCTATATTGATAAATATTAATTTAAAAGTTATATTACCAAAATGCCGGAAAAGAAAAAAGTGTGAAATTATTATAGAAACAGGAGGGTACGGAAAAGAAAAGATAATGAAAAGCAAGCTCATTTTATGAAAAGGTTTATTTTTTGTAATCTTCTGCTAATTAATGTGTGTGTTGAATCTTTTATCAACAACAAAAATGAAAGACTAAAAAAAGTAAATTTCTCTAACTAAAAATATAGTCTTAAATCAATCTATGTAATCAAACTGTTTTTTCTGTAAAGGCAGAAGATTTTTCAGAAAATGCTGTCAAAGCTGCAGTTTTGAATCGAATTTTCTAAATTTTAAAAAGAATTTACATTTAAAAAGTAATACATAAATAAATTCTGAATTTTATTTCAAGAAAAAAAAAAATATATGAAAAAAGTAAATTTATATTTACAAATATTTTGCTTCCCGGCCATCATAATATTTTTTTTTTTTTTTTTTTTTTTTTTTTTTTTTACAAAATATATAGTTAAAGAAATTTGTCAAAATTTAAAAGAAGCATAAAAATATTCGGTACTTTTCGGTTAGGTGGGTGCCAGTGTTATATATACATATAGATACATGTATGTATATATGCATATATATTTATATATAGTATATATACAATATGTGTATATGTATATTTACATATATGTGTGTATATAAATATGTATATACATATAACACTGGCGCCGACTAACCGAAAACTACCAAATATTCTGTTCATTTTTTATTTTAAATTGATTTTTTTCCCATATGTAGATATACAAGGTAGCGATGCGGCTTTTCCATCAATGATCGTCACAGTTACGGTTGCTAGCGATGACCTGACGCTATAAGTTGGTTGCGCTGGAAAATTCAGCACCGTAGGATTTTGGAATAATTTCAGGCCATCCTGATTATCAAGAACGTCAACGGTGTACTACAGATGATGCAACATCTCGAGCCGTGGGTTGAAATTCAGCAAAAAAAATTTTTGTTCTTATCACCAGAAATAGAGATTTAACATTTTTTGTGACTTCATATAATTAAACGCGAAAATGTTGAATTCTAGAATATTAAAATTGATTTTTGTTTATACTTTTTCAAGTAAATTTTAAATTTACATAAAAATGCAATAATTTAACTTAATAATGTAACTTAATCACCAATTAAATATTTTAAATTCTATTTAGAATGAACTTTGAATCTAAAAAAATATTTGATTTGGACATTTCTTTCTAACCTACATATATAGAAAGGGAGGGGTCAAAAGCCTATCTCAAAACCTGTCATGGCCTTAAAAATTAGAATCGTACTTCTGTTGAAAACAAAGTTGTATTTACAATCTATCTCATTGGTAAAAAAAATTTAATTTATGAAAGTGGCATTTAAAAATAAGAGTTTGAGAACTTAAAGAGGAGAGTTATTGTAAATATGGTTTAAGAGACAGAAATGAAATCAACTTACTGTTTCTTCTCATTTTTTTCAGAGTAACAATCCGGGCAAAACGCCCTAGTGAACGGCCACTTTCCAATGAAATCAATGAAAAAGGCTCTATCCACCAGAGATTTTCACCAGGCTAATTGCTTTTAATGTATGAATATTATTTTTCAATCACGTCAGGTAACAGCAGATTTAAGCTCTCAGCCTCTTCTGTTCATCTTCAGAGAGGGAACTTAATCTTTTCTACAATACCATGAAAGCTTCAACTACTTCTTGGCTTTAGATGAACTGCAACACAATCTTCCAAAACTATGATATCCTATTAGGGAGAGAGAGAGAGATAAATTAATGATCAATTTAACACCTTGGGGATGAGCATCACATATACGTGACTCATAAATTGCTCAGAATCCTTGATTATTCCCACCAGTTATTTTTTATTGTAAATTTTGCTTTATTTTGTCAGGGCATTTTCTCAATTCAATTAGGCAAAATTTTCTGTTTTGAAAAACCGGTGATAACCCAGATAGCATGAACATTAGCAGCAAGTTAGATTTTTTCTGACATTATCTTGTTGTGACAAATTTGAATTGAGAAATTCACAGTAAATCTTCCGCAGGGTATACCATCACCCACTTACATGAGTAGTTTGTTGTGAAACTGATGGCAAGACAGCCTTTAATTCACAAAAGTGACGAAAGCAAAAATCCCTCTGTTGAGAGAATAGATAATTAGCAGATACACAGAAATTTTATTCGTTTGGCACTGCTTTTATTAAACGCTATACTTATCAAATACCAAAAAAGGATTGAATTGAAATGTACAAATATTACCCTAACTTATTTATGGTGGTAAAAACAATGCATGTACCTTAACGGTGTGTATGTATCAGTAGATCTGGTCAGGTCTATGGACCCCTTCGAAGGGGTTAAACTTAACAGTTCTAAACAGTTGATGTGGCATGGAAAGATTATTACTTAGCAGTAAGTTTGAAGTATTTTTGATTACTTCTTTGCTGTTATTTTGCAATAACTTGGATACAGCATGAATTTAATTTGCACGATAAGTTAGCTGCAAGTTCAAAGTGTGGTGACTTCGGCGTTTGCGTTAACTTGCTGCAGTTGTGTTATGAAATTTCAGTCTTGTCATGCTGAGCTTGCTGCAACTTTGCAAGTTTTCAAAGCAAGACTTCTGCAAACTAAAAATGCTATGTGGGAAAAGATTAAAAATTCTGTAAAAGACATTCCTCGTAAAGGGGTTAAATATACAATAGTTATGTCAAACCCTTACCGTAGAATGGTATGCAAACATTGCATCGCATAGTTATAATAAGTCTACTAGATGAATTACTTACCCATAGTCAGGCAACATCACAATTTTTTTTGCATTACTGTAACTAAAATTCAGCCTCCTATAAGTATTTAAAAGTTAATCAAATAAAAATTGGGAGTAAAAAAAAAATAATCTGCCTATTATATGAAAGTCATCTCACTATACATTCAGGCTGTAACTTCTTAGAAATGCTACATAAAATTCAAATACAAATAAAAGCAAGTATTGTTGAAATAGTAAGAATACACATGCATTTTTCCCACGTTTCATAGCTCGTGCATCAGCTTGGATTACACATATAAAATTTGACCACTCATAAAAGTAAAAAACACTGACGATACATATGCAATAGCATTTATCAGGGACATACTCAAGAAGAAGGGAACTGAGAGGCTACAGTAGCCTTACCTCCCTCCCCCTCAAAATCTGTATTTTTTACATAATTTTATACACAAGACCATTTCCCAGCTCAGCTCTCCACTTTCTCGGAACAAAATCCTAGATATCCTACTGACATTTTTGTGTATTAGAATTCTGAAGCATGGAGAGAATTGCGACCCGTCCCTTAATCTCTGAGAAAAGTATGAAGTTTTTTAAAAAGCACTGAGAGGTGAAAAAAATATAAAAGGTTGTTAATGATTGCGATTAAACTGATTATTGCAATTACATCCACCTCATTTTTAGCCGTTTATTCCCTAACACTGCTTACCATATCCACTGAAAACATGTAGTTTTGTAAGTTATTGATATTTAACAACAATAAAAGAGTTCAACTCAAGAACATAACTTATATTTTGGTGTGGGGGTTAGCTTTCAGTTACAACGACTTTCTTTTAAATAAAAGTACATGAATACATATTTTCACAGATGTGCTTTTGATACCTGTAAAATTCGATGATAAGTCTTTTATTTTCAAAGAACCAACTTTTTTTGAAAAAGTTATGCACTTTTCATTCCTTCTCCACCCTAAAAAAATCTTGTGTATATGTCATTGATCAGAAGATATATCCTACCTCTAATATATGTTAATATTACTCTACATATGATTACAAGTTTTTTAATCATAATATTAAATTCGTAAAATTACACTGAGCAAAAGCAGTAGAAGTAACAGGATCATATCTAACACGAAAAATTTTTTAATATTGACGTAACCAAAAAAAAAAAAAAAATTATACGAGATACCAAATAAAAACTAGTCTGAAAGAAAATGAAACAGAAAAAATATACAAAACACTTACTCAGTATATGTTTCTCCGTTTATATTTATTTTTCCATACGCTAGACGATAACAACAATACACGTTTTGCAAAAAATGACACTTCACACTTCGGCATTTTCTTTAAAAAAAAGTTGTGCAGAAGCACTTGACAATCGCATAATGTGCGAAAAAGAAGCCAATGTGGTAAGCCTGAATTCACTCAAAAGATGCCAAGAATATGTGCAGTCGAGTGCGCAGTTGGCACAATTTGTGTTCTACCTTTTTTGCGTCATATCAAAATGCCCTATAGCGTCTAGAATATATTGTGTGGAAATCGGCTATCCTAGTACTACTTAAAAAAGTGCTAAAATATTGGATCCCATAAATGTCAAACGATGCTGAAATCCAAAGAGTCGATCGCAGCTACATCTGCAGGATATTTTCTAAAACTCTAAGACACTGTTATAATACAATTTTTACATTGAAATTTGAAAATATAAAGCAGATGTCGCTGCGATCGTCTCATTAGATTTCAGCATCATTGCACATTTAAGGGATACAGTTTTTAGCGCTGTTTGGATCATAGATTATCCAAGATAGGACACTCCCATAGAGCGTAATGGTAATGCGATTGCGATCGTAGCGCCTTTAGTGACAATGGGGAAGAAACTCCCCATCCTTGTAAAATTTTTATCATTGAGCATCTACCTTATTGTAATCTTTCTTTTTTTAATGTTTCATGTTTACGTTTTCAATAGAATCTTACACCAATACATGAACATAGAATAGATATTCTATTTTATATATAGCTATCTATTCTATGTTCATGCACGGATATATGATTTTTTTTTTTTTTTTTTTTTTTTTTTTTACATGATGAGTAAACGATATAAGTGCAACGAAAAACAGAGTAAAAATTTCGTCTTGAATGCTATATATGAAGTAAATATGATATAATTGGATTTAAAGCTACATAAAGCAACGGTGTAATATAAAAATATACGAAGTATTGCACTCTACAAATCCCAGAAATTTTCATAAATATTCTCATTCGGTAGCAAAATTTTTATAGCCGATGTTTTATTAATTTATGAAGTTTAACGTATTAAACAATTGTTACAATAATCTTTTAAAATTTACGCATTTTCACTTTCTTACAGATAAAATAAAAATATTCTTTTTAATGTAAATAACGTACAATCAACTCAGTAATATTTATAATATTAACATATAAAAAATAATAATAAAATTACAGATGGGGAAAAATTCATTTCGGCAAATTTTTAGAATTATATAAATCTAACGGTTAAAAATAAATAGAGGTACTGACATGACGCTCAATAAAGTTTTATTCGATATGAATAAATTAACACAATACCTCAATTTGATTGTTTTATAATTTAATCTCACAAACTTACATATTTACGTTATTAACAGAATTTTCTAGATTTTTTTCTTTTATATTATTACTCTGATTATCATTTTGTAAGTTAAAGACGACCATACAAGTACGGTAAAAAAAAAAAAAAAAAAAAAAAAAAAAAAAAAAAAAAAAAGCAGCTAAATAAATAAAGCAAGCATGAATAGAATATCGTCTGACACCTGCTTCGTTTTAGGAAAGAATAGATATTAAAAGAATAGAGGGTAAACATATTTCTTCAACATAGATAAATTTCGGAGGCTTGTTAATGGAGGATATTCCAAATATGGGTTCGAGGCTGAAAAAAGTCACGTGATACCGGTAATTTATCCAAGGAACTTCTAACTGATAAGAAGGGAAGATACTACTACTTTACCTCATGAACCGTTTCATTGGCTAGCGTGGGTTTACATTACACGTCTACGGAGCCTTCCCTTCTTTACGATAGAAGTTTTTACCTTGACCACGTGATCAAAATGTAGATGGAATATCCTCCATTCTTCTCCCTTGTCGGTACTGACGCTAGTACTGTTGCCATTACAGATTTTACCGTAAATGTCCCATCTTGGTTTGGATAGCAGATTTCCACACTATTTATTCTAGGCTCTGTAACACGGGTTGATAACCCCTGCTTTAAAAGATGTTTGTAAACCCAAACGAAGCATTTGTTCTTGGTTTATTTTGCGTTTTTTTTTAAATTTTCGTATAGGGGTGACAGGGGAGGGCTGACCCATTTTTTACAAAATTGTTTTTTATTTTTTAAATATTGAACCTAGAATAAAGTTTAAGGTATCATTTTATTCGTTATACAATCAGTTATCAAAATAAAATTGGCACATAAGTGTAATATATAAGAAACATGAAAAATGATTGATTTTAATCATTAGAAAATAATGGGTCAAGGCTCCCCACATATGGGAGGCTTGACCCACTTTATTTTATATTGAAATATATGTTAAGGGAAACAAAATCAGTTTGAAAAAAAGGTAGAATAACTTTATGCTACATGGTTTCATTATTATTGAAAATTATTTGGGAAAACGTGATGGGTGAACAAACCTGCTTAGACGGAATTCAAGGCACAGGAGAAAAATTCCCTTTTAAACACCCACTTTTTGTGATACTCTATCTGGAAACACTAGTTGCCACATACTTTGGCTTCATCTCAAATTGTGTTCATCTTGTTAAAATTTGTGTACATACCTTCCTAAAGCGTTTTGGTCAATGTAGAGGTATTTTTCAGAGGCATGAACACTTAACATTTGTTAAAGCTGCTACTTTCATCCTTTTTAGTCTTTTCCATTCTTTCTATTTACCTACTATGGGTACTATTTAAATGAAATAAAAGTTCCTATCAACCTTCGCATTTGTATTTTAATAAATTTTTTCTTGCTTTTATAGCAATTCTTCACATCTTCCTTTAATCAATTTTTTACATTTTCTTTTCTAGCACTCCATTCTACTGTAGCTTTACAGAATAAATTTATATTATTTTAGAAATGTAACCATTAACCCTTCGTTATGTGCAGTGTATAATAAAAAGATTTACAAACACACTTAATCAAGGGAGCTTTGACCATGGTCAACCCTACCTCACATTGATTGAGTCAAGCCTCCCCACATACCACTTTTTAAAGAATAGCACATAGTTATGTTTAGCCTAATTTACTGTACGATATTTATGCCTGGAATGAAAGCTCAATATTTCTGCAATACTTAAAACCTACTTATTTAAATTTCTATGATATATTTCCTCTGAGAAAATCTTACAAAATATTTCTAAAAAATACACTTTTTAAGCTGAAAACTCTTCCTAATTGATTTTTCCACACCTGTTTCAATTATCTGCATGAAACAAAGACATGAACATTTAAAGCTTTGGTTGCCAACTATTGGCAAAACTCTGAAATTCTTTTAAATATGAAAACTGAAGGGTGGGTCAAGCCTCCACTATGGTCAACCCTCCCCAGTCTGCCCTATCTATATTTTTTTATTTCATTTTATTTGTGTACGATTCAGTTGTCCAAAAACAAATTTAAAAGGAAAAGCAACACGTCTTAATTTTTAATCACAAAATTTTTAATCACAATTGATCCAAAAGTTACCATTCGGCTGCAAAATGCGTCTTATACCATAGCTTATGCATGAAATAAACTTAGCAAACAGCACACTGCGAAAAAGTGCTTTTTCTTTTTCCTTTTTTTTTTCAAACATGGTTCGTATATGATGTGGAAAGTCCAAACTTATGTTTCAATTAACCTTGTTACATGTATTTTTAATAAGTTTTAATTTTGTACATTTGTAACTAAAAAATTTCAAATTTTAGTTATTTTAAACAAAAGAATATCTTTTTTTATGAGGTTGATGCAGAAGAATGTTTTTTTTTTCTTTCTTTAAGTGGACTTTCTTTCAATCAAACACCAGTAACTAAGTCGCACGTAATCCCCAACATTTTTTACTCCTCGCATGCCTACAGAAGAGGAATGTATCAACGATTTTCCGGTATAGAACGGGATCTTGACTTTACAAGACGAAAATGTATAAAAATTTAAAAAAACATACATAGATATAAAACCCCAATTATTTTTAAAAAATATTATTCGAATATTGCGCACAAGACTGAAAAACATAAATTACAACACTATTTAAAATTACAGTTACCAAATCTTTTTATTCACTAGTTACTCATTTTTGGGTTTCACCTGCTTTTCCCACTTTTTCGATACATTTTCTTCTACAAAGAAGGCTAGACGGTATATAATGGAAAAAAACAAATACGGTTCCTCGCGCTTTTCAACTTATAGAATAGCTCTACAGTTGATAAACTTTGGGGAAAATACATACAATTTTCCCCTATGTCCTGGGAAATTCGCCGTTTCGGCAACGGGCCGTCTACATTTGGAAATAGCAAACAATATAGCAATTACCCTCATAGCATGCATGGTCACGGTGACGTCGTTGTGACGTCACTGTAAGTCACTGTGGTCACGTCACATCTGTGACCAAAATGCCACCACTCAGTGATGTCACATTGTGACTGAGATGTGAACTTCTTAGAAAACTTTAAAAAAGTACAAAAATTATTAAAAACATGTTATTTACTGTAAAAAATATTTTTCTGCCGGATTTAAATTTTTTTTAAACCGTGGTCCAAGTTGCCTCTGTGCCTCTAACCAAAACTTTTTATTTTAATATAACATAAAATGTAATTAATTCATCAGCGACACAAAAAGATTTCCTAATTATGCGAATTTCATATTATTAAAAAAATGTTTTAGGTAAACATACCTCGACTTATCTTTTATAAAATTTTTTGTAAATGATCATCTGTTATACTAGAAGTTTCTCAAAGAGTAGTCGAAACATTTCTGTGGTTTCAAACTAAAAACTTTCTGTTACAGTTAAGTCTGCAGCTTTTAATGAGCACGCAGAAAGCGTCTTCAAAGTTTAGTCATATATGCATTTCTTGCTTTATGATTTGCATTCAAGTCATATTTTTTTCCTCTTAGTGTTTCACTATTTTAATTACCAATTTTTTTTTTTAATTCTACTTCTTTCAGACGTTTAAAATAAAATTGACATTTTCCGAATACAAAATAAATGTACAAAATTTATGCAAAGCCCATGACATAATTAATTATTCATATTTCATTTTTTGTTTTCAATGTATATCTTTAAAAATTATTTTACAAGATGTTTTATTCTACAGAAAATTAATATTAAGAGAATGACAGATTGACAAAGAAAAACTCATCTCTTCTCGATAATCTTGTTGTATTTTTTAAGAAGATATTTTATATATTTTACCTGTGATACAAATTTTACTTTAAAAAAAGGAGCTTCATTATTACCATTAATTTGTACATATTTTGAAAATTTAAGCAATGTTTTATCTAGTAAACTCTAATTATGGATAATATTATTATTATAATTTACATAAATGAAACTTTACAATTCAATAAGACTGATAAAAATAAAAGGTGATATACAATAAAACATTTTCAAACAGAAAATTGAATTAGAGACAATTTGATAAAATTATTACGCATTTAATTTCCTTCCGAGTCTGTTAGAAAAACAAATAAAACCTAAAAACATCTGCTTCAAACTTCGAAACTTAAAAATCCTCTGCACTATTTCAGTTGTTACGACTTACGACTCGACCGCAGAATAACGGATGCAGAATAACGGTAACAGTGAAGCTTTTTAGAATAAACGCGGGAAGTTCTGTGGACACTGGACAGCATAGACGTGTTGACATGGATTTAAAAACTGAAACAAGAACGCTCTCAGGATCCAAGTTAGTTCAGCTAACAAAATATAAACCCGAGAAAATTACGGTAGCTTTGACTTGTTGAAGACGATTCAAGTCATTGCCATCGTACTTATTATCGGATTTAATTGGTTCCCCAAAATCAAAGTATCACGTACAACGTCAATGAAATTAGGTATGTAAAAATATTATTTTCCCTGTTTGCTTTTTTTTTTAATTACAACAATTTTAGTTAGCTTCTGATAAACAAGCTGTAGAACATAAATATTTCATTGCATTTATTTTTTATTTTGTTGAAATATCTAAAATATTATTTTCCCTGTTTGCTTTTTTTTAATTACAATGATTTTAGATATCTTCTAATAAACATGTTATAGAACACAAATATTTCATTACATTTATTTTTTATTTTGTTAAAATATCTAACTTCCTTTTCAACAGCTTTGATCAGATTATTAAAATTAGTGATTTAAATTGCATTTTAATCCGGTTTATTTTCTTATTTAAATATTTGGTTAAAACCACATGGTGTCATAAATATAGAAGTATATGGACAAGTATTATAATCAATCATTAATATAATTAATAAACATTTAAAGATAATTAAATTATTTAAAAAAAAAGACTTTTTATAGAGTAAAATTATTGGCAAACATAATTTTTTAATTTTGTATTAAGTGATGGTCTTAAACAATTTGCATTGCATGTTTTTATTTTTAAAAATTGCATCTGCTCAGAAGAGTAATTTATAAAAAAATAAGACACAACGGAAACGTATACTATTAAAAGAGATCGTAGCTATGTAATGTTAAGGAAAAAAATGATTATTTAATGTATTATTCAATCTGAGAAATGTTTTAAAATCTATAAAGAAATAGTCATAGCGGGTGAAAGCTTTTCAGTTGTTAAACATTCTTATTGAAATGATTTCAAAGTGAACTAGAAGTCTGTTGGCAAATGAAAATATAGAAGTTACGCAATCAGTAAGAGTTTAAATATGATTTTGCTTTAAAAATAACGCGAATACTTGAACGGTATGAATCTAAAATGTAATAAGCATCTTTTATTATTTACTTTTTTTTCTGGATAATTTTATCATTTTATTTCCTGAATGATTTTATCAAGATAAATTTCAAAGTATCGATATTATACACTGTTTATAAACAGCGTGATTAAAATGGATTTCTTATTTATAATTACCATAATCTTGTAAGTAAAATAATAATAATAATAATAAACCTATGTGTGGCTCTATTTTGTGTTTATGGTCTCAATTTTTATACTTTATTTACATTAAAAAGTAGTTAACCATTTGATACTGTGTTCAGTATTTTGTGTTATTGTGTCATATAAAAATAAATATGATTATTTGTATTTCTAATACAATATATACCGATTAGCCGTATATACCGTATATATAGTATATACCGTATATAGCCAATATATACCGTAAAGCGCCGATTATCCGAACAAGTCGGGACCGACCCTAGTTCGGATAAGCAAAAGTTTGGATAAATGGGCAGACAGTTTAAGGGATGTTCCTTACTATTCTAAAACCTTCACACTTTATCTAGGTTTAGGACTGACAGCATCAGTTAGTACTGGAGTGCTTAAAAATTGTTTTTTTTAATTGTTTTTTGTTTACTTTTTTATTATTTAATTTTTTTTCTCTTTTTATCATTTTCTAAACTTCAGAGATTATAATTTAAGCAAAAAATAAATTGGAAGTTAGGAGTTTTTTTTTTTTTTTTTTTTTTTTTTTTAGAGAGAGAGAGAGAAATATTTGGATAATTGGAAATTCGGTTAAAAAGAATTCTTTGAGAGAAATACGCTGTTGGATAATTGGAAATTCGGTTAATTGGAGTTCCGATAATCGGCGTTCTACTGTATTTATAAAACTTTCACCAGACTTTATTCTAAAAATTTCGTAGTAGATTCTAATCTCTTTGTACTATTTATGATAATATCAGAGTTATAGTGGTCATGGCAACATATATCCAGCCAGACAGATCTTTGGTAAAGCATAAAAACTTTCACATTAGACACAAAATACAGTAGCTGCGGTGCTGTGTTTTATAAACAATAAGGTATTGTTTTAAAAAATCATAGATAGTAAGAGTTATTTTTATAATATATAATTTCATAAATAAAAATGTAATTTTGGTAATCAATTATTAAGTTATTTTTTAATAATCAAAAAGTTGTTTTATATATGTATTTTACTTCAAGCAAACCCTGATGTAAAATAAATTAACCCTTTGTATCACCGTTCTATGCATACCCAAAAGTTTTACTTACTTTTACAGTGAGCTTAAAAATACGATTTTATTTATTGCTGCTATCTTCCAACATGACGATTATTGCCGAAATTGTTCTTAGAATTCTCAACATAATGATACTGGTGATACTCAGTCAATTTTCTATACCAAAGCTGTATTTTTCATTTGAGTAGTTTCAAATGGTTATTGCTAAAATGTACTTCGGAAATTTTGTAATGCATGTATGTGGCATAAAAGACGTAAACAATACGTATATAATGACTATATGGCACATGATGAACGTTTCGAGTGTATATATATATGTATATAACGCATGCATAAACTTCACAATGATCTTAGCAATGTCGTTACTGCAATTTTTGCACAATCAAATTTATACGGGCCTCTATAACAAAGAAGTATCCTATTTTCTCTGCCCCAACTTGTTTGAATTACAATCATATATATCTATATATATTATGGTAATCAATATCATAAAACATATAAAATTTAATTACTTAATATCGGCATTTCTTTTTATCTTTCTTTTTTTTTAATTACAAATGTTGTGTAATCGAAAAAATTCAACTTCACCAGTGACTTCGAGATTGTAATGCGTATTAAATGAAATAAATTAATTTCATTCAGTATTTTCCATAGTTTAAAGAATTTAAAAAGTACTGTATATATTATAAGATATTATATTTTTAACACAAATTTTATTTTGATAAAGATTTGATAATTTAAACAATGGTAATTTTAATGCTTTTAACAAATAGTTAATTTTGAAGAAAAAAAAAATGTGATAGATCGATCATTCAGTTGTCTTCAATATTCACATTTATTGCAATAGGAAAGAAAGGTGCAACAAAAATTGAAGTCTGCGGGGCATTGCATTTTGATTCAATAAAATTCTTTTGGTATACCCTTGTTATAGCGGCCCCCAAGTTTTAATTGCGATGTATCACCGAAGTATATTAACGTTATAGATGTAAATGATCTTACAACATGCATAATTATGACTATGTGTGACATGCATACATGTTTACAACTGTACAAGTATGTCATAGTGTGACTTCACAACATTGCCACTAGAGTCACATATTCGTCACAACGTTAATGACAAAATCGTCACAAATCACACGATTTTCACAACATTGTCACAATGTGACTTAAAAGCAGTGTCGCTGTCGTCACAGAATCATCACAGTGTTAAAGACAATTTCGTCACAAATGACACATATTTCACAAATTGATCTCAATGTGACTTTAAAGCATTGTGACATTCGTCACAAAGTTAATACCAAAATAGTCACAAATGACACACTCTTCACAAATTTGTCACACCGTGACTTCACAAAGTCGTCTCTATGTGACGTCACAAAAGAGCTCTAAAACGGCCATAACGACTTCACATTCTAGTCACAATGACTTCACATCGACGGTCACAATGTCACAGCGTGACTTCACAACGACGTCGACGTGACGTCACCATGCCTTACGGGTAGCAATATCTAAATTTACATCATATTTCAATTCTAGCTATGGTTTAGCGGTAGGGGGGGGGGGGGTAATTGTTAAAACCCTTTTTAAAATAATTATATACTGATAAGATGAACGCAAAATTCACTGTGTCGAGATGAATACATGGTGTGTAAAAACAAACGAAAGAAATTAGCATACAACTATATCAAGGCTTCATAAAAGAAACTCATTCTTCTATTCAATATGAATTAAAAAGGGGACAACAGCGGAAAATTAGGTGCTTCACGCTTCACTGCTTCTCGGTGTTTTTCTTTCATGTTGATGTGAAGATTGAAAACGGGGCTCCTATTATGAAGCCTTAAGACATTTAAATTTATTTTGTTTGCTTTTGATTTTCTTTACATCAATTTTTACATGTATTTACTAAAAACTGATTTATGAAGAAACTAGGAGGCATCGGTCCTGAGTAAAAAATGTAGCAGAGATAGTCACCATTGTAATATTGGAAGAATTTTTTAAGTCGGCTTGGTAGTTTGAAAGCAGTGGAGGATATTCCATCTGCGTTTTGATCACGTGATCAAGGTAAAAACGTCTAGCGTAAAGAAGGGAAGGCTCCGTAGACGAGTAATGTAAATCCCCGCTAGCCAATGAAACAGTTCATCAGGCAAAGCAGTAGCATCTTCCCTTCTTATCAGTTAGAAGTTCCCTGGGTAAATTACCGGTATCACGTGACTTTTTTCAGCCTCGAACCCATATTTGGAATATCCTCCATTGTGATTTAAAACATTTTCCACTCAATGGAGGATATTCCAAATATGGGTTCGAGGCTGAAAAAAGTCACGTGATACCGGTAATTTACCCAAAGAATTTCTAACTGATAAGAAGGAAGGCTATTACTGCTTTCCGCATGAACTGTTTCACTGGCTGGCGAGGATTTACATTACGTCCACGGAGCCTTCCCTTCTTTACACTAGAAGTTTTTACCTTGACCACGTGATCATAACGTAGATGGATACTCCATTCACACTTTTAATTTTCGAATAGACGGGTTGCGAGGCTAACGAAAAAGACAGGCTACCGTGGTGCATTCCACGTGTCTTTTTTTACAGACCGCTAGAGTGACGTGCTGCTCTTTTCGCACACCTTCATTGGTGCATTCGAGCATCACGGTCAGTGGTGTAGTCGTAAAAAAAACAGAGGGTATACGTTCTAAGCAGAGGGTATACGCTCAAGGCAGAGGGTATACCCTAGGGTACATATTCAGGCTCGGACTGGCCCGCCGGCCCATCGGCCCGAAGGCCGGTGCGCCCTCGTCCAGGGAAACTTTCGCGCCCTAAGTGCCTAAGCCGTTACAATATTTTTTCACTCATTGTACACGTACATTCTGATTAGCATACTAAATTTCGAGAATTCATTTAGGGATAATTAAAAATTAATAGAGAGACAGACAAGAGAGGTATTTTTTATTATCCTAAAGAAATTAAAGATATATCGTAACAATTTCAGGATCGGAAACCAAAGGGACATCTTTGCATGCGATTGAAAGAGAAAACATGCACCCAACGAGAGCTTTAAGCCATGGCGCCCTGGACGAAATGTTTTTCATCGCTTCTTTGAATGATATCGTTTAGATTTTAACCAAGTATTTTGCATATTTCCAGACCTTTTGCTTTTAGTACCTTGCCCCATCTCCCCCCCCCCTCCCGGTCTCTTATAACCCTGAATGCACATATAATCGTGCCTTTTGAAAAGCAACTTGAGAAAAAAGAAGAGAAATATCAGAATGCAAAAAACTTTTTGGCTCGATTTTGATTGGAAAACATGATATTTCTTTTCGGGGAATACAAAGTTGATAATACTTTTGGATTGCAATCCTACAAGCTGTGGGATCTCGTGGTCAACGTTTTCTCATTCACAAAATCTATCATCATTTTCGGGTAATAATCCTCGCATTATTTAATGACTGATTTTTCACGATTAAATAACTATAAGGATATTCTAGTATGTGTTTTGAAAAAAAAAATTGTTTAATTTAATCAAGCGAAAAATGTTTCATTAAAAAAAGCAGCGACTACTATTTAGAAACTATAATACAGTTTTTGAATAAAATAAACTTTTCAACAGCAAAACAAAGAAACACTTAAATGAAATATTAAAATGTTTTAATAAAAATATTTTTTTAAATGTTTTAATAATAATATTTTTAAAATGTTTTAATAAAAATATTTTTTTAATGTCTTTAAATATTTGTCTTTAATGTCTTTATTTAATGCCTTTTAATGTCTTTATTTATTCTGATTTGTGTTGAATTTCTAAAAAAGTACTGAACTAATTTTGATGATATTTAAATGGGATTAGTAAGAGAGTATACTCTTTCAATTAAAAAAATATCATGTGGTTCGGCTGCGTAGTTTCGTAGTAATCGGTGAACATACATAAAAAATACATAAGCGTCCTCCTCCTTTGTTTGAAGACGGTTAAAAAATACTGGCTACGTGATCCTGCAGTTTGCAAATACAATCCCTGAGGCACTTCTCTCAATTATGGAAACTTAAATACATCCCTTAATTTCTAACAATGATAAAAAAAATTTTAAATCATGTAAAGAGTGTGCTGATAATAATAAATTTATTCAAATATTTTAGCTATTTCACACTAACACAGCGACTTTTTTATGGTGTACTTTTTCTGCAGAAACCTTTTTATAGTGCGATATCAATTCAGCACTTTATGGATGCATAAAGTCCTTTTTTAAGGATACAAAATACCTATTATTTTCACAAGCACGTATTATTTTCATATTCATTATATTTCCTAATTCCAATACCCTATAATATGTGGTACTTTTATAAAAGAATGAAAGAAGGGTGAGATTGAGTTTTCAAAATTTCTATTTCCATACGGAAAGTACATTTTTGTTCTAAACATAAATATTTTTTTAACGAAGTTTGCATACTGAATTTTTCTTGTATGTGGAGCGAAACACCTGCAGATACCACATTTAAAAGTGCTACTTTGTTAATAATATTAATAATAATAAAACAGTAGTAAATGAAAAATAATTACTGTCAGATTCTAACAGAAATTGAATTCATGACAATTCTAACTGGCTTGATAACTAATTCATATTACATTAAATAGATGTGTATAAAAGAATAGGTTGAAGCCCTTGGCAACACCACAGCAACTCTATTTGGCGCCTAGTGCAAAAAACCTTTTTAGCTTTTCTAAAGAACGTCAGTGCATAAATGGTGATAAGTGGGAAAAAATGTGGTTACTCCTTACGAAATCTGCTAAAAATAATCGCAAAAAAATAAGTAGGTACCAATAGACTTGAAATAATATCTACAATTTGTTGTTATGTATACATTCTGTTTCCGAAGCCATCTAATTATTAAAAATTGTGACAACTTTGAATTTTCAAACAATAACACTCATTTTTGCCACCTTATTTGAGTTTCTTGGAAACTCAACAGCCCGGAAAAAGGCATAAGTTTATATGCATTGTTTTAAATCTTGATAGGATTAGAAGAGTTTAAATTTGAGGATGTTAAAGTTAATCCATTTGAGAAACTTAATTTGTATCTTCATAAAAGTTATCCGATTGATTTTTGATTAATTTATTAAAGAGATATACTGAATAGACCTAAACTTATTCCAGATTTTTTTCTATTGAAAAACTATTTTTAATTATGCAAACTATTAATAAAGCCATATTAAAAAAATATATTATGAACAAACCACAATTGTTAAAAACATCGATGTGTACAGTTCATTTGAATAATTAGTTTTCGAGATATAGAGAAATTTTTTCTTTCCATAATTTAAGGGGACCATATTCTGTTATCAAGAAGCCACAGAAAAAAAAAAAAATCTTAGAATCTTACCAGAAATATTTTGTAGGATTTTCTTTGATGTAAAGTAACTTTTTAATAAATTTAGAATTATTGAATAATTTTACTGATGACTAATTGAGTGTTTTCGGTACTTTTTCTTGTAAGATCTAAAATTTATTTTCCGAATTTTAGGGATAAAACCCTAACACATTTTGTTTTATAACTGTATTAAGATTTAAGAAAAGCATATAAACTTTATCAATTTCCTGGGTAGCAAGGAACTAAAATAGGGTGTCAAAAATGGATGTTACAATTTGAAAAATCAACATTCGTGCATTTTTTATATGTAGACAGCCTCCAAAGCAAAAATTTTGAAATTCATTTAATAGTAAATATTATTCCAAAACAATTGTTACCTACATATTTTTCATATGGTCATTTTCAGGAAAATTCGTAGGGGTGATCACTTTTTTTCTCCAAAATTCTATCAGCAAAAGAAGAAAGCCCTAGTCTTGATATCAGTCATCTACTACAAGATATGTTTTCAACTAGCTGGAACTTTTAGATATTACCTGATTTGTTTTAAAAAATTGCGTAGTATTGTGTAGGTTTGATGGAACTCTAAAACTGCACGGAGAATATAGAAAAGTCCTCTATCAAGATACAGATATATCATCAAGTTATTATGAAATTATATCTATCAAGTTAGAGATATATTTTAAGCCGTTATCATTACTTGGTGCTATGCAAGTGTGTCAAATCAAATCTTGTTAAGCCAGATATAAGATAAGCAAATAAAATTGACTGGGAATTCGTTACAATTTTTGCGCCCTCTGAAAATCCAAGGTCTGCGCCCTTTACATTGACCCAGTCCGACCCTGTACATTTCTATAGGTTTCTTGAGAAACAGAGGGTATACGGTGTTCCTTAAAAAAATCCAGAGGGTATACGGCATATACCCTCCACTACATCCCTGATCACGGTCTGTAAAAAAAAAATACGTGGAATGCACCGCCGGTAGCCTGTCTGTTTCGTTAGCCTCGATTTCAGACGAGGCTAACGAGAAAGACAGGCTACCGCGGTGGATCCGATTCTTCTTTTTTTACAGACCGCTGGAGTCATGTGATGCTCGAATGCACCAATGAAGGTGTGCGAAAAGAGCAGCACTTCACTCTTTTCGTTAGCCTCGGATTTCAGACATGTGACATCATGTGCAACTAGAGTTGCAAAAAACCCGTAGTTTTTGAGGGGCGGGAATAAACCCGGGAATTTTGGGGAATAAACGCGGAATTTTGGGGAATATTGGAAATTTTGAAGGAGTTTTGAAGATAAACAAAACCAGTCATTTTCCAATTTGAAATTTTTATTTTAAAGATATTTCAGGGAAGAATGTTCCAAAAATATAGATTTTACTTTATGAATTCACAAAACTTATGATTTTACACACTAAGTCTTAATAATTTATTAGCTTTACAACAATGGCAGCTGTAAATAGGTGAGGATTTGAATGTTTCTTTAAAAAAAGATTTTTTTCAGTTTCTCTTGGTTCGCACATCTCGTTTTCAGGCATACTTTATATTAATTTTCTAACGAGTTGCTTTGTATTTTTGCATTGATTTCTTTTAATTTTGTTCGTTTTCTTTTTTGTTTCGTTGATTTGAAGAACAGAGGTGAAGTTTATATTAATGTCAGGGAAGATGAATCGCTCATTTGCCTCTTTCACTTTTTATTTATCGACGATTAAAATAACAATTTTTTTAATTTATCTTACTTAATATTTCTGGAGCTTAAGCCTGTATTTCGTTAGTTTTCATGCAAACCGTGCTATTTTTTTAAAAAATATGTTATGTTATTAGTTTTGTTTATATTGTCAAAAATTGAAATCAATTAAAAATAATAAATTAAAAAAATTTCAAGCTTAAAACTTTCTCAAAACTCCCGGAAATTTAAAAAATTTCCTTCCCAAAAAACCCGGTTTATTCCCGGGAATAAACCCGGTTTTTTTCACCCTTAGCAACTCTATGTGCAACCCATCTGAGGTTAACGAGAAAGACAGGCTACCACGGTGCACCAATGAAGGTGTGCGAAAAGAGCATCACGTCACTCTAGCGGTCTGTAAAAAAGACATTTGGGATGCACCGCAGTACCTTGTCCTTTTCGTTAGCCTCGTCTGAAATCGCTTCATATGGCGCCCAAATATAAGGCGAATGTGGTGCTCTCTATTTAATTTATTAGACTTATTTGCACTATAATAATAAAAATAAGGAAGATCTAAATTAAACAGAAAGATAACACGTGCTTTTAACGGAAAACGTAGAGTTCTGACGTTCCGTGTGTGCTCCAGATGCAATAGTATCAGACGTTGCTAATAGCAACGTGACGTCGATGCAAGCCGTCTATATTTGAAAAATAGTTCTTAAGAAGCATTGACCTTTAAAAAACCATATCAAATTTCTAGCCCCAACAGAAAAAAAAAATTGAACTTTTTCGTTCTTGCACCCGCTTTCCTACCTTCTTGAGGATAATGATGCAGACATTTAAAAAAATTGCCTATGTTGGAGAAGAGACTGTTAAAAATATCGTAAAAAATTACCTCCGTTTTTAAAGACTATCTATTTTCTGACCAATGAGACCGCTTCATAGGCGTTTATATAGCATGCAGCGTTCTCACTTGTCAGAAAATAGATAGTCTTTAAAAGCAGAGGTAATTTTTCAAGAAATTTTTAACAGTGTGGAGAACGTTCATTGGCTGTCTCTCAGTGTTCAACCGGTTCAAGCAGATGATTGACAGAAGCAGACGAACCGAAAAGAATCGGCGCTACATCAGCACCCCTATTTAAAAAATATTCCAGGAACGATTCTCTTCTTTAAAAGTCTATTTTGTTGGGGATTCAATCGTGACTCAAGCGTTTAAATACACCCTCTGGAGGGGAAAAGTTGTAAGTCCTCTATCAAGAAAATCTTATGCAAGCACATAGCATTATATGCATTTGTATTTTTAACCATTTCGTCTTTCAAGTGAGAATAGTGTTTTCTCTTAGATGACAAGGTAAAAATTATCCATATTCAAACATCTAAATATTTCAAACAAATTTATTATAAATTATTTTTTCAATCACATATTATCATTAGTTAAATGAAAGATTTTCCTGTACCGACTGCTTCGATTAGCGCCCTCTATAGATCTTTTTAATTCCGAGTATTTATTCACAAATTTGTCTCTTTGAAAATTATTTTTCTCTCAATCCATTAAATTTCAAAATTTAACTGACATATTAGACACTCCGAACGAATTTTGTAAATTGTTATTATTGATTCTGAAATATCAACCAATCAGCTAACCAACCAACAAATATAATATTAAATCTTTGAACGGCAACACAACAACATGCAGACGATCGATCGCAGTTTTGTTTGGGGTTCTGTTGCAATGGATCCTACAGACTTGGTTGAAGTTGATTTACAAGTTGAAAAAACAAAAAAATGTTTAGATCGCTGGATGGAAAACTTACCAGAGGAAGCACATTCATTACCTTTGCACTGTTTAGCAATTCCTGGTGAGAATTTTGACTCATTTATTGATATAAATTTCGACCACCCCTTGTAAACATCATGTTTATATGTCTAAAGGGTAAATGCAGGCTGTCTTTAAATATTTATCTGCGCAGATTCGTGGACTGTTTTAATTTGTTGACCGATTACATGAAATTTTATCATAATCATGATGTAATTAAAATCACTTTAGCACATACTTATTGAATGATTTTTTTTTTTTTTTTTTTTTTTTTTTTAGTTGTGGATAAAAAGTCAATTGGGATTAAATTAAATTTTTATTTTATTACGCACTCATAAACAATGATGCATGTTACTCAAGAAAAAGAAAAATCTACTTATGAGTTAATGTTTTTCTCAGTTATATATATATTTATATATATATATATATACACATATAATTTAAATTTAAAATAATTGAATTTAAATTTTGCTTTCCCATAGGCAATGACAGATGAAAGGGAGGGGCTCATGGGGATTAAGCCTTTCTCATTCAAAGTCAAGACAGTTTTTTTTAAACCTAAAATTCTCATGATCTGTTTTAAAAGATGAAAGTAGCATTATTTTCTAAGTACAGTTCATAAAATTGAAAATAAATAAATGTTTTCACTAGGGATTGACCGAATACCGAATAGTTGATTCGGTATTCGGTGATTCGGCTTCTTTTAAGTATTCGGCCGAATAATTGCAAGTATTTTCTTAGAAGTAGAAGAATTATCTTTTACTTAGCAGTAGAATAGGCTAAACAATGAGTTTCAATATTATGTGCATGAGTTCAGAGTTCAGCTGCACTACAAAAAACAAGTCAAAGGCCATTTTTAATTAAAAAAAAAACTTTTTCCTTACTAAAATAGTCTACATAGGTGTGAAATCAAAACAACTGTCTACAACAGAGACAAAAAAAGTAAGGAAGATGCATATCTTTCCCTTATAATTTAATTTTATTTGCTTCTACATTAGTTTTTTTAATTTAAATTTATTTAATGTGTATTTTCTTTAATATACACATCAAATAAGTATATCAGAGTTCTTATCTGTATATCTAAGGTGTATATTAAAGAAAATATACACATCAAAGAAGTATACCCCTATGCCTATCCTATAGCTTTTATAATCATTATATCAAAATCGCTCAAATTTCTTTGCTTCATCACCACAATGTTAAAATATTAATCAAAATATAAACATTCTATCAATAATTTGACAGAAAATAGTTAAATGTACAAATTGATATGACACCTTTTGTATTTTGAGAACATTCCTATTCAATATGTTTATAATTAGATTTAGACAATCAGTAAATCAGCTTAATGACAACATTGTTTCTTTGTATTTGAATGAACTTTTGTTTTTCTGACAATCATTATCTTTAATAATACTCTGTATAGTTTAATACTTTCATAGGTTATTTTTGAGTATTGACTAATAGTGATAAAATAATAAAAAATAAGTAGGGGAGAGTGGTAATGAATGGGCCATGGGGATGAATGAGCCATTAACAAAATATGAAAAAATATTTGCATAAAATTATTTTAGATGCCACCAATAGATGTAGCTATTTATTCTACCAAACTCATCAAATTTTCCATTGTTTGGGAGAAGCCATTATCCTACTGGAGTAGGATGGTCAAGAATCTGATTGAAAAGTAAATTTTTTCCCTTTTCAGTAAAATAAATAAGCGAAAAAATATCTATTATTTCATTGCAGATATGTGTATTAACAAGTCTTTACGTATCTGTAAACTAATTTTAGGATGTATTTAGATGTTATTTGAATTTAATGTACTAAAAAAACCTGAATATATTCCAGAAGTAATAGGTGGGACTGAATGGGCCACTATATCATGGTCATGAATGGGCCACCTTTGCCCTGATCATGAAAATATGGTTTTTCTTTTTTTTTTCTTCTGATTTTCTCTTTAATATGAAACATAACCGGCTGTCATGGATTTAGATTAAATTACTGTCTAGTTAGAATAGGTTTATAGTGATGTCTAAAAAATAATTTGCACATTTTCACGCTAAGAAATATTAGTTATTTATTAGAAACATAAGTTAAATTGTATAAATGATTAAGGTGAACTGTCCAGTTGTTGACCACACCTACCAGTATTTCTTCATTTGATATAAAACTAAACTGTTTGTTTATATTCTGAATCTGATGGGTAGAATAAATAATCCAGAAATTTATACTAAATAGTCAATTAACAGGCAGTTCAACCGTGTTATAAACATGTCGTTTAATATTAATTTTGAAAAATATAAATTTTATTAAATCATAATGTGTATTATCTATTATTTTTATGCATATTTTATGTTGTTTCTTATAATCTCATTATTTTGTCATTTTTCTGCTACAATTATGCGATTTAAAAATATCACTTTTGATGTTTATAAATTTTGATAAGCATTGTGTATTACCAGAGTCAGATAATATAGACGAACACGCGAACGCCGTTCGCAGAAAATGTTCAAAGTTTGTAGACAGTTTTGATTTTTTTTTTTTTTTTTTTTTTACAAATTTCTTTATTAAAAAAAAAAAGAAAAAATTGTCAAGACCCTGGGCGGAGAATTGGTGTGAGGCCCGTCGCAGACTCTTGAGAAGGTCTGCAGATTATTTTTCAACTGGAGGGGTAAAAAAGTTATCTGGAAATTATTTGCCATGTACCATGGTACAGTATTTTTTGGAAGAAGTGCGGCGCTTATGCCGGAACGGCAGGTACAATGCTATTTTTTTTTTCTCCTGCCAGGGCCGGTAGCAGAAACAGGGCAGCACCGAAACAGGTGCTAAAGATTATTTTAGGTTTTGCAGGTTAATTTAACAGATTAAAAATAAATTTTGTGTTAAAAAGTAAATGTTAAATGTTGATCTCTTTTAAATAAAGTTTATTTGGTTGGAAATTTTAGTGAATGTTTCTCCGCGATTTGCAGCAATTTTTTTTACCTTCGAAAGCAGAATTTGGTTTTAATATCTTAGTAAATATTATCCTCTTTTCAATAAAGTCTAATTCAGAAAACTGTATGGGGGTTAGGTAGGAGTTGAGTGCATGTAACATAATGCGAGGGATTGGAAAGAGGACTTTTTCACTTTTGCTGTTAGCGGTGATATAGTACTCGGGAGCGGCACAGCGTTTTTTTGCAGAAAATTTTTAAGGAATTATTTGAGTTCGCAGACAGTTTTACATTTTATCTAAGCCTGTGTATTACTTACTATTTCAGTATGCTTTTGATCATATCATGTCAAGTGCCATTCATGTTGTCATATTTGGTGAATAAAAGAGTAATTCCACATTTTTTCATTGAATTCATTTAGTGGCCCATTCAGCCCCATGGGTGGGGATGAATGGGCCAAATTTCTATATTTTTATTTTCTATTATCGTTCATTATAGACATTTTCTAGTCCAAATTTTATGACATCTTTATATAATCAAATAAGTAAAGTAACTGAAGAGCCAATTCTGAGCCAAAAATAAATATTAGAAAAAATTACAAAAATTGGCCCATTCATTACCACTCTCCCCTAATGTGTTAATGAATTTGTGAGTGGGAAGAAGTCATTAAATTTTTTTGTGTAATTAGATTTATTTTAAGAATAAAAATGTAACTGAATGAAATTACTGATAATTTAATTTCAATTAAAGCTTATTAAAAAAGCTAATATATGCAAAAATGCGTATTAAAAAGTTTCAAGTATTCGGCAAAATTGCTGCTTCGGTCAATCCCTAATTTTCACTACATTCATGCGTCTTGCAAGACATGGAATTTTTTTTAAAAGGAAGATATACAACTGAATGATAATTAATGTACTGATGGTTTTGAATGAAAATTCTAATTTCACCACTGATTATTTTTAAAAAAATTGGTTTCAAATGTAATCTTTTTGTTACAAGACCAAATCCTACATAAATTATCCACAATGCTGCATTTTAAAAATGCTTTGTCAATTTTATTTTATTATTTGCATTTTTTTTTTTTTGTTTTTTGTATGTAATTTAAAAAATAAATGTGTAAGTTTTTTTTTTTCTACAATGATGCATTGCATAAGAAGGTTTCTTATTAAGATTATATACAATAGGCTCCCTCAAATATGCAACCGTAAAATCCACACATCATCACAGAATTAACCAACGAAACTTTTAGCTCAGATGTAGGGTCAAAATTACAGACTTTTTTATTTTTTATATCATTCTGTACTCATTTTAAACTTAATTCTCATTAAGATGACTGAACTCATGCTTTTTCATGGAGGAAGTATAAATTTATTTCTGAAAAAATTCAAGATATTGCTTATATCTTTGGAAATAACAATCTTTTTACCAAATATATTTATGTATTAATCAAGCTTTTTTGGTTATTAAGTCTGGCTAAACCCAAAATAAAACTTCCTTATTTTATTATTTTGATGTGAATTAGTAGGGTACCTTTATGAGGCAAGTTGCATTGAAAAATTCAAGAAAATGTACGGTACACAGGGTTGCAAAAAAGCCGGCTAAAATTTAAAAAAGCCCCGCCGGTGGCTTTTATTGGTTTTAACCGGCTTTTTTTGGCTAAAATTGGCTTTTATACAGTAAAGCACTTTAATTGTATATTACAACTTTTTATATGTTTTTTAATTAGTTTTAAAGACATTTAATTGAGGTGGAAATCAATATAACCCAATTTTTCAATAATGAAGACATTAATATTGAAATAAAAGGCCATACCAATTGCTTTCTCTTGTATACACTGACCTTAACACCCTTTTTTTTCATTTTTACTGCTTTATATAATTAAAAAGAACAATGGTTGCTTAGTTATATATTTTATTAACTAATTTTAAGGGACATTAATATACAAGTCTTATTTTATTTCTCATAAGCACTTATTTAAAATCACCTATAAAGTCATTTAATAAAAACATCATTTCTCTCTATTAAAACAGTATTATGAATAACTGCATTTATTTATGCATGAATATATAATATATGCACTATTTTAAATAGCAACTAGCTTTTCAAAATTTTAATACAACAAGTTTCATTTGGAGAATTTTTTTTAAATTGTTCTCTTTATTTTATGTTACATGTACTAAAAATTTCCTCAAATGTTATATCCTTCCTAATTTCTCTTTCAACATTGTTCATTCTATGATTTTAACCTGTCCGTATGGACATATTTGGAATAAGTTACATAACAGCTTAGTAGTAGAAAAACTTTTTACATATATCATTTTTATAAGTTAGAATATCAATTGCTTATTACTGGGTGTTTGTTCTCAAGTATTATATAAGATAATTTCAGTTATTAAATACATATGTTATTTAGTTTTAATCAATTTTAAAAATAAATATCAGTATGTAGAATGTTTCTATTTTGATGTGTGACATTTTCTTATTCTTTCATATAATATTTAAAATGTGTGGTACGTGTAGAGCTATAATAAAGAATTCCAAACCAATACTTTAGAGTCTAATTTAATGTATTCTTCTGAATATTTATAATTTTTTTTATGATATAATGCCTTCACAGTTGCATTCTAGCAGTTATAAGGACTTATTTATTTGACAAAATTCAATAGAAGTTTTTTTTTTTAGTAGAAAATATTTATAAGTGTATTAAAAATAAATTAATCCAAATTTTATATTAATTATCTATAAACCACCTTTTTGAAAAATAAAAGCCGGCTTTTTTTAAGTGGTTAAAACCAAAAAAAGCCGGCCGGCTTTTTTTTTTGGCCTGGCTAAAAGTCGGCAACCCTGACGGTACATATTTAATTATGCATTATTAATTATTTACTTATAATAATTTAATCATTTTTAAAATCATCTTAATTTTTATTATTTTAGTTATTACTTCACTTAATAATTTTAATGTTCTAATTTATTGTAAGCTTTCATTATAATTTCGATTGCATTATTACATTCAAATTATGTTTAAAAAATGTAAACAAATCAATGGCCAGAAATGAACAAAATTCTAAAATCCGCACAACCTCTGTCTCTGAAACCAAGCAGTGTGGATTTGAGGGAGTCAACTGTACTAACTGTTTTTACACACTTTATTTAACTTAACTTGTTTTTTGTATGTAAAGATGGAATTTTTTACTCGATTTTTCACTCACTTTCTGATAGGCTAGGATTATAAAAATTATGTACTTGTACTTAATTATAAATTAATCAAGGCTGTTCTCAAATCCAAAAGGGCAACTTTATGGCATAAGTTTTAATTTATTTTTGTTCAGAAATGCACGAAACTGTCAGGTGTTGTTGTTCTCAAACTATGTAATCTAGCCGTTTTTTCTCCCCCCTTTTTTTTTCTAACGCAATATAGACCTTTCAGAAAATAGTGTCAAAGTGGGTGTTTTGAACCGAATTTCCATGCAAAAGAAGAATAATCACTCTAGAAAGAGTGAAAAATGTGTTTGTCACGTGATCAAAATCGCTTCTAACTCAATAGATAATTTATTGATCAAAAAATGGAAAACACAGTTTGATTCCAAATTGCTTCCATGGTTAGGCTTTCCAATTTTATATCTTTCCATTAAAAAATGAATTTGTAAATGTGTCAAAACATTTTGTGCTGTTGAGCAGAGCAGTTGAGAACTGCCTTAAGGCATATTTCCGTTAGCCAATCGCAGGGAATAAATCACCACATATTCTTTATGTTTACAAACTGTATATGAGTTTAAAAGCAATGGAATTAATGATGCACCAAATCACTTGCCAAAACACTAAAATGTAGAAAATATAAATAAACAGTGTAATTTTTGTAAAGTCTGCTTCAATGAATTACTAGTTTAATATTTATAAAATTATAGATATGTGGAGAAAACATTTAGAAATCCTGAATAGGCAGTTTCTTTAAATAATGTTTTTTTTTTCTTTTCTGTTACCATATCTTTATCAGACACACACCAAAAATTATAATTTTTCAAAGAAATACACTAGTTTGTTCTTTCTACCAAACACAAATACAAGCAGGGAATTTTCCATATTCGGAATCTATGCCAATTTGACGTCATTTTTAAGATAAACATTGAATACTTATAAAAGAGTGTTTGTTAAAAAACTTATTTTTACTTATACTTATTCAAGTCTGTGATCAATCAAGAAACAAGGAAATTCAGATTATTAGAAAAAAATTAAAACCATCTACTAATTTTCAAAACAGTTAGCTAAAAGTTTATTTGAAATCAGGGATTGACCGAATAGTTGATTCGGTATTCGGTGGTTCTACATGTGAACCGAATATTCGGCTTCGGCTGAATACTTTTAAGTATTCGGCCGAATAATTGCAGATAAGTATTTTCTTAGAAGTAGAAGAATTCTCTTTTACTTAGCAGCAGAATAGGCTAAACAATGAGTTTCAATATTATGTGCATGAGTTCAGAGTTTAGCTGCACTACAAGAGTCAAGTGAAAGGCCATTTTTTATTAAAAAAAAACTTTTTCCTTCCTAAAATAGTCTACATAGGTGCGAAATCAAAACAACTGTCTACAACAGAGAAAAAAAAAAGTAAGGAAGATATGCATCTTTCATTTATCATTTAATTTTATTTACTTCTACATTAGTTTTTTTAATTTAAATTTATATAATGCATATTTTCTTTAATATACACATCAAATAAGTATATCAGAGTTCATATCTGTATATCTAAGGCAGAGTTGCCGGCTTTTAGCCAGGCCAAAAAAAGCCGGCTTTTATTTTTTAAAGTTGGTTTACAGTTAATTCATTTTAAATTTGGATCAATTAATTTTTAATACAGTTATAAATATTTTCTAATAGAAAAAAATATAGATTTCTATTAAATTTTGTCAAATAAATAAGTCTTTATAACTTCTAGAAGGCATTATGTCTGAAAAAAAATATATATATAAACACTGAAAAGAATATAAGTTAGGCTCCAAACTGGTGTTTTGAAATTCTATATTACATAACTCCACATATACTACACATTTTAAAGATTACATTTAATTAATGACAAAATGTAGCACATCAAAATGGAAACATTCTTATGTGTCCATATGGAGAGATTAAGTTATAAATGTTGAAAGAGAAAGGATGTAATATTTGAGGAGAGTGGTACATAAGTGTATAAAAAATAGAGCATTTAAACAAGAAAAACAAAAAAATTCTCTAAATAAAATTTTGAAAAGCTTGTTGCTAAGCATATTCATGCATATGCTATTCATAAAATTTTTAATAGTGAGAAATGGGGTTTTTATTAATATGACTATGTATCATTTTAAATGTTTACTAGAAATAAAATAAGACTTGTATATTAATAGCTCTTAAAATTAATTAAGTAATAAAATATGTAACTAAGTAACCATTGTCCTCTAATTTTATAAAGCAGTAAAAATGAAAACTAGTTGGATGTGCCAATCCCAAAACTTTCTTCTATCTTATACATCTTAATATTTCAAAACCTAGTTACACATGTTAATACTTCAATATTATTAGTTCAATACTATACCAACTTTGATTTTCATCTTAAATTTCTGCTCAAGTCAATTAAACGGCCTAAAAACGAGTCAATCTATATCATGATATTTGTTAAAATTATTAATTTTTCCTTATTCTGTCGTTATCAGCTGTTTGCGAATAGCCGGCATAGCAGGAAGCGAGTTCCCGCCGCTGCATGAGCCGCCGATGCACAATAGAACTACGAAAAATCAAGAAAAGTATACAAAAATCGCTAGCACGGAGCCCCTTTACCGCGCAATATTTCCAAAATCAAGGAGAACCTGTTGGCCAAAGCCAAAAACAAGCACAAACATTTTGGTTCAATTGTATGCATAATTTTATACGCTGTTCGATGGTACAATAATGAAAATGGCACAGAGATCGGAATTATAGTGCCCCCTTCTTTCGGAATTTTTTCAAGTTCAGGGAGGACTTGTTTGCCATAGCCAGAAACATGCACAAAAAATTTGGTTCAATTATATGGATGTACAATATTGAAAATGGTACAGACATCGCAATTATAGTGCCTCCTTCCGGCAGAATTTTTCCAAATTCAGGGAGGACCTTCGTGACATGACCAAAAATAAACACATAAAATTTGGTTCAATTCTATGGTTCAACACTTTTCGGCGGTACAATATTCAAAATGACACAAAAATTGTACAAAAATCGCTATTACAGCACCTCTACGAGCGATTTTTTTACAAATTAAGGGAGGACCTCCTTGCAATAGCCAAGAACTTAAATTTTTTTTTGGTTCAATTCTATGCATAACTTCATACACTTTTCGATGGTGCAATATTCAAAATCGCACAAAAATCGCTATTACAGCACCCCCTAACGGCGAATTTTTTGCAAATTCATGGAGAACCTGCTTGCCATATCCAAAAACTTAAAATAAAAATTTGGTTTAATTCTATGCATAACTTCATACACTTTTGGACGGTACAATATTCAAAATCGCTATTACATCGCCCCCTACCGGTGAATTTTTCCCAAATTCAGGGAGGACCTGCTTGCCATAGCCAAAAACTTAAAATAAAAATTTGGTTCAATTCTATGCATAACTTCATACACTTTTCGATGGTACAATATTAAAAATCGCACAAAAAACGCATTTACAGCGCCCTCTACCGGCGAATTTTTTCCAAATTCAGGGAGGACCTGCTTGTCATATCCAAAAACTTAAACTAAAAATTTGGTTCAATTCTATGCATAACTCCATACACTTTTGGATGGTACAATATTCAAAATCGCACAAAAATTCTTATATCAGCGCCCCCTACCGGCGAATTTTTTCCAAATTCCGGGAGGACCTGCTTGCCATAGCCAAAAACTTATAATAAAATTTTGGTTTAATTCTATACATAACTTCATACACTTTTTGATGGTACAATGGCGACAGACAGACGGACGGACGGACACACAGACAGACAGACATTTTCTATAAACATGTTTTTTGGAATCTCTGACCCCTAAAACATGCAAATCCGTCGAAAACCGGAAGTCGAAAAAAATTTCGATTACAATACTTTCTTCTATTGAAGATAGAAGAAAGTAAAAAATGGCAGTTGGTATGGCCCTTTTAAAATTTAGCTGACATATTAGCAATTCTGACTACTAATCACTACCAAAACCATCTAAGTTTTATTCCAGTATTAATGTCCTCATTATTGAGAAATTGGGTTACTTATTAAACTCTAAATCCATTAAATGTCATTAAAACTAATTAAAAACACTTTAAAATGTGTAGTTTATAATTACAATGCTTTATTGTAAGCCAATTATGGCCAAAAAAGGCCAATTTTGGCCAAAAAAAGCCATTGGCCTGCCTTTTTTTTAATTTTAGCCGGCTTTTTTGCAACCCTGCATATTAAAATAGAAACATTCTTACATATATACTGATATTTACTTTTTAAATTGATTAAAACTAAATAGCTTATATGTATAATATGTATAATTATTATGTATTTAATAACTGAAATTATCTTATATAATACTTGAGCAATAATAAGCAATCGATAATAAGTAATAAGCAATCGATATATAAAAAATACTTATAAAAATGATATGTAAAAAGTTTTTCTGTTATTAAGCTGTTATGTAACTTATTCCAGATATGTCCATACAGACAGATTAAAATCATAGAATGAACAATTTTGAAAGAGAAATTAGGAAGGATATAACATTTGAGGAAATTTTAGTACATGTAAGTGAATAAAATAAAGAGAAAATTGAAAAAAAAAATTATCCAAATAAAACTTGTTGAATTAGAATTTTGAAAAGCTACTTACTATTTAAAATAGTGCATATTCATGCAGAAATTAATGCATATGTTATTCATAATACTGTTTTAATAGAGAGAAATGTTTTTATTAAATGCGTATGTGTGATTTAAAAAAAAAAAAAAAAGATTGTTAAGGTCAGTGTAAACCAGACAAAACAATTGGTATGACCTTTTTTTATTCCAATATTAATGTCTTCATCATTGAAAAATTGGGTTATATTGATTTTTACCTCAATTAAATGTCTTTAAAATTAATTAAAAAACACATAAAAATGTGTCTTTTATAATTAAAATGCTTCACTATATAAAAGCCAATTTTGGCCAAAAAAAGCTGGTTAAAACCAATAAAAGCCACCGGCGTGGCTTTTTTTAATTTTAGCCGGCTTTTTTGCAACCCTGATCTAAGGTGTATATTAAAGGAAATACACACATCAAATAAGTATACCCCTTCCTATAGCTTTTATAACCATTATATCAAAATCGCTCAAATTTCTTATCTTCACCACCATAATGTTAAAATATTAATCAAAATATAAATGTTCTATCAATAATTTGACAGAAAATAGTTAAATGTACAAATTGATATAATACCTTTTGTATTTTGAGAACATTTCTATTCAATATATAATTAGACTTAGACAATCAGTAAATCAGCTTAATGATAACATTGTTTCTTATTATTTGAATGAACTTTTGTTTTTCTGACAATCCTTATCCTTAATCATACCCTGTATAGTTTAATATTTTCATAGGTTATTTTTGGGTATTGACTAGTGATAAAATAATAAAAAATAAGTGATGGGTTAATGAATTTGTGAGTGGAAAGAAGTCATTAAATTTTTTTGTGTAATTAGATTTTAGAATAAAAATGTAACTAAATTAAATTATTGAGAATTTAATTTCAATTAAAGCTTATTAAAAAAGCTAATATATGTAAAAATGCGTATTAAAAAGTTTCAAGTATTCGGTTGCCGAATACCGAAGCTTCGGTATTCGGCAAAATTGCTGCTTCGGTCAATCCCTATTTGAAATTATACTCATTTCTTATTATGTGAAATTTATCTTTAAAATAATTAACATAAGCAATCAGGGATGCATTATAGCGCATCATTTAAGCAAAAATTGAAGAAAGGGAGGCATAATTTTTTTTTAGTGGTTCCTCCAGGGTGCACAATTTTCCCTTAGAAAGATCACAAAATACACATATTTTGTGTTAAATATATTGAATTTGTCACCACTTTTGTGAAAAAAAGACCCAGTCATTTTTTCACAATTATTTTCATATGAAAAATTGTGATACAGTAGACTCCCTCAAATCTGCAAACGCCTAAAATCTGCACATCATTGCAGATGTAAACAATGAAACTTTGAGTTCAGGTGTAGGGCAAAATTACAGAACTTTTTAGTTTTATATCATTCTGTTTGTATTTTAATATGTAATTACTTCTCTATAATATGACTGAATTCATGGTTTTTCATGAAGGAAGTACAATTTATTTCGGAAAAAAAAGATATTGCTGATATCTTTGGTAATCACAATCTTTTTATGTATTAATCGAGATTTTTTGGTTAAGACTGGCTAAACCTGAAATAAAACTTCCTTACTTTATGATTTTAATGTGAATTAATAGGGTACCATTACGAGGCAAGTTTCATTCAATAATTCAAGGAAAATGTATCTTATCTTTATTATGCAGATTTAATTATTTACTTGACCTTTGCTTTTAATAATTTAATCATTTTTAAAATTTTCTTATTTCTTATAATTTTAGTTTTTAACTTTACTTAATTATTTTAATATTTTACTATATGCAAAGATTCTTTATAATTTTGATTGCATTTATCATTCAAATTACTGTTTAAAAAGTGTAAACAAAGCAATGACTAGAAATCCACACAACCTCTGGTCCCAAGTTGTGCGGATTTGAGGGAGTCTACTGTATTATAAAAGTGTGTTTGTTAAAAAACTTATTTTTACTTTTATACTTATTCAAGTCTGTGATCTATCAAGAAACAAGGAAATTAAGATTGTTAGAAAAAAATTAAAACCGTCAAGCTTCAAGCATAACCCATTACGTAAAATTTGTGACAAAACCAAACAGATCATTGAAAAAGGAAAATGGCTGGATTTCATGAAAATTAAATTGAGGTTAAACAAATTAGCTGTCATACCTACACTGGTGTCCAAAATTAAGGACCAATCACAGAATGCTAATTTTCAAGTACGTGAATACTCAAAAGGAAATAATATAATTCGAATAATTACTATCTCTACAGCACAGCTGGTCCATATAACATCTCATTCATGTCACACATGGTCACAAGTGTCACAGTCACTACAGTGAAGCAAAAAAATACGAAATTCCATACATCTCATTATGAGTCTCAAATGATCACTATACGTGACTCCACTGAGACGTCACTGTGACTGCTGCTTTGTGACGAGTCACCGTGTGACTTTACAATATACTAGTTGTATTGTGACACTCACGTGACTGTCATCTGTAGATTCAATTTCAAAGTCATCGAGATCGCTGCATTGTGACAAGTTACCAAATAATGTCACATTAAAGTCACATGACTTTCAGGTGACAGAGAGTCTACTGTGAAGTCACCATTGTGCTCTTTTGTGAAAAGATTTTTTGAAATCATATAAACCAGAGAAAGCAATTGGTATGGCCTTTTATTCCAATATTAATGTACCTTCATTATTGAAAAATTCGGTTATATTGATTTCTTTCTACCTCAATTAAATGTCTTTAAAACTAATTAAAGAACACATAAAAATGTGTCATTTATAATTAAAATGCTTCACTGTATAAAATCCAATTTGGGCCAAAAAAAAGCCGGTTAAAACCAATAAAAGCCACAGGCGTGGCTTTTTTTAATTGTAGCTGGCTTTTTTTGCAACCCTGCTTTTCTCCAGTGTTGCCAATTTAGCAGATTTTTTTATTTAGAAAAAAAAAAACACTGTTTCCGAATAGTAATACATATTTACTTTATTTGATAACAGATTAATTAAGACGAACATTACTAAGCGGAAATAGTGGTAAATATTTGAATTAAAAAAAAAAAAAACTGCTAAATTAGCAACTCTGCAATTCATCTTTGATCTCGCATCCTAAAATTCTTTGTCTCTCACTTTGTGTATGTTTCTACTGTACTAGAGAGAGATGACGGCTTCAGGATGCTGAGATAGGTCATGAAAATTATTATGATTAGAGATGACTATACCTGTTGTTAGTGATGTTTCAAATGTATATTAATATCCCTACTATGTTTTATAATGCATATTATAGACATGTTTCAATCAAATGTATGTTAATATCACTAGTATGTTTTATAATGCATATTATAGGGAGGCAAAAGAAAATTAAGGAGGAAAGAAATACAAATGCAGTTGTATAATTCTTTCATGTTTTCTTTACTTTTTGCTATAACAATATTTTTTACACAAAAATTAATAAGGATAGTGTTTTCTTATATTAAAAATGAAGGACAGATTATAATGGTATTCACTTATCAGGGGTCGATCCAGGTAAAATTTGGGACCTATTTAGGGCCCTTTCACAAAAATAAATTTAATAAAATAGGACCCTTCACAAAAATAAATTTAATAAAATGGGGCCCTTCACAAAATTCCTTTTAATAAAATAAGCTCCCTTCATAACATTCTTTTTCATAAAAACTGTTTTAAAATGTGTAAATTGCAAGTAAAACCAGCTTACGAAAAACAGAAACTTTAGCAAGGGGATTTAAAGAAGTTTTGTCAATAAATTCTTCTTTCGAATTTGAGTAACTGGATTTCAACTTTTGTTACAAAATGTTATTTTTCACAAAAATATAATAAAATTCACAAACATAACTTGTGCTTTTCACAAAATGGGTCCCAATAATAAAAGCCTGAATCAACCGGCCCTGCTCATTATTACAAGTATTAAATATGATTTTAGTAAATGCATTGTTCTTCAACGATTTTATATTGTGTTTTCCTTGTGTTAGAAAAATTAGTCTAGCAGAAAAAATATTTTTTTCATATTACTGGACAGTAAAACCACGTTTGAATCCATATTTATTTTCAAGGGTTTTTTTTAGCCAGTCCTGTAAAAAGAAACAATGAATTAAAGTTTAATACACTTAAATTTTAATCTTGAATACAGTAGAGTCTCTAAAATCCGCGATCTTCTGAAATCCGCTTGCATTTCAAAACGTAAACAATTAAATTCCCAGTTAAGAAGTATTCTTTACAATTTTTATTCCAAATATCAGCGAATTAAAATAAAATTATTTTTAATGTAAATTTATGAGAAAATAGTAATTACACTGGATATTGCGCAAATAAAATGCTTTTATTTCACAGAAACCTACACACAACAAAATGTAAAACAATAGAAATTGATGTGAAGCATAAACAAGCCCACAAAGGTTTTAGTAATGGCACAATCTATCGGCCACTGTGAGAAGCAGCGAATTAATTTATTTTATATTTCATGTGAGGTTGGCATCACTCATTTCATTATTATTTTGCATTTGCTTTGAGTTGTACAGACCAACAGTAAATAATGACTGTTTGCAGAATTCAAAAGAACTTCATCAAGAGAACATGAAAGTTCTCAAGCAAAGAACTATACAAGAAGTATTTAAAAATTGTAGGTACAGATGTCATATTCGCCCCATATTGGCGCGATTTTTTTCGGTTGCCAATTTGGCGAAAACATCAACAGCATAAACAACATAATCCGGGTTACCACATCAAGCACTTTGGCGCAAGTTAAGTACCTGTTGCCTATATGATATTGGCGACAGAAAAAAATCGCGTCAATATGGGGCGAATATGACATCTGTTCCAAATTGTAATAAAAGATAATTTTGGGTATTAAAATTATAATGTACAGGTAAATAAAAGGGATTCAAGTTTTGATTTGCTTAAATTGAATTATTACAAGCTCTTCTTGTAAATGGATCAGGTAAGTTAAACAAAATAAATCATTTAATCCAGAATCTGCAAAACTCTAAAATCCGCACAGCCTCCGGTCCCAAGCTGTGCGGATTTTTGAGACTTTACTGTATACATAAAAAACACAATTTTAGACCATAAACATATATAAATAAAAGCTCTAAAGTTCATTTAGATGATGTCTAGTTCCTGCAACATTATACAAATCGTGTTTAATATGTGATTCCGCTTTATACACAATTTTTGTCCATTCCTTTGAAATGCGTCTTAACCAGATTCCTCTGTATTTATTTAATTTTTAAATAAAAAATAACAAACTAATTTTCTATTGTGGCAAGTTAAAAAAATCTTGATTTGAACAGTTTTATTTATCTTTTGCAATATTTTAAACATATTATATTAATGACGCCAGTAGCAGAAACTGTCCAGCACGGCAGTGGGCACTGCAGATTATTTAAAACCTTGCAGATTAATCCACCAGCTTTAAAGAAAGGCTGGGCTTAAAAAAAATAGCTGATATTTACTTTAAGCCTCTAGATTTATGGTATTTGTTTCATAATTTTATTATATTTTCTTTATAAAGGCAAATTTTTCTTATTTTATGAGATATTGTTGTTTTAGTAGGCTTAGTCTAGCACTGTTGGGTTGCGCATGAATTTTAGTATGCTGCAGATTGACACATAAAATTCTGCTTCTGGGTTAATAACAAGGAAATGTAACTTTCACAAATTTGAAGAATTAATATTTTAGCATAACTTTGCAGGGGCGCTATTTAAGGGGGGCTGGGGGACACGCCCCCCAAGGAATTTGATATTTCAGAAAATTTATCTGTCATTAGGGATGCACCGAATAGTGATTTTGGCCGAATACCGAATATTCGGCACAGGTAAACTGAATACCGAATATTCGGCCTACAGGTAAACTGAATACCGAATATTTGGCCTACCTACAGGTAAACTGAATACCGAATATTTGGCCTACCTACAGGTAAACCGAATACCGAATACTGACTGTTAGACCGAATGCCGAATATTCGTATAGTTATGATATCTTCATTATTGTTAAAATGAAAATCTAAGTTTGACCTGAAGTGAGATGAGATACACTGTATTTTTGATTTTGGCTGATTAAGCGGATTGCGATACTGGTTTCTTGAGCAAAAATGGTCTGTCTTGATGCCTATTATCACATCTGAAAGTTTTCCCCATTTTCTGTAGATACAGGCTTTTTGAGAAAAAGCAAAAGACAGATTATTTACAAGACATTGTTCAGAAACTTCCATTTGTGCATCATTTATTTCTATGCAGGTCATTATTAATGATTATTTTTTTAAGTGACACTTATCAAACAGCAAATAAATAATGTAAAAACATTCTCTTTGATTTAAATATGATTCTGTTTCCAATTATTCTGAATATCTTTATAAATTGACAGTTAAAAATTCTATTAATTGCTTCCCAGCTGTGTCCAAAATGATCAAAGAAAACTCGTTACCCTCAGGGCTAGAATTTTCGAGGTGAATTTCCCCTTTAGTCCGAAATTTAGATTATTTTTCTTTTTTTTAAAAAGGGGGTTAATTCATGTTCTTAATTATTTGAATTTTTTATTTTGTATTATTAGTGTCACATTATATTTACTGCAGTCATTACAACGCTATCAAATCATTTGCTTTATTAAATCATATTATATACAGTATGTTCTTAATAATCTACTCAGCTAATCAACCAGAGTTCTGCACGGATCGGGTTCTACCCTATCCGAACCTGACAAAAGTCGTTAACGCGAAACACAATTCTAGCTTGACAAACTGCAAAATAAACCCGAAATATTCATACCCAAACTCAAAGTGAAAGAAAATAAATCTATGTTTAATTACATTTATGGAAAAGTAGTCTACAAATTTATATCTTATATACAAAAATGAACACATATGCACCCATTAATACTCCGATATATAGCTTTTTCATTTTAAAAATATTCAGATCTTCCTTTTGAAAAATCGGTTCATCCAAAGAGAGACAAAGCATAACCAGAAATGCTTAACGTTAACCTTACACCTAGCAAAAAAAAAATAGCATAAACCTGACTTGATCTGCAACTCGAGTTCGGGTAAAATCAGGTTACCCGACCCGAAACGAAAAAAAGAAGCGTCAACCCGCCTCGATATGTGCAAAGGGTCGTGTCGGTTTTGAAAAAAATTGCTTGCGCGACCCAATGCAGACTAGAAATGAGACTGGCTCAGCGCCCGGGCTCGACACGGGATCGGACTCATTCTTTCTGAAACCTGAAAATTTTATTTATCCATGAATAGGAAAAATTAAAAGAACTTTTTTTTCCCCTTAAAAATTACTTATTCCTTTATTTTTTGATCAGAATGAAGGGAAAACAGATATTGTGTTTTTCTATTTTAGTTATTAGAATAGAATGCTATTTTAAAGAAAATGATTAGTCATATATACAGATTTATGTTTGGCATTGCCGACGACGCACAGTGGGGTATTTCACAAATCTGGGCGGCCAAAATTATTTTTTACTTTTAAACTAATTTAAACGTTTAAAGCAGTAAATAAATGCATTTTTTAAAATAAATATTGTTTAATAACTTAAAAATCATGGATGTTTTGCAACTTCGTACTGATTTTTATTGATCAAAATTAGTATTATAAAATAAATGATATTTATGAAAAACAGTATTATCTCTCTATTCTAAAAAAAAGTAACTACCGCTGTCACCGCCGCCGCCGCCGGTTTTGATTTTTTTGTGACCGGAGGCCTTTCTTCGTTAATATTAACAAAAATAATGCATACAAAAATATGAAAATCGGTGGTTTTATACAGAAATGTTTGATAAACACGCTGATGCAGACAGGTTTTAAATCGAAGAATTATTTTAAGAGTTATTTAATGCTAAAGTTGGACAAAATCGTTCCACTAAAAAAGTTTTATAGCAGCAAAAACTATACATGGCAGTGTAATCATTTTTAGATCATTTTATGCGTTAGAATTTGCCGGAGTGCAGATTGCATTAATTTTTTTATTTTGACTCATTTTTTCAGGTTTTATTTCTATTTTAAATTCAAATTTTCAGCATTTCTAGAGATATTTTTTACAGATTTCAGAAAATTGTACTAATTTAAACTGTTGCCAACTGTATAAAAAGCGCAAGCAATAATGTTTGCTTCAAATGAAAAATTTATTTACACGTGACTATTATAAACAGGAAAGAAACTTTCAAATTAGAATTAAATAATTACGTATAAAAAGCAGAAACTTATTAAAAACTACGTCATAAAAGGTATACACGTGAATTTTAAAAGAGGAAGGATATTGTAAAATAATAAATTCCTTAACATGCGTTAGAAGTCTTAGGAGAAATTACGTCATATTTACGTCACATTATAGTTATTACAAAAAATGAACACAAAATAATATTGCAAAAAAGTTTAAATTTAGAAATTGCGCTAGACATTTATTTGATATTTTGAGAATTAACTTAAAATGTCTCATTTAAAAGAACTTTCTTTTCGCATTGTTAAAAAATACCAGGAGACAAAGACTCTCTTTACTTAATTCCTTTTATATTAGCTTATTTTGAAATGTTGTTACACTTGTATACGTCATCAAGTTATTTTTATTTCGACGTTTTATTTGTGTTTTTATTAATGTTGTACGGATTTATTTGTTCTTTCGTTATTTAAAATAAAAATTACATCAATTTGCATAATTCGGCGAGTGGTTTGGCGATTTATATAATTTGGCGAAATTGGTCGACAGGATAATCAAGTAGTACCGCAGCGGATTTGGCGTTAAAATTCCCCAATCAAAGAGAAATGAATAGAAATTCCTTTATAGGGAGATCGCCACTGTTTTTTAAATTATAATTCAATCTTTCGAAACCTTTTTAAAGCCGATCAAATTGGCGTGCATTTAGAGTCTGCGGTGTCTGGACGGGGGTTGGCGAGCGTAGCTCGTAGGGGGCCGAGCCCCCTAGTAAAATAAATGATAATTATGATAAATAGTATTATAAAATAAATGATAATTATGATAAATAGTGTTATAAAATAAATGATAATCATGATAAATAGTATTATAAAATAAATTATAATCATGATAAATAATATTATAAAATAAATGATAATTATGATAAAAAATGGAATAATGTATTTAATAATTGAATAAATTATAAAAACAGATTATTTATGATAAGAACAATTAATTTGTAAATCCCCAAGGTGGGATCTTTTAATCAGATGATAATTCAGAATCGTACTCTGTTTCTTCATAATCAGAATCCTCTGATGGATCACGAGCTTCAGAAGATTCCATAGGCAGTAACATTTCTAGAGTAAGAGTTTCTTTAAGGAACAATTTTGATTTTTTTTTCTTATCGTGGGTCTCATTCCAGTTAAAACTGGATCTGAACTCAAAAGCAATCTGTTGAGAACATCACGGTTACAAGAAATTCTTGAAAATTTACGCGATAGATTTTGGCGAAATAATCGAAAATGTTTGTTCCGTGTTTCGGCTGCTTCTTCAGACAATTGGCCTATTGGTAGTAAAGCCTTCTCTATCACAATGGGTCCATGGATTAATATTTTATGCATTGTAGGTGACATTGGATATCATTTATACAACCGGACGTAGAGCTCTGCTGTTTTTTCTGTATATTCCTTAAATTTATCAAGGTGAATTTTGTGGCCACTGGATATGGTTTCAAGAATAACTTTAAATCGATATATTAAATTTTCATCAATGCCGGTCATTTCTGCTGCTAGAGATGGGTCAGTAAAGAATCTTCTGCTGGTATTTCCATCATTTGTATTACCATATCCAGGCTTAGGAATATCTACAAGTAAACCTAACTTTGTTTTGAGATTTTCTTGAATGCGCAATTTTGTTTCATTAACGAGAGCATTTTCGTCTTGTGCATTCAATCTCCACTTTTTTATCGGTAGTTTGTAAGCTAAATGCAACAAATTTTCAAATAATCGAATCCTAGCATGCAAAATCGATAGTCCAAATTCTAATGTTTCTGGCTTCACATTTTTCTTTTTAGAGAGATCATTAAAATCTTTCCACAAATGTAGCAACACATTGTCGATTTTGTACTTGTGACTGCGTTACATATTTTTCCATCGACCATAGTAAGTATCATTTTATGTTTTACTAAAAATGTATTTTCCTGTAATGTGATTTTTGAGGGCTGTACAGATTTTAATGCATTTTTTATGTAATTAATCTCATCATTAATAATTTCTGTTGTTTCTTTTACAAATCTTATTCGCATGGGCCGGCAATAACGTGGTGATGAAGGCACGGGATTTTGCCAGATAGTCTTGTTGTTTATACTGCAAATTAGCTGAATTGGAACAAACGAGCTCTGGAATATATGCGCATAGGAAGAGGAATCACTCTCAAATTTTTGTTTGTATTGTGCTTGTTGCGATCCATCTCAGCCCCATTTATATATAAGAATTAATGCATTTCTTTCATCTTCTTTTGAACTTTCCAAAACTTCTTTCAAATAAATGAATAATCGTGTCACTGTTAAATTAAGTAAATCTTGAATACTAATTTCAGCGCAAATTTCAGTAATTTTAAAAGAGTCTTTGTCTGGATAGCAATCAATTTTAGACCGTTGTAGAAGACAAGGGTATACATTTTTTTGATATCGTCTTATAATTTCGTATTGATTCCTTGAAAGGTTAGCTTCGACCATAGACTTCTCATATAACTGGACTCAGAAATAGCAACCCTTTCTTGACGCCGGGATCGCTACCCACCGTCACGTGATGGTGGGCAGAGAAAACGCGCCAAACCGGTTTTTCTCATCTGGTTCCCGCTGAAACTTTCTAGCATCGGCGTTTCTCCCGCATAAATCAAATCCGACAGTTGCCAATAAGGTAATCACCGCCATAAAAGACAACCTTTTGGCGATGAAAGCGGGAAACATGTGTGCCTCAAGTTCTGACCGAAATAACAATGGGATTCGGCCTCTACTTCTTATCTTTACTCTGAGGCTTCGACGAATAATGATAACGCTTGTAAAGGCGATATTTCTGTTTTCTTTTCCGTCTGCTGAGTTCTCAAATATGCTTATATATATTTTGTTGCTCGCATTGGTGAACATGTTAATTCCTTTAGAACATGGGTAGCATCTCTCTTCCCTGAGGTTTCTAACTTTATCTGAGCGGCATGTGTAAGTACTTCCACATCAGTCGAGTATACGTGAAAATTGGCGGTCGCCACTCGCCACGTGGCGATTAAAAAATCGGCCATCGATCGCCACCCTAATCGCCACTCGCCAAATGGCGATAAAAAAAATCTGTTATCGATCGCCAAGTGAAATATAGCTTTTTTCATAGAAATATGCGTCTCTACTTTGATTACATCTAATTAGCAAACTGGTTAATTCTTTTTTCTACCGGATGCAAGCAGATTACAGTAATTTAGCTGTATTTTCAATATTTTGGCTTTTTGCCATTGCCCTTCATCAGTTGGATTATTTTTTCAAGAAGTACAGTTCTATTCTACAAAATATATTAATCAGCTTTGATTCCACATGCATTTCAAATAATTTATTTATTTATTTATTTATTTATTTTCACTGGATGGAAGCAGATTTTAAGGACATTGCAGTATCCTCAATATTTCGACTCCTGCCACATTCTCACCAGTTAGATTATTTTTCTTCAAGAGATACTGTTTAATCCTGCGAAATACATTCACCAGCTTAAATTTCAACTGTATGTAATTTGTGTAGTATGTTAATAGCACATTTACTTATTAAATAAAATCTAAATAACATTTTATTGTGTTTTATTTGATTTTTATTATTATTATTATTGTATACACTAAGCTGTTGGAATTTTGATTTAGTTATTTTTTATATAAAGAAAGTAATAGTAATTTGGTTGATAATTGTGTTTATAAACATATACAAATAATCCAATAATATATTCTAAAAAATTAATATAACAGATTTTGTGGTTTTAAAGTAATTTTCTTGAATTTGACTGCTTCCGTATTCTTATCATGAATAGTTGGCTGGTATAAAACTCTGATTTATAGAAAAATGCGTATATATACAACGATTATAGTTTATCTAGATGTCAAGAAAGTTTGAAACATTATAGTGGCCACTAACTTTAAAAAGTGGCCACTAATGAAACTGAGTCTACCGGCCACTGGCTACTAACTCAATTTCCCAGTTTTCACCTATACAGTCGAGCTCCTCAAACTTTCAGACTTTCTTCGCTTTGACCTGACACTTGATTCAGTGAAAGCTTTTGCTGGCCTTCCTGGTCGATTTACTTTTTTTGAAATTTCTACTGTACCTTCAAGCCATTCCTTATTATTTTTCACAAATTTATCTAACATATAATGGGCTTCGATCCATTTGCTCTTAAACTGAGATTTAAATTGGGAGAAATTGTGCTTGAGGTTTTTAATTTCATCATCGTTAAAATTATCGCTATTAAGAAGGTAATTTTCAAGGAAATTTAATCTATGATTAATGTTTGGCAAATTCTGCTGTTGCATAATGTTTAAAAATTCTTTTCGAGTCATTACTCTGACATTCGAAGGCCCTAAATAAAAATAAATACAAAATATGAACAAAAAAGAATGCATAATAGTTATATGCAATTTAGATAAACATCATTTTATCCCCTATTTTTAAAAAAAATCTCACAATCTTTCACTAACGTTTGACAAAAACATATGGAAAATTGCCTCGACTTATTTTTTAGGTAAACAAATGTTAATAACGAGCAATAAATTATTTCAATTTTGTGAAAAGTGCTAAACAAAAGATAAAAGGGAAGGAATACATTATTTTAAAGCAATTTTTTTTTAAATTATATAAATTTAATTTCAATCAGAATGACTGAAAAATAAACAAATGTGATAACTTTCTAATGAATCATAACAATTTTTTTAATATTAAAATTTATATGATAAATATCAGTTAAAAATCAATATATAGTAATTTTGTATGCCTACTCAGAATTTTGGAAGAGCATATTTATATCGCCTTCATTTTAAAAAGGGGACGAAGGTGGAACTACTTTAAACGAAAACACAAATAGGAGGGTGTATATTTATTGGTACAATAAGTAACTTTACTTGGAAACGTTTGGAAATATAACTAAACCCTTCGTGAATTGGGAAACAAGGGAATAAATAATAGAAAAATATGCGTTATTTTAAATTAATTTTGTAAATACTAAAACTATTTCTTTCTCAATTCAAAGTTAATGATAATAGTGATACATACCTGCCTCGTCACTATCCATAACGATTAGATTTTAAATACTTCCAAAACTAAAGTTATTCACATTCAAAAATAGGAAGTCACAATGAAGAACGATTTGACACTCATACACTTAACGCAACACTCCAGTTTCAACTGATAACAGGAGGTCGTCGTTCTCTTAAAGGAGATAAAAATCGCATCACGTGATTCCCCAATGATTCAGTTTCAACTTATATCCATCCGTTCGATCCTGCGCTGTACTTTATAAAATCGACTTTTGGCCGGACAGATTCTTCAAATACCCCACAGTGGTCAGTGCACTGGTCCTACGATACGGCGCCACGAAAGAGGCGGGAATAATTAATGTGTTTTTAGTTCGATTTTCGTTTGTGGCAGAGGTTATTTTGCTATTGGATTTATTTTTTTTTATTATTATTATTTAGAGATCTAACACAAAGAGAATATTTTCTTCTGTTTATAGTTTGCGGTTTGCGAATAATTTAGATTTCTATTGTACATAACGTACACAAGTCGTAATTGCTCTTTATATGGAAATAACTTTAGTGTTTATTATATCTAGTATGAACTCTGCTGATGCTGAAGCTGTACGCTGCAATTTACGAAGTCACTTTCAGTCGTAAATAAATTTAATTACCATATTATTCCGATAGAAAGCAATCGAACAGTGTTTCTTCTTTTCCTGTAAAAGCACCGGGACATTAAAGTTTTTAATTTAAGATTATTTTCAGGGTCACGCCAATCCCGAAAGATTGTTATGAGGAAGGAATTGGTTATAGCTAAAAATGTGAACATTTTTAGAAAATTGATAAATGTTGTTCCATTATTCGCTAGATAAATAGTAATTTCTACAAATTTCATGCATTTATTCATGAAACACACTTCATTAACATGCCCATAAGATTTTCTTATTAAAAGAAAAAAATATGAAAATCCTTTTAAGTATGAAGTACATTTTTATTTGATATCAAACTTTTCTTTTGATAATATTAAATTTAAATTTTCCTTTAACAGTCATTTCTATGTAAAAAGTAGTTTACAAATGATAATTACATTTGAAATATTTTTTTAAATATTATGCAATTTTTTACTATTGCATATTTTCGGTATCGGGCTCGGCCTCTTATGACACAAAATGTTTCGGGCTCGGGCGGCCTCGGATTTAAAATCGTCGGGCTGGGGCGGGCCGGGCTCTTCTTTAATGCAGACTCTATCTGCTACCAAATGGTTTGCATATTTCTGAATTGTGTGGAATAGATCATAGTCTGAAAAGGAATGCAAAAAATGATTAAGGAAATTTTTTACTCATAGAAAATTATTGGTGAAAATGTCATATCCCTATGAATCACAAAATTTGCAAACTTCTTGATGTGTTGACTGTGTTTATGTGCTGATTATTTTGTGACCGATTGAATTTCACGATTTTTCCCCCCTGACGATTTGACGAAATTCGCGATTTTTTTCTGTGATCGATTCACGAAATTCACAACTTTTTTCCGTAACCATTTGTCAAAATTCACGATATTTTTTGCGACGGTTAACGAAATTCGCGATTCTTTTCTACGATCATTTGTTGAAATTCGTTTTTTTTTTTTTCTCGCAGCCGACTGACAAAATTTGCGATTGCTTTGCGCGATCGTTTGACGAAATTTTTGAATTTTTTGCGCGATTCTTTGACCAAATTCGTGATTTTTATACGATACCTTTGACAAAATTCTCGTTTTTTTCCTTAATAGATATTCGAAATTCGCAATTTTTTTTTTTTTTTTTTTTTTGCACGACTGATGAGCAAATTTGATTTTTTTTTTTTTTTTTTTTGCGACCGAATGTTGAAATCTGCATTTTTCCCCCCCGCAACCGATTGGCAATAATCGCTGTTTGTTTCCACGATCTTTGCAATATTTTTTCACGGTCCTTTTAGGAAACAATATTTTTTCCGTGACTAATTTGTCAAATTGACTATATTTTCCAAGTAAAATTGGTAAAATTTAAGATTTTTTTTCCGCGATCGATTCGCGAGTTGATTCCGCAAAAAAAAGTAAAAAATACTGCGGTCTTCCACGAAAATTAAAAAATGTTCCTGGAAGAATCCCATGATTTTAAAAGACGTTAAGAGGGCAAAATCCCATACGCTGTTTCAAGCCCTTCCCCTCAAATAAAACTTTGCCCCCCCCTTCCAAGAACCTCTTGAAATGGCTCCCCACCCTTGCTGCAAAACCTGCAAAGAAGTCGTCGAAAGGTCAGGGGTAAAAAACTCCATTTTAGACAGATCTGCGTATTAGCAAGTGTAATTATATGTTTTTTTCTTTTTTTGTTTTTTTTTTCAAAGAAACGCTATTTTTTTCCGTTTCCGAAATAATTCTTTTTTTGACAGGTTTCATTTTTACAAGTTTTACAGTAAATGTACCTATGCTCTTCACAGGTTTACTACAGAAAGGATGTTTTAACAGCCTTAGATATACTTGTAAAGTGGAAACTGTCTCTAACGGAATACTGCCTTAAACGAAAAATCTTAGTCAGTATCTTGAAAGTATACCTGCTAAGATGAAAAACTGTTTAAAATGGAATTTTGAATCGGTTCTTTTTTGGAGGGAAGAGGATACCCCCTCCCCCGAACCTCACCCTTGGCTATGCCACTGTCCTCAAAGAAAACTTTGCCCCCCCCCCCCCCCCCCAAGAAAGTTCTGAAATTTCGCCCCTGTAACTTTGATTTGTAAAACATTTTTTATAGGCATAAAATATGAATGAATTACCAAATGTATTTTTACTTTTCAAAATTTTTATAAATAAAAGTGTTTTTTTTTCTTGATTTGAACAGTTTTATTTGTTTTTTGAAATATTTTAATCCCCTTGATATTAGGGTAAGAAAATGTAACTTTCACAAATAAAAATACATATACACTGGTTTCCAAAAATTAAGGAAAAACAACAAAAGCAGCGATTACTCAAAATGTTACAAGTAGATTTTAATAAAACTGAGACACAATTTACAACACATAGTAAGGTATAAAATAACATTAAAAGAAATTACCAGGCGATTGTGGTATTTCAGAAATTAATACAATTATAAAATAAACAAAATAAATGTGTCAGTTTGGTATAGGAAAACTACCCTTAATATGGAGTATGATGACCCCTAGAGGCAATACAGCACATACAGCGAAGTGTGATACTGTCAATTATGCGATCGATAAGTTCGCTGGGAAGTGCGAGCCATTGCTCTTTTAAAGCAGTTGCAAGGGTCCAAGGAAGAGCATTGAGAGCAGAGACACATCTCCCTAAAGCATCCCAATGATGCTCGATGGGATTCAAGTCCAATGATCGCGCTGGCCATTCCATGCGCTGAAGATAATCTTCTAAGATGTGAACCCTGTGCGGTCTAGCGTTATCGTCCTGTAACAGGAAATTATTAACTATTGCACCGGCATAAGGGTGCCCATAATCATCAAGAATGTCATCTCTATAGACGTGAGCATTCACAGTTACACGTGGAAAGACATGGAGGTCTGTACGCCCGCCCAAAGAGATACCATCCCAAACACAGACACTGCCTCCTCCATACCAATCTCTTTTACAAATGTTTGATGGATGATAGCGTGTTCCCTGTACTCTCCAAATCAAACAATGCATACTATTGCTTTGGAGGCTAAACTGAAACTCATTTGTAACGAGAACACGCCTCCATTGATCAGCCGTCCAGTGGACATGTTAACGTGCCCCCTTAAACGTCCCTCCGCAGACATGAGGTGAGCGGCACACAAATATCTGGTCGCATCGCGTAAAGACCACCTACATGAAGCTTTCTACGCACAGTAGACGCTGATACCAACCTTCCAGTGGCTGCAGCAAGGACGGATTTAAGATGAGAGGGGGTTGCTGTTCTATTCCTTCGTACACATAACCGCAAATATCGGTCATCAGTGCTTGTCGTAGCTCTTACTCGTCCTTCGCTGAACCTTCTGGAGGCCAAACCAGTGGTTTGAAATTGTTGCCAAAGCCTATGAGCAACAGGAGGCAGGGGCGTGCCTAGCGGGGGGGGGGGGATGTTGGGGGTGTAACACCCACCCCCCCACACTTATTTGAAAGAGTTGGTAAAATTTAGAATAGTCGGAAAGTTAAGAACACACCCTGTAAAAAGTCCCCTCTCCTGTCGTCAGTATCATTTCAATTCCCTGTTGTCCGTCTTTAAAGGGGAAAAGAAAGAACTTCTCACGGAAGATTGTGTATGATTCTGTGTGGGAGGGAAGGGTTGTCAGAGAGAGAGAGAATCGCGTTTCTGAGAATTAGAGAATTTCGTGAAAGGAAGGGGGAGGAGGGGGGTTGTTGCAATCTCTATTGTTAGTTTTCCCGTGTAGCATCTTTAATTGCTCCCTTCTGCTATGGACTGATTCTTAGAATTTGGTGACCTCTTGGCTCTGGATTTGGCGCTAGTTATTTGAGGTTGCTGCATTTAAAAGATGAAGTCACGGGCACAGAAGGAGAGCGATTTGCAAAAGTTTGTTTTTGTCGCGTGATTGCAGATAATTCAGTGAAAATTTTATGCACACACTCTGATCGCGTACACACACATTTCACAGAAAAAAATATCGCTTTCCCAAGCTCGTGCACAGTCTTACGACACCACGTCATCTATGTCCGGCCACATTTTAGGCTGTCAATCGAAACTTTCAGAAATAGCTGGTACATCTATTTTATATATACTCTGCCTCGCGCATAAAGTGAATTTGTGTGTTTAATATGCGTCCCAAGAAAGCAATATAATAAAATTGTTCTACGACAGTATTCAGGATCTCTATTGTTAGATTAAAAAAATGAGACTGAAGGTAAATAACAATATTCACATTCAATCACAAAATAAAGATAAGGTAAAGCTCCTTACCTTTTAATTGTAGATCGTTCACTTCGAAGCAGGTAAGTTTCTTTAACATATCCAATGAAAAGAAGTTTATTTAATCCAAGATAAAACTGAAATATTCAGCGATGTGTCACCTATAAGAACTGGTGAATTTATTTTATTAAAAGATTGTGTATCCTTTTTGTGTGATATATATTTCAGGAACATTGTGAAGATTCTGATTTTAAACTATATTTTATCTACGCTTATAAATACAAACTGGAGCATACATTTTTGCTCCCTTCTCATTACATTGCAGAAAACACACTGAAGAAATTATAACATACACAAAAGGATTATTGATAAATGATTAAAATAACAAATAAAATGAATCTTAATTATAGATATGAATAAAATACTTAAAGTCATAAATTAAGAAAATAGTTCTTTCATGTGTCACAATAATAGTCATTTAATTTGAATGTTTTGCTTCTTATCCACATATTCACAAACAGGAAGTAATCTTAGTCTTTATTTATGATAGCTAAAGTGTTTTTTTGAATGACAGGAAAAAACAGTTTATCTTGATTAATGATGAGTTTATATAATTTTGAAAGAGATTAGCTTGTCTAACATGATTGATAGTGTTTATTTAATTGTGAAAGAGATTAGTTTTTTATAACATGCCCCCTTAATCTCTTCAGATTGATGAGTCAAACAAGTTCATTGAATTTCTGTGATTCACTAATTCAGGTTTGGGGACTGGTTTAGTTAGTGCATCAGCAATCATATATTTCGATGGGCAGTACTTTAATTCAATTATTCCATCTTCTTTGAGTTGTTTTATGGCATGGAAACGAATGTCAATATGTTTAGTTTTTTTTTGAAAACTTCTCACTTTCAACCATTTTAATACAACTCTGATTGTCTTCATATAAACAAATAGGTTTTGTTTGTGCTAAGTCTAAATCTTCCAGGAGTTTCAATAAATAAATAATTTCTTGCCCTGCACTTGCGGCTGATACATATTCAGCCTCTGCTGATGAAAGAGCAATGAATGACTGTTTTTTAGTTATCCATTGAATTGGATTATTACCTAAGGTAAAAAGGTTACCACTGGTTGATTTTCTTGTACAAGTATCACCTGCCCAGTCAGCATCTGCAAAAGCCTTTAAAATCGGTTCTGCTTTTGTGTCAATGCGCAAGTTTAATTCTTTAGTACAGTTTAAATATCGTATTATTCTTTTAGCTGCCATCCAGTCTTTTTGACGTGGGGATTCATTTCTTCTACTCAATATATTCACAGCAGCAGAAATGTCAGGTCTACTGACAGATGCGATATAAAGCAATGAACCTATTGCCTGTCTGTATTTAACATTATTTGGCAATAAATTGTCATTATCTTCTAATCTATTAAAATTAGGTTCCATCGGTGTACCGACTGGTTTAGCATCCTCTAAATTAAACTTTTTTACTAGTTCTTCGATTTTAGCCTTTTGATTTAATTCGTAACCTTCTGTTGTTTTTTCTATTTTGATTCCTAAATAATAACTTAGTTCGCCTAGATTTTTTAATTCATATTCTCCCTTAAGTTTTTCTATTATATCTTTAATTTCGTCATCTTGTCCTGCAATCAGGATATCATCGACGTAAACAATAATATACGTTTTGCTTTCTCCTTCATTTCTAATATATAAACATGTGTCTGAATTAGACTGTTTAAAATTTAAATCATTTAATGATTTTGTTATGTTTGTGTGCCATGCCCTGGCTGCTTTTTCAAGCCATAAATGGATTTATTAAATCGGTATACTTTGTTTTCCTGATTTGTAATAATATAGCCTTCTGGCTGAGTTATGTAAATTTCCTCATCTATGTTTCCATACAAGAAAGCCGTCTTGATATCGACATGATTAATTTTTAATTTGTGGTAAGCTGCCGCTGCTATGAATGATCTAAGTGTCGTGTATGAAACAACAGGGGCAAAAGTTTCTTCATAGCCTACGCCATATTTTTGATAATATCCCTTTGCCACTAATCTCGCTTTGTATTTCTGTATTCCTTGATCATCATATTTAGTTTTAAAAATCCGTCTGGATCCAATTACTTTTTTACCTAGTGGGGGATCGACTAGTGTCCATGTTTTGTTTTTATTAAGAGAATTTATTTCTTCTTGTGTCGCATTTAACCAGTGTTGTTTTTCTTCTGGGTTTTCAATATTTATTATGTCATTAAAATTTTATGGTTCTTTTATATGTTCTTGTGTTGTCATCAGGGTTGGCAGGTTTTTGACACTTGTCAGTTTTTGACAGTTTAAACTGCGGTTTAAACCGTCATGTCAAAAACCTCAAATACTTACAGTGATCTGTAAAATTTCACATTAAATGTCACACATTAGATGTAATATTTAAAATTCACTATTACTGTAATTGTATAATTAGTATATAGTATTAGTAATAATTACAGGGTTGGCAGGTTTTTGACATGTGTCAGTTTATGTCGGGTTTAAACCATAGTTTAAACCGTCATGTAAAAAACCTCAAATACTAAATTGATCTGTAAAAATTCAAATTAAATGTCACACATGACAACATTACATGTAATATTTTTAATTCACTCTTAATATCAGTAATTAGCACATAGTAAAGTATTATTGTTAAGTATAACTTTTTAACAGGGTAAAAAATTTTTTTTTTTTTTTGTAAAATTGTGTTTTTCTAAAAAAAGTAGACATTAAGCTCACCTGAGCTGTATATTTTTTCTCTTACTTAAAATCTTTTTAATTTTGCTTACTTTTGAGAGCTTAAAGCATTAGCTAGCTTTTTTTATGGGGGAAAAAAAACTTGGAAAAGTGTAGATTTTTTTGTATATATAACAAGATAATGTGCATCAATGTTATTCTAGTCTAGGCAATAACCATTCCATTCAAAATTGAAATTGGATTATTAATTTTAAACATTTACAAAATATGAGAAGTAATTAAAAAAAAAAAAAGCTTAAAGTCAAAATCTTTTTAAAACATGCTTTCTTTCAATGTATAAAAATGTTTTCGATTTTAAAACTGAACAAAATTGGCTCGGTCATCTAAAAGAAAATTCCTGTAAGCCCATATTGAAAAAGTGCATAATAGAAGGGATCAAATCATGAAACCATACCATTGTTTGGCTTATACTTTGCATCCCAACCGTCAGGGGCAAGGGTTGACTGCTGTATCAGTTGATTCAGCTCGCGCTTGAGCTACGGAGCGAGTTTATGGATGCTTACCCATACTGATTGTGTATGAAGCTAAAGAATCCCCTTTCCAGTCTTCCTATTTCAGTGCTATAGGGAGGAATCCATTGTTTGGTGGAAAGGTATCACTAAATGCAACAGCTTTTTGAGCCTGCTTCAAAACTTGCTCATCTAGCAATGCTTTTGCTATCAAGTCCTACTAGCTCAGCATCAATTAAGAGACAGACTATTTTCTAACGCTTCATACACTCTAAACTCAAAAATCTTTTGGGTGTAAATAAATGTGCTAAACACGTGGTGTGCTGCAGCATGCTGCGGGATAAAATTGATCCGGATTATTTAATTGTATAAAATTATTTTCTTCTGGTTGAAAAATTAAAAAAAAAAAAAATATTTTATTGCAATTACTATATTTTTTAAATTATTAAATTTCAATAAAAGATCACATAAATCATTGACTTATTTAATGTTTATCTATTGTTAAAATGTTTTAGCGTGTTACATGTATTTGGCAGTTTTCGACGGTTTAAACCAGTTTTCGACAGTTTAAATCAGTTTATGGCAGTCTAAACCAGTTTTTGACGCTTGTCATGTCAAAAACCCAACCCTGGTTGTCATGTAAACGAATCTGTCTGGAGGGATTCCTTTATTTGATCTATCTGACCGTCTTGGTTCCGGTGTTAATTGTTTTGACTCACTTGGTGTGTCTTCAGTGTTTGTCACTTCAATTTCTACTAAGTTTTTGTTCTGTGATTTGTCATTTTCATCGGATTGTTTTTCTCTCAAATTTAACTGTTTTTCTACCTTTTCTTGTGTATTTTTGTTTTCTAGAAATTTAACAGTTCTTGCGATTATTATTTCTTTACCACTTGTGTAGATGCGGTACCCTTTGGAGCGATTGTCGTAACCGACAAAAATGCCTTCAACTACCTTATCATCTAATTTATGTCGTTTATTTTTGTTAATATATGCAAAGGCTTTACAGCCGAACACTTTAAGATAATGTAAATTTGGCGGTCGTTCATTCCAAAGCTCAAACGGGGACTTTTCATTAGCTTTCGCTGGCAAGCGGTTTTGCAGGTGATTCGCCGTACAAATAGCTTCACCCCAGAATTTTTGAGGCAAGTTTGCTTCGCTAAGCAAAGCTCTCGTCATTTCGATTAAAGATCTATTTTTGCGTTCGGCTACGCCATTTTGGCTCGGAGAGTACGGAACAGTGTATTGGTGCTTTATGCTGTTTTTTATGAGATAGTTATCCACCAAATCATTGTTAAATTCCCCTCCATTGTCTGTTCTTATACTTTTCGGCTTTTCGCCAAATTTATTACTAACTAAGGCAACAAATTCCTTAAGTTTTTCATAAACTTCTGATTTCTTTGATAATAAATACAGAATTGTAAATCTTGAGTAATCATCTATAAATGTTAAGAAATATGTTTTTCCCCTATTGTTGGTACTTGGAAAGGCCCACATACATCAGAGTGTATCAACGCTAATCGTTTAGTGGCTCTATAATCTGCTAATTTTGGGTAAGGTGCATCTGTTAGCTTTGTTTTGATACAAGTTTCACAAGTTGTGTCATGTATACACTTATTTATTTGTATTCCTATTGCTAGGTGTTTTTCTTCGATTTGTTTGATAGATGCAAAATTTTTATGGCCAAACCTTCTGTGCCATAATTCTATGCAATTATTATCCTTACAAATATAAGTCTTATTTACATAGTTTATGTTTGCGCTTTCATTTGCTGTTTGAATTTCATATAAGTTATTTTTCTTTACCGCTTCCAGGCGAGTTATTCCATTATACGTTAACTTACATTTATCATTTTAAAATCTGCACGGGGTCAGGGGTCTTCGGGCCTGGGTACCCTCGACGGCCGTGAGGTAAGGTAGTGGTGGGCGGGCTTCTGTCGGCCTCCGCTGGCTTCTCTGTCCTAGGATGGAGTCGAGTCGGTGGGGGCTGGCGGGACTCCGTTCCATCCAACCCCCTAGCGAGGCGGAGTCTATTCCGTCTAGGTGGAGCTTTCCGTGCCCGCCTGGGGTCGCTAACGGCACCTAGTCTGGGCCAACTGGCTCCCGGCGTGATCCGCGAGGGGTTCCGTCGGTTGGGCCGGGTGGACTGGGCGAAGAGCCAGGAGCTGGGTCGCTTTACGGCCGGAGGGATTTTCCCCGTCCTCCCTGGTTTTCAAGCTAGGGGCTCCTCACTAACTTTCCGATCGGCTGGCCCACAAAAATGTCTCTGCCGGAAAATGGTATCTGATCTTGGGGGCCTGTCCGTAAATTAAATTCGGGTCGGGAAGCCTCGGTTCCGCCCGTGGGCCCAGCGTCTTTATAGGCGTCTGGTTCCTGCGATGGTGTGCGGGGTCTACCGGCTCGAGTAACCAAGTTTAGGGACCACTTGGTTTTTCTAGCTGGGTGGTGAGGACTGTCGTAGCGGCCGTTCGTCTCTTCTTGGGAATAGCCGTCACCGTGTGCGCTGGGCAGCGGTGTCGGTTTGACCGGAGTTGGCGCGGGGTTCCGCTCTGTTGGAGCTTGTCTGGCGGCGACCTTCGGGACGCGCCGCGGGGCTTGTTTCACGGGTGGTTCCTTGTGTCGACAAATGGGCCTGAAAAGGGCCTGGGACCGGAAGATGGACCCCCCATCTTATCATTTTAAAATAAAATCTCGCATCCATTTTCTGTAGCTTTACTAACAGAAAATAAGTTTGATTCAATATCTGGAACAAATAACACATCTTTTAGTGTTATGTTGTGTATTTCACCGTTTGAAGTTACAGTTTTTATTAATGTATTTCCTGATCCACAAGAAACTAATTTGTTTCCGTTTGCAATTACAAGATTGGTTTTTTCATTTGATTTAATTTCTGTAAATAAATGTTGATTATTTGTTATATGACTGGAACTGCCACTTTCAACTATCCACGCTTTGTTATTGCGCGGTTTTATGATAAATGCACAATGTTTATTACCTTGATGACTTTCAGATTCATTGCAATCGGCATTTTTATCCGAATTTGATACATAATCATTTCTTATAGATTTATCATCCTTTTGGAAAACAAGCGAAGAATTAAAATTTCTTTTGTAGTTTTGTTTATAGTTCGTATTATGTGAAGTATTGTTTTGTTTATTTTTATAGTTGTAATTATGCCAGCAATCTTTAGTGTTATGGTTTTTTAATTTACAATTTGAACAGTATTTTTGTTCCTATTCTTGTATCCCGCATTATTGAATTTGTAACCCGTATGGTTAAATTTCTTTGTAGTTTTAAATGCTCTTGCGGTGTTTTCAGAGGGTTCTGAACTATCGCTTCTGCGATTATACTCATCAATCAATTTACTTTTAATGAAACTAGGTGTCAACTCTTCTTCATTACGGGACTCTAATGCGGTAATTAATGTATCATACGAAGCTGGTAAGCTACACAGTAACAGCGCTGAAATATGATTGTCCTTTATTGTTTCTCCGATTGCAGATAATTTATCAATTAATTCTAGTATGTTTGTGATATGCTTGACCATATCACCACCTTCAGGTAATTTTGTGCTATACAACTTGCCTAAAAGGTATAGCTTACTTGATCAATTGCTGCGTTCATGAATTGCCTTTAATGTATTCCAGGTATCTCTAGCATTGTTAATATTTTTTACGTGGACGATCTGGCTATCCTCAATGCTGAGGTTAATTATAGCCCTTGCCTTCCGGTCCTTTTTGGACCAATCGGTCGTAATTGGGTTTGGTGGTTCATCAGTAATGATCTCAAAGAGATCTTCTTTAATGAGAAGCATCTCGATTTTAAATTTCCAAACATTGTAATTATTAGAGTTAAGCTTCTCTATATTATCTGTGCGTCTTTTGATGTCGTCATTTTTGACTTCTATTACCACCTTTTAATTTCCAAATAAACCCTTTAAATTATCATATACTAATATTTAATATTTAAGGAAGGCAGCGCGTCAGTCTCATAATCATTGTTAGATTAAAAAAATGAGACTGAAGGTAAATAACAATATTCACATTCAATCACAAAATAAAGATAAGGTAAAGCTCCTTACCTTTTAATTGTAGATCGTTCACTTCGAAGCAGGTAAGTTTCTTCAACATATCCAATGAAAAGAAGTTGATTAAATCCAAGATAAAACTGAAATATTCAGCGATGTGTCACCTATAAGAACTGGTGAATTTATTTTATTAAAAGATTGTGTATCCTTTTTGTGTGATATATATTTCAGGAACATTGTGAAGATTCTGGTTTTAAACTATATTTTATCTACGCTTATAAATACAAACTGGAGCATACATTTTTGCTCCCTTCTCATTACATTGCAGAAAACACACTGAAGAAATTATAACATACACAAAAGGATTATTGATAAATGATTAAAATAACAAATAAAATGAATCTTAATTATAGATATGAATAAAATACTTAAAGTCATAAATTAAGAAAATAGTTCTTTCATGTGTCACAATAATAGTCATTTAATTTGAATGTTTTGTTTCTTATCCACATATTCACAAACAGGAAGTAATCTTAGTCTTTATTTATGATAGCTAAAGTGTTTTTTTGAATGACAGGAAAAAACAGTTTATCTTGATTAATGATGAGGTTATATAATTTTGAAAAAGATTAGCTTGTCTAACATGATTGATAGTGTTTATTTAATTCTGAAAGAGATTAGTTTTTCTAACATCTATAACTTCTTTTCACTGAGTACAAAGCGATTCGGCATACTGGGAGAGAAAATGGAAGTTCTTCAGAAGAGTCTTACCTTGAAATCTTTGTCGAAGACAAGATAGACTATACGAGCGGATTCAGTCAGAGCTATTTTATCGTCCTATGATGCCCTCATCCATACTCTGCGAATTATTTCTGAAGACATGAAGGTTGACAAGGATGCTCGAGCTAAGGCGGCAGGGTTAAGAAGCAAAATGATGTCATACGATTTCATTGTTTCTTTACTTGCAATGAAAACAATTATGTTTAAGACCGAGTTAGCAACAGAGCAATTGCAACGTGAAGACCTGAACATTATAGAGGGAACCGACATAATGCAGAAAACTTACAAAAGCATTCAGAAACTCCGGAATGATGACGCAGCGGCAATAAAAAACATCCTTTCGACGAAAATCCTGAAACTGCAGTTCTATTTACACGAGAGAATTATTTTAAAGCAGAAATTTTGAAGGTGGTAGATCGGCTTACAACTGCATTTGGAGACATTCATAAGTTGGTATTTGAGAAAGTTAAACCATTGACCTGTCCCTTTCCATCTAGGATCAAGTATAGCTCTACCGAGGACATTTCTAAACTATGTCAATTATTCCCTGATGATCTCAAAGATGTAGATAACTTGGAATGTGAAATTGATCTCATGTCCTCAGAAATACAGTAAATTCTGTGTAAGGCGGAATCAATTGGGACCGAGAAAATTTTCCGTAGTAGACAATATTCCTTAGACAAATTTTACTCTATGTCTATGGATTCGCACGGACTTGAAAATCTTTCCAAGTTAGACAGATTTCCGTCTTACACAGAGTCCGCCTTACAGAGAGTTTACTGTAGCTAGTTCTGAATCGGATACAATTGGCGCAGCAGCGCAAAAACTTGTGGGGAAGGCTCATTTGTATCCTAACCTTTCTTTGGCCTTAATTATTCCAATAACTGTGGCAAGTAATGAAAGAAGTTTCAGCAGGTTAAAGTTAGTAAAAAATTACTTGCATACCACCATGTCGGAAAAGCGACTGGACGAACTAATGCTATTAACGTATGAAACAGACATAACTGACATGTTGGATTTAGACAGTGTAGCTGGAAAATGGGCTATTCTGAAGGATAGGCGGGTGATAATTTAAAAAATGTAGAAGGATAATTCTTAGTCTCTTATACTGATATATATCTTATTTTTAGCAAGCCAGATTTGTCTTTTTTATGTATTTTAAAATCTATACACTTACATTATACAACAGCATGCGGTTTTATTTATAGAAACATAAATTCCGAAGTACTTCAACATTCTTAAATTGTTACTTTTGAGAACTGGTTAATGTACGGTACATCCGTACACATTTCCTTTTAAATTGTAAGCAGAATCCTAATTAATAACAGGATTTAAGACTTTTAGTGATTTTTATAAATTCACAGTATTGTAGAACAGTTGACTCCGTCGCTGACGGTGGGGGGGGGGGGGTATCACAAAGCCCTTCTCACCCCCGATCTTGCAGTCGGCAAAAATTCAGTTCACCCCCCCCCCCCCCACACACACACACTAAAACAGCCTTCGGCACGCCCCTGACAGGAGTATTCATTATTTAGCCATCTGGCCACCTCTGTTTGACTTTGGCCTATATCCAGTCTTTCAATAGCTCTCTATCGAAGTTATGCGGCCAAATGATACCTCAAGGTCATACTAATGCATTGGCTATCTCAGTTTTCTTATTTCATAATCACAGCGACACCAGCAGCCGTACTCTCTAGCATGCATTTTTATGCTCCGCACAGATGACGCAATCCGATTGTAGCACCACTAATTTGCATTTTGTAATTTTAATCAGCATCTTTTAGTTAATAACATATCCAAATTTCATACGGATAGGTTAATTTTTGAATGAGTTATCGCTCTTTTTGTGATTTTTCCTTAATTTTTGGAAACCAGTGTATTAAGCATAATTTAGTACTTTTTTGTGTGCAAATCTTGACAATAGCAGTTTTTATTTTTTGTGTGTGTAAATCAGAAACAATACTTTGATTTTGAAATGAAACGGTTTGTTTTATAATATTTTTTATCAATTTATTTTTGTATTTCAAATGAAATGAGTGAAGGATATGCATTTTAGATGAAAGTTATGCATTTTAAATGATATGAGTGAAAGGTTTATAGTATTTTTAAATGAAATGAATGCAATACGAATGAGGGTGATGGCAAACCATATTTGATTATTTGTCACCTTCGCTTGGCTAACATAAAAGCACCCATAATTTTATATATAAATAATAGATACTTTTAATTATTACTTATACTTTAATTATACAATTTATCTAAAATATTAACTAATTACCATTGTTAAGTGGTGCAAATGCTTTTGGTGACACTTTGTTTTAGGGAATAGCTTAATCTTCAGAAAGTGTGATTTCATGGCAAATCATTATAAACAATCATGAAAGTGAAATGGTAACCAATGAAGAAATGCTAATCTTATATGATTCATCTATTATTATATATATAAAATCCAAACGGAAATTTCGTTCCGAACATCTATATTTCGAGTTCTACTGCATGGATTTTTACGGCACTTATAGCGTTAGATAGGTATCGTTTCAGGGAAGGTTTTAAGCTATAACACATCATACTACCTAGATTAGTTATAGAATTATGACGGAAAGTTCTGTTATTTTGGACGATAAGGTTTACCATTTTATTTCTTGGCGAAATTTATCGTTGATAAAAAAAATTGAAACAGCTATTACACCTCGAAACATAAAAGAAAAAACTGTTACTAATTTTAATTAAAAAAAAAAAAAAAAAAAACCGTTTTAATGAGTGATAATATTAAAAAACGAAAATATTTAATTTAAACATGAAAGGGAATGTTCGTAATGCTTAAAAAATTACTCGGTTAAAATATTGCAATTGAAATAAGATTTGGCTCTTTATCGTTTGCATCAGGTTAAGAAAAATGCATCTGAAAAATTGATAGGATGATATCAATCAAGGAAGTTTCGATAAGTGCATGCTCAGAAATATTTGAAAAAATATTTTCTCATGAGGAATATATAGAAGATTCTTCTTGTGACACATAATATGTTTATAAAAAAAATCCGCAGAACCTCGATTTAGCGTTTGTAAAAAAATAATGAAAATTTAATTTTTTTGGCGATTTAAAATATTGAATACTTTTTTTTTTCATAAACTAGGGGGCTCTGCCCCCTACGAGCTACGCTCGCCAACCCCCGTTCAGGCACACCAAAATCCAAAAAGCACGCTAATTGAACGCATTTGATCGGCTTTAAAAATATTGAATTAAAATTAAAAAAAAAAAAAAAAAACAGTAGCGATCTCTCTGTAAACGGGTTTCCATTCGTTTTTCTTGGATTGGGGATTTTTAAGACCAAATCTGTTGCTGTTAAGAGATACAATGGCTGTTTTCGTATTTAATTAAACACATTAGTTATTTGAAAATAAGCTAATGTAAAATGAATTAAGTAAACAGTGTCATTGTCTCCCGGTATTTTTTAGCAGCGCTATAAGATAGTTCTTTTAAATAATTCATTTTAAATGTATCGTTTCAAATCTGACGTAATTTACACCAAACTTTTATTTCTCTTATTAATATTCACGTAAAAATACTTTTGTTGTTAGAAGGAAATATTATTTGCGCTGTCTTCGAATTCACGATAATAGTTGAAAAGATTATCTCAAAATATCTCGCGCAAATATATTTTTCAATTTAAATTGTTTTACCATATTTTTTGGGCATTTTAAATATGACGTAAAATTCAAGTGTAAATATGGCTCTTATGGCGTAATTTTCCTGCTTTTAACATGTAATCATTTAATTCTAATTTTAAAGTTTTTTTTCTGTTTGTAATAGTCACGTGTAAATAAATTTTTAATTTGAAGAAATATTTGATATGATAATTTGTTTCGCTGTTTATACAATTGGCAACAGTTTAAATTAATGACATTTCCTAAAATTTGTAAAAAACATCTCTCGAAATGCTGAAAATTTGAATTAAAAATAGAAATAAAACCTCAAAAAATGCGTCAAATAAGAAAAATAAATACAATCTGCGCATTGGGAACTTATAACGTATAAAATGATCTAAAAATGATTAAATTCTCATGCATAGTTTTTGCTCAAATAAAACTTTTTTAATGGAACGACTTTGTCCAACTTTAGCATTAAATATCTCTTAAAATAATTTTTCGATTTGAAAACTGTCTGCATCAGCGTGTTTATCAAACATTTTACTATAATACCACCGATTTTCATATTTTTGTATGCAACAGTTTTCTTAATATTAACGATGAAAGGCCATGCTTAAGCATTCAAATTGGATGCGGATCAACCCGTAATATCTACGCAGATGTTCATTGGTCCATTTCCAAATCAAAACTTTTTTTTATATATAGAAGGATAATTTTTAAGTAAAACCTTTTTCTACTCTTCATACGAAGATAGTTAGATTATGTTTAACTTAAATAAATACATTTTTATTACTACAGTTTTGTCATATACCTTTATATGTGTATATATTAAAATTTTATTATCGTAATTATACGGTTTAAAACAAAATTTCAGTTTATTAAATTTTTTCCAAATTCAAAATTAATGTCCGATTCGGAACATTGGCAATTTGACCGATATTGTTAGTATCAGAAATAAGAAATGAAGGTTATTGTTGCCATGGAAACAAGTATTCAATATAAAATGTTTAATGGTAGCATTTTTAATTAGCCAGCTACTTTTAAAACAAACTTAAAACGTACTGCTTGATTATCCCGTTGACAAAATAACTATCGCCAAACTATAAGTTTAAATGCCAATAATAGCTGATCGTCAATTTTACATTCACTTGACATTAAACACGGTAAACGTGTTTGTTGCGTCATCAAGTGATTTTTTATTTTACTTCTATTTGTAATTTTATTAATGTTTAAAAATTTATTTATTCTTTCGTTGTTTAAAATAAAAATTTTGTCAATTTGTATAATTTGGCGAGTAGTTTGCGAATTTATATAATTTGGCGAATAGTTTGGCAATTTATATAATTTGGCGAAATTGGTTGAATGAATAATCAAATAGTACCCTTAAAAATTTCCAGCCGGTGAAGCCATGTAGAATTAAATAACTACTGAAACAGGCTATGTTTTATATTATATACGCTTAAAGATAAAAAATAATACGCTTTGAGTTTTAGGCGTTTAAACACTTATTTAACAAGCAATTTTCAAATGCATTTAAATATCTTGCATTTGGGACGGAAATGTGTTGGCTAGCCAAATAGCGTGGAACGTTCCTCCTTTTTGCGCCAAATACTCGAATATATATAGATTTTTCAGATTTTTACTGAAATTCCGCCGCCAAATTTGACTGATGTTTTACTACATACATGAGTAGTTTTAAAAGCATTTTTCTTTTCAAAATAATTTGAATATGCTCTTTAAGACCTTCCTTGTGGTAACAATTTTGTTTTTGATTTGTTCTTTTTTATTTCTAACTTTTCCATCATGTGACTCACAGACGAAACTAGCAGATGTAATTGTAAAAATGGTGGTACTTATGATTTACATGTTATATGTTTCTTTGTGATTTTTGAGTTCACTTTTGTCGCCAAACAATTTGATTTTAAGCCAAAAAGACGTAAGCGTGAATTGCGTTCAGATTTTATTGAATGGAAACTAAAGGTTTAGTTTTCTATTTGAATTAGTTATCGAGGTTATTTTCCTAGGTTAATAGTTGCATGATTAAAACTGACATGTAAAAAGAAACGGCAGTTAAAATGACATTATTTTAATTTTATTCACACAATTCCGCTTTAAATATCCACTTTTACATGATTCACATATTTTAAAATATAAAAGTTAAATACTGTTTTGGTTGTATTTACTCTACTGGAAATCGAAGATAAGAAACTGTAGAGAAAACCTGGCAAAAGAAGACGTATATTTCCAAATATATTGTAACGTAGAGAGAGATTGTATTTATGTTATCCCGGATATTAAGACCGGAGTAAAAGAACTAACAAACGAAAGTGAATAACCCGAACATTCTTTAAGTTAAATGGTCAATCTCTGCAGTCATTGTAATTCTCTCTTTTTTAGTAGTGTGGTGATATGATCGTAATGGCCGCATTTCCCTCCCAAACTCTACATGTGTACTAAAGAGTTGCTTCTGAATTGCCCGTATTTCGTCTAACGCATCAGATTAATAGCGCAACTGCGTCCGATGCGTATTCAGAAAATGCGGAAGGACCTTCCAGGTGAAGGTCCATATTAATTTAAAATACAGGGTCGGATTTTCCATTTCGTTTGATTGAAAGTTTATTTGAAAAATGGTCCAGCGCAGCGGGCTCAGCATGCTAGTTTATGTATAAATTGACAGGTTGTCTAGCCACCTGGATAACCTGTAAAAGTCAGGGAAATTTATATGGACTGGGATATATGGGGGTCAGAGAAATTTATCATTCCTGAGGAAAAGGCAGGGAAATTTGAAAACTCTGAGAAAGAGTTAGGGATTGACCGAATAGTCGATTCGGCATGTAAACCGAATATTCGGTCGAATAATTGCGGATAAGTATTTTCTTAGAAGCAGAAGAATTCTCTTTTACTTAGAAGTAGAATAGGCTAAGCGATGAGTTTCAATATTATGTGCATGAGTTCAGAGTTCAGCTGCACTACAAAAAACAAGTCAAAGGCCATTTTTAATTTAAAAGAAAAAACTTTTTCCTTCCTAAAATAGTCTACATAGGGGTGAAATCAAAACAACTCTCTACAATAGAGAAAAAAAAGTAGGGAAGATCTAGTAAAGGGAAGTCTAGATCTTCCTAGTAGGGAAGATCTAGAAAAGTAGGGGCATCTTTCCTTTATCATTTAATATTAATTATTTCTACATTAGTTTTTTTTAAATTTATTTAATGTGTATTTTTTTTTCAATATACACGTCAAATAAGTATACCCCTATACCGATAGCTTTTATAACCATTAAGTTAAAATCGCTCAAATTTGTTACCTTCATCCGCACAATGTTAAAATATTAATCAAAATATAAATATCAATAATTTGTCAGAAAATAGTTAAATGTACAAATTGATGGGATAGCTTTTGCATTTGAGGACATTCCTATTCAATCCTTCTATATATATAAAAAAGTTTTGATTTGGAAATGGACCAATGAAAATCTGCGTAGATATTCCGGGTAGATCACATCCAATTTGAATGCTTAAGCATGGCCTTTCATTGTTAATATTAAAAAAACTGTTGCATACAAAAATATGAAAATCGGTGGTATTATAGAGAAATGTTTGATAAACACGCTGATGCAGACAGTTTTCAAATCGAAGAATTATTTTAAGAGATATTTAATGCTAAAGTTGGACAAAATCGTTCCATTAAAAAAGTTTTATTGGAGCAAAAACTATACATGAGAATTTAATCATTTTTAGATCATTTTATACGTTATAAGTTCCCGATGTGCAGATTGCATTTAGTTTTCTTATTTGACTCATTTTTTGATGTTTTATTTCAATTTTAAATTCAAATTTTCAGCATTTCGAGAGATAATTTTTACAAATTTTAGAAAATTGTATTAATTTAAACTGTTGCCAGTTGACAGCGCAAACAATAACGTTTACTTCAAATTAAAAATTTATTTACACGTGACTATTACAAACAGAAAAAAAATTTTAAAATTAGAATTAAATGATTACATGTTAAAAGCAGGAAAATTACGTCATAAGAACCATAGGCACAGATGTCATATACGCGCATTTTGGCGCAATTTTTTTCCGACGCCAATCTGGCGAAAACATTAATAGCATAAACAACAACATCCGGGTTACCATATTAAGCAAAATAACAACACTTTAGCACCAGTTAAGTACCCGTTGCGTATATGAAATTGGCGTCAGAAAAAAATTGCGCCAATTGCGCCAATATATGACATCTGCGACGAACCATATTTGCACTTGAATTTTAAAAGAGAAACAAAATCTTAAAATAAAAAAAAAATCATTATTATGCGTTAAAACTTCTAATTTGAGGAAATTACGTCATATTTAAAATGGCAAAAAATATAGCAAAACAATTTAAATTGAAAAATATATTTGCGCGAGATATTTTGAGATAATCTTTTCAACTATTATCGTGAATTCGAAGACAGCGCAAATAATATTTCCTTCTAACAACAAAAGTATTTTCACGTGAATATTAATAAGAGAAATAAAACTTTGGTGTAAATTACGTCAGATTTAAAACGATACATTTAAAATGAATTATTTAAAAGAACTATCTTATAGCGCTGTTAAAAAATGCCGGGAGACAATGACGCTGTTTACTTAATTAATTTTACATTAGCTTATTTTCAAATGTTTAACTAATTTTTTAATTAAATACGAAAACCGCCATTGTATATCTTAACAGCAGCAGATTTGGTCTTAAAAATCTTCAATCCAAGGAAAACGAATGGAAACCCGTTTACAGAGAGATTGCTACTGTTTTTTTTAAATTTTAATTCAATATTTTTAAAGCCGATCAAATTAGCGTGCTTTTTGGATTTTGGTGTGCCTGAACGGGGGTTGGCGAGCGTAGCTCGTAGGGGGCAGAGCCCCCTAGTCTATATATATAAAAGAAAGTCTGGATTTTGTATTAATTAACGCGCAGCCCAAACTACTGAACCTAAAATTTTGAAAATTGGATAAAAATTCTCCTTATGACATCGAGTGCCGCTAAGAAAGGATTTCCTAGAATTCCACCCCTAAGGGGGGTAAAATAAAGAACGAACTTTTACAAAATTCCTTAAAAATCTAATTTTACATTTATTTTTCAAATGATAACATATTTTAGTGTATTTTTGTATGCTGAATCGAATGGTACTAACGAAATTCTTTTAAGTCCAATAGTTCGTGAGATATTTCATATTTTTCTAATTTGGCAATGCGTTTGGCGGCAAAACCTTGAAATATCTAACATTAAAAGTGATAATTCATCCATATTCATTCATATTGTACATCCGTTACCGTAGCAACGGAAGAAATTTAAATTAAATCCTTTTGTTAATTCTTTTGGTTAAAGAATTAAAACGGCTATATGAGTTTAAAAAAAAAAAATAAATACAAACGCCTTGAAAAAAAGAAAAAGGAAGCGATACATTATAAAACGAAAATATTTAAAAATGAAAGCAATGTTTGCACGACATAAAAAATTTTTTTTGTACTTACATCCGGGCCATGTCAGATACGACTGCGCCAAGCATAGCGACAATTACACTAATTACAGCAACCCTTATTTTTTGTCCATTTGATAGTTTATTTATTATAGTTTTAAATTAATTTTATTATTATAATTTTTTTTAGTTATAGTTTACAGTACGTAGTTTTATATTATATTATATTTATTTGTTTACTTTAAACAATTTGTGATTTTTAACAAGGTTGTGGTTTTAAGAATGTTAAATTACTGTTTTGAACGTAATTGGCAAACCATAAACAAGATTGGCAATTGTCAACCATTTTTGGCGATCTATCTCATGGTCCGAAGAGTACGTAAGTATCACTTTTTTCAATGGAAAAAAATTGGAATTGAAATAATACATCGAGATTTATGATTTGCTCTTCGATAAGAAGAAAAAACGGCCACTTTTATGTTAGCCGTGTGTAAATATCGCCATTAGCATTTTTTAAATTGCCAATAGCAGTAGTTACATTTCGCGTATGTAAATTAAAAACAATTCTTTGTTTTAAGTTATGGCATTATTTCTCATTATTGTTTTACATTTGAGTTTTTTTCAATGAAATTATTGTAAGGCATGCATTTTAAATGAAATGAGTGAAATGTTTATATTTTGAATGAAAATAATAAAATATGAATAAGGTATGGAAACAATTTTTGTTGATTTACTACTTGCGCCCGGCTAACATAAAAGGATCACAAAAGTCATATATTCACCTTTCTTTGTGTAGTTGTTCATGGGATTGCAGTATAATCTTCCGTAATCGGATACTTCGCCAATCGGTGCATTAGTTATAATGTTGAAAGCATCGTTTACGCATGAAGCGAAACATTTACGATGAATTCTACCACAGGAAACCGTATCATCATCATCTACTACATATTTAAAACGGAAGTTTGCATTTCATTCCGATTCTTTATAATATTTTGATAGGATATGCCACTCTATTAGTTAGGTAATGTTTTTGGAACGGTTTTTGTGAATACACACAGCGTTCTACGTTGCTTAGTTATAGAGATAAAGGAAAAAGTTAAAAAATTAAGTGAACCCGATTATTAAAAGTAGCCTTTAAAAAAAATTCTATTGAACAAATTTTGATCCAAGTGGCACTGTTACTTAACTTTTCAGGAATGGTTTTAGTATATAACATTTCATTATATGTTGCTTAGTTATAGAGCTATTAGAAAAGTTATAGAGAAAGATAAACGCAATTATGAAAGATACATCTACTGTAATTATATAAAATGCAGATTTGTCTTTCCTTCCACCCGTTTATAATTTGCGTTTTGCTGGATGTATTTTGATGGGACTTACACTGTTAGTTATATTATTTTTTGTGGATGGTTACTACTTCTTGCATGATTGGTATCTTCTTGCGTGGATGGTACTTTTCTGTAGCCAAGTTTTCTTCTGGGTTATTGTTTTTTCTGAAGGTCAAACATGGAAACAAATCATATTTCAGAAAATCACATTACAAGAGAAAGTTCCAAAACTATTTGAACCCGATTGTGAAAGATTGCCTTTTATTTAAAGTTCAACTGATCGTATTTTGATTCGAGTTACACAGTTAGGTAATATTTCAAGGATTGTTTCAATATTTAACATATCATTCTACATTTTTAGTTACGGAGCTACGGGGAAAGTTCTCAGTGGTGTAGTTGTAAAAAAACGTAGGATAAAATCTAAAGGCAGAGGGTATATACTAGAGAGTATGAGGGTGTGCAGAGTTTCTAAAAAAATCCAGAAGGTCTACGGCGTATAGCCTACGCTACATTCCTGAAAGTTCTACAATGACGCGTTAACTTGATTATGAAAGACATATTTAACTATCTACTTCACATATAAAATACAAAGAGCAATTTCGGGTCGACCACTTATAACTTGAGTTCTTTTGAAAGGTTTCGTACATAACACATAACATTCTACGTTGCTTAGTTATAGAATTATGTACGAAAGTTCTTTAATCAGTGAACCCTATTTTGAATGATTAGCCTTTTTAAAAGGTTCTACTGAGTTGAGTTCGATGGATTTAGCACTGGTTGTTAGATAATTTTTCAGGAAAGGTTTTAGTATATAACATATATTGTTCTACATTGCATTGCTGTAGAATTATAGGTAAATGTTCTATAATCTGGTGAACCCGATTATGAAAAATTAGTCTTATTAGAAGGTTCTAATGAACGGATTTTGATGAGATTTGAATTTTTTAATTTTCAGGGATTATTTTAATATGCTACATATTGTTCTACCGTTCTTTTCATATTCTATTGTAAATGATCAACTAAAAGATTTGCTCCTTAACAGTCCAAATTTTGTCCGACACATTAGACGATATACAACCGTAATGGCGTTAATATTGTTTTCAGCAATACGGAAGATCATTAGAGATAAATATATATATTGAAATAAAACACAAGATCAAATACACCGATATATTTCGTTTGATTAAAAGTTTTGTTTGGAGAAACCGACCAGCGTAGCGGGCGAAGGCTGCTAGTATGTTTATAATTAGACAATCAGCTTAATGACAACATTGTTTCCTTTTTATTTGAATGAACTTTTGTTTTTCTGATAATCCTTATCCTTAATAATAGCCTGTATAGTTTAATACTTTCATAGGTTATTTTGGGGTATTGACTTGTGATAAAGTAATAAAAAAAATAAGTGATGGGTTAATGAATTTGTGAGTGGAAAGAAGTCATTAATTTTTTTTTGTGTAATTAGATTTAAGAATAAAAATATAACTGAATTAAATTATTACGAATTTAATTTTAATTAAAGTTTATTAAAAAAGCTAATATATGCGAAAATGTTTCTTAAAAGTTTTTAAGTATTCGGTAGGTATACACTTTGATCGAAGCTTCGGTATTTGGCAAAATTGCTGCTTCGGTCAATCCCTAGAAAAAGTTACAAAAATTTGAAACTTCCAAAGAAAAAATTCCTTATTATAAAACTAAGGATCTGAAATTGCAGCCCCAGGAAAATCAAATTTTGTATAAATATACGGTAAAGAGTATTTCAACTTGTCGTGCAAATAATTTTGTCTACCTCTTTCCAATCCTTCCTTGTAACTCAGGAATTTTCAACTCGAGCTTCACTGAAGTGATTGTTGTGATCACATGTTGTAGGGCTGATTAGATGTTTCATTCTGTTTACTTATCTTTGTTTTGGAACTGAACATTTGTTAGTCGTTAAATTGTTGAATATGTATTATTTATATTAAAATATGTCAAAGCGATCTGTATTTAACTGTGACTGATGTGATTAGAATTTCACCCTGATTGAACAAAATGGATAGAACTTGATGCTAAAAGTGTGTATGTTTAACATGGAAAATGTTCATCAATTCGTAAATTTTGCGAGTGTTTAACTATTCAGTAGTTATTACTTCAAAATCAGTTGTGAAAGTTCCACTCTCAAATTTACAACTTTTAAGAGTTTTTGTGTATAACATCATAAAACCTCGATACCTGGAATTTTTTTTCCAGAACCAAGAAAAGTCTGGTAAATTTGTTGGTGATCTGGAAAAGACACCCTGAAATTAAACAAAATTGCTTCTCATTTCTTAACGTATGGTATTAAATGGTGTAAGTGTTTTTGAACTTTTTGCTTTTCTTTCCCAAATTCAACCTTGCCGTTTTCTCTCACGATTTAAGGGGACCGGGAATATGCACACATATGCACATTCACAGCGCGACCGTCTTCAATACTGCTCTCTGATTGGTCGAACGAATTTCGTCACTACCTGCCAATGTTTGAGGAATGGTATTTAGGTAAATGATTGTATATTTTGTTTACGTCTACGCTATGGCAGAAATTAAATATGATTTTAAGCATCTCCTCGGTGGTTTAATAGAATAATCTACCTATAATAAAATCTGAGTGCAGGAAACTGTCGGAACCATGCCGGTGCGAACCACTCTGGTCTGCGAATCGACCGTGGCTAAACGCCATGTTAGGCTTAATGAGAAACATATCCTAGCATATGGGTAAATGATAATTTGTTCTGCTTGAAATCATGTCTGTTCAGCATATTTTCACATAAAACATCTGTATCATATCCATTTATAATGTATTAAGTTCTAAATTAAATTTAAGCTATTATAAACATAGAAATCAGATCTAAACAAACGATACTGTTGCCATTCAAATTCCAGCAAATCTACGAACAAATGAATGACTCTTTGTTAACCGATACTTCATTAAAAAAAATTAAAAATACAGGTTAACGCCGATGCTGGTCTTAAATATTTCTAATAGTATATTAAAATCTTTAAATATTTTAACTTTGTTTAAAACCTTCAAAACTAATGTTTTAATAAGTAAGTCTCCAAATACCATATAAAATCATCATCAAGAATAAGTAGTTCTAAATTAAAAATAACGGATAACTATCGCCATCTGGTGGAGAAAAGATATAACTTTCGCTCTAAAACGGTCCGTGCAAGCACTTGCATTACATGTATTTTTAATTTATTCAGAATGATTATTCTTTTGCACAATTTCGATTTCCTGTGACATTTGTTTTCTGTCTTATATGACAAAATAAAAATTATCCGAATTTGAATATCTAAAACTTTCAAATGCATTTACAATAAAGAATTATTTCAATGGCACTTTAATGTTCTTTAAATAGAAATTAACCTTTTATGTACTGAATTATGAAAATTTTATCTTCTAAAGCATTTTTCGTGAATTTTTTAAACTAGAAGATTTACATAATTATTTAATAATTTTTAGAAGGATTTAAAAGGATTAATTAAATTTGAATTTATAGGGATTCTGTGTAATATTTATAACCCCACTCAAATCTTTTATTTTAAATATTTTTCTTAGTATTTTGTAGAATTAGGAAATCTACAAATATAATGATCTTACAATAGAAATTTTTCTGAATTGAAAAATCCCCCCCCCCCCCCCTCCTTCCAATGCCAAGAAAGCTAAAAAGATGCAAAGGCCAAAGAAATCATGCTTTAAAAATATTTTTGTTTTGTGTAACCCATAATGCTTTTGGAACATGATAAAGTAATGCATCTATAACTCATTCTAAACTGTATTACTGTGGGAAAGCCTTTTAAGTATCACAAGTGCCTTAATTAGCTTCCAGAGCGCCACCTGCGTGCCTCCTGGTGCTTACAGCGCCATCAACTTCTACGTGACTCGAGGGACGCTCGAGTGACGGACTTCGGATTGAAATCATAGACTTCTAATATAATTCCTCCCAAAGGAGGAATTGTATTCCTCTAATACAATTCCTCCTCTAAGATTGAAATACATTCGCTTGGAGTGTGTAAGAGAGAACTGAAAGGAAGTGGAAGACGAACAGAATGCTGTGATGTGCGCGGGAAGTAAGACGTCTCGGAATATGTGTAGTAACTTTAGTTTAAGAGGGGTAAAGCTGTATTTGCGAAGTGGAAATCTATGATATATTGAGAGATCAATATTAATAATGTAAATAACTCATTTTGTACATAGTTAATTTATAAATATAATTCACTTTTAAAAGTTATCGGTGTCAGGATTAAGTTTATAATCGTGTTATTCTCATTTAATGTGTTATTACAAGCACTGAGTTTCTACAATTGGTGTCGAGAAGTGTTATGCGAACGTTACGCCCACAAAGCTAATTCTTAAGCTTACAAGTGTCGTTATGAAGGCGTTATTTAAGTGTGTAAAAATTAATAATTGAAATAACGTTGGCTGGCTGATGGCTATATCGTGATTACTCTGAAGCTGGATTATCTATTTATGAAGTGAGTTTATTTTTTCTTATTCAATATGCCAAAGTTAGTTGGTTTTAAGGAATTAGAACTTTCGTTGAAAGCTGAAAAATCATTAAGTATTAAGAACTTACATAAATTAATTTTTGGAGAAGTCGGTAATAGGAATAATAGACGTAGAATTCGGAATTTTACTGGCTTTGACATTGAAATTGATTCTGATGAATATAAATCAAAATTGCAAGAAATTAAAGATAGTTTTTCCGTAAATGATTTGATAACTATTTGCAATGTTTTGTGTATAAATAATTCTGGAACTTTCGATGAAATTGCTGCCAGAATAATTTTTAGTTTATGTGACTTTAATGTATTAAAATCTAATTTAATTCCTGTTGAAGGTGCTCTTAGCGATGATGAGATCGATGATGATTCGAATAAAAATAATGATATTTTGAGTGTTTCTGAAAATAATTTGAGAAATGATTCTGATGGTTCTAATTGTGAAAATCAGAAAATTCTAATTCCTGATCATGTTCTTAAACCATCTATTTCTATTAATGATATTGAAAATATGATTACGGAATTTGCTGGTAGTCAATTTCAAAATGTTGAAAAATGGCTTGCCGATTTTGACGATACTGTTTCTTTATTTAATGTTAGTGATTTGCACAAATTGATTTTGGCTAAACGCCGTATGACAGGCAAAGCTAAATTGTTTATTGAAAGTGAAACAAAAATAAATTCGTGGTCTAAAATGAAAGCGTTACTTATTTCTGAATTTGGTCAAACGTGCAATTCAGCTAAATTACATGAATTGCTATCTAAAAGGAAAATTAAACCAAATGAATCTTTAGACGAATATTTTTTAAGTATGAAACAGTTATGTTCAAAAGGCAACATAGAAGATTCTGCACTCATTCAGTATGGAATTAATGATCCTGTTTTTTAAAAATCCTTTTTGTATGGTTGCCCAAATATTGTTGAATTTAAAGAGAAACTTAAAATTTATGATAAATTGCGTGTCGATTATGATATTAAACCTGATGTTGCTGTTAGGCCTAAGGTGAAACCAGAAGTTGAATTTAAAAACAAATCTAGACCCATTAAAGATGATATACGTTGCTATAATTGTTGCGATAGATTCCACAAAAGTAATCAGTGTAGAAATAAAGATAAAGGTCCCCTCTGCTTTTCTTGTAATTGTATGGTCACAAATCATTCGAATGTGGTAAAACCAAACATTCAAAATTGCCTAATGATTCTCAAGTAAATGTGCTAACCTGTTCTCAGAATTTGGTTTTTAAAGATGTAAAATTGCATTCATTAAATTTAATTTCATTAATTGATACAGGAAGTGAAAGAAATATTCTAAAGAAAAGTAACTTTGATAAAATTAACCCTTAAATGCCTGATTTTTCAAAAATCATTGTAATAATGTTTTTCGGCTTTCATTTTTTAAATAAATCATGGGAAAAATACTTTAAAAAATCATATTTTGTTTTAAGTATAGTTTACGGCTAAAAAACAGTTTGTTACTAATCGGCAATACTGGTGTTTAATTGAAAAAATAATTTGCCTTGATAAAATTCTATAATATTAAACACACAAGAATTTCACAAACTATAATAAGAAATAAATTTCACTTGCTCACCGCAGGTCAAAATAGGGTATTTTGCAAGCTCCCAAACAAAACAAAAAGAACAAGTAGCAACAATTGAAAAAATAAATCTATCTTTATTCTTAAACAGCACAAGTGTTGCCATCTACATGTTGAAAATCGATTTAATAATATTTTAAGAATGTATTTTATTGGCAACATTAGCATTATAGCTTCAGTATTATTCTAATAGTATTTTAGAGCCTAAATTCGGTATGTTGCCAAAAAGCAACACCAGGCATTTAAGGGTTAAAAGTTATGTAAACTTGGAACCAACAGATATGCTGTTAAGTGGATTAGGTAAAAAATCATTCAGACCAATCGGTTACTTTAAGGCCGAAATTGATGATTCTAAATTTCAAACATCTATTTTTGTGATTGGTGACAAATCTATTGAATTTGATTTAATTATTGGTACTGATGTACAAGGCTCCTTAATTGTTTCTGGTAATGATGTTAAGTTAAATAAGAGTCAGAATAATTCCTTAGTTAATGTTGTAAATTCAAGTGAAGTAACTGTAAATCCTAAATTTAACCCTTATTCTTCCACCTTGCTCGGTAGCAACCCACAAATTCTAAACCAAAACAAATATTTGCCTGTTCCTCAATTGTTCTATTCTAGCTCTGCAATTAAAGAATTACGCCTAGAAAATGAAAATTTAACTGCCCAAGTTAAAGAAATTGAAAGAAAATATAAAATGTTACAATTAGATGTAATCGAATTAAAAGAAGCATTTTTGTCAGAAAAAACGAAGTCGAAAATTGCAATAACATTGTTAGAAAATGAATTAGAACAAGAAGTAGCCGAAAGACAGACCATTAGTAAATTGTATAGAAAATTAGAGAATCCTTTTCATGATATAAAATCCCAATTAGATGAAGAAAGTAAACGTTCAGAACAATACCGATTACGATTAATAAAAATAAATAACTATTCAAAACATCTTGAAAAACAGTTAGAAGAATCAGAAGATGAGTGTTCTAAAATAAAAATGACCAAAAGAAGAATCCAGATAAAACTGAATAATTCCCAGGAAGATTTCGAAAATTTACGACGAGAATTGACTAAACTGAAGAAGCAAATTAAGATCTAAAAACTTTAAAAATGATTTCGAATCCACAAAGTTAGAAAATAGAGAAAATATGTATTCTTCAAGAAATGAAAATAACCAGAAATCTGATGTAATAAATGAAGAAAATTTTAGAAAAGAAAATCTTAAGAAAATGTCTAATCAGAAGTTGAAGAATAATGTTTCTATGAAAATTAAGAATATCCCTAAGTCGTCAGATGAATTTGAAGATGAAATTGAAATAAATTAATATGAAGTTAAGAAACCTAAGCAGAGGTTTACTAAAAAGAAACCTGATTATAGAAGATCCTTTTTAGAAGAAAATACAAGTAAATTTGACTTAAATTCCGATGATGACGCTAATAATTTCGAAGATGACACTTTGACCGATGTTGACGAATATGGTATCGTTCCTGATAAATTCATCGATTCTGAAGATTATGCTGAATTCCGAAGAAGCAAAAAATCCCTATATGATAGTGACTATGAAATGTGATGAAAGAAGACGAAAAGACATAGTTAAAAAAAAAAAAAAAAAAAAAGACGTAGAAAAATAAATAAGACGAAAAACACGTAATGAAAAAAAAAAAAGAAGATAAAGATGAAGAAATAATTCTTATGTTTTATGACGTGAGAAGCATTTTATGACAAATTTGTTTCGTCAAGACGAACTTTTAGAATTTTTAACCCTTAGATGTCCAAAAAACTTTATACTGCCAAACTTTGCTTTTTAGAAGCTGATGAGCTAAATTTTTGAAGCTTCACAACGAACTGATGATATTTTCTTTTTTTTTTTTCAAAGAACTTTGGGTGCTGCTTTTTTCTTTTGTCTTTCCAGGTGCAAGTTTATAATGGTGTTATTCTCATTTAATGTGTTAACAAGTTATTTTAATGGTACTTATAGGTACCGTCAGTAGATAAAGGGTTTAAGGGACAATTTTTTCTGTACCGAAGGCTGCGAGCAGCGCCTCTGTAGGCCGTGTTAATTCCCAATAAATTAGGAGCTTATGTTTCTTGCTAATTCTTTTGGCGTCAACTTTCTGTTGTAATCATACTTTTTTTTTACAACTCATTTTATCAGATTTTAAGACATTGCAAATAAAATGAATATTTCTTATCGGTACAAAATATTTTAATTATCTTGCAGATAAAATTTTGAATTTTAACATAGTTTGTAGCGAAAAAAAAAAAAAAAAAAAGTCCCGCTAAACAACAAATTTTTAATGTAGAGGGAACCTAAACAAGCATTTTCGTCATAGAATGTGTAGCTGGTGACTAAATTGTAGTTTACATAATTTATTTGTTCTAATCATAAAAAATCAAATGATAATACTTTTTGATTAACAATATGCACGAGGCATCTTTTTTTTTTTTTTGTCTTTTTTAAGTCAGAAAAATATTTTTTTTTACTATTGTTTTGCAGATTTATCCTTCACTTTCGGTCATTTTTGACGGGGTTTATATACTAGTTAATAGATAAAGATAATAATTAAAAACTTTGTATACATAAAATTTTATATAAATGGGAAAAAATCCTCATTTTATCTTGAAGGTAAAATAGAAAAAATCATTTAAGTCAAAAATAACTACGATCGAATATTGAATATTCGATTATTTTTAAATGGTATTTTCTAACAGTTAATTTTTTAAAAAAAAGTATTATTTGTCATTTATGTAAAATATTGTAAAGTTTGATTAATTCCGTTGATGGGTAATGGAAATATCTCTGAATTTCACTCAATATTATTATTCAATAGATGGCGGAACTGCTACCGAAAGTAAACAATTCATAATATAATTGACGTTCAATAACAAATAAGTAAAGCGAATTTGAATAAGAGCTAAAAAATAACGAAATAACGGCTTAACTTATGGTATGAAAATCTCATAATTGTATAATAAGAAATGGATGTAGTTTTTTTATTTTTATTATTATTATTATTTTTTTTTAACGAGAAGGCTTCACCCCTTTTTTCTTTAGAATAGATGATGATAAACTACCTTTAATATGCTAAATAATTCTATCTTCATCAACAATTTCATTCAGTTAGTGCAGTATAATTACGTTTAAAAAAAGTAATCCAAAGAGAAAAGTTTAATTTTGAACCATTAATAAAATGTTCTGTTCAGAATATTTTGAGAAACAAAGTTGCATTGTTTATCGATGGCATGCAATTGACGTGCATTTCTTATAGATGGCATGCAATAGCATGTAGATAACTGATTTCTGACTATAGTTAAAATTTATACCTTAATTTAAAAAACTGTCATTGCGTAACTATCTTTAGCGCGTTTTTAGTTCAGATATCCGCGTATTTATAGGCAGTAGAAATGTTCTACTAAAAACGAAAGTAAACAGCCAGTCAGAAGGTCGTATTGATGCTGATGGCTCTGTGAATGTGCATATGTGAAATACGCGCCCGGGAGGAGGACTTCGACCGTTAAGGGGGCTGGTCACTCAGCTTCGGAATTCTCCTGCGTAATGCTAAGTCTGCGGACTTTTGATGCATTCGTATATTTAAAAGATCTGCTCGGGAAATTCATATTTTTAACATCTTTTTTCTGCGTACTCTTCTCTTTTTTTCTTAGCTTTCAACATACAAGGGATGATCAAATGAAAAGGTACGAAACGACATGGTGGGTACAAATGTAGACTTTATTCAAAATATTCACCGTAGGCCTGAGCACAACGATCTCACTGATGAACAAGCCGCAGGATTCCTTGTTCCCAGAATTCCTGTGGCCGTGACGAGACACAGTCCTTCACAGCGTCCTTGAGTACGTCGTCCGAGTTGAAGGGCTTTCCTTTCAGGTGTTTCTTCAGTGGACCAAACACATGGAAATCGCAGGCGACATGTCCGGACTGTAGGGCGGATGGTCCAACGTCTCCCACTTGAACTGGTCTCGGGTCATCACCCAGACTCTCACGGCCTGCACGAAAATGGGCACTCCATTTTCCGACAGACTTGTCAGAGACATATTTCTCTCCGTAAACTGTCACCATCCGGCGATGAATAGCTGCCGGTTTCTCACCCCCCGCTGTCAGAAATCGGATAACACCTCTCTGCACCTCAATCACCGAATTTTGCAACGCGAACGCCATCCTGTCCGCATACGGACTGCCGCATCATTTGGACGCCGCTTTTGATAATAGCCTCTGCTCTCTACTGTGCATGCGGGCACCCACGCATGCTCCGATTCCAGTCAGAGACTCCAATCGCATCCCGAGATGTCTCTTTACGTTCTCCCATGGCGGAATATGCAAATATTTAACTGTTACGTTTTTACATCGTTTCGTACCTTTTCATTTGATCACCCCTTGTATTTGTAAAATGTATTGCTGAATTTAATATTTTATGTTTTAAAAGCGGGCGAACTGTGAGTAAGATTTTAACACTTCCTATAAAATGAAGTCTATACTTTAGAAATATTTGAGAACTAAGAAAAAAAGAGACATCTTTTAGGAAGTGTACGCAAAAAATAGAAGTTAAAAATATTAATTTCCCGAGGAGATATTTTAAATAGACGAATGCATCCAATGCCCATCGACTTTACCTTAGTGAGGGGAAATCGGAAGCTGAGTGACCAGCCCCTTAAGGGTTAAAATATAATGCAATTTTTCTGAAATAATTATTTTTACATGCATTGCGAGTATTTTTTTTTCACATGTGAATTGTTAAAACTATCCATTTTTTTTTTTTTTTTTTTTTTTTTTTTTTTTTTTTTTTTTTGAAGTAAAGATATAATGCGTTCCCAAAATGACCTACACTTAAGAAAATAAAATGTGTAGATTCTGATTTTTTTTTTAAGAAACTCGAAATATCGACGGAATTGTTTACACAAAAGTAATCATGAGTTCTCTCACTTATATTTCACAGTTAAAATATTTATATTGACTGAAAGCACACTTTATTACATAAAAAATACCCTCTGATAAAATATTACTAAGAAATTATGATTAATATAGTTAAAAAATGGAAGACGATGGATTTCCACATAACGGTGCGAAAATCCGTTTTTCATGTTCACAAGAAATTTGAAAGCGCTTAATATTCCTTACACAAACACACCCGATCATGACATCAGATGTAATAAAAATAAAACTACTTTTGGACCACTCTGTGCGTGGTTCTAACAGAAAAATAATTGTATTACAAATAATAAGAAATAGTCAAAATAATTAATGCAATATTTATTAAGAGTTATTCATTAAATTTAGCTCACTTAACAATTTTTAATATAAAAAAAAATACCAATGCTCTAAATCTATTATTTGATGGATTTATAACCATCTCAGATATCATTAACTGATTTCAAAACAGGAAACCATTCAAGAATACAAACATTTGAACACGTAAATAAATACATTAAGTAATAATAAATCATTCTGTAATAAACAAACTTTTCTATTTTAGCTAAATTATCCTACTCAAGATAAACAATTACATTAATAAATAAAATATGATTATCATCCCACGCACGAAGCGAGAGTCTGACGACATCATCGAAAAGAACTCATAAACATTTCATATTATTTTGTTAGTTGGTTGTTAGTTTCTCTAAGTATAACATGTAAAATTAGTATAAGAAAAAGCTGCAATATGAAGCAGCAACATTTGTATTTTTTAAGACAGAATATAGTTTTAAAATGTTGCTCAACAAACACGGAGAAATCGTCAGTTTCATTTCTTTCAGTGTTCATAAAATTAATTAGAAAAAGCAAATATTTTCTCTACAGCTAAGAAAGGATACGTCTTGATGGATTTACACTCGTGCGAAGCTGTATAATGAGGATTGCTGATGACGAAAGATAAAGGTAAGAAATTACCTATATTATTATTATATTTAATTGTATTTTCATGGCCAGAATCAGAATAATATTTATTTATCTGAGTATTAGCGCGCGTAACTTACTGTACAGAGCAGAGGCGGCTTTTTTGCCAACAACTTGATTCCGAGACTGAGAAAGTCTAATATTTTAGTAGATAAATAATATTTGTGAAAAAAAAACTACTGGCCATAGAGGTATGCACATTAAAAAGAAATTGAAAATTATTGAAAAATATAGTTCGTCAGTTATTTGATGATAAAATAAATATTGTGCATTGTTTTTTTGTTGATATATATGAAATGTTAAACAATTGAAGAAAACTAGATATATATAAGAAGTTTTATATGAAATAATAAAACAGCAATTCCTCTTTACCAACAAAACTAAAATAACTAGTAAAATGGCCGCCTCATGTGAGATACAGCTTGTAGAAAACTTAACGCTAGTAACTACAGCAATTGGAAATTCAAAACTGAGATGTTACTGATTAGAGAAGACTTGTTCAACGTAATTAGCGAAGATAGGACCACGCCAATCACAACCGATAGGGAGAAAAAGGACAGGAAGGCTAGAGCCATAATTAACCTGTCAATTGACAATTCTCAAATCGTTCATGTAAAAGGGCTTAACACAGCCAGAGACACTTGGAACGCACTTAAAACGATACACGAAAGGGCGAACTTATCTAGTGAATTATTTTTGTTAAGAAAGCTTTATGGAGCCAAGCTCCAAGAAAACGGGAACCTAATCAAACACATAACATACATTCTAGAACTAATAGACAAACTCTCAGCGATCGGGGAAACAATTAGCGACTCCCATCTTTCAGCTTTATTGCTGTGTTCGCTACCCCCTAGTTATAATACTTTAATTACTGCCCTTGAATCACGGAATGAGGACGAGCTTACACCACAATTTATTAGAAGTAAATTAACAGATGAGTACAATAGAAGGGTTGAAAACGCAGACCAGGGTGAAAACTCAACAAAAGCGTTTAAAACGCAAAAGATATATTCAAATGATAATTTAAAAAAAGATAAAACAGTGCACGTATTGCAAATTGAGAAATCACACGTACAGAGAATGTTGGCATTTGAAAAATCGAAGCAATCACCCAAATACACAAAAACAACAACAAACATACAAAAACAAACATTACTCATCATCGTTGTGTTATCAACAATCGGATGACCAGATAGGAAACACTGACCGCGAATCAGTTGACAAGAGAAATTATAGAAAGGAAACAAAACCAGATCAAAGCAGCGACGCAGCCTTTCTAATAGACAAAGCAGGAAAACAAACCTGGATTATTGATTCTGGTTCATCTTCACATATCCTAAACAATAAAGATGACTTTACTAAATTAAATGACACCGAAAAAACAACGGTCATAATTGCCAACGGCAAAACTCTAAACTCGCTAGGTACAGGAGAAACTACATTCACGACGAAAACATCCGATGGAGGCATAAATAAAATTACGTTGAAAGAAGTGCTGTATGTACCGGAGCTAGAATCTAATTTAATTTCAGTTAGTAAAGCCACAAAGAATGGGTATAAATTGTTATTTGATAAAGATAAATGCACGCTGCCCCGAAATGGGAAAATCTATTTGGAGGCAAAAATGAAAAATAACCTATACGAAGTTGAATTATTAGAAAATGCAAATAGGAATATAGTAAATATGGCACATGAATGCAAAAGTAAAAACTGCCTGGAACTTTGGCACAAACGCCTAGGGCATAGAAATTATAATTCCATAAAATAAATGGTTAAAGACGACTTAGCCTATGGCATACAAATAAATAATTGCAATCATGGAACAACATGCGAAACGTGCATACAAACAAAAACAAACGATGCTCCCTATCCCAAAACAGTGTATAGAAACAAAACAGGTAGAGTACTCGATCTAGTGCACACGGACGTATGCACAGCGATAGGAACCCCCACAATAGGTGGTAAAACAATGTTTGTAACTTTCATTGACAACTACTCTAGATTTACTGTAATATACTTATTAAAACATAAAGATGAAGTACAGTATAAACTGATCAACTATATAGCTATGGTTCGAAACCAGTTCGGGAAATATCCGAAAGCAATAAGATTCGACAACGGACGAGAGTACATAAATAGAGGGATAGAGGATTACCTAAGGAAAAGGAGCATTAAACATCAATTAACCGTGCCGTATTGCCCGAGCCAAAATGGCATTGTGGAGAGAAAAAATAGATCGCTATTAGACATGACTAGGAGCCTACTCAGAGAAGCAGGTCTGCCACAAAGATTTTGGGGAGAAGCAACTAACACCGCGAATCATTTACAAAATCGCTTACCAACAAGATCGACAAATAAAACCCCATTTGAGCTATGGTTTAATCGCAATCCGAATTTACACTATTTGCGAACATTCGGATGCAAAGCTTACGTATACGTGAATAAACAACATCGAGGAAAATTGGACGACAGGGTTCAGGAAGGGATTTTTGTAGGATACGATAACAACTCAAGAGGATATCGCGTATACACTAAAGAAAATAAAATTGTAATTGGCAGAACAGTGAAATTCATAGAAAATGGCAAAATTAACCTAAAAGAAAGTAAAGAGACAGAAAACTCATATGACGACAAAAATTACATTGAAACGGAGATAAACAACACAACCGAAGAACCAACCACGTCCAAACAACCGACCAATGAACCAAGAAGATCCGAAAGATCGAACAGGGGGGTACCACCACACAGACATGCCTGTTATGTAAAAAATGATATGACAGAACCTACTAGTTGGAATGAAATACTGGATATAAATAATCCCAAAGAAAAGGAAAATTGGCTTAAAGCCACACAAGCGGAAATCAATTCGCTGAGAAAACACAACACATAGGAATTAGTGGATCCTCCACCTAACAAAAAGGTTATAGGTTGCAAATGGATATTCAAAAAGAAATTAGACAGTTACGGGAACACTCAAAAATACAAAGCACGTTTAGTAGCCAAAGGGTTTAGTCAAAAATATGGGGAAAACTATGACGAGACTTTCGCCCCAGTAGTGTCACAAACAACCGTCGGAACATTTTTGGCAGCAGCCGCATATAAGAAGTTGAACGTGAGGCACGTAGATATCGACACAGCTTTTCTATACTGTGAATTAGAAGACGAAATTTATATGAAACAACCGGAGGGCTACATTGAGAAAAACTCAGAAAACAAAGTCTGTAAACTGAAAAAATCCATTTACGGACTCAAACAGGCAGCCAGAACTTGGAATAAAAGAATCGAACAATCTTTGAAAAATTTAAACTTTCAACAAAGCACCGTGGACACATGCCTATACACACAAAAAAAAAAAAAAAAACATTACGACTTACATAATAGTTTACGTAGATGACATTTTGATAGGCGGTGAAAATGAATCAATTGAAAAAATAATAAAAGATTTAAAGGAAGAATATGAGTTAAAAGATCGTGGGGAAGTATCTCACTATTTAGGCATGGAAATAAGAAAAACACAAAACGGGTACAAATTGAATCAAAGACTAAAAATAGAAGAACTCGCAAGAAAATTTAATTTAGAAAACGCGAAACCAGTAAGCACTCCCATGGATGCCGGTTTTCACAAATTAGAAGATGAAGAAAATTTAATGCCTAATAACACGAAATTCAGACAAGCGATAGGATCGTTGTTGTACATAGGAACCACTACACGCCCAGATATTTCAGCCGCAGTTAACATACTCAGCAGAAGGTGTGAAACGCCACGTTTTAAAGATTGGAACGCCGCGAAACGGATAATAAACTATCTAAATATAATGAAAAACCTCAAACTCACATTGAGTACACAACAGGAACCAAAACTCATCGGTTTTTCTGACTCCGACTGGGGGGGGGGGGGAGGGGGACACAAGAACAAGGAAATCCACAACAGGGAACCTATTCATGCTGGGAAATAGTCCCATACAGTGGTATACAAAAAGGCAAAATTGCATTGCCTACTCATCAGCGGAAGCTGAATTCGTTGCTGCAGCTAGTGCAGGACAGGAAATTGCCTGGCTAATAAAACTATTAGCAGATCTAGACTTAAAACAGAATTTAACAGTAATACTGTATGAAGACAACCAAAGCTGCATCAAGATGGTGGAGAATGAAAAATTCTCAAAGCGAACCAAACATATCGATGTTCGCTATCACGCGATAAAAGAGATAAAAGAAGACGGTGTACTAGAACTTCGTTACTGCCCAACACAAGACATGACAGCAGACGCCCTGACCAAGCCACAATTTGTGAAACATCGAGAATCGATGAAACTACTACACGATGCATCTGAGATGGTTAAGGAAGGGTGATGGATTTATAATCATCTCAGATATCATTAACTGATTTCAAAACAGGAAACCATTCAAGAATACAAACATTTGAACACGTAAATAAATACATTAAGTAATAATAAATCATTCTGTAATAAACAAACTTTTCTATTTTAGCTAAATTATCCTACTCAAGATAAACAATTACATTAATAAATAAAATATGATTATAGATCACCCCACGCACGAAGCAACAGTCTGACGACATCATCGAAAAGAACTCATAAACATTTCATATTATTTTGTTAGTTTCTCTAAGTATAACATGTAAAATTAATATAAGAAAAAGCTGCAATATGAAGCAGCAACATTTGTATTTTTTAAGATAGAATATAGTTTTAAAATGTTGCTCAACAAACACGGAGAAATCGTCAGTTTCATTTCTTTCAGTGTTCATAAAATTAATTAGAAAAAAACAAATATTTTCTCTAAAGCTAAGAAAGGATACGTCTTGATGGATTTACACTCGTGCGAAGCTGTATAATGAGGATTGCTGATGAAGAAAGATAAAGGTAAGAAATTACCTATATTATTATTATATTTAATTGTATTTTCATGGCCAGAATCAGAATAATATTTATTTATTTATCTTAGTATTAGCGCGCGTAACTTACTGTACAGAGCAGAGGCGGTTTTTTTTCCAACATTATTTAATTTTACTTAAAAATTAATGTAACTCAATCTGTAAGACTGTAAGAAACATAATAAAAATCTACAGAAAGAAGCAAGCAGGTTGCTACCATGTACATTAAAATTCAACTTTTAATCAGTCTCTTTCTAAAAAAGACAGAAATTTTAATTAAGGGACTTGGAGAAAAGAAAAATGTTTAATTAGAAGTTTGTAAATATTCGAGCAGGTAAATTCTTTTTAAATAAAGTTCCTTCTAAGCGAGCTTATCATATTCTTGCAATATTGGGCAGACCATTTTTATTGGTTAAAGTTTTATTGGCTCTCTGCCAGTTACATTTTATTGCTGTCTCTGCTATGAATAGATAGTATTGATCTCTCAACGTAGATTGCGACGTAAATTTTATGTGCAGCCTTTTAAAATTGTTCTTTTCTTAGACTTTCAAATTAATTTAGATTTTTGCTTTCCTCAGAGGTCGATATTCTTTTAGGAGCGTAGAAAGGGATAATGGCCGCCAATTTAATTGGCTTGAGTTATTTATCAATACGAACTGCTTCACCTAGATTTGAAAATTGTTTAAAAATATATTAGATTCAATTATCCGATCTTTAATTACCCGACACATTCGGTTATCCTGTACTATATACTTTTTTCTTAAATCTGGTTTATAGCGTCGAAAAGGGTAAATTTGCTTTATTTTATTTTTATGTATTTATTTTGCCATGGCAGCAATTTTTATTAGGGTTTCGTTTATCTCACGAAACCCTTATAGTCTCGCTTCTTTGTCCTTCACAGGCTCGTACTCTGAAACTATTTAAGTTCCAGACTTGATTTTTTTTTTTTTTTAAACATAGAGCTGAATACTCCTGACCTTGCCAAAATCATAAAATTTTGAAAAAGTCTCAATTAACGCACATTATTAATTTAAAAAACCCAATTAAAACAGTGTAAAATGATTCATAATTCAACTAAAGCATTGATTTTAATCAAACCACAACGATTTTCGCAAAAAAAAAGGGGGGGGGGGTGAGTTGCCATAATTTCGCCCAGCTACTAGACGCAAAAACTTTTCTCTTTCAGAATTTATAAAAAAAAATTCAAAAATTCCTTCTAGAAGCGGAAAAATCCATTACAAATTGATTTATATGAACTCATTGTATTTCCTTCCAAAAGACGAGCAGTAGAACACAGGAGTTTGAGAAATATTTCATGGTCAGACGGCTGTCGTCTAGGGTAGTGATGGGCGATTCTCGAAAATTTACCAATCGAAAAAAATCGTCATCGTAAAAAACACAATCGATACAGTCATCGATTACTTTCGAGAAACTACAATCGAGATGTTCTACAATCTATTATTAAAATCATTGTTTTTACATATTTATAAGGCAGATTTTATTAAATATATGGTAACTGAAAACAGATTAATAAAAAAAACAACAAACTAAAGGGAGGCTATAATGGAGCCACAAGACTGGAAAAGTCATATGAGGGCGCCCCCTGGTTGAAAAAACGCGAGTAGCTATGAAGCGGTAAGGGGAGTTTAAGTATCAAAAATTAGAAGTTTTCGGCAATTAGCACCAAAATGGCCAAAGAAATAAGAATCAAAAGCAGACCCTAGTGGCAAAAACATGAACTAAAAGGATGGTAAATGGAATCAATATTTTTTATTGATTTTTCTACGTCATTTGAAATTAGATCTTTAATTTCCCCATTTTTAGAAAGCCTTCTACTGGAATACATTAAACGAATCCCCGTGGGGAGCAAAGTGGGGGAGGGGCAAGGAAAGTGCATAATATGAATAAGTGGTCATAGGACTTACAAACAATATATCACATGAGGAGTGTCGGCTAAATTTAGAAAAGTGCCCCTGCGCGGGGGTAAAGTAGGGGGAGGGGCTCGGGCGATATATAAAATGAAATAATAGTCACAGAGCTTTCCAATGATATATCACATGAGGGGTGTCGGCAAAAGATAGAAAAGAGTCCCAACCCCCAGGATTCCATTTATCGTGCCCGAATTATCGTATCGAAAATCGATAAAAACATCTCGTTATCGCCCATCACTAGTCTAGGGCCTTATTTATTGCCGGCCTATAAATTTTTTACAAATATTGCATTTATAGATTTAATTTTTAAGCATCTATATGTAATTTTTGACGCTGATTCCGAATATGTAATTTTCGTTAAAATATTTCCAGTAGAACTCTAATTACCAATTAAAAATCTGGTTTAATGAAAGGATTCATTTCCTCCCCGCGAAAACATTAAAAGCCAGACATCTGGTAAAATCACAGATAATTTTTTGACTAGGATTGTTTTTGGGGGTGCAAAATTTTTACAAATACTGCATTTATAGATTTTAAACCTGTGCATATATGCCTATGTTTCGACGCTGATTCCGAATATGTAATTTTCGTAAAAATCGTTTCTGCACTAATTATCAATATTTTACGACCGATTTTTTTTTTTTATTATAGGCTATATAAAATGAACATATTGCCCCTTTTATTTATGAGTGGTAGTAGTTACCACTATTTCCGAATACTAATTTCAGCAAAAAAATAAAATTAAGAAAAGCAATCAAGTCATCGATTTTAAAAATTCAGATATTTATAACACAAAAATTTTTAAGAAAAGGGGTGGAAGGTGATAATTTCTAAGTTTCTTTTTTACCTCTCCGGGCTCTAACTTGTGTATTTTAAGCAATTTTTCTAACACATCCCCTAATTAAACTACAGCGAGATTCGACCTCATTTGAAGGCTTGGCAGAAAGGGGGTATCTTTCCGAGCCCGACATCTTGCTGGGGTCTATTTCGATCCCAGACAATTAGGGGCTTTCCTCCGTGCAGGTGGCAGGAAATTGATTTTTTTCATGTGACGCATCTTTTCTAAGCTCTTGGCCTATTATGCATTACTAAGCACCCACTCCTCACCCTTTTAACTCATTTTTTCACCACTAGGAGTGTTTTAATGTTTTATTTTGTTCATTACCCCTATAAGTTTTTCCAAAAAATAAGAAAAAAATCTGCATAACAAATCTCAACAATTAGCATCTTCTCACCCATTTTTTTTTCTTTCTGTCGCCAAGGGGCGCTATTGAAAAAATTCTTTGACGAAATGCGTTTTTTTTTCGCGATCTTTTGACGAAATTTGCGGGGGTTTCTCGCGATCTTTTGACAAAATTTGCCGTTTTTCCGCGATCTTTTGACAAAATTTGCCGTTTTTCCGCGATCTTTTGACAAAATTTGCCGTTTTTTTCGCGATCTTTTGACAAAATTTGCCGTTTTTTCGCGATTTTTTGGGAAAATTTGCCGTTTTTTCGCGATTTTCTGACGAAATTGGCGTTTTCCCCGCGATTCTTTGACGAAATTGGTTTTTTTCGGCGAACATTTGTCGAAATTCGCGAGATATAGCTTATGTCCTAATTTTCAGATTTATGACCGATTTTTTTTAATTTTCGGAAATGACTGCCTTAATTTTTCGGAAAATTCGGAACAGAATCACCCTTGGTTAAAATACTAAATGCGCGAAAGTTAATTTTTATCAATGATTTTTCAAAAATGAATGAATCACTACGCATTGTTTACATTTGTAAAATTAATCACAATTCTGAAATGTTTGTTTGTTTATTTCGGTAACCTGTTGCTTGTAGCTCGTTATTTTTAATTTAGAACATTATGATTGTGTAGTTTTTGAAGGTTTTAGAGAAAATGAAGAAGAATAGATGTGATACAACGTAGATCATTTCCATAAGTCGAACAACTGCTTTATTTACAGCATCGGAATGATGGCCGCGATCAATGAGGCGGTCCAACCGGAATTGTGTAGGACACACAGAGACTTGGATTTTATATAAATAGATAGATTGTGATGTTTGTATGCTTTTAAAATGTTGCTGTTTATATGTCCGACAATTTCTGCTTATCATAACTCTTGTCGCACGAGTGTCTGATAATCAGGTGTCTACTGTGTAAAAAACATGAATAATAATCACTTATAAACAGATTAAGTTAAATAATGCTATAAAAATGTGATAAAATGTCTTTATTAAGATTGACGATCGTTTCGTCGCACAAACGGCGACATTTTCAAAATCATTCACGATAGAAAATATTTTTACATAATTTCGCATTCGAATTTCACATAATAAATTATGTGAAAATATTTTCTATCGTGAATGATTTTGAAAATGTCGCCGTTTGTGCGACGAAACGATCGTCAATCTTAATAAAGATTTTTTTAGTAGTTTTTTATAGCATTATTTAACTTAGTCTACTGTGTAGTTTGCGTCTAAACTGAGAAAAGACCCATGCAGGCCTTTGATTAAGCGCACTACTTTCGATGTCCAATTTTCAAATTTCAAAAAGAAGAGAGGCATGGGCACCGGTAGAAAAAAATCTAGAGAAGGTGTCTGATTTTGAAACAGATGTGCTTGTGTTCCACAACCTAATCCGTTTTTTTTTTCTTTTTAATGCAGAATAAAAAATATGAAGTAAGTTGAACTCAAGGAAGGTCTCCATACGGGCATACTCCGAAAAATCTGAAAAAAGAAATATGGAATGTTCTTCTCAGGAGGATAGATATGTTTATAAAAACATTTTCGGCGGAAACTCGATAGGGTGTCCGTAAAAAAATAATGAAAATTTCGGTATTTGGCGATTTATCACCGCGTTGGCGAAGAAATAAAATTTCCAAAAATACTTTTTTTATGTCAAAAGCTACTGATCACTAAAAAGACGGGAATTTTTACTCAAGTTTTATAAAAAAAAAAATATTTAATACCAGAATTTTTATTTAAAACTGTTTAACTTATTTAACTAGCCATTTTCCCCCTCTGTATCTTTTTAATTTATTTTATAAAGAAATTTCCGGTTCGAACCGAAATATATCCATATGATAGGGGCCAAAATGGCCCCTCGCCGTCATTCTAGTGTTAAGGTAAAAATGTTTCATGTTGAACTTGTTTAAATAAATTTAATTTAAATAACTTTAGTTTTGTCAGCTGTAGTTTGTTTTAACTATAGTTTTGTCATAAAAATATTTATAATGAAAGTTAACTATGACATTTTATGAATTAAAACAAAATTTAAATTAATTAAAATTCTTTCAATCTCAAAATTAAGTTCAATTGAGCACTGTCAATGCAATTTTGTTGCTACGGAAACAAAAAGTTCTCCGGTTCGAAATGTATAACTGCAGCATTTTTTATCTGGCCTTTATTTTGGAATACGTTTAAATATATGGAAATATATTTTTCAATATGAAAATATTTTTACAGTGATAAAATTAAATAACTGCAGCAACAAGAAACATAAATATGTAATATAAAAAATATATGCATTAAACCCTCTCATTGTTTAAGTTTAAATTCATAAAATACTATTTACACGCATTCTAAAAATCAATTAAGGGGACCTTCTACATTAGGAGACAAAAAAACAGCACTTAATGATTTTTTTTTTTTGTAAGAAAACTGCATTATGGATCTTTTTGAAATGTTAACAGTTTATTGTACATACCTTAAGGTATACACAAGAATTTTTTTTATTAGATTTTGTTGCTTCTACTCTAAGTTATAAACAAATATGTTCAACCACATTTTTTGACACGGTGGGCAAGATTAAAAAAAAACTACTCAATGGATCATCTTGATTTTTAAAAAATTAAAGCTTATTTAATTGTCTTCGATATACATTAAAGCTTTTACTAAAATAATACTAATAAAAAAAAGTTAAATAAATTTATGGGTTCCTTTAATTTAACTAGAAGCTGTACTCACGAAGTTTACGAAAAAAAATTATTTTTGTGTTTCAGATAATTCTACAAGCCCACCGTCCAGACGAAATTTTCTAAAGCAGTTGAACATATTTGTTTATAACTTAAAGTAGAAGCAGCAAAATCTAATAAACAAATTCTTGTGTATACCTTAAGATATGTACAATAAACTGTTAAAATTTCAAAAAAGATCCATCATGCAATTTTCTTACAAAAAAATCATAATTTTTTTTTTTTTTTTTTTTTGTTCTCCTAATGTAGAAGGTTCCCTTAACATGCAATTTTCAGATGCATTAAAATCGTTTGCTTTTGGCGAGGAAAAGTGCAGCTCGCCAAATCGCGTGACGCTTTCGTCTTTTCGTGCCAAATACTCGAAAGTATTTTATTTTTTTACAGACTTTCTACTGTAATTCTGCCGCTAAATTTGACTGATCCTTCATGACATACATAAGTAGTTTAATTTGAATTTTTTTTAAATATTCTGAGTATGTTTAGTAAGGAGACCTTCCTTGTAAGAATGTTTTAGCAGAACTCTCTATGTAAGGCAATTTTTACACATATTCAAAAGCAATACAAATTTAACAATTAATAAATATTAACTACTCAAAAATAGGTTTCTACCAACGTTTAAAAAAATTGAGAATTGAAACAGTTTATTCCGCCCCCCCTTTTTTTTTATCGTCACGAGAATTTTGGTCTCTTTTGAAACTCCCGTTCAAGATAAATTAGAAATTCATTAATGTAAAAAGAAAAGTAAAGAAAAAAAAAAAATAAAAATTCTCTTCCACGGTAAGGGCTCAAGTTTTTTTTTTTTTTAATCTTTATTTTTTTTTTTAACATCCAGAAATGTAGAAAGTTTCGTTAATTTTCAAAATCCAGGAGGGAGAGGCGATGTCTCCCCTGCCGCCCCCCTTCCATATTGCCGCCGTTTATAAAGGGAATTTTTTTCTTTTTGAAATAACTTAAATCTAAACCTATTTTGGCTGCTTGTGATAGTCATTAAGTCGGTTTTTAAAAGTCACGTATTTACTAAATATTACTCTAAGAATATGTAAAAAGGAGAAACTTTTTAATTTGTGAGTAATGCACTTTCAGATTTTCTTTTTTTTTTTTTTTTTAAGACTCGCGCCCGCCAAAATTCGCAAGCAACATCACGAATAATTAAAAAATCGGTGCATTAATTTCGAATAACATTTATTGAAAACACAACAAAACTTCGGCTAGAAAATATAAACCAGATTCCTTTTACTAATGTGGGAAAATCCCAAAAATTGCAACGGAAAAAAATTCCCCTATTGGACTAAAAGGTGTTTCCTTTTACCAATATTGAATAATCCTGGAGAGTATAACTGAGGGGTTCTTCGAACACATTTAAATTTTTTTTTTTTTTTTCCCTTACTGAGGAAGGGGATCCGGGAATCCTCGAAACAATCTTGTGGGATTTTTTTTCGTGTCGTATTTGTGCGTTAAATCGTTGTTAAAGATTTTAGCTTTCGTATTAAAATTCGCACAAAGTGTTTAATTTATGCTTACAAAATTTATAGTCCAGGCAATAGGGGATTTTACCTGGCAAAATTAATGGTAGTTCTGGAAATTGGCTTACCTTTATATTTTTTTGGGTAGCTGAATCCGAATTTGTAACTTCCCACCAAAATTTCCCCCGGCAACCCCCTCAAATTTTGGTAAAGTGCCCCCCCCCACCCCCCAAAAAAAGGTTTTTATTAAAAAAATCAATTTTTTTATTGGTTTAGGGCAAAAGTATCTAGAAATTCAGAAAGTAGACAAAATTTGCAACAAATTAGATAGATGACATTATGACGTAGGATGAAGGGGGAGGGGAGATCTGCCTCGGAACATGCGCCGCGGTGCTGCGTGGACTAAGTTGCACAATTCCACTTAACCACTCACATCGTTTACATTCGACCTCCCGTCTCCCCTCTGAACTTTCCCTATAAGGTTTACTTTAAGTTTTTTGGGTCGCTGAATCTCAATTTTTAACTCCCCCCCCAAAATAGTTGTTTTAGGGGAAAAGTATGTAGAAATTCAGAAAGTAGACAAAATTTGCAACAAATAGGATATATGACATTACGGCGTAGGATGAACGGGGAGGGAGAGGGCTGCCTCGGAACATACACTGCGGCGCTATGTGCACTAAGTTATGCAAGTCCAGCAATAGGGGATTTTACCTGGCAAAATTAATGCTAGTTCTGGATTTCGACTCACTGTATGTTTTTTGGGTCGCTGAATCCCAATTTGTAACTTCCCACCAAAATTTCCCCCGGCAAACCTCCAAAAAATTGAATTTTTGAAAAAATTTGGTTTTTGAGAACAGCGCGCGGATAATGTTCCGAGGCAGCCCTCTCCCTTCCCGTTCATCCTACGCCGCAATGTCATGTATCCTATTTGTTGCAAATTTTGTCTACTTTCTGAATTTCTACATACTTTTCGCCTAAAACAATAAAAAAATTAATTTAAAAACAACTGTTTTGGCGGGGTTGCGGGGAGGGCGGGGGCGAAATTTTGGAGGGAAGTTAAAAATTCGGATTCAGCGACCCAAAAAACTTAAAGTAAACCTTGTAGGGAAAGTTGGGAGGGGAGATGGGAGGGCGAATGTAAACGACGTGAGTGGTTAAGTGGAATTGCGCAACTTAGTTCACGCAGCATCGCGGCGCATGTTCCGAGGTAGATCCCCCCCTCCCCCTTCATCCTACGTCATACATCTAATTTGTTGCAAATTTTGTCTACTTTCTGAATTTCTAGATACTTTTTCCCTAAAACAATAAAAAATTTGATTTTTTAATAAAAACCTTTTTGGGGACATTTTACCAAAATTTGGGGGGGGGGGAGAGTTGCCGGGGAAAATTTTGGTGGGAAGTTAAAAATTCGGATTCAGCAACCCAAAAACATATAGTTCGTCTTTTTCCAGAACTACCATGAATTTTGCTAGGTAGAGCCCCTATACGGTCTCTATTGCCAGGACTATTAGTAGTCTGCTAAAACACTGCAACCGGAATTCTTTCACGAATAAAAAAAAAAAAAATAAAAAAAAAAAAAATCGGCGTGGAATGTGAAAAACAAAAGAATTAGTAACATCAACTCCTGCAAATTTATTCCCTCAAACAAGAAATGCAGCAAATCTGGCGAACCAAAGATTTATTCAGGAGTAAACAAATAATATAATTTAAATTCGAAAAGGGATTTTCTACACCCAAAAATCATCGCTATACCTCCCAGTATGGGAATCCTACTAGCGCAAAGTAAGTAAACAGGCTGACTATGCTGTATTGCATATGAACAAGTAAGCTTTGTCCAGAGATTAGGAGGGGGTTCAACTCTACGCATAAGCAATATTAACTCTTAAGTTTCCAGGATTTTTCTTGCACAACAACGAGAATTTGGACCACTTCCTTCTCTGTGATCAGTAAGATCTCAAATTCCTCTCGCTAATGTTAAACCTATTATTTTACGAATACCTTCTCAGAAAATTAATATTTTAACCCCTTGAGGGACGGTGGGATATATTATATCTCACCTAATTTTAATCAAGAATTGCACCAGCAACTTTTAATTAAATTTTACTTTCATAACTTTGGTTGATAAAAGTTGTAAAACTGCTTTTCCTTATTTTTAAATAAAATTTCTCCGAAATTCTGGTGTGAATTCAGCATTACAGAAGCACAATTAAATTGTGAATACATTAGTCATGTCTTCCTTGAGGGTTGGATCATGGTTGCAAGAAGTCCATCCAAGCCAAAACTGAAAACTTTTCTGAGTAAATAATAAAATGGAAATGGGATAGAAGTTTTCTTGCATTATGGCTAAAAATTCATCTCTTACAATAAAAGAAACTGATTAAAAGTTATTGATAAAAAAAATTGTTGCTACTTAAGGATATAAATTAGAATTTACTATCAGTCAAAAATCTCAGTAAGACTGAAGATCTTGCACCCATGGGTTGGATGACTGTTTTGGCTGAATCGTCAACTAACGAAGCTACCCAGGTTCTGGCGGATTATGCTATCGTGGTTAAACTGAAATTTTAACTGTTTTTAATTGTTGTGGCTCTTGCATGTTTGTGACTCTGTTCGAGTACTAGTGAGGGCTATGGAAATAGCCGAAACGTCTAATGTTTTAATTGTTTTTATCTATCTATCTATGTGTATGTATGTCTGTAGTCATATATGTTTAAGAAACACAATTACTTGCTCCTGAAAGGATTAAACATCCCCCCCCCCCTCCTCTGTACTATTCTTGGAGGATGTCTCTTTTCTTTTGCTGCAAGATGTTATACATCTCCCTTAAAATATGTTTTTATAGCATTTTTACTTTAAATCAAAGTTATTTAATATATTGTTATATGTGATGCAAATTCTTTTACAATTATAATTAGGGGTGTAACGAATATTCGGCCACTATTCGATATTCGGCCGGCCGAATATTGAACAGATTTCGGCAGAATACCTGTGGTCGAATAGTGGTACATTTGACCGAATAGCTGTAGCCGAATAGTGGCATATTTGGCCGAATATTTTAAGATATTTGGTTAGATATGTTCCAGAAAATCAAAACAAAATATGATTTTAAATATTTTCGACAAACAATATTAAAAAATACCTAAATACATTAATTATTATAAGAAAAAAATCTCATTCTGAAATAGGGGGTGGAGGAAGTATTATGAGGGGCTTGTTAATTTTGAGAGAAAGAAAAGAGAAAAGTATATCTTGGTAGCAGAAAAGAATATATAATATTTTAATGGAATGAATAATTATATTTTAAGAAAATAAACTTTTTTTTTTGACATACAGAGTGTAAATTTACTAAGTTTAAGTTGCACGAAAAAGGATATAAAAAGACAGAGGACACATGCAAGTTCTTATTTTTAGGGGGTGAAAGGATTTTACTAAAATAAAAAAAGTTTCATTTTTACAGAGGTAATGAGTTCTATTTTAGATAGTATATATATATATAAATTACTAGAACTATCTATGGATTAAATAAAAAATTATGAATTAAATTATTATTTACATTTTTAAAAGTCATATGTTATCTTTAAAGTATTTTTTAAAACATTTAAAGTACAACAAAAAATACATTCAGCTGTTATGATTTTTGAAAACTCAAACAAAAAATTAATTTCAATTAGTCTTTAAATTAATTTTTTATTTTAAAACTGAAAAAAAAATTAAACAATTAAAATAAAAGTCATTTATATTAAAGTCAGTATTCGGCCTAAAACTTGGCCGAATATTCGGTATTCGGCCAAATCACTATTCGTTACATCACTAATTATAATAATCTTTCTTTAACAGACTGCATTTATGTTTTTAAATGATATTTTAGACTACTTTTCGAAAAGAACAGGGGCAATTCAAATATTTTCTTTTATAAATATGTCTCATTAATGTTCACTACTGAAAAGTATTTATGAAGCAATAGAATAGCATTAAAATGACTTTGCTGGATATCTATTCGATGTAAAACATACTGTTATAGAAAATAACAGGCTTGTTAGAAGTACTTTTTACACTTTCAGGGATCTATATATTTACTATTTCTTACGGAGTATTTCAAAATTCCATTGGAAACATAATAATGCTGTTATTTACTTATACCATCTAATCAAACCATATAGCATCAGGGCCATCTTTCACCTTAAAAGAACTCATGTGTAAGAAAGACTTTTTGGGGGCAATTCGTTTTCAAAGGTTGAAAAGGTGTCACTGAAGCCTCCCACTTATATTCAGGACCAGATGCAAACTTTTTTGAGGCCATAATTTGTATTTCAAAAGGTTAAGAAAGAAAGGCTTTAAAGTATTTTGGGGACAGGGCTCAAATAACCCATATAAGGCCTTCGGGCAAAGATTTTTTTTTTTTTTGGGGGGGGGGGGGGGGGATTACATTTTTCTAGCCTCAATTTGCATTGGTTTTAAGGTACCCGATTTCCCTTGTAATGATCAAGCCCTCATTTGGGTGTGCCTTTATGCGTAAAAATTATATCAGAATTCTTCCTGGTGGATCAAGGAAAAGATTCCAACAAGCGGTACAGCAAGATTAATTTAAAAGGTTATGGCAAAAGAATCAGTTAAAGCTCACTAGCGAGATAAAAATGGGAGAAATAGGCAAGATTGGCTGTTCGCCGGGCAAGTGAATTATGCTGCCTCCAAAGCTGGTATATGCCAAAATGATAATGGGAAAACTGTAGCAGCTTGCTGTGCCTGCCTACCTTCAGAAGGGATTTTTTTTAATATTGGAAAAATTGCTTACTTATGTGCATTATATTATAGAATATAGCTAAAAATTATGAATAACAGGTAAAAATATTTATATTTTTAAATATTTTGGTTTTTAGGTTCAGAACATACATAAAAAATGCTATAAAATAGCCCCTTTGCAAAACATCAAAACTGAAATTTAAATAAAGATATTTTTATTCTGTATTTTTTATTATGATTAATGAAATTTTCTTGAGTTATTTTCATAACTATGTTATAAAAAAATAGATATAGAAGTTAACGTTTTCACGCAAAGAAAAAACAAGAAAATATATGACAATTGATAACTTGTATCAACTAAAATGTGAAAAATAACTACAATCATAGTAGAGGCACATTACCCAACTCCTTTGGAGTATTTTTGCAAAGTTTCATAACGTTACAATTATCATTTTTTAAAACGCCTATAACTCAAGTTCTAAGCAAGATAGAAACAAAATTCAAACTGATTTAGAAAGCTAGTGTCATGCTTTTGCTTTAATATTAAACCAAATATGGAAAACCGAATTATTGGCCGAAAATTGCATTTTAAAGGTAGGCAGGTACCTTAAGCTTGGCACAAATATTCTATACAGAAAAATTCTGAGTTGCACTCTAAATGTGCAATTTGCTACAAGATTTTTGGCTTACAAGTAAAGTTTAGTTAGGATTAAACTTTATAAACTTATCAAAAATATGTTCCATGCACTTTCTAAAAAAATACTCATTATTTCAGTTGATATACTCAAGTCTAATGAGAAGAGCCACAGCTGGAATTCTAGTCTCGGGGCCCATAACCAGAGAATGTAGGAAAGAAAAACAAAATCTTATTTTTGAATCATTTAAAGTGATTATTGGGGAAGGACTGGGAAATTCCTCCCCCCCCCCCCCCCAAAAAAAAAAGCTCATGAATTCTCCCCATGACCTTGTTAAGATATAGAATTATATGCAAGATTTAACAAGAATGGTGGTCAGAACTTTAAGGAGTAATAATAAGGTTAGTTGGGGTAACTGGACCATAGGCTATTTTATAAAAAAAACGGTGATGTATTTTAAGTTCTAGCTTTTGTGAACAATACCTCTTAACCTCTACTTCCTAAAACAACGTGTGTCATCTCAATCATAACTCTCTCTTTGCTGCGATAGGTTGTTGAAAATTTACGTTTCTTTTTTCAAAAACAACATCAGTTTGGTTGAACTTCCTCAGTTTTTTATTAAAATACTGCAAGTACTTTTATTAAACAATCTTTTTTTTTAAAGATTAGGCATATAACTACGTTAATATTATTAGATTTCTATACATATTTACTTCATGTTTCAAATGTAAGCCTGGTGTCCCAGTTACCCCATAAATTTTTCAAGAATGGCATAACTGGGACATGTATCCGGGGTAACTGGACCATGCTGGATCCAGTTACCCCAATAGTTATAAAAAATATTTTTGAGTTTCTTTTACAACGGGAAGTAAATTTCTCCATTGTTTTTTGCGCACAATAAAGAAAATGATAGAATACCTTATTAAAATTACATAATAAAATTTAAAAAAAAAAAAGCATATTGGGTGATATCAAACCAAATTTCTTGACCCCTTGAGAGGCGGTGATGCCGTTATGGCATCACATAATTCTAATTCCTAATTGGCACTGGAAATTTTATAATGAAAATTTAACGTTTATTATGTATGCAAAAATATACTTTTACTTGTTTTCAAATAGATTCTCTTGTAAATACTGGTGTCATTAAATTATTTCAACATTTTACGAATGCAAATACCTTGCCCCTGAAAGCGAGATAGCAAATCTTGAAATTGTATGATACAGGGGTCGCATTCTATAGGGAAACTTTTATTGTTCCTACCACTATTTTGAAAATAATATCTTCATCACACCTTTCTTTAGAATATGTTAAATAAAATGATCATGAAGGTAACTCATTAAGGGTTCTGGTAGGAACAATAAAATTTTCCCTATATAATGCAACTTCTGGATACAGATAAAGGTACTTAAGTACTTACGTAGCCGTTTGTTCATAGATTTACCTTACTATTTTTTTCCTTAAAATACCCATGTGACTTTTATACTTATTAACTATACTAAAGTACATAAGTACTTCCTTAATTTTTATGTTTTTGGTATAAATAAATGTAATATTTTCACTTTTAGTGATTTATTTAGACACATTGACAACAAAGGTTTCCCTTACAATGCTCTTTATTGACATATAATTTACATGATCTGCTTGGTTTGAATTTTTTTAAGTTGTTTACACTTTTTCAAACAGGACCTGATATCCCATATGAAAAAAATAAATAAATAAATAAATGCGTGTGGAACATAGACCCTCCTGGTTAGGGTGTTTCAGCCGTCTATGTAAAAAAATAAACTTTCACGTATATACCAGGCCACCCCTCAATTTTTTTTAGAGTTGTGTTTAGTAATATACTGGCAGAATTTGAACTTCATATTTCAACTGCAAGAGGGTGCTCAACACCCACTAACTTCATAAGTTTGTGTATTTCATTCTAATTTTTCTATATATTTGTTTAAAAAAAAATAAAGACCTCCAAAATTAATTTATTAGAAAAGAATAAAACAATATAGAAGTAAAAAATAGAAATGTAATCCTATTTGGTCGTTAATAATACAAAATAGCCTCTAAAACTGATTTTTTAGTTGTTTCTGATGGAATGCACTTTCTGTTTGTTGGCTTCTGTAACTTACAGCAAGAATTGTTTTTCATCTTCATCATTTGTTATGATTTTATTGAAATCTCCATTAAGCTTAACCCCTCATTCTGCACTGTCATTCACTACTTGTAAGTAGTGAAGCCATTCTTTTCTCTTGGGATAGTCATCATTGTCATTTCATTTTTGGGAGAAGACAAAAATTCTTAATCTTAACAATAATTTCCTTATAATTTTACGAGGTAAAAGTTCTGTTGGTCTTCTTGTTGCAAAGTCTGACAGTTGTAACCATCTTTAAAAATCTCAAGTTCTCATCTTACATAACGCTTCTTAAGGGCTTGCATAGCTGTAAATCGCTCTACAACGATTTGTCTTCTTTCATTTAAATTCTGTCAGAAAAGAGAGAAAGTCTTATGAAATCATCAGAACACTCATAGATCTGATGTTCCATCACATTTCTAGCAGAACGCACAATCTCTTTGTCTGTTGATAGATAATTTTCAAGATCTTTAACTGTGTTGGAATAAATTCATCGTCTGAAAGATCAGAGAGGCTCCATTACACTATTTAGACAAATATTGGGTGAACAGATGGTAGCTGAAGGCAAAGAGACTCTAATGCTTCATTCTTCTTTTATTATCTGAAGAGAACGTTCATACTTTTTTCGGTAACTCTTTATCTTTTAAACCCATATACATTTTACAATTGGTTCTTTGATCCTGAAGAAAATTAGAATCTTCTTTAATTCTGGTTATTTTCACAATGCCTTCGTGACCAATATCAAAGAAAAGAGTCCAAGATATCTAACCACTTCTTATCGTTGGGCTGTAGAAAAGACCTTTGTTTTTCTTTAACAAAAGCCAATGAGAATGAATGTTTTCTAATTTTTTAGTTATGTATGTGTTCTTTTTGTTTTGTAGGAATTTCAGATCTCTGCCATACCTGTATTAATTCTTTAACTGTTAGATGACTAACATTGTACCAATTTTGATTCTTTCAACTGATAAAGAACACGCTGAAGGATTTGTCTTGTTATAGTTAGTTGTTTCAATCTAGTCAATTGGTCTACTGATCTTTGACCAATCAGAAAAATTTCATTACTAAGGCAAATTGAAACCGAAGCAATTGCAAATTTTTAGCTTTGAAATTTCTTTAAACAGAAAAGAACCGCTACTTTTTATAAAATTAAAGTTGTTGATTAATACACAAATTTTGTGATTATTTTATTTCATATTAGGCTTAGTGTTTGTCTTATTTACTGTAACATGAATAATGTTAGCATCCCATAACAGTAGATTAATATTCAATATAAGCAATGCAACCTAAACATAATTCTTGATACTTTTAATTCTTTAAAAGTAAAAATTCTTGCAATAAATAAATGTATTTTAAATATTATTTTCATTTGTCACCTTTCACTTAGGAATAGTCATGAGCTAAATGCAAACAACTTCAGACAGATGTTTGCTGCCGGATGCATAATTTAAAAATCTATAAGATACTTATTTAAAATAAAAATTAACATGAAAAATTAAATGTTTCACTGACAAATTGTTGTCAATTGGTTGTAAAAAGAATTGGTAGAATTTTTGTTTTGGTTTAGTGTTGTCTGTAACTTTATCATGTAAATAATTATCAGAAATGTTGCTACATATTATAAAATATTTCAGAAATATTTGAATACAAATATATATAACAAACTAAATTTCTTCTAAAAAACTTCTGGAACGTTAAATATTTCTGAAGTATAAAATATTGTTGCATTTCCTATGCTTCTGCTAATGTTAAATTGTAGGGTCATTGAGCACCCTCTTAGAATTTGAGTAAGAAGCTAAAAATTTACCAGTATTATTCTATTGATGAGTCTAAAAAAATTAGGGGGGGGGGGGGCTGAACTCTAGCTCAAAAAGAGTTTTTTTGAACCACTCTACTCCTGGTCCACTTACCCCATTTTTATGGGGCAACTGGACCCATGAGAAAAGAAAGATGAAATATGCATATTTTCAAATATTAAAATGTAATTTTGAGCATTTCTGTCTGATAGAGGGAACCTAACTGAACACATTTACAGAAGTTAAGACTTTAATTCAAATTAACATAAGCGTTTTGAAGCTGAATTGTGAAAAGCTCCAGAGTCACATTGTAAAATCATGGCCCAGTTGCCCCAACTAACCTTACATATCAAAGCAAATATTTTTTTGCATACAAAACGAAAATGGCATTTATTCAATCAAAAATACAATGTATTTTTTTCAGAATGAACCCAAATTTTCATTCATAACATTAACAATAATAAAGACATTGCAATATCATCTTCAGGAGGCTTACTTGCTTTGTGCAAAAAGTGATGACATAATGAGAAGTGAACTGTAATTTTGTTAGCACAACATATGCATATAATGGAGCCTCTAACTCAATGTTGTTTGGACATGGACAGTGGCTGTTTTTAGCACTTCTCATGATATCATCACATTTCACAGAAAGCAAAGTAAATAAAAAAAAATATATCATTATAATACTTTCATTATTGTTAAAGTTTTGATGCTCTACATTTGTGACTGAATAAGTGGATTGCAATCCTGGTTTCCTGTATAGAAATTGTTTGTTCACATGTCACCACCTTTAAAGTTATGGCCATCTTTCCTTACATGCCTTGTATATATCTATGATTTTGAATGGAGGCACAAATATCCCATAGTCATAAAATGATTAACAGTATATTTTATTATTATTATTATATATATATATACTTAAAAAAAAATACATATATAAGAAATTTACACTTGAACTTCTGAAAAAAAAAAAAATAATCCCATTGTTCTTTTTAGGTTCACACGATTCCTTGAGCTGCTCAATAACTCCTCATTCAGACATAGCACCAGATGAACCAGATCTGTACAACTCTTTTTTCATTCGAGCTACAAGTTGTCTTTCAAAGCGCATAATTTACAATTGGTCCTGTACCCAGTCATTTGACTGCAAGCAGCAACTTGAAGCTGGAATTCGATATTTTGATCTGCGAGTTGCTAAGCATCCAGATGATGGCCTGCTATACATTGTGCATGGCTTGTATGGCATGGAAGTTAAAAATGTCCTAAAAACAATGCAAGAATTCCTTGCTGCTCACTCAAAGGAAGTTCTTTTATTAGATTTCCAACATTTGTATGAAATGGATCATTTTGACCACCACAAGCTGCTGCACCATCTTACAGAAACCTTTGGAGCAATGCTTTGTCCTTACGTTGCTGATTTGACGGAATTCACTCTATCCTGGTTGTGGGAACGTGGATTTCAAGTAGTTGTATTTTACCGCGATACTGTTGCACAATATCACCCTTTCCTATGGCCTGCCGAATCCATTCCAAATCCTTGGCCCAATACCAGAAGCATAAAAAATCTGCTGGCTTTCTTGACCAGAGGGTATGAGAAAAGGCGAGAAGCTGGAAAATTCTTTGTCTCCCAGTCTGTTCTTACACCAAATATATTCCTAATTTTGAGAAATATACTAGGCACTTTAAAAAGTGTTCTGGTTACAGAAAGCAACAGGCAGCTTCTGAAGTGGCTCGAAGATAAGCACCCTGGTCCTCATGGCTTGAATATAATCATATGTGATTTTATTGATTATAATGACTGTGCCATTCCACAGAGCATCGTAAATCTGAATTATAAGTCACCAATTATGTCGAACAATCATATGCGAGAAAGTGGATATGAAATTGTTTAAATATCAGTTTGAATATCCACATTTTGGCTAATCTTCCATAATCAGATCTCCAGCCAATTGACATACTTTACAGTGTGGTTTTGACATATAGAGCCCTGCATCAAGTCAGGTTATCCAAATTTACCAAACCATGGATCAGGTCGATGCTATTTTTTTTCAGTCCAGGACACGTTCGTTTTGACCACACATTTCAAAAGAAAGTCCTGAATATTTTTTTTTATGAAAAAAAAAAAAAAAACTATGAGTATTGTGTTCATTTTTATACAAAAAAAAGGATAAAATTGATATTAGAGATACAAGACTACTTTTCTGTAATTGCAATAAAATATGAATTTATTTTCTTTCATACTGGGTTTGAATATTTCAAATGAAGTACATCAGGTTGGGTCAGATTTTGGCTAAAATATTTTGTTTGTCAGGCAGTGGTGTAGTCGTAAAAAAAACAGAGGGTATACGCCTGCCTTGAGCGTATACCCTAGAGTGTATATACTATAACTTTCTTGAGAAACACAGGGTATACGGTGTTTCTTAAAAAAATCCAGAAGGTATACGGCGTATACCCTCCACTACATCCCTGCAGTGATGCAGTCGTAAAAAAACCAGGCGGTATATGCTAAAGTCATGAACGTCATGCCTAGGGTTATACGCTATAGCTTTATTTGAGAAACAGAGGGTATACGGTGCTTCTTAAAAAAAATCCAGAAGGTATATGGCGTATACCCTCCACTACATCCATGTTGTCGGGTTCAGGCCAGGTACAACTTGACCTATGCAGGACTCTATTGGCATATCAGAGTGGTTTTTATAGTTTGAACATTTTAATAGGTGGACATTCACTTTAAACCAGAGTTCTCAGGTTTACTGTCTGTATCTGGGGAATAGATATATTTTCAGGTAAATGGCTTTCTATGAAATAAAATAACACTTTGCAGTTTTATTTAAGTACTTTCTGAAAGCAAAATTGCAACAGTAAAACATTTGTTTATATATAAACATATACTTTTTGACTGCATTAAGAAATAAGTTATTTTGATGTAGGATACTTTGCGTTTCCAGTATCTCACATAACTTTTGTTAATGAGATTTATTAGACAAAAATCTTAACTGTAAATCTTCAAATTCCCTTGCTTTTCAATTTCCATACACTTAACATTTTGATACAATTGTTTTGTGTAAACAAATGAAAACACTTCAATAAGGAATTTTAGTAATAAGATATGTTTATATGCTACATATTAATATGTAGAAATTTTTTTTCCCATTCTATTAACTCCTTTGCGACGTGATGCTCAGAATCCTTGACTATTCCCACCAGTAATTTTTTATTGTACATTTTGCCTTATTTACTCAGAGCATTTCTGCAATTAAGTTAAGCTAAAGCCTGTTAAAAAGAACTAGTGATAATTAAAAATTTTGTAAAGGATGCTCGTCGCAAACGGGCTAATTAAAACAAGATTTTCTGCCCAAAATACCTTTTACATACCATAAAATACCGTTAATCTGCTCCCCCAAGCACGACAGAAAATCATTAAAAAAACGGAGGGGGCGCTTACATGGTATTAAAATTGTAGTAATGTTATCTATGGGTGGTGGGGTGGGAGATGGTAATGGCCGATTGACGCAAAATATGCATTATTTTAATAAAGTGAGGAAAGAAAAACATTTTGAAAAAAAAAAATATATATATACAAAATAGAAAAACAGTGTAACTTTGCGATTAACGGTGATTTCAAATTATAGAAAATTCTGGATTTCAAAAGCTTTGAAATTGGAATGCATTTAGATAAATAATAACACAAATATCTGTCATAAGATAAATAACAGCACTAATATGTGTCATTAATATGGTAACAGAAAAATAAAAGGAACTTAATAATTTAAAATAATTAAACACTAAGAAATTGCGTTTGAAAATGTCCTAAAATTCTTTCTATAACTAGTAACATTTTATGCGGTGTCACCATTTATTGTGAATTAGGGAGATTAAATAACTGTATTTTTTTTTAATCATCATTTCTTTTCTATAAAGGCTAAATAAATAATACAAATCACAATAATAACATGAAAAATATTGCAAATGAAACTAATTTTTTTTTAAAAAAAAAGAAGAAATGTGTTATAATGGGAAATTTAAATCAGACTGACATAGAATTAATTTAAAAAAATAACTTTATATATCACTATTTAAAATGAGCTAATGTAGTGATAAAGTAAATATTATGTATATCACCTTCAAATATCAAATTAAATCACCAATTCAAAACTTAATTATAATAATAATAAAATAAATAATATCAATAATTCCGATTTCGCGTTATTTTTGTGCCATCTACCATAACTTAGAAGAAAGAAAACCAATACCATATAAAATTAATTCCGAAAGTTACCAAAAAAAAAAAAAAAAAAGGCTGTAAATTGTTATTATCACTATTATTTTATATATTTAGTAATAATAATATACAAGTAATAATAATATACTAATAGTATTATGAAAAATATTATTCGTATAAATATGAAGTTACGTAGCTGTACCTGTCGGTAGTGAAAAGTTCGATGATGTGAATTGATTCTTAATCGAATAACTAAACAGCGTTTACGGCTTCCTCTGAGGTTTACGATGATATGAAAACAAAAAGTAAGTGCAAACGCCGAAAGTATGTATGTTACTATTTACTTCTGCGGTATATTAAAGAATTACGCCTTTCTGATCCGTTAAAAAAAAAAAAAAATCACTCGCGAGATAAAATTTTTGGTATTGATCTTGATGTGTGCACCGAAATTTTTTTGCGGGGAGGGCGCTTTCTTGAATTTTCCAATTTGTTTACAAAGTGGGAGGAGGGGCACTTAATCGGGAAGGGCGGATTAAAGGGATTTTATGGTATGTATACATATATATATATATATATGTATATATAACCCAGCCCAGTGTTGTCTTTTTTTTTTTTTTTAATATATATATAAAATCCTACTTTAAATCATATTGTTGCCACTATCATCTATATTTGATCCAACCTTGACTGTGAACCTGATTATGGAAGATTAACTCATATTTCATTTAATATTTTTTACAACTGCCACTGCAGCAAATAAATTTGCCACTGTGTTATATATGATAAAATCCTTAAAATTTAATATATTTCGTTTTAACAGCATTATATCATTCAAATTATTAGATTCATAGAGCTTTTCATAAGATAAACATACTGACCTAGACTGAATATGTTAGCTGACTAAATTTATTTGATTTTTGACATTAAAGTGAAACGAAGAAATGTATCCAATCTTTTTGTTTTAAAGCAGTAATATTTTTGAGAAATTTAAGAGACTTTACGACTGAATTAACTATTTTTTTGTAGGTGGTTCATGTTTAGCAAGTGGCGTTTATAAATAATTGGGTTGTTTAAAAAGGTATGTGTATCAGACAAATAATGCAGAAATATGTTATTCTTGATTAATGGATGTATAGATAGAAATGTATCCAGGGGAAATATTGGATCAGTAACGGAACCTTTCACAAAATTAAATCTCCAGTTTGTTATTTTACCAATATCCACAGCATAAATAAGCCTTGCCCACTTCCCCCCGTCTCTCTCTCTCAACATGTGGATTTAATGCTGATTGGCTAGTAAATGTAGTGGATGTAGTCATCCTATTTTCTATGGAATCTTTTTCTGCATTTTTGGTAACAACTGCTTTTGTTCGCTTCACATTTGCCATGATTTGCATTCACACCCCCAATTTAATTTTTTTATTTTGTTACAGCTGTTATTATTTTGCATTGTTTCATGTCCAACTTCATCATGTTAAACTATTTTCTTTTTAGGGGTCCATACCCCTGAAAGGAAAAAAAAAAATTAAACCCTTTTCGGATCCCTTTGTTATCCGTCTGCCAGTCAAGACAATTTTTTTTTCAGGAACAGCTGAAAGTATCAAGTTAAAATTAATATCAAATAAAAGATCAACAACTCCATTCTTTTGTAAAAATTTCGAGCTTAATTATGGCCTTAAAACAACTTTTTTTTTTTAATACAAACTTGCTCTTGAAATATATAGGGTGCCTTCTGCTGACCTAGAATCTTGAAATTTGGCACAAAGGAATATAGCACAAGTAAAGAGAAGAAAATTCAAAATTCATTAATTTATAATTCTGTGTCAATTTATTATCAGAAAACTCGTCTGACAATCCAGACCCCCCCCCCCCCCATTTTTTTTTCCTTCACGAACAACTGAAGATATAAAGTTGAAATTAATATCACAGTAAGAGGAAGTTTGGAGCCGCTATGATCTTCCGGTGTATTAAAAAAGTCTCAGTCCTCCTTAACCTGATTAAGCGACACCAGAATTTACTAACAAATTTATTTTAAAATAAGTAAAAGCTTTTCTTCATTTGCATTATAAAAAATATCCCACTGCCCTTCAAAGGGTTGAAGGAAGAAACTCTTAATACACATCCCTGAATAATTTCAAGTAGACTTGAGAAATTTTCAGATACTGAATGTTAAGCAATAATCAAAATTTTAAAACAAATTTATATGAACTAGTAAGTGAAATTTGTTCTCATTTTGACACTTGTAACAATTAAGATTTTAACCCCCTTTCACATACTCTTATCAAAGCAGTAACAGAAAAAGAATACAAAACCCCAGTTTTTTTAAACAAAAAATAAATAAATAAAATCTAATAACAGAACTTAAAAAAAAAAAAACCCTGTAGACTGCTGATAGATGTAACTACTGCCTCTTAAATTGCTGCAGTCACTTGAAATCCTTGACAACTTTCCCTTCTAACTTCAATCTTTCATTAGGGACTGTGCATATATAACATTATCAACTTTTTGGAAATTTCGGACCCCCTCCCCCCTTACGATATCATACATTATCATTCCTTGACACCTCCCCCCCCTCCCCGGTAATGATAACGTTATCAATGTATAAATGTTTTTTAGATTTTTGGAAATTTTTTTTCTTTTGCTTGGAGTGATATACAAATATTGCATTTATTTAATGTTTAATTAAATGTTGCATTTATTTTTCGCATACTTTATTTATTCAAATTAAGAGAAGTCAATAAGATGTCACTTTATGTATGAAATAACTTTATATCAAATAATACTTAAACAAAATAGTTACTATTTAAAAGTATTCAATAATGTATTTTTGTTACACAATGCATTCAATGTAATAATGTCTTCTTGCAACTTTCCCGCAGGAGATAGGGCAGACAAAAATTTTTATCAACAAAACAGGTGGACAACATTCTTTCTATTTTATTTAGTAGTAAACACAAGTTCCATTTCAAACATACTTCGCATATGGTTTGTCGAACAGCAGATTATATATGCATATAGAAGAATAGGAATTCCAAAAGGTTGGGGTTTTCCATATTTTGGAATTAAATAATTTTATAATCAATGATTTTAATAATAATTTTGTATTTTCATAAAAGTAGATAATAGACTAAAAAAAGGTAATTGTAACCTGTGTTTATGACAACCCCCTTTCACATACTCTTACACATGACAATTGTAAAAGATAATCATAATGAACATATTATTTTGATGTAAAGACCAAGTTACAAATAAAAAGGGAAAATTTTGGTTGGATCAGAAATCATAACGATATCAAAAGTCCAACCTCCCCTCCCCCTAGAGATATCTTACGATGTCATGTGCCAGACCCCCCCTCCCCCCTAAAATGATAACGTTATATATGCATAGCCCCTTATTAAAATAACAGTATCCTGCATTATTTATCTCATCTCAAAATCCACCTACTCAAAATTCTAGAAGAAATTTTTCATGCAGATACGATGAAAAGTTCTAAGATCATGTGCTGCTTGAAACTTTTTTGGATTTCAGTAATTCTTTTTCATCGTGAAAATGCACTTTGAATTGGTTAGATGGCAATAATTAATAATACAACAAATGCTGCTTTATAAAAACAAACTGGAAAAAAAAAATAGATGAGTCCTATCATTCAGTCTTCATGTAGCTAAATGATTTTTAGATGAAACTGTGAAGAAGCTCCATGAGGAAAAAATTCATTACAGATGCTCATTTCATTTCAGCTGTGTATGGTTCAGTGAAGTAGGATGAAGGAGAGAGAGAGGGGGGTGTGTCTACAAAATCATTCACTTTTTCTTTGAAATGCAGATTGAACAATGGAACCACTATACAGCATGCAACAGAAAATATTTTGAATTATTTATTTTGTACTGTACCCTTATTTCTTGATTTTATGCTCAGTTTATATGAAATGGCAATACATTTGATATGAACAAATCAGAACAAACAAGGAAATGCTATAGAGAAAGTTATTATACTTGACTATAAAACATGAAAATTTTTAATTAAAATTTAATGTCATAATTATTAGGAACTAGTGTTCTCTGTTTGTGTACTAAAAAATTTCAACAAATATATCTTGCATGTTATATCAACTAATGTTCTCTGTTTGTATAGCAAAAAATTTCAACAAAATAGATCTTGCATGTTATACTAGATCTTTGTGCATAATTAGTCTTTACAAGTGAAACATGCATATCAACAACTAGTTAAGAAATTCATTCCAGTTTTAGAATAACTAATTACAAATATATGAACAAAAATGGCATTTCTTTTTGATGAATTAGTCTTTAAGAGTCTTGTATTTGGTAGTTGTTTTAAATATCTTTTTTCAGATACCAATTTAATAAATATATGCAGTGGCAGATGTATATATACTAATTTTTTTATGTATGTTTTTAATTCCATGTGTTCTAGAAAATGTTAAAATGTATATGCCTTTTTCATATTAAGATTATCAAGAAAATATTATCTAAAGGGGGACCAGGAAAAGAAAAGGGGATAGAAAAGTAAGAATAACATTCCAGTTAATTATATATCTGTATCTGGAAAAATGAATCTCAAAGTTACTCTTTTATTTATTATACATTTAATTTTGATATAATGTATAAATAATTTAATGTGTGCAATTTTAAGCAATTTGCAAATTTCTTGTGCAATATGTTGTTTGTATAACTAATGGTATTTTTTATTGTATGGACAACTTTTTTTTAAGTATTAGCCTTCTGTGTGCTCAATTTCAAAAAATGTTATTTTTATTGCAAACTTTTAATTAATGTGTACAAGCAAGAATTAAAAAGTGCTATTTTCTTTTTTTGAAAAAAAAAAAAATAATAATAATTCTTAAGCATTCAGATGATTAAATGCTTGCAAGTGATGCGTATATGTAAAAATTTTGGATGAAGCATGACTGTGATTGTATATATTAAAATCGTTTATAAAATTGGATGCAAAAATCCTTTTAAAGAATTACTTATTAAAAGCACAGGAGAGCATTTATTTGATTTGATGTACAAAATTATCTGTGATATTTGTATTTTATTTGTATTTTTTCAGTTTTTTAAACATAAAAAAGTGTTTATTTTAATACAGATCAAACTAATCCTGCACAAACTTAAAACAATATTATCCATGCCCTTGTGTATTTGCATTTGATAAATGGTATCTAGATATTAGAAAACCAATAAATTCTGTCATACTTATTTGAAAAAAAAAAAAAAAAAAAAAAAAGTTGTCAATTTCTACTGTAATAATTAAAAATTTTCACATGTTTACCCCACTATAACTGTCTTTTAAAACCTTGTTATTGGCAGTCTTCATTACACTTGGAGCATCTTTGATTGTTTATCATTCCTTAATTTTCTGTTTAAAGCATTGTTCATTTATAACACAACTACTAAAAACCAATTTATCTTTTAAATATTTAATTTGTTCCAAGTAAATCTGTAAAGCACTATGTATCTCTATAGTACTCACATGGATAACTGATTTTAAATAATATCAATATGTAATTTCAGTGATAAGAGAAGTGTACAATGATTCAAAGAATGTGTCGTAATAATTTTAATTTCACATTTTTAGATCTCATAGTGCAAAAAAAGTATACACTTTTTTGCTAACTGATAAAAATGACAGAAATTCTTGGTAATCTGATATTTTTTTTTTGAGTTTGCGTTCACTTCATCCAATGTGTTCACTTTTTAATGAATGAATTATATACAGTTATTACTATTTGCACTCTTAGTTCTCCATCACTAAACTCCTTAATAGCCAAAATTTTAAAATGGTGTAATGAAAAAAGTTAATATAGTAAGCCTTTTTCCTTTTAACTATTCACAATATAAATTCAAACTATTTCATTTTTTCTAATTACATTTGGATAAGTTTGACTGAAATTAAAACAAAAAAGTTAATAGTTTGGTAGTGATAAATTTTACATGCATGTTAATTCCATTCATCATCAAATCAAATGTATGATTTAAAGGATGGGATGGGAAGATAAATTTGCATGTAAGTACAGGATATGATGGAGGACTAAGTTTTCTAAATGTGTGACATCTGATGTGCTACGCCTGATCTTAGAATATATTATTTTATATATATTTAATGATCAAAAATTAAATATACAGTCGAACCTTGTTATCCCGACACACTAATGTCCAGGAAAAAGTGTCATCATAAGCGGAGTGTCGCGGTAACCGGAGTTGGGAAAAACATGTTTATATAAATCTGTATTTTAAATTAATTTAGGAAATTTTAAATTCATAATTGATTTTGCAGTGTTAAACAATAAAACACTATTATTAAACAAAATTGAAAGAATAAAAATCAGATTTATGATGACTTTTTTTATTATTGTTACATCAAATATTGATGAATTAAGGTTTGCTTATCCCTAGACGTGCTTCCTACAGTTCTTTTTTCAATATTATACAATGAATTGTAATCAATATTCGTTGTTTGAGAAATGAATGTTAGATAATTTCTCATCATTTCAATGGAATGCAATGCTTCGGTTTTAGTCGGATGAAAAATGTCTTGTAACCACAAGAAAGTGCCGCCTGACCAGAACAAAAAGACCGCGAGCAGACTGATACGTCTATCTGACGCTTAAGTGGGTCACTCATAATGTCTGTGGGTTTATTTATTCAGATAAAGGATTAAAGTAAAATTTCTCATTTATCTCAATGGATATTTTAGACACTTTTGTGAAAAGTTTGGCTAAGACATTTCTTTCCGCTTAATTTCCGTGCTTATAAGATGGATTATGAAAAACGGACAATTTTCCTAAACCGTCGGGATATCCGGAGTTGAAAATTATTCAACGACATAAAATCCGGAGTTCATTTACATTAAAATCATATACAGAAAATCGGGACTTTGAAAAACTGACGTGATAAGCGGAGTGACGTGAAAACCGGGTGTCGGGAAAACGAGGTTCGACTGTATTTCATTTGATCTTTAAATAAGAACATGCTAAAAATAACTTAAATATTAAAACAGAGTTCCAAAAAGTAATTCAAACAAGTCTTGGATACTTTTAATTTATGCTTAAATGACTATTTAAGATTTTGTTTGCTTGTAAATACTATGTACATTATCATGGTTGCAAGGGGTGAGAACAGCCAAAGCAGGGAAAAATAAATAAAGGTAAAGTGAAATTTTAGATCCCATTTAGGAACCTCCCTCTTTAAAATAATGCAGCTTTTTTGCTTTCACCAAAATATCCATGAGTGCCCCCCCCCCCCCCAAAAAAAAAAAAAGAATAAAATAAAATAAATAAATAAAATAATAAGTATCCAATAAATGATAAAATATGTGAATAAAATATTGATTAAAATGAAAAAATTTTGATTGTTCTAATAAGAGATATTTCAGATATAATTTTGTAAGGGTAAGACCATAATGCCAAGATGCTTGTGATTGTCTGAAATTTATATTTATTTCCCCCCTTTCTTACATAAAGTGTTAGAATAAAAAGAAAGTATTATTTCAAATAAGGAACCAACAGCTAAGACAAAAGTTACTAATTAAAGAAAATTAATTTTTAATGAGGAAACAATATTTTTGTAAAATCAATTTGATCAGGAAGAATTAATTTTGAATGCTAGAAAGTAGAAAAAAGTTCTTGATTAATGATGGTTATAAAAAAAGAAAACGAAAAGTCCTTTAATTTGTCTTTTAAAAACAGAATAACAAAGATTAGCAATCAAGTAAATTTTAAAGACTAATATTTGTTATTAAAAATATGTGCATGATCATTACCAACTATCATTAATTTGCAGATCTGATAATGGTTGCAAAATATCAATTTTTATGATACGAAATAGGATATTTTGTAAGCCAGTTTTGACTGGAAATGCATTTTTAGCATGGTTCTTTGCTCACCTCCATTCCAAATCAGCTTGCTCTGATGGCCCAATCTTTGCTGGAAATTCATAGATTCCATATTAATTCCTATTTTTCATAATTATGAAAATTAAGTTATTTTCATGCATATTATTCTACATTTGCCTTTCCAGAATGTTATGATTTAATTATGTTTATTGATGCTGTAAAATGACAAATATGAAAGAAAGGAGGGAAAAAAAAGTTAAATGTTAAACATTGTGTACTACGGATGAAGGAGGTGGGCGAAGTTTTAAAAGAGCAGAAATCTCCCCAAATAACAGCAGATTCTCACTCCTGCAGAGCAATTTAGTCAGAATCCAATGTTTGAAATGGAAAAAAGAGAATTATTAATAGACAAACCAGAAAAGTATCAAGATTGCTTACAGTTCAATACAAAAAGTACATCAAACCCTTTTTCAAAAATTGTATAATGCAAACATAATATTTGGTTGGTTGAATCTCTATATATTTTAGAACTGTAAGTATGGTTGAAATATTGTGCTTAAAAGAAAATATTTGTAATTTAAAGGTTTGAAAATAATGAAAGTGCAGATATGTGTTTCTACTTCAAAGTACACTATGACTATGTTACTAGATTAGAAAACTTAGCTATTTGCTTAGTTTGAAAAGATGCTTGCATTTTACTTGTAATGCTTGTGATACAATAAAAAATTAAAAAAATATAAATACTCTTGTTTTTCTTAAAATGATAAACTTCTTTATCTTATCTTTCTATACATAGATCAATATATACACATATATCTTTAAATAAATATATAAAAATATGTACATATTTTAAGGCAATGACCACACTTTTCTTCACTCCTGTAAGGGGAAAAAAAAAATAAATAACAAGAAATTTGAAAAATACTAATACAATAATTGAAAAATACTAATACAGTAGACTCTCCAAATTCACACAAGTTGTGTATGATATAAACAGTTAATTTATAAGGTTCGAAAAGAAAGAAAACAAAAGTTGCCAGGTTTATCTGACAAAATATTTTAAAAAAGAAAAAAAATGTGCAGCTTTCTGATGCATTTACAGACTTACTTTTTTAATTTTAAGCATGATACTTGCAGGTACAATTATTGAAGTGCTTTGTAATAGAACCCTTTTTTAAATTTTCTGATAAATAAATTATATCTTGAGTTAAAAGCTATTGTTGTCTCTGGACAGCAGTTTTTTTCTTATCCCGCACTGTTACATTTGGAAATTTTGTTCAAAACCTTTGTAGTCCAGTCAAATTGTCAAAAATAGATGCAAAAATTCTGCTAGAAGATTTTATGTTTTTAAACTGTTTATGGGGATGCTAATAACAGGAATTAATTGTTTCCCAACAAAATATCTCGAGGATAAACTTTGTGGAGCCAAAAAACCACGAAATTTTCGGACTTTTTTCAGTTTTTTGCCTATAACTCGAAAATTATAAAATTTGTGTGTACCATACTCAATTACGAAAAGAAAGAGCATTAAATTCTCTACAAATTTCATTAGAAAAGTCTTTTTCTAAATCCATTATTAAGCGCGCTACAGCTTCCTGAAAATGATACTTTTTTTCTAACTTTGCGAAAAAATCGCAAATACCAACATTTGACACCATTTTTATTTCTTTTATCCTCTTTAATGTAACTTTTTATATTACAGGTATTTGCATGATAGTAATAATGATTAATTACAATGGTAAAACCGTAAAAAATTGACAACATTGTAATTTTTTTTTGTATTTACAACTTAAGGTGAGAACAATAATAGTAGGTATTATGAATGTAGGTAGCATGAATGTAAGTAAAAAAATACTTACAGTAACATCTTTAATGGATTTAGTAATGTCTGGAGCGCTTGCGGGTTGATGAGTTTGGTTCGTCAACCTCAGCTTGAGAAGCAAAGGAGCAGGCTGCATGATCTTCAACAGCTTTGAACTGCTTTGAGCTTGTTGCGACATCATCATCCTGGCTGCGAAAGTCATAGACGTTGCTGGTTCGGTCGATGGTTTCCCAGGTATCAGCTTCATAATCCTCTTCTTCTGCATAAATAATATCATCCACATTTTCACAATTGACCCCGTTACAGTTTTTGCAAATTGCCGAGCATTTGAGTCCTGATTTTTGGCAAGAGCATGCCTTGGTGCACCCTTTTTTACAGCTACATGAGACAACATGCAGCAAGGATTCAGGTGCTGGGTTTTGGTACATTTGAACTGGCTGATAAAGACCGTCAGACCTGCGAACCCACCCCCATTCTTCAAGGGGCATGTTGTTTCCTAGCCAAGCTTGTACCTGATGATAACATCTTAGGAAATGATGCTGCGCAGCCTCTTGCGTCGGTGGCAGCCTTGCAAGATGAACTTTGCTTTTTGTGACTGATTTAGCAAATAACTGGAACCTCAAACTGTTCAATGTCTGCGTGGTATCTACGCATCCACTGTATAGTGCAATAAGGAATTTTTCTCCAGCCTTGATGATTTCTTGACGGGTAGACTCTGTTTTATTAAAAACACATGATACTTCCTCAAGCTGCTTATGTTTTTTTAAAGTGTTACAAAACTTTGACTTTCCTTGCCCAAAAAGAGCAGATGTTGTATCGCATCCACTGATTGCATGAGTGAAAATAACATTGTTGTGATTGTATTTGTAAGAATTGGTTGAAAACCACTTTGTTTCGATGCTTCCTCTTCCTGGTTTTTGGAAAAACAGATTTTTGTGTTGATATCCCAAGCTTGTCATGATCGCGAGAATATCAATATTCTCTCCGACAATTACGATGCTTTCAAAGGCTTTGGCTCTTGAAATGGCTGAGGTAACGATCATGACATCAGCGTCTTCCTCTGCCTGGTCAACTTGAATTCTGTTATTTAGAAGCTCTGTTTTAAGCAGTGAAATGAAGCGGTTCTTGTTTCTGTCATTGGCTAGAAATTTGTCTTGAGGCTTGCTTAACATTTCTGCTGCAACTATGACTTCAGTAGAAGTGTGCATTTTAGATCGACGTGCTCTTTCTGCACTTTTCGTTCCATTCTGTTCTCCCTCAGATGGATATCCATCGAACACAACTGTGACCTGTGATCCAAAATTTTTCTGAATGTAAGAAATATAACTTTTAACAATAAATTTGAAGGAAACATTTCGAGGCCAAGTTACTTTGTGAAGAAGGTACCCTACGTCAACAACAAAAAACTTATCTTTTCCAATAAGATCCAGATTATCTAATGGGATAAAAGCACAGTAAAACAAAGATTTTGTGCCCTTTCTCATCCCTTCGTCGGAGAATAAAGACATCGGATAGGGAGCAAGTTCATAAGTTAGTAGATTCTGCACGTCTTCATCACTCTGCTTCATTAAACAAACCCTTTGGAATAGAGTCAATGGATGGACAGAAGTAACTGTAACGTTTCCTAATCTTAAACTACTGACAACAGAAGCTAAAGGGACTACCTTATCCTTTTTCTTGAATTTCACACTCTTGAAATTTTCGCCAACAATTCTTCTGACTCCTGCCTGTCCTACTTCTCCAGCCAAATAGCAGTTAACGTCAGTCTTTCCAACAATTCCACTACTGATGGACATTATGTAATCATTTTCGGGGAAAGGATGATGCTCTAGCAACCAATCTCGCAGCTTTTTTGAATCATTACTGTCTCTATCAATGCGGGAACTTCTGGCATCCACATGCTGTTCAGAAACTTCAAAGCCTACTTCACAGTATGCCTCTATATCATCGCATATGTTTTGCATATGAATCATTCCCAGAGTCCATCTTGCTAACATGCTGCCTGTCATTCCTCGTCCATGCGTTAATCCTCCAGTGCTCTTCATAGTTTTCATTAATGTTTGTTCAATCGCCATATCAGTCCAAGTCCCAGACCAATTCTTATCTGATCGCCGTATGGTGAAATAGCCTTCAGCTGTGAACTTTTGGTATTCGGAAGGATCCAGTGTTTCTTCCAGCTTCAGCATGTCTTGCAAGTACAGATGTCCACACTTGGCATATAAGAAATGTTCCGCAGCATGGAAGTAGGGAAGCATTTTTTGCACAGTTCTCAGGTGGAGGTTCCAGTTTCCTGTTCGTTCCGCTTCGATAAACTGTTTAATGACTGTGACCATCTTTAGATATAGAATCAACAACTTCGCTGTGGGGCCTTTATTTTCTAGTAAAGTTACAGCTTTTCCATATTTTTTTTACAGCTTCTTGAACGTAATAAATGGTGTCCTGGTGTGTCGATTGATCCCAGCATGTTATGATGTCTTCCATAGCAGCTCGTTCGTCTTCTGTCATTTGAGTGTGATCCCACACTAGGCCAGACAAAACAAGATGAGATAACAGGTGTGCTCGTATAGCCATAGCATATTCATGGCCAGACATTTTTTTTGTCTACACTATTCTCAGCATAAATTGTGCTGAACAAATCTTTCAGGCCGCTTCCAGCCATGATAAAATCAACTGATCCCATGAAAGACATGAGGAGATGAAAACCTCCAAGCCTCACTGTCACGTTATTTAATTCTGGCTGTTCATTCGCTATTATGTCTCTTGCTTTCAAATAGAGAGGTTGATCATTATATGTCACAAAGCATGTTTTCTGGTTGAATTGTCGACATTTTTCAGCAGCGACCAATAGCGAGGTAAAAACGGTATCATAATGTGAAGGAAGGGCGTTAATAAATGGGAGGTACTTTATTTTAGAGCGTTTATACTCTCTGTTGGATGTAACTTGTTCCATGAAACCGTTCCATCCGGGAACGTTTTCAATGTTTGACCATTTCCCATAGAGCTATACTATGTCTGTCGTTGCGGGGACGATTTCATTATTAATGGGAGAAAGTTCTTCCAAATCTTCAATTTTTATATTCTGTAAGCCCCTCATATCTGTTCTGTGAAATGTCTGTAGATCAATTTTTTCAGCTTGACTGACTATTTCAGCTGTAGGGTGATGTTTCACTTTTTGAATTCTTTTCTCGGGATGCAAGGCGTCGTGAGGAGTAACACACATTATACCTCCCATTGCATGGAATGTACCAGTCCCATCCAGAGTGTTGACATTAAAGTCCGCATTGTCAAAAATAAATTGGCAGAATGCATCATCTCGTTCTTTTGTTTTCTGAGGCTTCAGAATAGTAGACAATTCAAGAAGGGAAGCATCTTCATAGGACCCTGCAAAGCCAAAAGCGGACATAACTTGGAGCAAATGCTTTGAACCAAACTTTCTGCACAAATATGCGCTGATCCCTGTCATGATTGAAGAAAAGAATGACCTTGGTCGAACTGCACTTATTAGGGCATGTGAAAGAGCAACGCACTTTTTCTTCCATTTCTCAATTGAACCACGTTTGTGTTTCAAAATTATGGTTTCAAAAAGCAATTTTACTGATTCAGGAATAACGGTCTCAGCGTCAGACAGAAAGTTATCAGATGGGGGGTATTGCGTAACATCATACATTTGTGACCTTATATCTTCCACAATTATGTCACAGGCTGTTTTCACAATACGGAGTCGTTCCTGCTGAGGATCTAAATTCCTGTTCGAATACCAGTGATCAGTGAGTATTTTGTGTCCAACATTTTTGAAACAGAGTACTGTTTTCTTTTTTTTGTTTTCAGAAATTAGCACAGCATCCCCATATTTATGAATTATACGGGCCTTGACACTCCGAGAATCAGGAAGTTCCAATGACTGTGGTATTTGATTCATCAACTCATCTAAAGAGAACTGGCATTTCTCAAATTTTGCTTCAATATAAGTAAATATAGCTTCCATAGCTTCGTCAACGGATGTTGCAGGTCAACGCCCTCTTTTCTCTCCACCTCTTACAGATTGATATAGTTTCATGCGACAAAAACTATGATACCATGCATCTGCAGCTACCAAGTCAGGTTCGTGTTGAATACGTTCAATTACTTTCTGGGACCATTCATCCCCACGTTTTTCTGCAGCTTTCAGAAATGTAATTTTCGCTTCTAACTTCATTACTTTATGAATCAAATTTCTTTTTGCGTAGGGCTTTTTTGATTGTTTTTCGTTGAAGTCATCGGGATTACCTTCTCCACATAAGCAGCAATTATCTTGAAACTTGAAAGAAGTGCTCGATCGGAGGTACAAATTAGTCTGTGTAGAATCTTCTTCACCCCGAGGAACATATGCTGCTATTCTCTCATTCACATATTTTTTTCGGCAATCCTCATGTACTCTAACTTCCTTGCCACTTTTCAGAAAACGTTGATGAGTATTATTCTGACGTTGAACGCTACATTCAAAGAGCTTGGCAAGTCCTTTCTGGGTCACAATGCGTGTATCACGATTTGAAGCCGTTTGGCAAACGAAACACAATTTTCGATCGGGCTCGCTCATTTTTCACTACTGCACGAGAAGCAGACGCGCAATAAACTGAATAGTAAGATACCAGACCAGTGTAGAGAAGGAAGGGAGAGTCTTTAAGAAAGAACACCTGCGTCGGAAAGTCACGTGACCGCTATCTTCCAACTGCATTCCCTATTATTATCCCCTGCCACCCCCCCTCCCTTCGTAACTGTCTTTCTGCTAGGGTTGCCGGATATCGTCCTTCTGCTAAGGTTGCCAGATTTATCTCAGAAAAAACGAACATTTTGATTGACACTAGTTTGTTTTTATTTTATCGCACTATCGTTCTTTTTTGTACCATGCTAAACTATATTGAATGCGCCAGTAATGTTTTCGTTAACGAATTTCTTTAAAAAGTGGTTATTATTAATTAATCGATCTAATCATTATTCTCTAACTGCATTTGTATTGCATTATTCTGTTAACATTTTAAAACTAATTTTGCAGTCTTATCCAATTATGAATGAAAAAGTAATAGAATTGTAAGAATAAAGATAAATCAGACCATCCTGCAATTTAATAATTAGGAAAATTTTAGCAATGGACACCCTACAAAAATAAATATTTGTATTTAACCTTGTAATCATCGCGCCCGATACAATCACGGACAAATTGCCCGTGAATGTATCAGGCTCAACGTTTAATGGTTAAGCATAAAAGGTGATAATAAATCAAAAAAAATATCTAAACTTATGATACAGTTAGACTAAATAAAAATTTTTATAATGTAGATATTTATCTATAATAAGGTAGAGTTCACCTGATCTATTTCAACAGCAAATGCGCACTTAATATTACACAACTCACCCAAGATTTTTGTATTACTGATCTAAAACAAGCCGTTTTTACATTTGATGCGCATATCCATAACTTATTTTTGGCAAAAGGTGAAATTTTAAAGTAAACTGAAAAAGAATATTTTTTAAACTATCAAAAGTGGGATGGGGTAGAAAAATGGAAGAAAACGTTATGCGGACACATTTAAACGTACACCTAATACCTAAAAAGCGCTATAGACCTAAAAAATACTAAAAACGTATAACGTACGAGAAAATTGTACTATCTGGCAACACTACCTTCTGCCTAACCTTCTTGAAAATTTGCCTTCTTACTTATTCATCAATAGGTGCATTTCATTTCCACAGTTAGTTATGAAAAGAAATTTTTTTTAGGGATGGGAGGCGAAAAATAGGTCACTTTCTATGAATTTGAAAAAAATGTGCTATTTTCAAAAAGTTGTAGCACGCTTAATAATGGGTTTAGAAAAACGTTTTTAATATGAAATTTGTAGAAAATTTAATTTTCTTTCTTTTTGTAATTAAGTATGGTACACAAAAATTTTATAATTTTCCAGTTATAGGCAAAAAACTGAAAAAAGTCCGAAAATTTCGTGGTTTTTTGGCTCCACAAAGTTTAGCCTCGAGATATTTTGTTGGGAAACAATTAATTCCTGTTATTAGCATCCCCATAAACACTTTAAAAACATAAAATCTTCTAGCAGAATTTTTGCATCTATCGGCCCAATTTTCTGACAATTTGACTGGACTATTGGCCAACTTCTGCAGCATTTTCTAGAAAATCATCTATTTTTACCACAAAAAAAAAAAAAAAAAAAAAAAAAAAAACTAGAAAGAACAATTTGATTATACAGTCGATGCTCCTTATAATGACCCCTCGCGTGCCAAAGATAAGGGTCATTATAACAGAAGGTCGCTATAACGAAAGTGAACGAAAATAAACTCTAAAAAAAACTCTAATCAAAGGAAATTTTATAATTTGACATTATTACTGTTATTACTAAATTCTGTCTACTTTCAGATCAAATAAACATTGACAATGAATAATTATAAAAATCAATTTAAGAGAATGAATACGTATTTCTAAAATAAAATTTAAAGTAAATGTTAAATCACACACACACATACAAAAAAAAAAAAAAGTTGCTTACGTATTAACATTTATTTTTTACAAAAATAATTCGAAATAGTTGTTTATTTTTTCTGCATTTGATATTTTCTTTAAACAAAATTTTCTGTCTCAGTTAGAGATCAGTAATTTAATGTGTTTTATTGTCTTTAATAAATGTTTTAAAGTGTCATTTTATTTCATTTACAATTGGGATTTACCGTGCAGTGAGCAATGAGTTCTTGGTAAAAGAAAATAATCTTTTTTTGGGAAAAAAATCAGGAAGAAATGTCAGTTTGATCGCTGTATTGGGAATTAAGCTGCTGGCCGGATGTTATATTGGATGTAAAAATAACACATCATAAAGGGGATATATTTCGGGACACTTTGTATCGGTCGCTATAACAAGTGTCGACTGTATTTGCAAACAAAAATTAATCAAAAATTATGCCAAAGTAGCCACCTTGGATTTGAGGACAACAGACTTAATTAACTAAACGATGTCTTTAAGAATATGTTTCAGTTTAATTAATTATAGGCAAAGATAGGATACACAGAAGTTAGAAAAATTTGTATGAAAAATTAAGGGTATATTTTAACAATACAGTTTTATTTTTCCAATCACATAATCCCATGTTAACCTATAGAAAAATTTAAGCACCAGGATTTTTTACCATCAGAAAGTAGTAAATTTTTAATTTTTTCAGAGTAAAATTTTCTATTCCCCTTTTTAAAAAATACTTGGGTATCAAACTTTCTGATGGTGGAAACCAAAATTTTGATAATTTTATTAGGCAATGAGTAATCCTGTGTTAAAATTTCCTCATAAATTAACATGATATTTCAAGATCAGTGAAAATAACTGAAGCATCCCCTTGAAATAATGGCATTGTATCAAACAAGGTTGCTACTTATACAGGAATGTGCAATTCCCTGACTTCTCTAGATACATTTAAAATAAAACAAAAAATATTCCAATCTAGTACCATAGACAGGCAATAAATATTATATCACTCAAAAAAAAAAAAAAAAAAAAAAATCTAAATACACTCTGACAACAATTAAGAGCTCTTTTTCTGAATTTCGCCAAAAACTTGCTCTCAGGACAACACAGGAATGAATCTTTTTAATAACTTACAAACAGTTTCAAATGAAGTTTTTTCCAAACTGTAAAAACTTGCAATACGATACAGGGTTAGCATATTTTTGTAAGGTTACATCAACGATCGTCTTGTTTATAGACCATCTTTGCCGAAAGAACGCATTAAGAGCCATTGACAGTTTTTAAAACAGCAAAAGTGTGGAACAAACTTTATTACAGATTAGATGTTTGTCGTGTTATGAAAGGTTCACATGTCGAACATTTATAACAGAAAAAAATGAAACAAATTTAGAATGTTTTTCTTTATTTCATATATCACATTATAATACATGTAATAGTTTTGTAAATATAAATTTTTAAAACCCTCTCATTCATTAACCCTGTACTTAGTAATGAATCACTATTAACTAAATCAATTGCATCGCAAAATCACTTAGTCTGGATTTTATTTTTAACAGAAAAGAGGAAAAGAAGCAGACTTTTCAGTGGGGAGATAAGAGGTTTAAGTTAATTAATTTATTTACTGTTACTTCAAAATTAAAAATACTGCTGAAATTTTTTTTTAAATATGTATTAATAATTTTAAAAAATTTAAACTGTGGGCCGTGATGGAGAGGGAAGTGCATATTTTGGAAAGCAGACCTGCCAACCTTTGAAAATGAGAAATCTTAGCACACAAAATTTAAAATAATCTGAAGATTGGTTGATTGGTTTGTTTTTTGTGTTTCACAGCCATCTTTTTATATTCGTAAAAGGAATAAGGTCTTTCAACTCAATATAGTAAATTTTTTCCTCTGAAAATTTTTAGAGTTTATTTTCGATTTGCAGCGTTTTTTTTTTTTTTTTTTTTTTTTTTTTTTTCTTACATGTGTAAAAGGAGCCTGGTTCAAATTTTTTTAGCTCAGTGTAGTAAATTTTGACGGAATTCGCTGATTTTTTTCCCACCATCATTTCAGGATATTCACAATTCTTTCCCCACAATCATAATTCACATTTTCCTATCACGATTCTTTGTTGAAATCCGCACTTTTTACCATGAAATTTTGACAAAATTCGCATTTTTTACGCGATCCTTTGATGAATTTTGAGTTTTTTTACCATGATCCTTTGACTAAATTAGTGTTTTCTTTCTGCGATCTTTCGTTGAAATTTGCATTTTCTTACTAATCTTTCAATGAAATTTGCATTATCTTACTGATTGACAAAATTTGTGTTTTCTTTCTGCGATATTTTGACAAATTTCACGTTTTTACCACGATCCTTTAACGAAATTTATTTTCTTCTGCGACCAATTGACGAAACTGAAATTTTTTTACACGGTCATTTGTCGAAATTCGCGATAGTTTATCGCAAATCGTGTGATTTTGCACACTACTTCAAACCTTTCCCCTCAAGGAACCCTCTCCAGAATTCTTAAAATGGCACCCTTGTTTCTAAGGAAGAGAATTCCTGTATAAATATTTACAAAAACACGATTGGAGTGTTTTATGTTAAGAAGTTTTTTTTTTGCAGCCCAATTTTTTTTTTTTTTTTCTCATGAGCAATTTTTTAATGTCCGAATTTTCGGACTAATGGCCAATTTTTTAAAACTTTCGGAAATTAATACTTGGAAATTTCAGAACAGAATCACTTCTGAAAATATGCTGCGCGGAATAAAAATCGCAACTAGAAACAAAAAATGCTTTTGTGTTTCTTGCAAAAAATCATAGTTTAAGACCGATTTTCGTAGCATCATAGTTTATAGGTCCAAATCGTAGCAACTACGATTTTTTCGTAGCAGTTGGCAGGTATGGGAAAGATGGGAAATTTAAATAAAACTTCTTTAAAAAAAAATTGGAATCTGTCAAAACACTTGCAGATTCACAATTGTTTTTAATTTGCCTGAGTTATTTGCTCAATTTCCAAATTCTCTGGCTTTTCCAGGTTCTCCATGGCCAGGTAGTGTATCAACCCTGTTTAAAGCATAATCTGTTAGTGAAACTACTACTTTTCTTTTAATAAAAGGCAATTTTCTTTATTTCAAAGAAGGCATTTTTTAAGGCATAAAAAATTTATTTTTTCTAAAATCTCAAACACCTTTGATCTTAAGTTGCGAGAATTTGAGAGCATTCACTGCATTTATAAGAGATATTATAAAATGGAATTTATTATAATAAAATCTATTTTGAAAATATTAATAGTAACAAGAAATATAAAAACAGTAAATTTAACATTCAGTGAGTCAATCATAATCAGTACAATAATTTTTTCATTAAAAAATAAATTTCTGGATCTTTCAGATAATGGTGTCAAACTTTTAAATTAAGCTGATTTTCAGGGACACCACAATCATGAAACATTGTTGAGGAAGGAATCAATTATAGTTTAAGAGGTATGCCTTTTATAGAAAATTGAAAAACCTTGTTCAATTCTTTGGCATATAAATTTCATGAGTTTCTTCATATGGCCATCAGATTTGCTTGTTGAGGAAGGGGGGGGGGGGGGGGGGGGGAGATGAGAATCCTTTTAGGTACATATATTTTTATTTGATACCAAACTTCTTTTTGGTTAAGATTCAATGTCAATTTTTATAAAATTAATTGTGTGCAAAGGATTAACGGTTACTGCTATATAAGAAGTTGTTTAAAAATGATATACTATTTTTAAATATGCAGTTTTTTTTTTCCATTACATACTTTTTGTATCAGGCTTGGATTTAAAATCGGCAGCTTGAGCAGGGCCAGGTTCCAAAAAAAAAGAGCCCGAACTCACCTCTAGTGTGAGCTATTAGTCACAAATAATATCGGTCCTTTTCATAAAATAATGTAACAACAATTTCAAATGCATTAAAATTTTGTATCAGAATGAGTAATTCGCTTGTACAGTAGAACCTCGATCGATTGTTTTTCAAGGGCTGGGTGAAAAAAAACGATGAATGCGGGAAAATGATAAATGTGGGTTAACGTCAAAACACGAGAAAAACAATGTTTATGCATTACTAATACATGCAATGTATACTAATAACTAATTAGTATGCTAATAAATACTAATTACGTACTTACCAATCTGTAAAAGAAATAAATTGAAGTTGTAGAAAATTGATTTTTATTTTCAAAATTAGTAATTTTATGTTGGGTTTTTAGATTATTTAAAAAAATAAACAACAAATTTTCAAGATGTACAACATTTTTCTGGTCATTTTCTGTGATTTCATGTGCATATATAAAAGTTTGTACAGCTTCAAATGCCGTAATTGCATCAGACAGACTTGGCACTGGTGTAGACTCAGCTTTATCGGCATGAACATTATCCTCTGCTTCTCCGCCATTATTTTCATTTTTGCATTCATCATACATTTCTTCTGTACTTCGGACACCACATGCTGCAGCATCTTGATCTGTGAAAATATAATCGCTAAATTTCACACCAGATACATCCTCTGCTATCCGCACTCACATTTCATCTGCATTATCGTCACCATCATCATTTTCTTTCCCTTCTGCTCAGCATTCTTCATCAATATTTCGCACAAAACTGCATTTCATGAAACAATTCTGGATGGCTGAAGAGGTTACTTCATGCCATGCTGAAAGTACTAAATGAATTGCCTGCAGAAGGTCTATTTTTGGAGCTGGTTCTTTTGCTTGTTCCATGAAAAAAAAAAAGATCTTTATCAGCTTTCTCCTGCAAAATTGTTTAAAACAATTAATTATCCGGGCATCAAGAGGTTGTACGACAGACGTACAATTAGCTGGGAAAAAACTTTTCAAAAGAAAATTTTTCAAAGACGACGTATTCGGTGAACGAGCTGAACAACTGTCAAATAAATAGAATGATTTTCTTTTTTTTTTTTAAACACAGATTGATCTATCAATATCATGAAGAAATGTTAGAACCGTCCTTATTTGTGCATAGTAGCACTGTAACTCTTTCTTTGTAATGTTTACCACTATGACAAGACTCTCCTTTGAACACTAGCGTTCTCTCTGGCAAGTATTTATAAAAGAGGCTTGTTTCGTCTGCATTATAGATGTTACAATCCTTGTATCTTTCAAGAACTTCTGAAGTTTTTAGAACCACATTTCTATGGCATCAGTAATTACTACTGCAGTACTTTTGCTGCGTAATTTCCTGGATACCAATCCGTGGCAAATTTAAAAATGTTAAATCCACCTGTTTGATGCAGAAAAAGTATCCATGCCATATGATGCAGCTATTTCAAGTACCTTCTCTCGAAGAATATTCCCATCCACAGGAATATTTGAAACACGAGCTTGCTCATATCAAGCGATGAGAAGTCTTTCCAATTCACTGTAAGTAGACATTTTGCTAGTTTTTCTCTTTTTTGTAGAAGTTCCATATTTTTTAGCTTGCTCTCTAATTTTTTTCTTTTTCGAAACTATCGAATTCAGGGTTGATGGCAATATATCTACATGTTTAGCGATGTTAATTTTTTTCTCAAAAGGATTCTTTTCACCTCATCTATGATGTGAAGCTTTTCTTCCAAGGTTCGGATTTGTTTTGCCATTCTTAAAATTCACAGAACGCATTAAATTGAAATTTCACACTCTTGAAATTAAACATGTGTACTGCACACAACAGATTAGCCAGGATTGTGAAAGAATGTGGCAGCTGGCCAAAGTGAATCCATCCATCCTCCCACACAGAATAGAATAACCCATTCTTCAAACCTATACACCTGTTCCGCATTCAGTTATTTACACTTACATACATGTCACGATACCTGCGCTAATCCCTGTCCCCCCACTCCCAACCCTAAAACAGCACAAATGAGTTATTTTAGCATAAAAGAAGTAATTACAGTTTGTATGTCATATGGATCCGCTTGACCTTCAATTCCATTTCGGTGAGGAGAAAAAATTTACAACGATGAGTGCGGGAAAGCGACTTTTTGAAGAACGATGCATGCAGGTTTCGTTAACATTATTTGAATATAATTTGTGCAGGGACCATAGAAATAAAACGATCAATGCAGGAAAACGATGGATGTGGGAACGATAGATCGGGGTTTCACTGTATATAAATATTGATATGTTAGTAAAAGTTTTTTTTTTTTTTCCCCTTGTAAAACTCTCATACAGACAGAATAGGGATGCACAAAAGAGAGGGAAGGACAAACCTGCCAAAACATGCAAGATTCTCATCACTGAAAACATTACATTTACAGGGTTCGCACAGACTCCTTGGAAACTCCTTAGAAATGAAAACATTCCTAAGTAGTACTTAGAACGACTTAGATAAGCAAACCACTCCTTAGAAACTCCTTAAATTATATTGCGGCTTCGGACGCAAGCGATATTGCTGCCGAGGAAAAAAATCGTGATTGTAAAACGCACGGTAAATCGTTTATGCACGTCATTCGTCTGAAGCACACAGCATTGATTGGTTAGGATAATCTTAATAGCAGGGCTCCCACTAGGTTCATTTTCAATTATTAGGTCCGTAAAGTCGTCCGTTTTTCGACACTGTTAACCGACCTTTATTTTAAATTTTATCGATGTTTGGCATTTAGCCAAGAATCTCGGAACAATCGTGCTTAACGCAAATATGTTCCAAAAAATACCGTCAAATTTCGTCAATCGATCGCGGAAAAACTTGAATGTCTTCAAAAGATTGCAAAAAAGACTCGAATTTCTTAAGACCTCGAAAAAACGCGAATTTACACAAAGGATCACGAAAAAACGCAAATTTCGTTAAAAGATCGAGAAAACAGAAGATTTCCTCAAAAGATCACAAAAAAACTCGAATTTCCTCAAAAGATTGCGAAAAACGCGAGAATATCCTCAAAAGATCGCGAAAAACATGCGAATTTCGTCAAAGGATCGCGAAAAACATGCGGTTTCTATCAAAAGATCGCGAAAAACATGCCAATTTTCTCAAAAGATCGCACGCAAATTTTGTCAAAGGATCGTGAAAAAGGTCAAATGTTCGAAATAAAACGCGAATTTCTCCAGAAGATCGCAAAAAAAAAAACGTGAATTTCGTCAAAGGATCGCGAAAAAACGCTTATTTCCCCCCGAAAATCGCAAAAAAAAACGAGAATTTCCTCAAAAGATTGTGAAAAACACGCCAATTTCCTCAAAGGGTCGCGAAAAACACGCGAATTTCGTCAAAGGATCTAAAAAAAAAACACGCAAATTTCGTCGAACAATCACGAAAAAGACGCAAATTACGTCAAAGAATCGCGGAAAAAAGTCAAATGATCGAAATAAAACGCGAATTCCATTAAAAGATTGCGAAAAAATGCGAATTTCCCCAGAAGATCGCAAATTTCGGCAAAAGATCAGAAAAAACACGCAAATGATTGCGAAAAACATGCTAATTTCTTCTAAAGATTGCGAAAAACGCGCCAATTTCCTCAAAAGATTGCGAAAAACACGCCAATTTCCTCAAAGGGTCGCGAAAAACACAAATTGCGTCAAAGGATCGGGAAAAAAAGTCAAATCTTTGAAATAAAACGTGAATTCCATTAAAAGATCGCGAAAAAACGCGAATTTTCCCAGAAGATCGCGAAAAAACTCTAATTTCCTTAGAAGATTTTTAAAAAATGCGAATTTCGTCAAGGGATCGCGAAAAACATGCGGTTTCCATCAAAAAATCGCGAAAAACACATGAATTTCCTCAAAAGATCGCGAAATACATGCAAATTTCATCAAAGAATCGAGAAAAACACACGAATTCTATGAAGGGATCGCGAAAAACACACGAATTTCGCCAAAAGATTGCGAAAAACACGCAAATTTCATCAAAGGATCCCGAAAAAAAAAAAGTCAAATAATCGAAATAAAACGCGAATTCCATTAAAAGATCGCGAATTTCCCCAGAACATCGTGAAAAAAAAAAAACGCGAATTTCATCATAAGACTGCGAAAAAAATGCGAATTTCGTCAAAGCTTCACTTTCAAAGAAAGCGATTACCGCTGTTCTAAAAGAATAAATTCAAAACTTGTTATATTTTTCTTGTATGTTGCGTTTAGCATTCTTTTTTTTTTTTTTTTTTTACCTTTTAAAATTTCCTTTAAGATGTATCATGTATGTAATATACATAAGTGTTTAGGGTTTGACTAATCTCTATTTATATGACCTTTGGTCACTGCATAAAAAAGTTGATTGTCTATTTTGTATTTAAACTTACAAAATCAGTAAGCAATATAATGTGAATACTGTGCAATTTCAGCACTAACAATTGCATTCTAATAGAGTAAAATTTGTTTTTGAAAAGTTTTTCTCTCCAAATTGGGTATTAAAAATTGGAGTGTGCATACAACATAACGATGCAGCACATAAAAACAACAATAACAAAAAAAAATGGCAAATCCTTAAATTTTTTTTGGACTCCTTGGATTTTTTTCAGTACTCCTTGGATTTTTCCTTCCCAACTCTGTATGAACCTTGCATTTATAACAAAGTAATTCCAATGTATCTGCATGCAAGTTTCTAGATCATATTTAAAAAAGGTTTTACAGAGTTCAGTAATTTAACAATTTACAACCAAAAATGCATCCATACATCTTATCTTTAATAATATAAACTGGAATATAAAATTATGACTTACTGTGAAGTTAAAAAGAATCAAACCAATGTTGCTTTCTTAACCGTATCTTGATTTTGGTACCAAGCAACCATTTCATCATGAAAAGTATCAGCTAGTGAAATTCTAAGGCCCACATCACCTAATGAAAGGCTTTTATCTGGATCGGATTGCTGAACTGGACTTGATACAGAATTTTCTGAATAACTAAATAGAGAAAACTCAATCAATAATTCAACTATCAAATACAATAAAAGAAGGAATTTACATGTGAAATGAATTACTAAATTAACAGAAAATATTTTATTGTTTACTAGAAAATGAAAATGTTTTAGTTAAAAAAAAAATACTACAATTAACTAGTTCATATTCATGACTGAATAATCTGAAGTTAATAATGAACACAAAGAAATTAAACATGTTGGTGACTTCACTGATAGTAATTTTTTATATATTATACATAAGAATTTATTCATGATTCAAAAATAAAAGGGCTTTCAGCAAGAAAGGATTAGCTCTATTTTTAGAATTTTTTAAAGTCCACTTTCTTGTTTTGTTTTTTTAAGTCACTCAGAATAGGTATTTTCCATGTTATTGAAAATAGTATATGCATAGATGCATGGACTAATGCTGTAAGCAGGAAAAATACTTTTGACAAAACATTAAAATTAAAATTTTAAAAAAGTTATTAACGTGCAAAAAATGGAGCTAATTCTTTCTTGCTGCAAGCCTTTTAATTTTTATGTTTCACATACTGCATATTTAAATATTAGCTAAAATAATAATAAAATGTAAATATTAAAAGAACAATTTCAATTCTAATCTGTGCATGAATAAAAAAGAAAACAAAAGATAATTGACTTTATCTACACTTGTTTGTGTTCTTGCACTGAATATACTTATATAACGAATTTCAGTAAATAAAATTGCAGCATTAATACATTATTTTTAATTTAATAATAAAATTTTAATTACATGATCAGAGACAATGATTCTAACCATAAATCAAAATTCAAACAAACTACTATTGTGCCAATGTTTAAAAAAATAAATGAAATTTATTATTATAATGGGCAATTCAAAAAAGACTTATGGTGACTCATAAACTAGTGATGATACAAACATACTTTCAATTACAAAAAGTACACAAATCAAGTACAGGTTTTAGACATAGCAACTATTTTTCAAGACGCTGTATACATATTGAAATATATTTTTCATATGCTATTTAGATTTTATAAGTTGTGCTTAGAAACATTTTTTTCACACTCTAACAAGTAAAAATTCCATTTTTCTACGATCAAAGTTCATTGAATTATGACACTTTTAATTTCATGAAATTTAGGAGTATTCTAGCACTAAAAACAGGTTCATAATTTTTTAGTGTCAAAAAGTTACGAAATTTCACCAAAATCAACATAGCACAATTTGGTACATTTTGGTCGTAGGAAAATTTAATTTTTACTGCTTTACTTGTCAGAGCATGAAAAAAAAAAAAAAAAAAAAAAAAAAAAAGCTTTTAAATATAACTTGTAGTACCCAGAGATTGTGTAAAAAAATAAATTCCGCATTTTTAATATGCACTTGCTGCATGGCAACCCTATGTATTTCATTTACATGGAATGCCATCTTTCAATTTCTTGAAGGAAAAAGAAATCCAATATTTAATATATGTACATTTAAAAAAAAAGCTTACAACATTAATTTTATTGTACTTAAATTTCAAGTAAATAAATTATATTTACAATGTAGTAAATAAATTATATATATGTTAAACAGGAATTAGGAAAATTATATTTTGCTGATTCCACGATTTTTGATGCAAAACAATACTCGTCGAAAGTATATTGTTCTTTTAATATTGGTTTCTAATTTCAGAGCTGGTGAAATGAAAATGATATCAGTTTGATGAATTTATGTTTTAACTGTCATTTTTGAAAAATAATAGTATATGCTTTTTCTTTAAATTCAATTCTTGTTGATAGGAGGAAATAATTGTACATTTAAATGCAAGAAGCTCAAATCTTCATCTCTGATAGCATAGAAAGCCAAAAAATTAAATGTCTATGTTGACATACTATTTTCATTTCCATAAATTGATTCATGAAGCTCAAGTATGTAACAATGTTTTTATTTCTTCAAAAAGTTAAGATTTTTTTTTAACATCTATTTAAATTGAAAATAATTTCTCTTTTCAATTTTACTGAGAAAAGGATATTAATAATAATAATCCACCATTCTATTTCCCCTTTTCTCAAAAAAATGCAATAATTTAGTTGCCATATTTAGAGAGCCGTCGTTAAAAGTTACAAAAAAATTAATATTTCAGAAACAAATTTAAATTTTAAAATTCTGAGAGCTTATATGAGATTCTCAGATACATGCAGATAACTTGTGCTAATTTCATTACGTGGTGTTTTACATTCTAGAAGGAGGAGTTGTGACATACAAACAAACAGTTGGATTTTAATATAATAGATACAGTCCCTTGTAAAATAAATACCACATCCAAAAGTAGTACTTGATTTCTATATTTTTTGTAATTGGAAGTATCTTTCTATCATCATAACATGTATTTTGAATCAACCAGTATCTACAGTAATAAAAGAAAGTTTCGCTCTGTCTGTCTCTCTCTCTGTGTGTGTGTGTCTCACAGAGAGGAGACGGGCTCAGCCCGAACCCGGGCCCAACACGGGCTCGGGCTCAATTTCCATACCAGCCTTCGGACTCGGGCTCATTTCTTTTAACCTGAAAATTTTATTTATTCCCATATGGAAAAAAAAAAAACCTTTTTAAAAAATATAAGAAGTAATATATTAATATAATCATCAAAATTTCTTGTGTTCCCTATATTATTCTGTTAATGTTTTTTAAGGTTTGTTAATGTCTAAAATTTATTTATGTTTCTAAAATAAATTCAGTATTCCTTATTTTTATCTCTGTTAAAAAGCTTTTATTCTTGTAAAAGTAATTTAATTACTCCTTTCATAATAATCATTAATCTTTCAGTTTCCTGTGGTTTCAATAAATAAATGAGGAATCTGTCTGTTATCACCTACTTCTCGTCACCACGCCTGGGTTGAAAATTACATTTTCCATAAGAAATTATTTTGATGCTATTTTCATCAGAATGATGAAAGCGACGTATCAGTAACTGTTTAGTTTATTGCACAAAAGAAAAGCAAAAATAAAATTTTTTTTTATTATTTATTGGTGAACGGAAATAAAAGCATTCAACTTTACTGTTTGTTAATAAGGGTGAGAAAGTTGATTTTTTTTTTTTTTTTTTTTTTTTTTTGTTAACAGTTGATAATTTGGTAAACATTAAAAGGAATATTTATTAGCTGCATAACAGATAAAACGGATATTAGCGTGTAATGAGAATGTTTTTAATGGGAAGGAAGTTTCAGTTAAATATATTTGTAAAAGGAGAATTTTGGTTTAAAATTGGGTATAATTAATTATATGTGATGATTGATTAATGTTACAACATCACAGCTATTTTAAAAGAAATTTGCAATACAGTAAAACCCCGGTTATCCGAAAAGCATGGGACCAAAGCATTTTCGGTTAACCGAAGTTCCATAGGAATTTTCGGATAACCGGGGTTCCATAGGAATTTTCGAATAACCAGGAGGCTTATGGTGAAAACTTGTTTAACGAAAAGCTGTGATCGAAATTTAGAGCATCGTTGTAATATAAAATGTTGTGGTACCGTATTCAAAGCACCCTGAATGACAAACTAAAATTACAAGTCGCTCCAACAGCTTAACAATCACCACGCATTTTGTTAAAAAAATGAAGTGTCGTACGTGTCTGTCTAATAAAGTTCCCGAAATTACTCAATGGACCAAATAAGTAAGTTGACTCTATTTATTTCATAACGAACATGCTTTTTTAACACTATTTCTACCTGTGTCCAATAACACCTTTCAAAGTTTTAATTTTTACTTATTTTGCTTCTAATTTTTAAAGCTAATAAGCATTAAAGCAACTCTTCAATGTATTAAAAAATGATTCGGAATTGTTTTGATCTTAAAATTACAAATAAAATAGTAATCATAAATCAAAACAGTTGAAAGGTGTCATTTGACATTGGTAAAAGTAGTGTTGACAATAAAAGTTTTCCCATTTAAAAAGGACTTTAAGAAATTTTAAAGTATTTCGGTTAAGCCGATTTTTGCAAAACCGTGATTCGGATTACCGGGGTTCTACTGTAGGATTTGCAGATTTATATCATTCAGGCTAAGGTGCCAAGACAAATAGGATGTTTTAAAATTGGATTGTTTATTTTATTTTATTATTTGACAATCTAGGCGAAAAAAGTAATCTCTTCTGTTATTAGTTAATGAGTGTTACAATCGATCAGTGTTTTCTCTTTTCTTATAAAAAGCATCGGACCTTTCAGATAACCTTGTTGAACTTTTCATTTAAGCTGATTTTCAAGAACCCAAGAGTTACAAAAGATGTACACATTTTATAGTAAATAGAAAAACGTTCGATTCTTCATCATATAAATTGTAATTTCTGCAAATTTCATTCATTCATTTATTTCTAAAATGCACTTCGTTAATGTTTCCATCAGATTTGCTTATTGTGAGAGAAAAATATGAGAATCTTTTTAGGGACATATCTTTTGATGAGATTAAATGTAAATGTCATAAAATGAATTATGTGCTAGGGATTAACAGTTATTGTGATGTACGAAGTTGTTAAGAATGAGATATTACATTTAGAACAACTTTTATGCAATTTTTATTAAACTTTTTTTTCGGTTTCCATTTTGAGTATCGGACTCTAATGACAAAAAAATGTTTCGGGCTCGGGCAGGGCCGGGCTTCGAAAAGTGAGCCCGAACTCATGTCTAGTGTCTCTGTTGGTAATGGCTAGCGAAATCTACTGTGCATAGAAGTCTGAAAATTTAGATGATGATAGTCCAAGGCAGATTCTGATACACCTGAAGCTCAGATTTGTCATTTTTTGACAATTAGTTGAGATATTAATTAAAAACCAAAATCAAAGTTCATAAATAAAGCATTCCTTTTCAAGCATGCGTGTGCCTGTGTAGTTAGGGTGGCACTTTCACAATTCTCCCAGCAGAGAAGAAAGAAAAGGCCAAGGCTAAGCAGCCTTTTTCTTTTTGTCCCATCTTTGTACATACACATCGGTCGAACTGTTTGAAATACAAACTGAAAACATAAACTACATACTTTTTATTTTCAAAGACTGCAAACCACATAAAAAAAATACATGAAATTTATCCATTTCAAAAAAAAAAAAAAAAAAAAATTCAAAAAAAGTTCCATTTCATGAGAGTGTTTCTTCCTTTTTCCAAAACACGCATCTGGCACAATTTTAAAGACACAGAAAAACGAAAAGTACCTACTACATTCAGATAATTTCTTCTCTACAATGGTGCAATTTGTTTTAAAAAAACATATAAAAAATTCATATACAGTACAGAACCATTTATCCGGAATGCTTGGGGTCAGATGTATTCCGGATAACTGGTTTTTCTGGTTAACTGGTTGTGCATTAAAGCAGCATCCATTTGATAAATTTTATGGAATATGCGTGGTTGTGGCATTATTTCTCATTTTAAATTATTAGATTAGTTGGATTTAAAAATCAATGCAAGAAAGATAAAAAATTAGCCAGAGTTTAAAAGAAGGCAATTTATGGGAATCCCTTAGGAACAAAAATTCTTCTGTTTCCTCTGCATAAAAATTAAAACATCTAAAATACAACTAAATGTGATGACGAAAAATACTAGTTGTCATCAAATTATACAATTGTTTCAAGCAAAGCCTATGTCAAACTGGCAATGTATGACACCTTCTTCTGCAAAAATTCTGAAATCAGTCTATCAGAAATATCATTCCGGATAACTGGTTTTCCGGTTAACTGGTTTCCGGATAAATGGTTCCATACTGTATTCAAAAAAATTTCTTGACTGGAAATCACTTTGAGCCTTCATGAGACACTTTTTTCTATGCTAAAAGTAACTAAATATCTACATTTTAACACTATCTTTGTACACTTGATTTACATCACATATAAAAATCTTGAAACATTCGGATGATTAAAAGTATTTTAAAAATAATAATAAAATCTCCAAAATTTCCCCTCAGAACCTCAATGTGGGAACATGGGTGGCTTTAGCTCATGTTTTTACAATTAAATATCCATATTTTTGCACAAAAATTATACACAGACAATTGAAACATATTTGTAACTCATAAAAATTTCAAAGAGCTCAGACAATAAGAACTGTTTAGTTTTTAATATCAAATGACCCAACGCAGGAAGAAAAAAAAGTGAGAAGAAAGCACAGCCTTTTAAAACTAAATATCAAGAATTTTCTACATATGCTTCAAAACCATTATATTTATAACCAATAACAATTTCAAAGAGCTTGGACTATAAGGATTATTTAAAAAAAAAAAAAAAACTATTAATTGACCCAATGTTGAAAAAAAAGAAAAAAAAAAAAATCTTCTTAGAAGTACCTTTACCACTAAATATAAATATTTTTTCATAAACTTTTTATACAACAGGCTTTGAAACCTATATATTCTTATTACTCATAAAAATTTCAAAGAGTTTGAAGACTATAAGAACTTTAAAAAATATATTAAATGATTGTTGTTGGGAAAAAAAAAAAATCTGCACACTTTAAAATTCTGAATCTGCTATTTTTTGTCGAAATATAGAAAAGTGTATAACATCTACGAAAAGAGCATATATTTTACTTTAATTCTTACAAAAATCAGGTTAAAGATATAAAGTCATACAAATTTAAGGTTTATTTAATGTTATTATCAGAGGCCTGGGCAACACCGGGGGAGTTCAGCTAGTATAGAATAAGGCTTTAAGTACAAGGTTGCCATAACTAAAGTAAAAATATTTAAAGCTCAAAAATTCACTGAGCCAAGCATAACATAAAATAATCTTTTCCAAAAAATATTAACCGACTTCAAAAAAGCACTAAAAAGAATTAAATAATTCTTTAAACTTCTCTAATGACGGAGCGTTAGGTATCAATAACTGCACATCGGATATCATGTATCAGCATGAAAACGTTAAATTTAATGTATAGAATTTAATATCTACCAAACATGGATTTTCTAGAGAATATTTTTTTACAAAAGATTAATTTACATATTTATGATTTAATTTACGAATATATACATATAAAAAGTAATCAATTACTTTTTGAAGTTGGTGCCAACCTATCTTAAGTATAGTAAAATTGCAAATATATTGTAGCTATTACCATGAATAAAGTGATGATGGAAAATATGATACAAAATTTATAAAATGCTCTATTTCTTCAGCAAATTATTTGTTTAATCACTATCGATTGTGAATGTTTGGCACCAACTTCAAAAAGTAATTGATTACTTTTTATATGTATATATTCGTAAATTAAATCATAAATATGTAAATTAATCTTTTGTAAAAAAATATTCTCTAGAAAATCTATGTTTGGTAGATATTAAATTCTATACATTAAATTTAACGTTTTTATGCTGATACATGATATCCGATGTGCAGTTATTGGATAACGCTTCGTCATTAGAGAAGTTTAAAGAATTATTTAATTCTTTTTAGTGCTTTTTTGAAGTCGGTTAATATTTTTTTGGAAAAGATTATTTTATTTCCTACTTTTTAGTTATTCACACCATAACACATAATTATCCGGATTTCATCTGTTGAATAAGTAAATAACTTGTCAAAGAAATTACAATTTACAAAAATTATTTATCAAACAAATAGTTTTTAACAAATTCTTATAATTTCATTAAAAGTATTGATTTTATTAGCATTTAATACTTCTGATATTTTTTTTAAACAAGTACATTATATTCACAACAGCCTACATTCATTTATTTATTGATCACATACACGTGACTTGTGTGCTTGACACAAGGGGCCTGCTTATAAGTCATCGTTAATATGCAAGGACGAAATAGCACAAGGACTTTGAGCTTTGAAGGGGGGGGGGGGAGAGTTCACAAGCATAGCACAAGGAAATTTACAACACTATAGAATTACATCTGGGAGCTCCACAAAGAGTGTGCAACGGAGCCAGCGGGATTTGAACCCGCAGCCCAACTACGCTCTCAAGCGATTAGCGGTGTGGTGCCTTAACCATTCAGCCCTGGTCTACATTCAAGAATTATTTTTTGTAGGACTCCGTTGTCAAGAAGCAAAATGCAGACTATGTAGTAATATTTGTATTGACTCTTCAAGTATATTGACCGAGACCCAGATATATTTTTCGCTGTTAGCGAAATGAGATTGACCAATCAAAAGCCTGCCTTTTTTGAGAACTTGTAATTTTTATAGAGTCTGTTCTTTTAAAATTCAAAAATTTTTCTGTCAAATAAAACAAAAATTTCTGTACTAAAATACTGGCATCCAAAAAGCTGTAGACTTGTCAAGTTTGAAAATGTGGTCCAGGGCCTGCCGTAGCTGAGCGTGGTCAAGGCATCACACTGCTAATCGCTTGAGAGCGTACGTGACTGTGGGTTTGAATCCTGCTGGCTCCGTTGCACACTCTTTGTGGAACTCCTGGATGTAATTCTCTGGTGCTGTACATTTCCTTGTGCTATCTCGTTCCTGTATATTTACGATGATTTATAAGCGGGCGCTTGACGCCAAGCACACAGGTCAGATATATTCAATAAACCAATCATGTGGTCCATAATTCTATATTATTATTTTCCGATAATCTCCATCAAATGTTTCCTCATGTCAGGTGCCTCTATTTGAGAGTGGTGACATACAATGCTCAGATTCTGTTTATACATATGTGTTTGCCTACACTACGGCAAAACTAGACATTTTCTATTCCAGAACTTGGCGATATTCGCTTGGAAAAGTTTGATTATACCAGTGGAGGACAATTTAACAAGCATTAGTTTGGCAATAATGGCAAGCTCTTCAAGATTCATGGCGATAGCTTTTGTCCTGAATCTATCAATCAATAATTTTTTTTCAGTCTGTCACCATTCTCATACCAATACTATAGCGACTAGAATACATAGTGTGGAAATCGGCTATCTCTGTAATACTTAAAAAAGCGCTAAAATATTGTATCTCTTAAATATGCAACGATGTTGCTGCAATATACAGATCGCAGCGACATCTGCAGGATATTTTCTGCAGTTGCAAGGTATTGCTAGTCTATACAATGTAATACTAGTAATACGGAAAACCCACAGATGTCGCTGCGATCAACACTTGGCATTTTAGCAGTATCGTCGCTTATTTAAGGGATAAAAATTTTTAGCACTGTTTGGATAGCATATTTCTACACAAGGTATTCTAGACGCTGTACCAATACTCCCCATCCTTAGGCAGTAAAGACATCAGAAATGAGCGCTAATGATTAAGTTACAGCGCCTAGAAGATACAGTGTGGAAAACGGCTACAAAATAGTGCTAAAAAATTGAATCCCATAAATGTACAACGATGCTGAACAACAAGATGTCGATCGTAGCGCCATCGCAGTGATTTAAAAACGATAGTTATTCTAAAAGAGACTCTTTAACCTATTTCACGTCATTCCTTAACTAAATTAGCTTATAACAGACCAAAATATCTTATATTTATAGTTTCCGATATTTAACATTCTATAATTTTTGAAAACACAGTGTTTATATTGAAAAGAGTTACGAGATGGCGCTCGTATCAGCATATTGCCGCTGAGCATTGTTGGAGATTTATGGGATACAAGTTTTTAGCAATTTTTAAAGCATTATAGGAATAGCTGTTTTCCACACTGTATCTTCTAGACGCTGCAGCAGTAGTACTTAGAAAGTATTAAAATATTGTATCCCTTAAATGTAAAACGATGCTGAAATCCAAAAAGTCGATCGGAGCGACATCTGAGGATCTTTTCTAAACTCCAAAACAACTTGGTCTAGACGCTGTTATAGTACAATGTTTACATTGAAATTTGAAAATATAACGTAGATGTCGCTGCGATCGGCTGACCAGATTACAGCATCATTGGTCATTTAAGGGATGCAATGTTTTAGTGCTGTTTGGATAGCAGATTTCCACACTATTTATCCTAGGCGTTGTTCTTGTGCTCTGATACATAAGAAACTTTAAAGGTTGATTTTCAACTTTTCGACACCGTCTTCAGATATTGGTTTCTGTCTTCGTGAGCCTTCCGGTTTGGTGGATGACAGAATGGCCGGGATACAGATAGATTTTTCGCTCTTAGCGAAACGAGATCAACCAATCAGAAGCCTGCATTTTTGCAAACAGCGAAAAGTTCGCAAAACTGCAGGCTTCTGATTGGTCAATCTCGTTTCACTACCAGCGAAAAATCTATCTGGATCTCGGCCCTTGTCCAGCTAAGTTTTCGCACTTTGAAAGATCTCGTATCTCTGTAAGAGTAACAGCATCAAAGATGAGCGCTTATAATTGAACAACTGCTTAAAAAAGGATTTGAATTTTAATGTTTTTATTTTTTTTAAAATGTTCTAATTATCAGATTTTTATGAAATTGCAATGGGACCAAATGGGTGACTTACACTTTCAAACAAAAAAAAAATTATCAAAATCGGTTCATATTTAAGAAAGTTATGCGTGAACATGGACAAAACATACATACAGGTCGAATTGATAACCTCCTTCTTTTTGAAGTCGGTTAAAAATCTGGTGTAAACATATTTAGATCACGATGAACAGCCAAAATGCAACTCTAGCAAAAATTACAGGTAAATAAATACAGTCAACTCTGAAGAAGAAACAAAAATTACACATCATCAGCAATGTAAACAATGAAATTTTTCACTTACAATTAATTCAGTGTAAAAAATTAAAACTGCTACTTCTGATTCATGGATTCCAGGCTTGGTAACTTGTGCTAATAAAGCACTAGTCACTCAGCATCTTGCAGATGAAGAAAGCAGTATAATGCACTCATCAGGTACTAAACCAATGGAAGGGGGAGAAAACTTATTTTTTTTTTATGAAGGACTTGCTCGCAGAGATAAATATTTGAATTTTGCACAGATTTTTATGACTGGAAAAAAAAAAAAAAAAAAAAAAAATGCATACACTAGTAAAAGCAATATTCTTGATCCAATTACCATTGATAAAATGTTTAACAAATTATGCTTTGCAATAATTATTGAAATTAAATTACCAAAATTATTCATCAAATAATTAGTTTTTTAAGAAATTATTTGTATCTTCACTACCTATATTAATTTTTATTATACTATATGCAATTTCAATTGCCTTTTCAAGGTCAGTTTTCTAGTCATTATCGTAGGTCACTTGACTCAGAGAATTTTTGAGCTCTAAATACAGTAGAAGATCTTTATAACGCAATTCTCCATATAACACACAACTTCTCAGCTGTAAACGATGAATTTTGTAGGTAAGAAGCACCTGAATTCCCACACTGTAAAAATTGCTACTCTCTAGAAAACTAAATTTGATACATTAGTTCAACTTTATCTCCTTAATTTAGAATATTATAATGAAAAAATTGCTATTATTACAATAAACATTTTTGAAAATGATTAATATAATGAATGATTTGGTCCATATGTAGTTGGACCATGTTTATACAGTAAATTAAACAGTGTGCAATTATCTATATAATGCAAAACATTATAATTTGGATAATTCCTGGTGACAAAGAATGCAGTATAAAGATACTCTAATGTATTTTGATATGTTTGAGACCTATTTGGCCATGTTTACAAGGCAAATTTAATGATGTGTGAAATGGGATCCATATAACGCAAAATTCTATATAATGCACAACCTTGCATTTTTAGGTTTGCATTATAAAGATCTTCTACTGTATTCTTATTTTGTTGCCCAGGCCCATGATAATAACATTAAATAAACCTCAAATTTGTATGACTTTATATCTTTAACCTGATTTTTGTAAGAATTAAAGAAAAACATATGCTCTTTTCATAGGGGATATACTTTTCTGTATTTCAATAAAAAATAGTAGATTTAGAATTTTAAAGTGTGCAATTTTTTTTTTTCACAACAGCTCATTCAATATATATTTTTTTAATGTTCTTATTGTCTTCAAACCAGAGTTTACCCAAATGGGTCCGCCCAGGTTTTTTCGGGCAGGCCCACTTGAAAAAACCCATGAAAAAAACCATTGTGGGTTTTTTTCAAATTTTCTCGTGCTTTTACAACTGTGTCAATTTAATCTAAGGTATGAGAATGCAAAGATTAATGACAATTTAAATATATTTCAAAAGAATCAGATTTAAAGGAATTTCTAAGCAGAGATAAAATGACCAAAAAAGAAAATAGCTGAAAAGAAAGAAGATTTTCATGCCTGAAATCTAACATGCATCCAAACGCTTTAAATCTTAATTCATGTCTAAAGATGGCACTTGAACATCATCCTAATTGCTTATCAGGTGTTTATAGCTTTTAAGATTAATGATCCCATTTATCACCCTGCTTCAATGTTCAATGAAAGTGTTATACAGGAGTTTTCAACACAAAAATGGTGTCAGATTATGGCAAAAAAAGTGAGAAAGTTTCCTCCAGGATTTTGTCAGTTTTTCTTTTCTTTACGTTCTGCACCAGCTACCCCTGCTTCAATAATCTAACAATATTTTTCTACATTTGGTCTGGTTTGAAGCAATTTATGTAATCATTTAGTGATAAAGCAGCAAAGCTAAAAGTGTATCGCCATTTGCGATCTAAATTTACAGGTATCACTGACACTGACTTTTATGGCAATCTAATTTAACATTTAATATTTAATACCATTGCAATATATATGTAGCAAATTTTGCTAAAATTTTCAAAAATATTATTATGAATCCCATTTCTTTCAAAAAATTTTTTTGTCTTCAACTGATTTCTGATTTGAAGTCAGTGAAAGAAACTATATAAATTTAGCATGTTTAACTTAAGGTAAGAATTACATAAAGAAATCCAGTCATAGTTGACTTAATATATCATTAATGCAGCAAACTAGTCTCCCATGAGATACAAATGTAACTTTTAAATTAACTACATATATATATATATATATATATATATACAGGGACCGCGCTAAGAAATTAAGACTGTTAGCCAACACATTAGCCAAATTTATCTAGCATTAGCCAAAAGTATAAAAATGACGGCCTTCCGCTTCAGATGGCGCATGCGCATCTAGCATATGGAGAAAAACTCTGTAGCAGCGAAACTGGCCGGCCGAGAAGGGGAGGAGAAATATAGACTGGAAATATGGCAGTAAGCAAACCAAACTCATGTTAAAAACGGAAATAAATTTACTTTCCAAAACATGATTACAACAACAAAAGCCCCCCCACCCCTCCTCCCAAAAAATCATTCACCAGCTTTTTCGCCATAATTTTTTTCTCGCCAATTTTACGATGTATTCGCATTTGGCGAGTGGGCGAATGGTTAGCGCGGCCCCTGTATATATATATATATATTGTTAATTCATACTTAATACAAAATTATACCCAGGTTTCACTGATAAATGAAGAATTTAGGTATTACGTATATGAAAATAAGAAGTTTAAAGCATTCTCCAGAAAACTCAATAAAGCACCAAAAAACCAGTTTTTTTTTTTTTTTTCCCCCCCTTTCAGAAACCTTCGAAAAAGTCTGGGTTTTTTCAAACCCTGCTTCAAACTCTTTGAAACTTTTATGAGTAATAACTAATAAATATAATGGTTTTAAAGCCTGTTGTATAAAAAGTTCATGAAAAAATATTTATATTTGGTTGACTGACAGCTCTACTTTTTCCCATGAAGGGGTGAAGTGGAGAAGATGGACTCCCTGAGAAGTCAATTGAAAAAACAGAGAATATAGTTATAACATATAGTTATTTCATAAAGGTGACTATTCTGGTGAGGTTTTAAAATGTAAACAAAACAATCTGCTTAACTCAGAAACCTACAAAGCCCTGTGCAGATTTTTTGAGAGAGTACTGTACCTACAAACATGGTTATGAGATATGTCGTTGGGGTAAGACAATAGGCTAATGTTAAAGATAAAAATTCCATATATTTTAAGCTTCACTTACTACTGTGCAGGTGATTCTAACTGTTCTGAACAGCCAAATACTGGAACACGGCTTGTGACTATTTCTTGATGCTGCTTTGGTGGGGTTGCAATACTGGATGCATGATGACCATCACTAGGAAAGTTCATCTCACGATATGTAGTATTCATATTGCTTACATGAGTTTGTTCATAATACTGATAACTAACATTACTAATTTCCTTCTCTGTATAAGATTGTGCATCAGCAGAGTCACTTGTACTATTTTTCTGCTGCTTCCTGTGCTTTGTGCTATATTTATAAAAGTCAGACAGTTCATAAGGCTTTGTTTCTTCCCAATAGGGTTGGAAGTGTCCAATTGATACTACATTAACTTCGACATTGGGAGAGAAATTCTGAGACACAGGTGATACGGGTGCTGTTTCTAATTGCACTGGTGTTGCAGAATGCTGCCATGTGGGCACCACCTGTGGGTTTTCAGAACTAGTGTTTTTTAAGTTATCTGGATATACAGATGGAGACTCATTTTGATATGAATGATTATGAGAGAAATGACTTGAATCAGAAACATCACATTTTAATTGAGCATACAGAGAATTATTCTCACCAAAGTTTACAGGCTCATACTGATTGTCTATTGGAATGTTTTGATAGTCTGGAGAATTGTTGCATGGTATAGTATCGGGAGAGAAAACATCTCCCATATTTATTCTCCTATTTTGATATTTAGATGGTTGCTGAGGTTCTGCAATACCTAATTTTGAAACTGTTGCCTCTTCATGAGACACTAACGGTGGCTTATTTTTAAGATCCTCATGAGGATTTTTATTATAATCTGAATTTAAATTTCCAGGCATATTTTCATAGCAGGGACTTGAATGTCTAGGAATAAATTTAGGTTGATTTTTAGACATTTCTGGACTGTTTTCATAATCATGATAACCACTGCTATTTTGGAGAACATTAGAGTTCACATATATTCTTTCTCCAGGCAACTGAGAAGGATATGAGATTTTTGCATTTCTATATTCAGGATGGGATTCAGAGTTATACTGATGTAATATTGGTGAAGGAGATTTTCGAAATTTAACACTGTTGGAAGGAGGATTATCTTCACACTTAGGCTGGCTTTGATAGCCGCTGTAAGAATCATTTGGAAAAACTGTTGGCAAACCATTTTCAAGCCACTGGACTTGTTGACATGTCTCTATAGGTAGAGATCCATCAGAATGTTTAGGTTTTCGTTTTCTGGTAACAACTGGAGAATCTAAAGACGTTTCAATCCATTCCTTAGTTTTAGGTTTGGCTGAAATATATTCTAAAGTTCCAGAAGCACCAGTTCGTTTAAATTCTTGAAAACCAGGACCCAATCCTAAATCAACAACTTGATTAATACTTTGGTTACTAACACCTGAAGAATAATCTGAGGTACTTGCAGGTAAAATTGTACTTGTTGGACGGAGAGTATTTCTAAGTAATGGAACATTACATCCATGGGGAATGTTATTTTCATATTTATTCACATCGAGATTCAACTCAGGCTCACTAATATGCAACTGTTCAAGTTTGGGATGCAGAGAATTAGCTCTCTGCCGATGAAGTGAATTTTCTGAATGGGAGTGAAAATATTTTTCCTGCTTGGATAAGTCACAGTTTGCATTCAGTTGGTAATTAGAGTCATTGAAGCTCAAGATACTATTACTACCAATAGAACTTTTCTCATAACTGTCAGCAGTTGATACGTTTTCAGGTACTATAGCAAATCTGTCACCTTTATTTATTAATCGGTCATCATACGAAGATGATAAACTAGCACTATTCACATACAGACTGGATGGAACATCCTCAGGATAACACAGCCCAACAGCATTTGCACTTCCATTAAGTAAAGATTCATCAGGATCATTAAATGCTTGACTAGCACGGCGATTTGGAACACTATAATGATTTGTACCATCAAGATCTATGTTGGCTTCAAATCTAAAAATTCAAATGAGATAAAAAATAAATATTAAAATATGTCAGATTTAACACAAAAACAAAAAAGTTTAGTGTAAAACATTTAAAGAGTAAAATCTTTTTGAGTAATAAGATATTGGGAGGCTGATAATTAAAATAAATGAGTGATCCACAAATTCATACCAGAATAAATGTTAAAAATATTAAATGAATACAAATATTTTATCCTTCTATATATAAAAAAAAGTTTTGATTTGGAAATGGACCAATGAAAATCTGCGTAGATATTCCCAGTAGATCGGCATCCAATTTGAATGCTTAAGCATGGTCTTTCTTCGTTAATATTAAAAAAACTGTTGCACACAAAAATATGAAAATCGGTGGTATTATAGAGAAATGTTTGGTAAACATGTTGATGTAGACAGTTTTCAAATCGAATAATTATTTTAAGATATATTTAATGTTAAAGTTGGTTAAAGTCGTTCCATTAAAAAGATTTTATAGGAGTAAAAACTATACATAGGAATTTAATCATTCTTAGATCATTTTATACATGAGATATTCTCAGTGTGCAGACTGCATTTAACTTTCTTATTTGATTCATTTTTTGTGGATTTATTTCCATTTTAAATTCAAATTTTCAGCATTTCCAGAGATATTTTTTACATTTTTTAGAAAAGGCTATTATTTTAAATTGTTGCCAATTTTTAAAACAGTGCAAAGAATGATATTTCCTTCAAATTAAAAAATTATTTACACACGGCTATTATAAATAAAAAAAAAGCTTTAAAATTAGAATTAAATGATTACATGTTAAAAGCAGGAAAATTACGTCATAAGAACCATATTTACACATGAATTTTAAAGAGAAACAAAATGTTAAAATAAAAAAAATCATTATTATGCGTTAAAACTTGTAAATGGAGGAAATTACGTCATATTTAAAATGGCCAAAAAATATGGCAAAACAATTTAAATTAAAAAATATATTTGCTCGAGACATTTATTTAATATTTTGATATGATCTTTCAACTATTATCGTGAATTCGAAGACAGCGCAAATAATATTTCCTTCTAACAACAAAAGTATTTTCACTTGAATATTAATAAGAGAAATAAAATGTTGGTATAAATTACGTCAGCTTTAATGATACATTTAAAATGAATTAAAGAACTATCTTATAGCGCTGTTAAAAAATACTGGGAGACAACGACACTGTTTACTTAATTCATTTTACATTAGCTTATTTTCAAATGTTTAACTATTTTTTTTAAATTAAATACAAAAACAGCCATTGCATCTCTTAACAGCAGCAGATTTGGTCTTAAAAGTCCCCAATCAATCCAAGGAAAATGAATCAAAACCCGTTTACAGAGAGATCGCTACTTTTTTTTTTTTAAATTTTAATTCAATATTTTTAAAGCCGATCAAATTAGCGTGCTTTTTGGATTTTGGTGTGCCTGAACGGGGGTTGGCGAGCATAAAAGTAAATAAATACAGTGGCCCATTGTTAGAATTTGCATGAAAGGAGACAAGAAAAAAACAAAATATATCCCACAGTATAAAATAACCAAGAGTAAAAAAAAAAAAAAAAAAAAAGAAAGAAAGATGGCATGTTACAAGTAAATGCTTTATGTTTGTTTACAAAACAAAAGTTTATACACACATTACACTTTCCTTAATGAAATTAATAAGGAAGAACTGTGCATATTGTTATTGATACTTACATTTAACAATACTGAAATTTAATTTTCCTTTGTGAACTTTGAAGTTTCAATCATCAATTTAACAATATTTTATAAAAAAATTTCACAAGTGTCCAACGTTAAAGTATGGGGGAAAAAAGATGGTGAGCTTTTGCAATTCCATATACATTCACTCAAAAATACAAAAAAATGTTAAGTATATGCCTTACTTAAGTATGTTCTTTTAGCAAGAATTATCGATCATCTTCAAACAAGCTTATAAAACTTTTGAATATGCTTAAATTTTACCCATAAACCATTTATTATGTTAAGTATGACAATGCTGAGATAACACAAATAATTTTATAAAAAAGAATAATAAATCTTTTTTAATTCCGCTTTAGATTTTGTTCATATAAAGAATCAATAATTTGATACCATAATATAAATTTTTCAAAATTAACTTGAGGAAAAAAAGAATAAAAATATTACACTTTTTTTTTTTTTGTTAGTTGAAACAAAATTCAAAGACACTGAATAATCCACCATATCAAAAAAGTGAAACTGATAGAAATTTTCATGTTTTATAACTTTGTGTGCTTGAAGAATATAACAAACTTCACTTAAATACTAATATTTATATATCAAATTCAAGAAAATTTAATGTAGAATTTAATTAAAAAATATAATTAAAATATCTGCATTACAAAAAAAGTTACACTTATAAAAAATAAGATCTATCTTAGATTTCATTGTATTTTAAAGTTACACTTACACATTCAATATTTAGTAGGATAATCCCTGTTTTTTATTACAGCTTCACAGCGTCTTTTCATTGAGAGAACTAGTGTTTGGAGTTCATCCTTTTTAATCACATTATGCCAAGAATCAATTATAGCTTCAATAAGTTGCGTCAGGGTTGGCACGGTTTAAACCAAGTGGTTTTAACCATGGTTTAAACCACGGTTTAAACCAATTGGTTTTTTTGTCAAAAAAACCATTTGGTTTTTTTTAGAAAAAATCTAATATAATATTTTCTCTTTTTTGTAATTTAATTGTTTTAAATCATAAATAGAAGTCATTTCTACTTTTAACACTTCATCTCAGCAGTCAACATGAGACATAATGAGCCTAGGTCATGTTTCTATGCATGTAGAATGAAAATTAGCATGTGCTGATGAACATATCTGGTACCCTAAAGATTTTTCTTAAAACATGTGAAATTAGAAAAGATAAAATAGATAAATAATATTGAATATTTAGCATAAGATATTTACATTGATAAAATGCAGATTACTTACAGCAGTTAATAACAAAATACTATGATCTTTAAGATTTTGGTTAAGTTGTAAAAGAAAATTTTCTGGATTGGGATTGGGGAAGATTATCCTTAAAGAATTTTAAAGAGTAACTTAAGATATCAAATTGAATAACACAGCTTGCAAAAATTGAGTGCTAGTTATAGCATTTCAAGAATACCAATCAATCTTTTCTATTAATTGCTGAATCTAATAGGCCAAATATGTTGACTTGGACACTTGGAGTTATCACTCAGATAACAAAATAACCAGAAGTATTTGGATATTTAAAAAAAAAAAAAAAAATAATAATAACAACCACAGAATAATATATTATATTAATGAAACTGCATCAAATGTTTATTGATTGATTATTATATTATTAATCAAAGGAATCTTCATATGATTTTCAAGGTATCAATGCTTCACTGTGTAGAGCAGTTGACTTTGAACATAAAACATAGCTGTTACTAATAATATTTAAATTAGAAATGATTTCAATTTTCTATATAATTGACTGTAATTATTTAATTTAAATATTTTTAAAAGTTATATTACTTATATAATATACAAAAATGTTTATTTTATCAACAGATATGCATCTGTATGCAATAGGAAATTATATTTAAAAAAACCCGGTTTAAACCAAAAAAACCTGGTTTAAACCAAATAAACCGGTTTTTTTGGTTTTTTACAAAAAAACCCGGTTTTTTTCCAACCCTGAGTTGCGTTTTATTAGATAGACGCTTTTTTGTACAAGGATTTTCAAACGTGGCCATAAATTTTTTATAGGATTCAGATCAGTGCTGTTTCCTGACCAGGGTAATAATTGTATGCTTTTACTTTTAAAGAATTCTTTGCATAATTTTGCCATATGGCATGGAGCTGAATCTGCTGAAAGATAAATGGTACTTTATCCGGGAAGAAATCCCTGATGGAAGGTATCAATTATGCTTCCAGGACAGTTTGATGTATTTTTACATTAAGAATGCTATCAATCACTTGAATGCAGCCCACATCATTTGCAGACACACAAGCCCAAATAATGACATTTGTTGGGTTCTTTGTAGTTGCTTCAATGCAATCAGGAAGCAGCTCTTTCCCTGCTCTATGTTTCACATATTTTTGCCCATCACTACCAAAGAGCGATATTTTATTATTTGCCTCCACTGATTTTCTGACCAATTAATGTTTCCTTTTGCCCACTGAACTTGTTTCTTGCATTGCTGAAGACTTAAAATTTTCCTCAGAATTCTACCTTCCAGTCCAAAGCCTGCTAAATCTTCTCTTTATTGTTCTTGAACTAACTGAAATACCCATTGCATTCATTTCACATCTAACAGCATCTGATGAAATTCTTCTATCTTTGAAGCATATCCTTTTTATCTTTCTATAGTCAGAAGCACTTGTGTATGTTTTTTTGCCTGATCTTGCCTTATTTATCACTGATTTAGTTTCTTCATAACGTAAGCACAACTTTCGATTCCAGATAGAGTGACTGATCCACCAGCCTGTCTTGCAATTTCAGCATAAGAGAGACCATTTTCTTTTAATATGACAATTCTGCTTCATTTTGTAGATGACCGAATCAATGTAGTCAGAGCAGGTAGAGAGGGGGGGGGGGGGGGGGGGGCAGGGGCCAGGATTGGATGCAACTTTACCTTTATAAAATAATGACCGAATTTTTTTTCTAATATCTTCGGAGCACTCCGGGTTAGGGAAATTCTAAGAAGTGATAATTAACTTCCACCCCTTTTGGGTAAATCCGGATATAGTTGTCAAATCGTTGATTCATTAATTTTCCAAGAGGACACCTTGGCAGGGGGCTTCCTTTGAGGATTTGCTATTTTCATCTTGTAAACGTGTGGGGTAATTTAATTTTCCCTTCATAATTATCAGCTCACAAAAAAATTCTGTACTTTAAAATACGGGAACCTTTCTTGTGTTATTGCCATGAGGCATTTTGTTTCAAGTTTCAGAATGTAATTTTGTGAGTAAATTTTTTCTTATCAGATCTTTGATATTTTGTATAAATGCTTGTTGGAATGCTATGTAACACAAATGAAATTACCAGAAAATTGAAATGAAAGCTTTTTCATGTAAATTTAATTTTTGTTTTTTTATTCTTGGTAGCATACATTTAATAGGTTAACAGATGCATATTAAACTCTCTCAGAAAAACTTATCAACATTTAATTTCCAAACATAAAAATTATTAATAACATTTAAATTATTTGATATTTAAATATTAAACGCTAATAAATAATGTATCAAATTGTCTTAAAGACATCTTGGTATTTCAGCTTTACTGTGTGATAGAATATCTCATAACATCTTCATAAAAAAAAAATAAACACAATTTTGAGAAAATATAACATAACACCTTCTTCCACGAAAGTCTTTAATTAATGTCATTTGTTATTTAAAATATTGATAGAGATAGAAATTGGTCAAATGTAGTCTTTTTTTATTTAAATTTATTTAGAATTTATATTGTTGTAGTAGTTATCTTTGAGTAAGGAGTAGATGTTTAATGATGAACACAAATACTGAGTTAAATTGTCATAGAATCTTCCATTAGGTAATAGGATTTCAATTCATTGACAGCACCAATTTAGATACCATTTCAGCCCATGTCTCGGTCTGGTGAAATACAGAGAATTTTTTAGACGATCTGGGAATGACATATTTCTTTAGTTTTAATATCATGTTCAGATTAAAACACATTTGCTGCACCCTGCCTGATTTATTGACTACTAGCTGCGTTGCCCGGGGACCGTTATAGTACCCAGGGCCGAAACTAGACTTTTTTGCACCTTGGCCAAACATGGAATTTTGTGCTTCCCTCCTCAGCAAAGTATATTTACAAAAAGAATTTTACTAATTTTCTAATAACCGACTTAATTTAAAATTTAGAATATGTAATCATAAAATATGTAATACTGAACTACGTAATATGCTTTGTCAAATATTGATTCATAAAAATCTTGTAAACAGAATTAAAAAAAATTCTGCTTTAAGCAGGATCCTTATGCCATATCATCCTTAAATTCATCTATGCTTTGGTATAATCCAGACAGGATGATTTTAATAATGCCGTGTTAAACATATACATGAGAAAAATTGACACACAAAATCTTCATTTGGCACGCGGGGGGCACATGCCCCCACTGCCCCCCTTCCTAGTTTCGGCCCTGATAGTAAATTTAAACAAAACTCAAGTTTTTATGATTTTATATCTTTTGAAATTATTTTAAATGAACCTAGTTTTGGGGGCCCCATTTGCCTTCCGCAGAGCTTAGTGTGTTCTCAACTCAACAAACCTCTTTCCGAACGAACCTGTGACCTGGATCCCCGCTACCTAAGACAGCATGTACCGGGAGTGCTCCGCACCTGCCGGAGACAATCGAAAACAAAGTTGAGTGAGCCAAACCTCGTAGCAATCAAGCCAATAGAACCCAAAAGGAAAAAAAAAAAAAACTGCACCATTAATGTTCTAAAATGTTGTTAACTAAAGTCTAAGATAAACTTTCATAATACAGAAAGTTGCTGAATTGTCATCTAAGTTGAATGAACCAAATATCGAAATTGAGCCCCTAGAACCCGAGGAAAAAATGCGTCCCCAAGTAGTGGAAAATACTCTCTTGTAATTTCACTAATTACTTTTAGCATTAACACGATATTTAATAAACAAATGAAATCCCTTATCTAACTGAAGTTTTAGCTGAGGTATAAAGAAGGACCGGGCCCAGGAGGCCAAGGTCTTAACTGAAATGTAGTTGGGTAAAAGAAAATTTTTAGTAGTTTTAAAGCAGCTGAGGATGCTAGAACTATGTTTAAGAAAATTGTAATAGAATCGAACAGGTTTTAAAGAAGCTGCAACAAAGACCCCAAGAAAGAGATTAATATTCAAAATTGGTGGTAGCTGAAATTTGAGAATTTTTTTCGTTCATGTAGTAGCTGGAGCACTTTTAAGACGTTGTTAGAAAAAAAAAGCTATTGAATCGGACCATTTTCATTTTTAAGGGAATTATAATAAAGGGCCCAAAAGGGGCAAACAGAGAGTTAAGAGCAGGACCCTAACATGAAAACATGTTAAAAGGTCTTAGCACTTTAGTTCTTCAATTAGTCAAAGTTGGTAGGAATTCAAAGTTCAAACAAAAGTCATTAGAAAATTTTTCTTTAAATACGGAACAGGGGGGGGGGGGGGTTAAAAAGGGTCCGAGGATCCCAGTAAAAATATGAGGATAATTTTCCGGTTAGAGGACTTAACCCTTTGCACTCGAGGGCTCCGGAGAGGAGCCATTTAAAATTTGTCTTCAAACAGCGAAAAATGAGGTTCATCTTCAAACAGCGAAACTTCAAAAACGAGGGCTCCGCTACGGATACAATGCAAATAATTTAGTGATACCTGTCTAGAAAAGCCAAGATTACATATTGGCAATTGCTTAGAGAGGTATCACACTTTGGACGATTACAAAATGTAATAATTTTATAATTTTTTGTTTGTTTTTTATATATCATAACATTTGTATTCACAAAGAATTTAAAAAATGAAAAGATATAACTAAAATCGCTTCGAGTTGCTGGTAATACAAATGAAAAAAAACTTCCAGTGCAAAGGATTAACTTTAAAATAATGCATTGAGAAGGCGAGAAAATTAGGGGGTGAAAAATGCATAGCCCACAAAAAGTTCAAGGGGCCCCGGACCAGGGCCCTAGGAAGCTCCAGGATTTTAACTGAAATGTAGAAACGGGTGAATAACTAAATGGAAAAAGGGTTCTAAAAATGAAGATCAAATTAAGAGGGGGAAATTTATTAGCAATTTATGGTGCAAAAACTTCAAGGGGCCCTGTACCGGACTCCAAGAGACCAGGGCCTTAACTGCAATGTAGATGAGTATAAATATGTATATTTCTGTAGTTTTTAAAGTAATCGGAGGTCAATAGATTTATGTTAAAGAAAACTGCAAGCGATTCGGATCTTTTTTTAAAGAAACTGCATCAAGGGCCTCAAGAAGGCGATTAATATTCAAAATTGATGGTAGCTGAAACCCGAAATTTTTTTTTGGCATTCATGTAGTAGCTGGAGGATTTAAAAAATTATTGAAAACAAAAGCTAGTGAATCGGACCGTTTTTAATTGAGCTATAATAAGGGGCCAAAAGGGGCCAACTGATTATTGAGAGCAGGCCCTTAACATGAAAACATGTTAAAATGTCTTAGTAACACGCGCTTTAGTGCTTCAGTTAGTCAAAATCAAGCATAGATATGAATTATTCATTAGAATAATATTTTAAAGAAATGAGCAAAATATTGGGTAAATGCTTAAAAGGGGACCTTAGAGCCCTAATAAAAATATGAGGGTGTTGTACTGGGATGAAGAGTCCAAGACTCAACTTTAAAATTATGCACCGAGAAGGTGAGAAAATTAGGGAATGAAAAATGCATGGCGCACAAAACGTTTAAGGGACCCAGAATCGAGCCCTATGGGACAGTAGAGGGGCACAGTGTCTTAACTGGAATGTAGAAACGAGATAATAACTAAATGGAAAAAGGATCACAAAAATAAAGATCGGATTAAAAGGAAGCAATTTATTAACAAATTAGGGTGCAAAAAATTCAAGAGATCCTGTACCGGGCCCCAGGGTCTTAACTGATTTAAAAATGAGGGAATAGCTAAATAGGGAATTTATTTATTTATTTATTGCCTAAGTGGGACAGAATCACCAGACCTCAAGGGTCCGATGTAGACTCTATTTGCCCCACCCAGAGGGCTCCCCGACACGCGGGGATTCGTTAACAACAACAAAAAAAAATAATAATAATAATAAAATAATAATAATAATAATAATAATAATAATATGTACAATACAAGCTCCTCCCGCCGGAGCACAGGCTGCTCCCTCGCGACAAGGAGCGGGTGAGCAGAATGGGTGAGCGTGGAGTGTGCTGGATCACACAAAAAGTCCAGTTAATTGTGGAGGAGTAGCCACAAGGTTGTGGGTAAGTTGCAGCACCATGCAGGTCTATGAGGTGAGGTTTGTTAGTTTCATTTGAAATTTATAAATTCTATTTAATTTGCCTATAAGAAGGGGTCTTGTTAGAATATTGGAAAGCCAATTTTTAGGAAGGATGCGGGAGCGTTTAATATGCCAGGCTTGGGTAAGTGTGCAGTGATAGTAGCTATGTTCTGGAGAGCCGACCTCGCCACACTCGCAGAAGGGGGTGGCTGCCCGATAGAAACGTTTCAAGTATTCTTTGAATGGTCCATGGCCAGAGAGGAATGCTGTAGTTGCTGGTGAGAGAAAGTACATTTCTCTTGACACTATACGTATGAGATCGTATGTGTATCTACCTTTGGTAGTATAATTTAAAAATTAAATTTGATTATTTAGGTTTGCAGTTAAGCCAAAGTATTTTATGCACTATAAACATTACTAAAATTGCATTTTTAGCAATGTCTACATGGGGTGTCCATTACTGGAAAATGACTAATTAACCATCCCAGTAATGTACACCCCCTCTTAAAACCTTAAAAAGAAATGAAATTTTGTAAATAGCCATTAGTATATAAAATTCAAAGTTTTCTATTGCTACTCAAACAAAAACATTCAAATTTTGCAAGAAAATAAATAATATATAAATTAATTAAATGAAGCCAGCTCTTAACCTCTTCATTAAGATTTTCAAAGAAAAACAGCAAAACTTTGAAACATTATTTTTTGCTTCCTGATTGGTTTGATTAAAAGTGTCAACAATAACATAGTTTTATAAAACATACAAGGGGGAATTATAAAAAAAATAATTGAAACTAAATATTTATTTGTTATTTTTTTATGAACCAAAAACATCAAGGGGTGTCCATTACTGGAAGGGTGTCCATTACTGGCACATCTACCCTATAACACTGGCACCCGGCTAACCGAAAAGTACCAAAAATATATACCAAATTTAACGGTTAGAATGACAATTTTCATTGTTTACATTCAAACATGTTGTGCGGATAATAGACAATTGCGAACTATACATCGGCAGATTTCACAGAGTTGACTGTATTAAGAAAAATTCACTGTTATTAACCATTAAACTATAAAGAAAAAAAAATTCCAAAAGGTTTCTGTAATTTTGGCCACTGATGTATCTTTTAATTTTCAAAGGGAAAATTAAATTGGGTGTGGACAAAACTTTTATCAAATTAATTTAAATAACATCTTATATAAAAATATAAGAAATTTTAACACTAAACTATCAAAAAGTTTTACACAGCTAGCATGAAAAGGAAAAATAAATAAATAAATACATGTTTGAAAAGGGAAGAGGGATTAAAAATTGGGAGAAAATATTTTAAGATTATTCCATTTCAAATCAACAAGAGGTCTGGACCTTGACATCTTAGATTTCAATAATTTTGGGTTTATGTTTTGTAATTTAAAATAATGAAAGATTAAATTTTCTAGGTTTGGTATTTCCTTTCTTCACCCTCCCCCCTCCTTTTTTTAAAAAACAAATTTTTAAAATGGCGAAAACAGCCAAAGTTTGCACTACTGCCATGAACAAATTGGGTCATATTTTTGTAACCAATGATGTTAGGAAGGTTATGCCGCATTTTAAAGCTCTTTTTATGGGCTTTAAAAAAAGAAGAAAAAAAAAAGGGGGGGGGGGGGTATACGACCTGAGGCATGACTCTACTACAAACTCAAAATTATCAAAATCTGAAGAGAAAAGATCCAAAAATATCATTTCATTTGTTGATATGACATGGAATGGCCCTTAATAGCAAAATAACATACCTGTTTCTATATAGAACACCAAGTGATCCAACCGTACTACCATTATAACTAACTGTATCATACTCTGAATTTGCAGAGTATGACGATGAATTCCTTTTTGAATGAGGATTATAGGGCAGACCAATATCTTCATAAATTTCAGTTGTTATCACAGGTACATGCTGCAGCGATTGATGTCTTTGACGACATTTTGCAGGACTTGGAGGGGCAGAGGAACATGCAGCTTCAGACAGTTGTGGCAGAGAAGTAGAAGGAGGAACTGTTCCACTCTGAAAGAGCAGCATAACAAACTTTACATACACAATAGAAAATTTCTATACAGTAGAGTCTCAAAAATCTGCACAACTTGGGGCCGGAGGCTGTGCGGATTTTAGACTTTTGCAGATTCTGGATTAAATTATTTATTTTGTTTAACTTACCTGTATCTATTTAAAAGAAGAGCTTGTAATAATTCAATTTAAGCAAATCAAAACTTGAATCCCTTTTATTTACCTGTACATTATAATTTTAATACCCAAAATTATTTTTTATTACAATTTCAGACCTGCCAACCTTTGAAAATGAGAAATCGTAGCACACAAAATTTAAATTAATCTGGAGATTGATTGGTTGGTTGGTTTTTCGTGTTTCACAGCCATCTTTTGACATTCGTAAAAGGAATAAGGTTTCAGTCTTTCAACACAATATAGTAAACTATTTCCTCTGAAAAATTTTATACGATTTTTAGAGTTTATTTCGTTTCACAGCGTTTTTTTTTTTATTATTTATTTACATTTGTAAAAGGAGCCTGGTTCCAATTTTTTAGCTTAGTGCAGTAAATTTTGACGAAATTCATGATTTTTTTCCCGTCATCATTTCAGGATATTCACAATTTTTTTCCCACGTTCGTAATTTACATTTTCCTATCAGGATTCTTTGTTGAAATTTGCACTTTTGACGTTATTCGCAATTTTTATTCGATCCTTTGACGAATTTTGCATTTTTTTACCACGATCCTTTGACTAAATTAGTGTTTTCTTTCTGCGATCTTTCGGTGAAATTTGCGTTTTCTTACTAATGTTTCGATGAAATTTGCATTATCTTACTGATCTTTTGACGAAATTCGCGTTTTCTTGACAAAATTCACATTTTTGCCACGATCATTTAACGAAATCTATTTTCTTCTGCGACCAATTGACGAAATTGATTTTTTTTACACTGTCATTTGCGAAATTCGCAATAGTTTATCGCAAATCATGCGATTTTGCACACTATTTCAAACCTTGCTCCTAAAATGAACCCCCCTCCAGAATTCTTAAAATGGCACCCTTGTTTCTAATGAAGGGAATTCCTGCATAAATATTTACAAAAACACGATTAGAGTGTTTTATGTTAAGAAAATTTTTTGCTGCCCAGAATTTTTTTTTTCTCATGAGCATTTTTTTAATGCCCGAATTTTCGGACTCTAATGGCCAATTTTTTAAAACTTTCGGAAATGAATACCAGGAAATTTCGAACAGAATCACTCCTTAAAAATATGCTGCGAGGGATAAAAATCGTAACTAGAAACAAAAAATGCTTTTGCGTTTTTTTGCAAAAAATCGTAGTTTAAGACCGATTTTCGTAGCGTCGTAGTTTATAGGTCCAAATCGTAGCAACTACGATTTTTTCGTAGCAGTTGGCAGGTATGCAATTTTTAAACACTTCTTGTATAGTTCTTTGCTTGAGAACTTTCATTTTCTTTTGATGAAGTTCTTTTGAATTCTGCAAACAGTCATTATTTACTGTTGGTCTGTACAACTCAAAGCAAATGCAAAATAATAATGAAATAAGTGTTGCCAACCTCACATGAAATATAAAATAAATTAATTCGCTGCTTCTCATAGTGGCTGATAGATTGTGCCATTACTAAAACCTTTGTGGGGTTGTTTACACTTCACATCAATTTCTATTGTTTTACATTTTGTTGTGTGTAGGTTTCTGTGAAATAAAAGCATTTTATTTACGCAATATCCAGTGTAATTATTATTTTCTGATAAATTTACATTAAAAATATTTTTATTTTCATTCGCTGATATTTGGAATAAAAATTGTAAAGAATACTTCTTAACTGGGAATTTAATTGTTTACGTTCTGAAATGCAAGTGGATTTCAGAAGATTGCAGATTTTAGAAGTGCGGATTTTAGAGAGACTACTGTACTATATTAACAACAGATAGGGTTTTTTAATCTTCTGAGTACCTGAAAGCTTTTTTACATTTTCATAAAACTCAGGTTAACTTTTCTTTTGCAATTTGATGCTCAAATGCTGTATCTTTTCATTTTAGAAAACATTAAAGTACAATTCTGTTAAAAATATTTGTCTACAGCCTTTTAAGTAGTTTTGGGAAACAATAAATTACAGACAGGTTGCTGAGAGCATTAAAAATTTAATACCCTTTATTTTTTCGGTGGCTGAAAACGATGCCTATACTGCCATTAGAAATGATGAAGCTTGAATACACTTTTTTTCAATCTCGATTAATAAATTATATTTAAAATAAACCCAAAATAAATAGCAATTACATTTATGAGGCACTAAAAATTAAACATCAAAATTATGTATAAAATATAAGTAAAATACACTAAAAAAGAGAAAGAAAACTTACTGCTAATGAAAGATTTCCACTTCTGTCTGCAATAGAGTTTTCAGATGATGAACTAGGTAAACCTAAATGATTTTTTGCTCTAATATCTTCAGGTGTACCTAAAGTATACAGGAGGAAATACAACTTTTTTAGGCAATTTTTAATGTCAATTCAATTTGCAATTAATATAATGCTTTCAGAGTTGTTAAAATATAATTGCTATAATAATACAATATACTAGATTGAAGAGTAGCTTTTTACTTTCTGAATACATAGTGTCAAGAAAGTATTGTAATCATGATTTGTATTAGTGTGTGTGAACATAACTTTCAAACTGTACTTCTGATTGAGCTCCCACTTGGTGAATATATTACAGAGCACTGTTTAAGAACTATATAGGTTTTTGTACAAATCTGCCAATAGATTAGGCATTTAATACTTTTGTAAATAATTTTCAAACGATTCAGTAGAAAAAATCATGAACAAAATAATGGCAGAGTATAATTGATAAATATTGTGGCAAAGTAATTGAGCATTAATAGTGCAAAGCCAGTACAATTCGCCAGCTTCAAAACAAGAGGTCCAATGTTCAAATTTGGCTGATTCCATTATACATAAATTTATAATATATATATATATATATATTTTTTTTACACATATACAGCTGTGTTTGAAAAGTAGGGTGGAGTAACTCCAATTTTTTTTAAGTTTAATTAAATGTAAAATAAAGAGCATACTTGCAACTTAGGCCATGTGCATTGGATACTAAAAACATAGTTGGCAAACTTAAGGGTTTTTTCTTCTACATGTCATATTTCAAACCAAAAAATTCATTAAATAAAAATGTATCTTGTTTCTATGTTGTATTTGTTTGATCTCACTTATAAATAACATTTTTGGTTCAAAATTTGTTTATTTGACTAGAAAAAAATCAGAAGATCAGCACCTATGTATTCAACATAATTTTTGTGACAATATTTTATCAATTAAAATTACATTCAGATTATTTTTACTTTCCACCTGAAAATAAATTCACTTATAAATCAAGTTTCAAATAAGACAAAAACATCTCATAATTTCAGAGCATTCAAAAGATCTGAAGATTAATAAGCATATTTGAGATTCATAAGAGTAAGCAAAGACTAACCAACCTTCACTAGCAGTATCTTGTGGTTTCTTCTTAGCTTCTTTTTCCCTTTTCAAAGTAGAAATCTTCTGTTCAATGTCCTTTAACTAATAACAGAAATTGTCTTTCATCAATTAATGAAAGAAAAAGAAAAGTATTTCTAAACCTAATTAAATTGTTAACACAATATATTTTGAAGTGATTAAATTACATTTATTTCAACTATACATTGGGCTGAAAACACCTTTGCATTTATTTACTTGACTGTTGTAAATTATGATACAACTAATAAACAAACAAAACATAGTGTTCACACTAGAAAGAAAAAGGGCAGGATGCTATTCACTAAAACAGGCACTACTGAAATACAAAAGAACACTACTGAAGCATTGCAAGAGAAAATAAATTATTGCCTTTAGTTTAAAAGAAAAAAAAAAGTGGGAAAATATGTAATTTTTAGGTATGATAAATAAAGTAACATTAATTTGAATGATTTTATGATATAAAAATAAAAAGTACAATTAAATTACTATATGATTGAATAATTTCCTGTTTTTTCCCTAAAGAAATAAATTCTATCATTTTTGCAAGTTCTTGGGCACACAGATTTAGAAATAATATGAAATGGAGAAAATTTTTACTAGAAATCTCTGGGTATGACTCTACTTTTAAAAAGGGCAGGGTGCATTTTGTAAATTTGAAAAAGGACAGAGTGCTAGACCCTTCAAAAATGGCCTAGAATGAACACTACAAGACATACATATAGAATTCATGTCATGATAACGTGCAAAAAAATATGCAATAATTATTTAGATAAAACAGAAAATTTAATTTTGTTTGTTTTATATTCAACGAATATAATATGATAAAAAATAAAATAAAAAAATACATTCTAGTTTGCATTCTGAATTTAAATAACATAATAACATAAAAATATGAGTTTCATTCAAATACAATTTTTAGAATACTATCAAAATCTTCTCGGATCATCAGAGTTGAGAAGTTGGCAATGTATTAGTACTTACTGATGGATTTAAAACTAAAAAAGTATACTGAATCATATGAGAATAAGATGAGAGATGATAAGTAACTGAGACTCTCAACCACTTTGGAGACATTCACTCCTGCTGCAATCTAACAACGAATTTTACCATGGCATTAAAGAAATTACATCAGAAAAAAGGAACTTTCTAATCAACAAGGTTGCTATTGAAAAGCAGGAAACCAACATTTAAAACGTAACGTCTAAGGCTGTTAGTTGAATTAGGATGATGCAAAAGATTAAATCAGGTTAGAAGATAAAATGATCATGCTTCATCACTGTAGCTCTTAAAGAAAAAAAAAAAAAAATCAGAATTTTTGAAGGGAGATTTTTTTTGACGTTATAATACTTTGCTCTCATATCCCACACTGAAAACCCAGAGCTAACGGCCCTGCAGTAGGATGGAACTAAAAAACGAAGTTTCGAATTTTGTATTCTAATAGTGATTATTTTTTTCCTTAACTCCATAAAAAGAAAATATTTTTCTTTTAATTTTAAAATGATATTTTCCGGTTCCTCAAAGCATCTGATTTTCCATAAAAAATGAATAAAGGCCAATAATTGCATGAAAAGTGTTTTAAGCTTATTGTTAAATTTATATTTTGCAAAATTAAATTAATGAAGTGTTAATGTCCTGTAATAAAGAGAATAATTTAGTTTTAGTGCCATGGAAAAGATGGCCACATTTTATTTGACTTCTGCAGAAGCCAGCGCAGTAGGCGTCGGCTTACATTGTCTCCGATTTATTTGTCTGCAACTCATAACATGTTAGTCCAATTTAGCGTGTGTTAACAGTTTCTTTGATTATTTTTCAATAAACAGTCGGTGTCAAATGTGACAATGTCTGCTAACGTAACTAAATCTAGAAAATTGTTGAAGTGTCTTGTATTTTCCAAACCAAAAAAATTAACATTAGACTGTCATCTATAGCGAACACATGAAGATGTTATGAAACATTATTTTTGAGTTCAATTTAACTTAAAATCTAACAGCTAGAATCTAAAACACACTGTTTCTGAAATATCTAAAGCTGTTGCTGATACAATTAAAAGTGTATTGCTGTGACCTTCAATTCCAACGGTTTCTGATACACAAATCATGAACAATGACTGAGAAATGTTAGAATTTGAAGAAAAATATTAAGATTAGAAAGAATAATCCAACATCCAATATAAAATTTCAAAATGTTAGGTAATCGCGTAAAACAATTTTCTTTGTGTAAATGCACTAAATATTATCGTGCATCAGAACAACAATGTCCCGTTCTCAAAGATCAAACAGAGATTGGGTGATTGCAATAGGATCAATAGATAGAAAAACTACAAAAAAATGTGTACCAAGAATTGGAAAAGGAAATATCAAGGAAAGAAAAAGTTATTTTAAAACAAAAAAGTGATGTTCTGATTGAATGATCATCAAGTGAAAAAAATAGTTTGGAAGGAAATAGTTTAATCGGTTGTTCTTCTAAATTTGAATTTGATAATCAACAAGGTGAAAGAACCGGAGTATTAGAACTGCAAATATTATTGCAAATGGCACCCTAGAAGATATAGATATATTTGTTGATAACAAAGAAAAGGTAACTGAAAGAAGGACTTGAAGACGACAAAGAGAAAAGAAAAGGAAGAATTTGAAAGAACAAGAAAGATGAAATGAGTTAATTTTAAAATGTTTGTATTTTGATGATAGAAAGGATAACACTATGATAACTGAAGCAAAGGGAAAAAAGTACAACTAAGATTCATTAAAGGAGAACTCATGGTCCTAGTTGAAAAACCAGGATAAAAATATATTGATCATATTTCATTGACAACATCTTTTTATATTAATATCGCCACTGCAATTTTGGTGTAATTTCAAAATTGACATCTTCTTTTTATATTAATATCGCCACTACAATTTTGGTGTAATTTCAAAATAATAATACAGACATTTCAAGTTTGAAATTTATCAGGTGAAACAGAAACGCCGTCAATACAGGATGCAAATCTGGAGTTGTCAAAACATCGGAAGCAAGACCCTAAAAACTTTACAATGGATAATTTGCTTATTACATGCAAATGAACTTTTTTTTAGATACTTATTTCAAAATCTTGCTAGAAAAACTATGGGTACTAAATGATTTTCTGGACCAATAGGAAAGCAACTTGAAAAAATGTGAACATATTGAAATTATAGACTGTAAAATCATGGATCCTGTCTCGGCGGACTGATCGGATGAAGAACTTAGTACAAACATGGGATACACCTGAATTTTAAATTTTCCTTGTCATACTCAAACAGTGGAAATGTTTGTCAAAATTGTCCTTAGAGCTGCGTCAACCATCTTTAGATATTAAGCAAGAGATGGCTTTATCTTGGGAAAGTTGAATTCCGCAATGTAATGACAAAGTTTACCTAAGAAGCCGTACGTTGAATATACTATTGAATTAATCCATAACAAAGGGAGGTAAGGGGGGTGGAAGTCAATATTTAGCAATCTCCTCGTGGTGACTTCTGAGTAGTATTTGCTTAATATAAGCAGATATTAGCTAACAGCGACGTTGTTTACTTTAAGTTACTTTATACTGAAATTTTAATAATTTGACGTCTTTGAGGAACCAGAAAAAAAATTAATTTTAAAAAACTTTTTCAGCCAAAAGTTTAGACATCCAAAAAGGAAAAAAGTTTTCCCTATTATACATTAAAACAGAAAAGTTTTTTTTTTACCCTATATTTAATTTCCACCCTACCCTGCAGCCCCTTGAATCCAAACTCCAATGCACCTCATATCTCAGCTATCTACAGCACACTAATTCAAATTTTGAAATCAACTGGCAGTTACAACTGACGTGATTAACAAAACAGCCATTCAGCTTACGCAAAAAATCAAAATGGCTCAGGTGATATATTCATGCCAGCTTACCTCCCATTTTTTTCACCCTTCCTTCAAAATTGCGAGAATGACAATGGAAGATTGCACGGGACTTCTAAAGAACCTTCTGGAACATTCTTGGTGGATGGATCAACAAACCCGAATCATTTTAAATGTATCATTTAAATCTGATGTAATTTTCATCAAAGTTTCTTTCTCTTTTTAATATTCACATGAAAATACTTTTGTTGTTAGAAAGGAAATATTATTTGCACTGTCTTAGAATTGGCAACAATTGTTAAAAAGATCATCTCGAAATATGAAATAAGTGTCTTGTGAAATATATTTTAAACTGTTTTCCAATATTATTATTAGGTCATTTTAAATATGACGTAATTTCTACTGCTTTAAATGCACATTAATGAATTTATTATATTAAAGTTTTCTTTCTCTTTTTAATATTGACGTGAAAATAGTTTTGTTGCTAGAAAAGGAATATTTTTATTTGCACTGCCTTAGAATTGGCAACAATAGTTTAAAAGATCTAGAAATGTGAAATAAATGTGTAAATATATGTTTAAATTTAAACTGTTTGGCAATATTATTGTTTGGCTAGTTTAAATAGGACATAATTTCCTCCATTTATGGCTTTTAACGCATATTAAAGAACTTATTATTTTTAATTTTTCTTTCTCTTTTAATATTTACATGTAAATATAGTTTTTAAAATGTAATTTTCAATATTTTCCTGCTTTTAATATGCAATCATGTAATTCTAATTTGAATTTTTTTTTCTGTTATTCTTTAAGCTGTTTTTAGAATTGGCAACAATTTAAAATAATAATCTTTTTAAAAATATGTAATAAATATCTCTCGAAAAGCTGAATATCTGAATTTAAAATGGAAATAAACCCTCAGAAAATTATTCAATTAAAAAAAAATAAATGCAGTTTGTGCACTGGAAGCTTCTAATGTATATCCTAAGAAAAAATGATTAAATTCCTATTTATAGTTTTTGCTCCTATAAAACTTTTTTAAGAGAATGATTTTGACCAACTTTACTCAGCTGTAGCCAAGCTAGCTTTAATAATGGTAACCTACTTTGTCACCAAATTTGGCAATATTATGTAAGTATTCTTAAACTTGGCAAGAATCTGACCCTGGCAGATTATGACTATGTAGTATTAAGTATACGAGAGTAGCAACAATGGTTACAACAATTAGAGTAAATTTATGAAAAACCACGTTTTCTAAAGCTCATAAATGAAAGCTGATTATGGAAAAATTAGCCACCATTGAGTTACAAATTACTATATCTCAGCCATTTTTTCAAGACAGAGGCAAAACAAAAAGAAATGCAACGGAATCCTTGTATTGAGACCAAACATTTAATGGAAAACACTTTCAGGATATCTAATTTTTTGTACATCTTTTCGAATTTGAAATCTTTAAGTGATGAGGTCCATTTTGAAAATAGATGCCAGATGAAGCTGGTCAATGAACTTGGTCCAGACTTTAGTAAGTAATGTACACATGGTCAGTTAAATCCAAATAAGTTCATAAATACGAGCACCATTGCAGGACAGAAAAAAAAAAAAAAAAGAGGCAATATATGAGTCATTCCATGCCACATCAACACACCTTTTCTCCCTTGACCCCTCAGATTTTGATGAAACTTGGCTTATCATGTGTCTTTACATAGTTATGAAAGAAAACACTAAAATTATTTTTTTAATGTATTTTATTTTATTAACAATTAATTAAAGCGTTTTTTTTTCAAATTTGCTACATCTTGAATTACTTAATTGACATTTTCTCAAAACTAAATGTATATCATTTTAAAGCTCTTTTTATGACCTTTACTTTGATATGCAACATGATCAAATTTATTAAAATTTATTATTTTTTAAATTCAAATTCAAATTTAAATTTTCTCAAAAAGCGACATTTTTAAAATTTTCAAAAAATTCTCAAATTGACTTCATATTGCCCTTGTACATTTCCCCAAGTTTTATGACGGGATCTCTATGGGATCAGAAGATACATAAAGTTGAAGTTCATTATGTAAAGTGAAAATTTTAACTTACATTTCAGTATCTTTATTTTCAACTGATGACAAAGTAATGAAAAAGAATATATAAGTGCCACAAACTAACATTTTTCACATTTTAAATAAAGCTTTCCATTTTCTACATATATTAGAACACAAACAATAAGAAATGAAAAATTGGATATTATTAATTGATAATTCACAAATATATACCTTATAAAGACTATAGATTCTTTTATATTACAAGATCAAGTCCAATTTATTTTCGAATACTATATAAATTAAAAATTTATTTAACTTTGTGAGGTATATCAGACACAAATATCTCTTATAAAAACTCATTCATTTTTTATTCAAGATGGCTCCCTTTATATTATACATATTTAATCTTTCTTATATATACTTAACGCTTTATATGTACTTAACCCCTTGAATGGCGGTGGGATATATTATATCTCATCTAATTTTAATTAAGATTTGTACCAGAAACTTTAAATAAATTTTACTTTTATAACTTTGGTGGAAATAGTTGTAAAGTTGATTTTCCTTATTTTCACGAAAATCAATTCATGAAATTTCAAGAAATTTTTTTTGAAAATTCCAGTGTGAATTCAACATTACAAAAACACAATTACTTGTCCTTAAAAGGGTTAATATTCCTACTACATCATTTTATAAATACTTAATGTAGATAACTTTTTAAATACAGATAATAAAATATAAATATTTCATTTTGTTGGCAAATTGATGTATAAATAGTACATGAAAATATGCTATGAAAAAATTAAATTACAATGGCAATGTCATTTTTACATATAGATGCATATTACATTTTATGCCAAATGCATTTTCTGATTTATGTGCAAGATATTTGTGTCCTCCTCACAAAGTAAAATAATTTTTTAATTTATTTATTCAAAAATAAATTAGATTTTATCTTTCTATGATTGTAAGAAATCTATTTAAAAAAAAAAAAAAAAAAAAAAAAAAAAATCATTCTTGTTTGTTTCATCCGGTTGCAGAGTTTATGTACGACCAGTTGGTGTAGTAGGGCTTACTTTGCAAATTACATCAGTTGATGCCGTCTGTAAAATAGTAAAGTTTCTTCACTTCATGGAATTTTGATTTTAAAAACTGAACAAGTTTTTTCTGAAATGTATATACAGCTATGATATAATGTTAAAGACATTCTGAGATGACAAAACTACAATGCTTAATTTCTTTTTCTTTTTTAAAATATACTACAAATGGATGTATAGTATAGTGTTCTGAGATTTGTTCCAATGGTATGACTGTGGTTCGTCTTATAAGATAAAACTATAATTTTCTGAAAAATCGTAAACTACAGCCATTTCAGAAGTTAATAAATTTTCCTTAGTACATAACACTTAAAAGCACTTTGCTGCTTACTAATAAAATCATGGCGAAGAATATCGAGTTTTTCACAGAATATATATTAATAAATTCTTGCACAGGGTTCTGAACTGTTTCTAAGCTGCACCGATCAACTAAAATCCATTGGCGAAAAGTTTGTGTTTCAAATTTACTTGAAATCCATCTTCCAAGACTTTTCTAATGTAATCAACACCAGAAGAGACACAGTTTGAAAAATAGCAGTCAATACACAGTCTTTGATGTTTGGCATTGGTCGACTCACTCCAACTTTTCATTTCTTATTGTTTATGTTCTAATATATTTAAAAAATGGAAATATTTATTTAAAATGTGAAAAATGTTAGTTTGTGGCATTTATATAATTTTTTCATCACTTTGTCATCAGTTGAAAATAAAGATATTGAAATGTAATTTAAAATTTTCACTTTACATATGAACTTCAACTTTATGTATCTTCTGATCCCATAGAGATCCCATCATAACACTTGGGGAAATGTACAAGGGTAATATGAAGTCAATTTGAGAATTTTTTGAAAATTTTTAAAATGTCGCTTTTTGAGAAATTTAAAATTTAAATTTAAATTAAAAAAAAATTTAATAAATTTGATCGTGTTGCACATCAAACTGAAGGTCATAAAAAGAGCTTTAAAATGATATATAAACCAAGTTTGTATCACATTTAATTTTTGAGAAAATGCCAATTAAGTAATTCAAGATGTAGCAAATTTTAATGAAAAATGCTTTAATAATTTGTTAATAAAACTAAAATGAAATGCATTAAAAAAATAATTTTAGTGTTTTCTTTCATAACTATGTGAAGACACATGATAAGCCAAGTTTCATCAAAATCTGAGAGGTCAAGGGAGACTTTGGTCTGAAATTGTGCTGATTTGACATGGAATGACTCATATATCAACATTTGGAGTGAGCTTGGTTTTGGGATCGGTTAAATTATATACAAATTTTCTGGAATTGCTTCCCTCTAAACGGCAGCAATAGATAGCTTCTTACTTTTTGTAATGGAAGCTAATAGCTATCTATAAGTTCTTCAGAATAGGATGAAATATCAAGTTATATTCTTGCAAGAAAAATCTTACCTTAGTTGTAGCTTGTTGATAAGAAATCTTGCGCAATTTTCTTACACTTTTTCTAGCTGTAACTTCAGTAGCTAACTTAAGAGCAGCAGAAGCGATTTTACTTTGGATTTCATAATCGAGTTCCAAATCATTTAAAGCTTCTTTCTAAAATAATAACAATAAAGACAAATATAGATACATAATTAAAGTAAATGATAAATCAATTTAAGGTACACAAAAATAAGAAACTGCAACAACTAAAATAAACCCAAGAAATTTATGATAATGGTCATAACAATAAACAGATATTTTACTATTTGAATGTAAATAAAAAAATAGTACCATTAGCAACAAACACTTAAAAATAACAACAAAAAAAAAAAAAACCTACCATACATTTCACAGACAATTTCTAGAATAAAATGAAGACAAGCTTACACAGGCGAAAAACAAAGATATTAAAATAAAAGTTAACTTTAAAAATAAAATGAACTTTCATTTTTACTATCATATTAATCAGAAAGCATTCCTAAGTATTGCCAAGCTTCAGAAAAATTGTCAACGAAAGTAAGATATTATAAAACCAATCACACGCAATTTTATTGAACTTTTAAAGTATGTTATAAACTAAACTGATCTATCTGTAAACATGTTTCTACTGTATGTGCAGTAATATTAATAAAAAAACAAAGCTGTATAATAATTCACTTAATTCTACAGAAGCCTTTATAACTATAAGATAATTTGCAAAACACCAATCTTCAATTACATTTAATAAAATCTTTGAAACCTAGTCTCAAATACCATAAAAGGTGCTTAAAATATGAAAAATATATTTCGGTCCTTCCTGGACCATTTTCAATTTCTTACTGGTTCAGACTTGCTTTCCGCTGGGCCACTCTTCGGATCCCCCTTCTGTTATGCATCAATTGCTTATTTAAACATTCAGTAAAGTTTAACTTGAATTATAAAGCTTTAAAGTTTTTATTTACTTTCTATTGATGCATGTTTATTTTTCACCCTCTCTTGTTCTTGTTTACATCCGAGACGACCGGCAATTTCATTCATGCATATTAGCTCCTGAGGCAAGTGCCGTTGCTGAGTAACTGTCAGTAACAGTGATTTCAGGATCGCATCTTTCGCCGTGAACGGCTGACTTGTGACGTCATAGTTTACAGCCAATGGCGTTTCAGCTACGTTCGTATGCTCGGAGTTTCGGATGTATTCTGAGTAAGTTTGTATTTACTGATTGGCAACAGTTTGTATGCAAAACATTGCTGTTTTAGGGAGTATAAGTGTCTGGACTGATTATGGATCAATAGCTTTGTGAATTATTGTACGTTTATATCACCTGTCATAATGTAGATGCATTAGATATTATTTTATTTTTATATTATGATTTGACGGCGAAGTAAAGCTGTTATAATGTACATAATCATCATATCATCTTGCTTCAAATAAAATGAATTTGTTTTAGAACTGGTGTCTTAAGTCTTGAACATTAACCACAGCAACTCTGTTTGGCCAATGTTTTAATTGGTCAACAGGTTATGGGCCCGGTGGACCTGTGGAAGTGAAGATAATGTTTTTTTTTCTGCTAAGCGCTGATGAACTTTTCCTGTTTGTTAAAAGATGTACCTCTTTGCTGGAGTTAAGATGTTTCTGAATGATGTTTTTCGGCGACGTTTGTCGTGAATTTTTTCGACGTCTCCCATGGACTTTCGTAATGTTTTCGTCAATTCTTCGGATGCTTTTTTCGTGAACTTTACCAACATTGTTAAAGTTTATTTGAAATTGCTTCGACGGAGGCCGTGTTAAAGATGGAATTATCTAACATTGCTCTTTTGACCTCCACGAATTGGGAAACATGGAAGGTAGAAGTGAAAGTCCTGTTAATGCATTTTGGAGCATGGAACTACATTGAGAATCCTGATCCAGAAAACGAGGTGAAAGAAACAGGGGAATCGTCGGAACTGAAAGATGGGAAAGCGGAAAAAACAGTTTCTGTAACAGACCAGTTGACATGGAGGGAAAGAAGCGAGATGAATTTACGAAAAGCTAGATCATATACAATAATCTACCAGACCTTGTCTCCTGAGTTTAAGCCTTTAATCGCCGGTACCACTAGTGGAGCTGCTGCCTGGAAAATTCTAAAAGATCATTTTCAACCAACTACAAGAGCCCGAGTAATACATCTGTTGGATGAATTTTTTAGTGTCCGATATAATCCCAGTGAAAATCTTGGCCTTTTCCTCTGTCGAGTGAAGCAAGCTGCTGAACGCCTTCAGGAAGTTGGACATACATTACAGCCTCTGTATTTGGGGTATCAGATGATCTGGAGTTTACCAGAGGAGTTCCAGTCAACAGTACAGGCGATTTACCGTTGGCCAGATACTGAATTTGTTCCAGACAAGATTGAGTCTGAATTGCTGCTGGAGGAGAACCGTCTGAAATTGGCAAAGAGAGACCTTGCAGATAATGTTGCTTTTTCTGGTGAAATAGCTAAATGTAAAACAGGTAAACCTTCTAAATTTGATAATTATGTAAATTAAAGTACATTTTCTAAAAATAAGAATGTTAAGCAAAGTAAATTAATAGGTCCTTGTTATTGTTGTAAATCTTATGGTCATTTAATTGCTAATTGTAAATTTAAAGGTCAATCTAAAAATTATCAACCTAAAGGCTCTCACTATAGAAATTCTCAATTTAAAAATAAATTTTCAGAAACTAGTAATATTGAATTAAAATGTAGTAATGTAAAATGTAGTAAAGTAAATTGTGATAAAGTAAAATGTAAAATGTACTTTCTCTGAACAAGAGGCTAGTTTAATTGAAATTTCTCCATATGAAGCTAATTCATCTGACTTTGGCCAAAGTGGTAGCTGGGTCTTTGACACAGCTGCTATGGCTCATTTTTGCAATAGCAAAAATTTGTTTTTGGATTTTGAACCTGTTTCAAATATGTAGATGTCACTTGCTGTTGGAGAAAAAGAAAGTCCTGTTCAAGGAAAGGGTACTGTAAATTTTTTTTGTAAAATGTAAAGATGGCAGTTTTAATCAGATTATTTTAAAGAATGTTTTATATAATCCAAATTTACGTAGAAATCTCTTGTCTGGCAGTAAGCTTGAAAAGTTAGGAGCAAATTTTGTAGGTAGTAAAACTTGTAGTATATGACAAAGAATGGAATTGGTTATTTTATGCAGTTAGAAAAAATAATTTGTATTTTTTGAAGCCTTCTCATTATGATTCCATGTGTAAAGGAGAAAGCAACTCGGCTGACATTTCAGCTAATCATTCTGAAAAAATTAATTTGAATGAATTATGGCACGGGAGATTTTGCCATGTAAATAATGAATACTTAATTAACACATGTAAAAATGAAAGTGTTAAAGGACTTCCAAAGCTGTCAAGGTTAGCCGAGGATTGCATCTCCTGTAAACTTGCTAAAAATAAAAGAACATCATTTAAAGTAACAAACAAAATAAGGTTTAAAACTGCTCTGGAACTCTTACACATGGATTTGTGTGGGCCTTTACAGGTGACATCGCATGGGGGGAGTAGATATTTTTTTACCATCATTGATGATTTTTCTCTTTTTGTTACTGTATACACCATCAGGAATAAGTCTGATGTTTTTCAGACGTTTTTGAAATTCCAGAGTAGTGCCGAAAGGTACTTAAATAAGAAAATAATTTCTATCAGGACTGATGGTGGCATGGAGTTTTGTAACAAAGATTTTGAGAGTTTTTTAGAAAAACAGGGAATTATTCACGAGAAAACGAACCCATACAACCCAGAAATGAATGGCGTTGCGGAGCGTTTCAATTTAACTGCTCTTGATGGTATAAAAACTCTCCTTAATGCTAGCAGCTTGTGTCAAAAATTTTGGGCTGAAGCCTTAATGTGTTTTACTTATATCTGGAATAGGGTTTGTCACAAACAAAATAACAAGACCCCTTTTGAGATGTATTCAGGCAGAAAACCCTCAGTTTCTCACTTTAAAAAGTTCGGTTGTGTAGCATATGTTGGAGTGCCCAGGCAGGTCAGAAGGAAGCTTGATATGCGAGCTAAACTAGGGATCATGTGTGGGTATGCTCATACAACAAAAGGCTACCGAATTTGGTTAATAGAGGAAAATAAAGTTGTTGAAACTATTAACGTTAAGTTTGATGAAACTAAAAGGGGGGTAGATATCGTTACAAAACTAAAAGAGCAAAAATTCAATTTTTCACTTTTTGATTTTCCAGAAGATGGAAACATTTTTGATGATGAGCCTGAGAGTACACCTCAATTGGGGAATGACATAGAAAGAGTTAGTGTGTCAGATCAAGACCAGAGTTCAGGGCAGATTAGTTTAAAACCTTGTAGATCTATTCCATGGACCCGTAAGGCAGTAACACGTAAAACAGGAAAGGATAAAACAGACATTTATTATGGCATAGAAGGAACCAATACTAGAATTAGATCTTTTAATGAATTAATAGATTATTGTAAAGCAAATAAAATAGAATGTGATAAAAACTTGTTTGATTTCAGTAGTAAAAATAAAGAATCCGGTAAAGTAACTAATTTATTAAATGTAGGTGAAGCTAACTTAACTGAAATTAAAATTCCTCAAACCTACAATCAAGCCATTAAAACACCTGAAGCATCAAATTGGAGGGACGCAATGAACCAAGAGTTAAATGTTATGCATGAGCGTAACGTATGGGATGTTGTGACACCACCAAAAGATGCTAAAATTCTTGGTAACCGTTGAGTGTATACCTTAAAAAGGAACGAGAAAAATGAAATAGTGAGGTATAAGACTAGATTGGTAGCGAAAGGTTTTAACCAAGTTAAAGGAGTAAATTATGAGGAAGTTTTCAGTCCAGTAGTTAGTTTTTCAATAGTTAGATTATTCTTTGCCATATTTTCATGTCTGTTAAAATGGGTTAATGTCCAGGTAGGCGTCAACAATGCTTATCTTTATGCTAATCTGGATGAGACTGTATACATGCACCAACCTGAGGGTTTTATTAAAGAAAGAAATAAAGTTTGTAAGTTGAATAAGGCCATTTATGGTTTGCATCAATCTGGCACACAGTGGTTCTTTGAAGTGGATGATGTTTTATCCAAATTAGATTTTCATAAACTCGATTGGTGCACTCAGTCCAGATTGATTCTTTTACTTTATGTTGACGATATGGTTCTTTTTGGTAAAACTCAAGATGATTTGGATTATGGGCTAAATTTACTGCAAAAACATTTTAATTTAAAAATTATGGGGACAACCAGAAAGCTATTGGGCATAGAGTTTGGAGAGATAGGAAATCATCTGTACATTCACCAGACCTCGTACATTGAGAAAGTTTGTGAAATGTTTGCAGAATTTAAATTTCCTGTAAGCTCTGTACCTATTCCCAAGGGCTTGGTTTTGTCAAAACAAGATTCACCTTCCACTAAGGAAGAAATAGAAATTATGTCTAGGTTTCCATACAGAAATCTTATAGGATGTTTGTCTTTTATACCTGGGAGAACTAGACCTGATATAATGTATGCAGTTAATTTATTATCCCAATTTCAATCAAATCCTGGAATTACTCACTGGAATACTTTGCTAAAATTGTTAGGTTATTTAAAATATACTAAAGAATATAAACTTGAGTTATCCAGAATCAGTCAATTAAATCTTTCATGTTATTCAGATTCAGATTTTGCGGCAAACAGAGACGATCGTGTTTCTATGGGTGGGTATATTTTGTTTCTGGATGAAACGCCCATATCATGGAAGACTTTTAAACAAAAATGTATAAGTCTTTCTACCATGGAAGCCGAATATGTCAGTTTAACTGAAGCTGCAAAAGAATTGATCTGGGTCAAAAATGTTTTGCAAAATGAGGTGCTAAACTTGAACTTGAGGGATTGTACTCTGTTCTGTGATAACCAAGCTGCAATAGCCTTTTCGAATTCTCCTTTTGAAAATCAGAAAACCAAACATATTCATATAAAGTATCTTTTCCTTAGAAACCTAGTTTTTGATAAGGTATTTAAACTTAGATATATTGCTAGTAAATTTAATCTTGCAGACAGTTTTACAAAGCCACAGATTAAAGAGCAGTTGTTGAAATTTTGTAAAAGTATTTTTGATATTTAAAGTTTTATTGGGGGGGGGGGGGGGGGTTATAATTTTTCACTACAATGTTCTTCACTCTGGTCAATGCCTTGCCAATAAAGTCTTATATGACCTGACATTGATCAGACTGTTGTTTTTGAATTTAAAGTGTAATCTTTTTGTTGTTAAACTTTTTAAAGTTTTACATTTTTGAACTTTTTGAATTTTTCATGTATTTGTAATTTTTTTGTACCTATATGACCTTTTCCATATTTTTGTAAAGTTCAAGAGATGGTGAAAAAGGAGGCCGGTTGTTATGCATCAATTGCTTATTTAAACATTCAGTAAAGTTTAACTTGAATGATAAAACTTTAAAGTTTTTATTTACTTTCTATTGATGCAAGTTTATTTTTCACCATCTCTTGTTCTTGTTTACATCCGAGACGACCGCCAATTTCATTCATGCGTATTAGCTCCTGAGGCAAGTGCCGTTGCTGAGTAACTGTCAGTAACAGTAATTTCAGGATCGCATCTTTCGCCGTGAACGGCTGACTTGTGACGCCATAGTTTACAGCCAATGGCGTTTCAGCTGCGTTCGTATGCTCGGAGTTTCGGATGTATTCTGAGTAAGTTTGTATTTACTGATTGGCAACAGTTTGTATGCAAAACATTGCTGTTTTAGGGAGTATAAGTATCTGGACTGATTATGGATCAATAGCTTCGTGAATTATTGTACGTTTATATCACCTGTCATAATGTAGATGCATTAGATATTATTTTATTTTTATATTATGATTTGAAGGCAAAGTAAAGCTGTTATAATGTACATAATCATCGTATCATCTTGCTTCAAATAAAATGAATTTGCTTTAGAACTGGTGTCTTAAGTCTTCCACATTAACCACAGCAACTCTGTTTGGCCAATGTTTTAATTGGTCAACACCTTCCTCTTCTTCCCATATCCGCATCTTTTCGTAATCATTTCTCTCCAACCTTGCTCCACCAGCGCATGTTCCATGCGGTTGATCGCACTGTTCTCACTCACAATCTCCACAGCCTCTCTTTTTAAGGCATGATTAAAGTTTTCATAATTTGCTAACTTTTTAGTACACTGGAAATCGAATTTGAGCGTACTAAAAAGTTAGCAAATTATGAAAACTTTAATCATGCCTTAAAGAGAGAGGCCGTGGAGATTGTGAGTGAGAACAATGCGATCAACTGCATGGAACATGCACTGGTGGAGCAAGGTTGGAGAGAAATGATTACGAAAAGATGCGGATATGGGAAGAAGAGGAAGGGGGATCCGAAGAGTGGCCCAGTGGAAAGCGAGTCTGAACCAGTAAGAAATTGAAAATGGTCCAGGAAGGACCGAAATATATTTTTCATATTTTAAGCACCTTTTATGGTATTTGAGACTAGGTTTCAAAGATTTTATTAAATGTAAGAAGCCTTTATAGCTTAAAAATTCCAATAATTTCTTTTCTCACCCTTGTTTTCATAAGATTTCTGACAAATCCTGAAAAGAAAGAGAACTTTCAGCGAAGACAAGAGAACAATGTATAAGAGAATAAAACTTTCATCAGAACTGCCAATCTTTGAAAATGAGAAATAGTAGCACATAAAATTCAAATTAATCTGGAAGTTGGTTGATTGCTTTTTTTACACTCTAATTGTTTTTGGTTCGGACTGCAGGTTGGATTCAGGTTAACTAGATTTTTCAAAAGTTAGTTCTGTATATTCTTTCAGATTAAGCACTATATGTATTATAATAATAAACATAAATGTTTGTCTGTGTGTGATGTTTCCTGAAGAGAGCACAGAGCTGCAAAATTTGGCAGGAAGATACCGCCATATCTGAAGTTAGGTACCTAGAAGCCAGTGTAGGGATTTTTTTATTTTGACAGTTTTCTTATTTTAAATTTTTTATGAGTCAGTTTTTTCTGCATTTCATGGCGAATTTTCTAGATTAGAAAAAGGAATCCATAATTCCTAGCTATTTTTGAATTATTTGCAAAATTTTTATGCAATTTTTAACTTTTTTAGCTCACAGGCTATCAAAGCCTGAGAGCTTATGTACCCGCCGGTTCTGTATGTACGTGTGTATGTACGTACGTAATGTGATAACTCTTGATAGAAAAATTCTATTTGCTTCAAATTTTTTTTCTAGTTTCATTCTGATAAGGCGCTTCCCTGATTAGTTTTGGGTGTTCATTGGTTAAGGATAAAGGGGGAAAAGGGGGGTTAGTCCATACCTCTTAATTCAGATAAATGGGTTTTCATGCAGAATTATTCGATTTGCTGCGAATTTGGTATACTGGTTTATTATGTTAAGGAGCTTCCCTGATTAATTTGGGGTTTCATTGGTCAAGAATAAAGGGGGGCTAGTCCACCCCCCTTAATTTAGATAAACAGGTTTTTCATGAAAAATTATTCGATTTGCTCCGAATTTGGTATACCGGTTTATTATGTTAAGGAGCTTCCCTGATTAGACATGGAGGTTCATTGGTTAAGTATATAGGGGTAAACGGGGGCTAATCCCCCTTCATTTATTTTTTTTGAGGGGCATTATTCTTTAAAATAAGAGTATAATATACAATTAGTTTGAATAGCCTATAAGCTCAATGCCATCAGTTTAGATGGGCACTTTTCTTTTTTATTTTGTGTATTGCAGCCATTTTTTGACATTTGGATAAAAGGAATAGTTTATCTTTCAGCTCAATATAGTAATTTTCCCCCCTCCAAATTTTACATGAGTTTTAAGAGCAATTCTCATTTTGCGGCATTCTTTTGACATTTATAAAAGGTACCCGGTTTCAATCTTTTAGCCCAATGTAGTAAATTAGACAAAATTTGTGATTTTTTTCTACAATCATTTCACCATATTCATGATTTTTTCCTATAAATTGTTTGATGAAATGCATTTCTTTACAGTGATCCTTTGATGAAATTTGAGTTTTTTTACCGCAATCCTTTGATGACATTCTTGAAGTGACTCATCCATGATTCTTTGAAGAAATTCACGTTTCTTTACCGCGATCCTTGATGAAATTCATGCTTCTTTATTGCGATCTTTCAATGAAATCTGTATTTTCCTTCAACGATCTTTCGACGAAATTCAAGCAAGCTTTCTATGATCGTTTGACGAAATTCTCGTTTTCTTTTCACGATCCTTTGACAAAACTCATTTTTTAGGGTTTCGTTTATCTGACGAAACCCTATTCGTCTCGCTCCTCTGTCTGTATGTCTGTCCGTCACAGAGCCTGTTCTCAGAAACTATACATGTTGGAGACTTGAAATTTTGCATACTTATAGATGAACACCACACATCATACGACAAATCATACAATTTTGAAAAAGTCATACATTTAACCCTTTGGGCTCCCACATGTGTATTTTAAACAATTCTTTCTAAGCTAGTCCCTAATAAGGTTGCAGGCGTGAAATTTTGCATACTTATAGATGGACACCTCAGATCAAATGACAAATCATAAAATTTTGAAAAAGTCGTACATTTAACCCTTCGGGCTCCCACATGTGTATTTTAAACAATTCTTTCTATGTGAGCCTCTAATTAGGTTGGAGGCATGAAATTTTGTATACTTATATCTGAATACCTCACATCAAACGACAAATCATAAAATTTTGAAAAAGTTGTACATTTAAACTTTTGGGCTCCCACATGTGTATTTTAAACAATTCTTTCTAAGTGAAACCCTAATTAGGTTGGAGGCGTGAAATTTTGCATACTTATATCTGAATACCTCACATCAAACGACAAATCATAAAATTTTGAAAAAGTCGTACATTTAAACCTTTGGGCTCCCACATGTGTATTTTAAACAATTCTTTCTAAGTGAGCCCCTAATTAGGTTGGAGGCGCGAAATTTTGCATACTTATGACTGAGCACCTCGCATCAAACGACAAATCATAAAATTTTCAAAAAGACGTACATTTAACCCTTTGGGCTCCCACATGTGTATTTTAAACAATTCTTTCTAAGTAAGCCCCTAATTAGGTTGGAGGCATGAAATTTTGCATACTTATAGCTGAGCACCTCACATCAAACAGCAAATCATAAAATTTTGAAAAAGTCATACATTTAACCTTTTGGGCTCCTACATGTGTATTTTAAACAATTCTTTCTAAGTGACACCCTACTTAGGTTGGAGGCGTGAAATTTTGCATACTTATAGATGAACACCATCATGCGACAAATCATAAAAAATTTTAAAAGTCGTACATTTTACCATTTGTGCTCCCACATGTGTATTTTAAGCAATTCTTTCTAACTGAGCCCCTTATTAAATTGGAGATTTGAAATTTTGCATACTTATAGCAGAACACCTGAGGCCAGGCGACAAATCATAAAATCTTGAAAAAGTCTTACGTTTAACCCTTTGAGCTACCACGTATGTATTTTAAGCAATTCTTTCTAAGAAAGACCTTAATTAAGTTGGAGACATGAATTTTTGCATACGTATAGCTGAATACCTCAGACCACACAACAAATCACAAAATTTTCAAAAAGTCTTATATTATTTACTCCTCCGTGCTCTAATTTGTATATTTTAAGCAATTTTTCTAACCTCCACCCTTTTCACCCAGGGAGCACTTTTCCAACTTTTGCCGACACCCCTTTGACCATTCTTTCATATTATGCACCATAGCCTTATATATTTTAGTTCTACTTTTTACCGCCAGGGGACGCCTACTTATCTAGGGTGCTATGGGCCCAATACCTTCGACTAATATATATATGGATAGTACATAAAACGGAGTTTCGTTCGGATAGAGGTTTGTTTAGAATAGAGTGCGCCCCTGGTTGTGAAATTTAGAACTAACAGATTTTTCAAAAGGTAAAGTGTTTTGAAAGGAATATTAAACGAAACCCTCTGTGCAATCTGTGATCACACTTACACACTTGTTTTAAAATGCGGCCATTTGTCGAAATTTGCAATATTTTCGCATGACCAATCAACAAAATTCACTACATCTATTTTTATTACTAGGGGGCTCGGCCCCCTACGAGCTACGCTCGCCAACCCCCGTCCAGACACCGCAGACTCTAAATGCACGCTAATTTGATCGGCTTTAAAAATATTTCGAAAGATTGAATTATAATTTAAAAAACAGTGGCGATCTCCCTAAAAACGAATTTCTATTCATTTCTCTTTGATTGGGGAATTTTAACGCCAAATCCGCTGCGGTACTACTTGATTATCCTGTCGACCCATTTCGCCAAATTATATAAATCGCCAAACCACTCGCCAAATTATACAAATTGATATAATTTTTATTTTAAATAATGAAAGAACAAATAAATTCGTACAACATTAATAAAAACACAAATAAAACGTCGAAATAAAAATAACTTGATGACGTAGACACGTGTAACAACATTTCAAAATAAGATAATATAAAAGAAATTAAGTAAAGAGAGTCTTTGTCTCCTGGTATTTTTTAACAAAGCGAAAAGAAAGTTCTTTTAAATGAGACATTTTAAATTAATTCTCAAAATATCAAATAAATGTCTAGCGCAATTTCTAAATTTAAACTTTTTTGCAATATTATTTTGTGTTCATTTTATGTAATAACTATAATGTGACGTAAATATGACGTAATTTCTCCTAAGACTTCTACCGCATGTTAATGAATTTATTATTTTACAATATCCTTTCTCTTTTAAAATTCACGTGTATACTTTTTATGACGTAATTTTTAATAAGTTCCTGCTTTTTATACGTAATTATTTAACTCTAATTTGAAAGTTTTTTTCCTGTTTATAATAGTCACGTGTAAATAAATTTTTAATTTGAAGCAAACATTATTGCTTGCGCTTTTTATACAGTTGGCAACAGTTTAAATTCGTACAATTTTCTGAAATCTGTAAAAAATATCTCTAGAAATGCTGAAAATTTGAATTTAAAATAGAAATAAAACCTGAAAAAATGAGTCAAAATAAAAAAATTAATGCAATCTGCACTCCGGCAAATTCTAACGCATAAAATGATCTAAAAATGATTACACTGCCATATATAGTTTTTGCTGCTATAAAACTTTTTTAGTGGAACGATTTTGTCCAACTTTAGCATTAAATAACTCTTAAAATAATCCTTCGATTTGAAAACTGTCTGCATCAGCGTGTTTATCAAACATTTCTGTATAAAACCACCGATTTTCATATTTTTGTATGCATTATTTTTGTTAATATTAACGAAGAAATGCCTCCGGTCACAAAAAAATCAAAACCGGCGGCGGCGGCGGCGGCGGCGGCGGCGGCGGTGACAGCGGTAGTTACTTTTTTTTAGAATAGAGAGATTGATTGCAAAAATCTAAGGGTAAAACAGAATTTAATGGCTTTAAAAAATATTTACCAACCTAACACAGAAAATTTTTCTTTTCATTTTAATTATACAGAAGAATGTAGTAAAATTAATGTTAATTTTCTCAAGTCTGAACAAACAGGGATTAATGAAAATGTACTTAAAGTCTCTGAAGACGATGCCTATCTTCAGATTGCTATGTGTACAACAGTTGAAAATGTTATTTCTTAAAAATAAGGATATTTCTGCCGAACACAAGTATGATGCAGGTAAAATTAATATTGAGCCTGAAAGAAGACTTACATCACCTACTAAAAACTTCAAAACATTTGGATGGCTATAAGCATTTTTTATAAAATAAAATGTGGGAAAATTTTGCCGAAAACAAAAAATGAGGGGCTTAATTGACAACCGACGAAAACAATAAAGACTTCGGCTCAAGTTCTCACTACTAAATATGCATAATTTTTTTTTATGAAATTTTAAAGAGGCTTGGATACAGTTATATTTCTAATCTATTAAAATATTAGAGAAATTGGACAATAAGAATTATTTTTTGTTTGTTATGCTAACAGAACCGACCCGCAAACAAGAAAAAAGAGTGAGCAAAAGACATTTCTTTTTCAAATAGATATCGATATTTTTTCACAATTTTTTCACACGGGGTGCATAAAAATCATATTTATGACTGCTGAAAATCTCAAAGAATTCAGCTAATAAAGACTATTATTTTTAACTACTGAAATAGACCGAAGGAAAAAAATATATATCTTTTTACGAGACATTTTACCTCTAAGTAACGATATTTTTTCTGGATTGCTTCACACAGGCTATGAAAATATTATGTTTGTAACTTCCAAAGGTTTCAAAGAGTTTGAACAATAATGAACTTTAACATTTAAAATTATTTTTTTTAAACATTTAAAATACCAGACGCCCCCGCCCTTTCCTAACTTTTTACGGCATACTTCTAAATGACTCATTGACACTGATAAACAAAATATGCAAAAAGAAAATACAAAACATCATATACTTTCAATTCTCTTTGCAACCGGCAAATTATTAAAAAAAACAAAAAAACAAAAAAACAAAAAACAAAAAAACAAAAATTTAGCATTTGAAAAAAATTCATTTGCAGAAGTCACTTTTTGTATTTTCCCCACATTTTGCAGCAGGATTACAATATTTAACATATTTTGATTAAAAAATATATAATTAATTTTATACAATAGCTCCAAAAATTTGAATCTATATACCACTTTTAGCTAATGATGGAGTATCAATTAGGTTCAGGTAAAGTCAGATTCAAGGGTGAAATAATTAGTTTGAAAAAAAAAAAAAAAAAAAAAAAAAATCACTCAGGATTTTGATGTGAAAAAATAAATAAATAGTTTCGCAGAAATCAAGTGATTTTTACAGTTAATTAGAAACATACTATCCATCCGCCCACCTTTCATGTAGCAGTTATTTCAATTTTTTTTACTGCTGAATATCAGTTTTTCTATTTTAACTTATTTTCAAACATAATCAGTGGGCATGTATTTCAGATAAAATTGAGTTAAAAATATAAAATAATACAAATTTAAGGTTCATTTAAGAATATTATCAGGGGCTCGGGCAACGCTAGGCGAATCAGCTAGTTTTATATAAAAAACATTAATATTATTGTGTGCTATTAGGGATTGAGGTAATGATTTTTTATTAATCTTAAAAGTATTACTCCCTTTAATGCATAAATTATTTTTCAAAAATGTCTTTCTCTTTCATAAAAAAAGTAATATTTTTATTAATCTTGAAAGAAAACTATTAGGGAAAGAGAGGGAGTGATGAATACCGAGTAGGTAATTGTACAGCTGCAGTTAAAAAAAAAAAAAAAAAAAATCTTAATACATACAAACATCTTTTCCAGTTACATATATCTTATGACATACATACATAATTACATACATTTTTCAATACATAAAATAGATTTATAAATCCTTTTTTCAACAACTGAAAGTAATAGTGACTGATGAGATATCTTCCAATATCATGATTCTAGAGAAATCACTATGAAAAGGGAAAACATAGTTATTTTACTTGAGCTGAATAACATGTGAAAATAAATTAGTAATTCCCCACCAATATGCAAAGATGGTTTATTTCTGTGATCAATGAGCTTTTCTTATAACTTACACCTCCCCCCGCCCCCCTCAAATAGCCAGTTATATTTCAAATCCTTAAAATATTAAATAGCAGCATTGTTACCACACAGTGGGGATTATTAGCATTCAGTGTTTCAATAAAAAATGTTTTGCTGCCTTTTTTATTTGTTGTATATGAGTTCAAAAGCAAAAAAGAAAGAAAAAATGTTTATTCAACTTTTAGTGAAGAAGATCTTGTTCTGCTTGAGATTTTTATACCAATTAGTTCTTTTTCTATACATTCTTTTGCAATAGTGATTAAGGCTACATAATTATCCCGTTCTTCTTTAGCTCCAATTTGCTATAAATTTACAATGGCAAAAATTCAATGATAAAAAAAGATACTGGCTATTCTTTAATTTGCAGGTATTTGTTGTACTTACTATGCTTATTTTATATTTAAAAAAATGAATAATTTAATTACTTAAAGGAAACTATTACACTGCTATTTATATTATATTTAAATATTATTTTTAAATGAAATGCTTTTTATGTCAGATAAAAAATTTCTTTTTACAAACTTACTGTGCTTAATATTTTACAAGCTCAAGAAATTAAGCTTACAAAATTTATTTAAAGATTTTCTTAGTTGTTGTTGCTTATTCATAAGGGAAAATATCTATAGATCCTTTCTAAATTATGTTCATCTTAGATTTGAATACTTTTTTATGTTATTTTAAACATTTAGAAAATTTAGGATTTTAATCAATGATTTTTTTTAAATCACTTGAATTAAATAAGGATTTAATCACTGATTTAAATCATCTGATTAAAATCACTGACACCCTATCCGGAATTATACTGATTTTTGAAAAATCAAACAAAGGAAATGCCTAAATTTTCTAAAAATATACATTTAAGAAATTTTGTGCACAATCAGTCTATGAAGTTTTAACTCTTTAATGCATATTGTTCTTATCACGAGGACATAGATTGATACATTCACTCCATTAGAAAATAGGGGACATCTCTCCAACAGTGGATGGCATTAATTTAACCCTCTGAGCGCTTTGGGGGCTTTCCTGAATTTTTATAAAAATCCTTATAAAACTAATGTTAAATTTTCTTTCCCTGATTGTTTGTAATATACACTTTACGCCCATTTATTTGACATACATCTTAAAATATAATTCTGTTGAAATTATTATTGCCTAAATTGATTAAAGTTGTTTTTAGGAACGGAAAAATACGAGCAAACAACTTAGAGGGTTAAAAAAAAAATAATAATTTAGGCATAATTGCCAAGTTTCTCGATTTTTGACTACCATTTTTCGTGTATAGAAATATTTGCTTTACAGTATAGCAGATATCTGCGATTAAACACAGCAAACATTTTTATTACAAATTAGAAGCAATAAAAAAATCAGAAGTTTTGGCAAATTACTTTCTCTTTCACAAAAAAAAGTAGTATTTTTATTAATCTTGAAAGCAAACTATTAGCAGACACCTTTTGTGAAAAGGGAAAGAAAAGGAGTGGTGAACACTAATAAATTGTAGAGCAATAGTAAAAAAAGATTTTTTTGTTTTTAAAAATTTTCCTAAATAATTTTAATAATGTATTCAGTGATTAAAAATTTAACTTACATCTTTACTCTTAGCTTGACAAATAATTTTATCATTCAATGTGAAGGATGTGCCAACTCGCCTCCTGACCTGTGGCTGTGGTTCACCAGGCTGGAAAGGGGTTTCAGGTGGAAGCTCACCAGTTAATTCCTGAAAGAGAAGAGGAAAAAAACTTAGTCATTTTGATGAAATTCAACAACAGAACTTAAAAATAAATGATACTGGCTATGAAACTGGCTACGATAATGGCAATTAGGCAAAACTGCCTTATTGGCAAATTAATTTAGGCATAAGAGATGTTTAAATTTAAAAACAACAACAACAAAAAAAACCCACTTAATTTTTAAATTACCTTCATGCCAAATATTATATACATAATGAATTCTCCCTACATAAAGTTGCTAACCCCCATGAATAAAAATTAAGAAGATTTCCATACAATAGTACCTAAACAGACACATAGATGTAGGAGAGATACAGGATGAAAGGAACATTTTTTCTTTATAAACTTTTAAGATAATGACACTAAAAGATATCACTTCCAATTTTGCGCCTAATGGTCATCTAAACCTTGGCTTTAATACTAGTAAAACCTGTTATCCCCAAGTACAGTAATTTAAAATATATACGTATTTTTATAGATTTGGAGAAATGTCCCTTTTAAGAGGCTACTTCAGTCAAACGAAAAGACCCATTCGCTAATGCTAATCCTATGGAAGAAATTTATAAAGATATCTCGGTCGCATTTCAATATTTTTAAATGATTTCTTTTGCATTGAATAGTTGAGATCGATCTGTGCAAAGGCCGTTGTTTAATTTTTTGATTTTGTTTACAGGTATTTCGTATGAGGACACTTTCACTTTCGGAACCGGTTTCGAAAATAAAAGCATCCTCATAAAAAATATCTGCAATCAAAATCAAAAAAGTAAAAAACGGCCTGCATACAGATCGGTCTCAACTATTCAATGCAAAAGAAATCATTTAAAAATATTGAAATGCAACCGAGATATCTTTATAAATTTCTTCCATAGGATTAGCATTAGCGAATGGGTCTTTTCATTTGACTGAAGTAACCTCTTAACCCTATCGTAGGGGATGAAAGGACACTGTGCAGGGTTAAAAGGAAAACACATAATTAAAACACTTTTAAGAACATTGTTACTTTTTATCTGAGATTACATTATTCAATAATAAAAGATAATAATACACAAATTAAAATTAAAATTTCTGCAACATATGATAAAACAAAAACAAGAAAAATAACCTGTTTATGCCTACTTGACATAAAACAAATTTACATCAGTCAAAAATTTTAAGAAAGATTTAGCTCTAACTGTTTCCCCAACAGTTATGGGTTTAGATAACTTCATCACAATATCATTAACATTCACGTCACCCATGTCAATAGTATCAGGAAATTCAAAACTGTTTGATTCTGCTTTTTTCCTCAAAAAAATTTACTTCAAATTCATTAAGAGGGATTTTTATGGTAATTTTTCCAGCATACATTACTTCCAATCTCTTTCCTTTAAACCACACTAAAATGAAATCATCAATGTTTAAATTATTAGAGGTTGAATCTTTATCATCATCAGGTAAATCACTAAAGGGACTACTGGTATGCTCTGGGAAATCTAAAAATACCATTTCTTCTTCACTGTCTTTAGGCTTGTCTTCTTTAGATTGAATTTGGTGGCATTTACATTTAGGTTTAATGCTGGGCTTAAAAGAAAGTTGATAATTCTTTGATTTCTTTAAAAGAAATTCTTCCACTTTCGATTTTTTCGGGAGTATCGGTTAAAACTCTAGTACATCCCTTTCGACATTTGTTAGTAGATGGTTTTCTGGAATCTGTCTTTGGAAACGGTCTTATCATTTGGGGGGAAACAACACTGAACTCTTTCTGAATTTTTGTAGTAGAAAAAGAAATATATGGCAGGTTAATTGGGTTTTCTTTATTATGTAGAATAGATGGATATCATACATCTGCAATGAGAATTGCTGGAACAAAAGTATCAGTAGATGCTAGGTTGATAGGGTTCAAATCTTCATCATGTGGCACAGATGAAAGTTCTGCATCTATAGGATTAAGTATGTCAGTAATGTAGGCTTCTAAAAAATCATCCTCACCAAAAGTTTGTGAGTTAAACGGATAAATTCCTCATTTAGAAAATCCAGATGAGATGTTAATTCGAGATAGTTATGGCTTTCCTAGTAAGTTCAGCTACTTTATAAATTGTTATACTTTTTCCTGAGATGCTGATCATCCAATTATTGGAAGTAACATAGTGCTCCCAAAAAAGAAATGTCTAGCAGCTGGAGTTTGTGGCTACAGTGTGGCGAGAATGTCACCATAATTATTCCATTATCTTTTGTAAATAGTATTATCTTAATATTTATATGGCTTTCATGATCACCAAGTAAGAAAAGAGCAGGATCAGTTTTGAAACAACTAGAATACTTAATGAAATAATGTGCAGTTGCTTTTTAAAAAATTCTGTGGTCATTTATACATTTTCAAATTGCTACCACTGTTTTTTACAAACAGCGCCTTAGGCCATCTTGCTACTTTTCTCTCTCACTTAAAAACAATAACTTTACAATTTGATTACATCATTTCGGACATCATTTTGTATCAAAATAATGTATGAGTAGAACCACCCAAGTTGTCTTAGCATATAAATAAACCCATTAACATTCCTCTTTGCTTCCTATGTTGCCACTCGCCAACAGAAGCTTTGCTTTGAAAACAAGTATCAGCAAATAAGCAACTGGAATTCTTCTCCTTTGGCAAAATAGTGATCAGAGTTTATCCGCATTGGCAATCTATTTTAAAAAATGCTAACTGACTTCCCTCTCTTAGTGGCTGGACATTAAAGCATGTGTTATGTCGTAACACAACACAGCAATTAAAAGTGTAAATTTACTATATTAATCATTTATGGATTACTTAATTGTTACATATTAACTTATTTCAACGATGTTTTTACTTAAATTTTGTTTTGTTGTCAGTCGCGGTCGGTTTCTTTACAAAGTAACGATGTTTGTTTTGACTAAATTAAAGTCAGTTAAAAGTAAGCAATTAAGTGTTAGAATGTATTATTGTTAAAGTATTGGCACAGAATTTTATGAAACTATTGGGAAAATTCACACTGTCCACAAAGCTCATTTTTAAATAAAAAATATTTTTATATGTTTGTTTGGCTGTAAAGGCATATTGGTTGGTGGAAGTCACACTTTTATTGATTAGAAATTGATGAGTTGAAGATTGCGCAACTTCTCTCGTCAGTGTTTAATTTCTAGAATGTGTATTTCCGACTAAAGGTGTTTTCAACCATCAAATGTGTATTTTGTGAAAATATTAATTTTTCAATATTTTGGGATCAGTTAATGTTTAAAATATCAATCATGAAGCTACTGGAAACAAGGTTATTATTTTGGAGCTACTGGTATTTATTTTAATATTTTTGAAGTTTAATGGTAATTTAAATTAATGTTTTAATATTTTATATTTTTCTGTTCTATCATTCTTAACTTTCTCATTCTTTCATTTTTTTTAACTGCAACTGTAACACAGTGACGCATCCATTTTGGATACGCTTTCTCACCTTTGTGACATCAGAAGCATGCAAGCGGCGAGATCACAGGGTGTGCAAGGATATCAACAATTTAAAGTTTAACAGCATCCAAAGTTAAAGAAAAACTAGTTGGATGTGCCAATGCCAAAACTTTCTTCTATCTTATATATCTTAATATTTCAAAAACTAGTTACACATGTTAATACTTCAATACTATTAGTTCATTACTATACCAACTTTGATTTTCATCTTAAATTCCTGCTTCAGTCAATTAAATGAACTAAAAACGAGTTAATCGAAGTCATGATATTTGTTAAAATTAATAGTTTTTCCTTATTTTGTTGTTATCAGATGTTTGCGAATAGCCGGCTTAGCAGGAAGTGAGTTCCCGCCTTTGCACGAGCCGTCGATGGACAATAGAACTACGAAAAATCAAGAAAAGTATACAAAGATCGTTATCACTGAGCCCCTTTACTGCGCGATATTTCCAAATTCAAGGAGGACCTGTTGGCCAAAGCTAAAAACATGTACAAAAAATTTGGTTCAATTGTATGCATAATTTTATACACTTTTTGATTGCACAATAAAGAAAATGGTACAGACATCGTAATTATAGCGCCCCCTTCCAGCGGAATTTTTCCAAATTCAGGGAGGACCTTCATGCCATGACCAAAAAGAAACACAAAAAGTTTGGCTCAATTCTATGCATAACTTCATACACTTTTCAATGGTACAATATTCAAAATGGCACAAAAATCGCTATTACAGCATCCCCTACTGGCTATTTTTTCCAAATTAAGGAAGGACCTGCTTGCCATAGCCAAGAACTTAAAATAAAAATTTGGTTCAATTCTATGCATAACTTCATACACTTTTCGATGGTACAGTATGCAAAATCGCTGTTACAACACCGCCTACTGGCGAATGTTTTCCAAATTCAGGGGGAATCTGCTTGCCAAAGCCAAAAACTTAGCGCCCCCTACTGGCGAATTTTTTCCAAATTCAGGTAGGACCTACCTGCCATATCCAAAAACTTAAAATAAAAATTTGGTTGAATTCTATGCATAACTTCATATACTTTTGGATGGTACAACATTCAAAATCGCACAAAAATCGCTATTACAGCACCCTCTACTGGTGAATTTCCCCCAAATTCAGGGAGGATCTGCTTGCCATAGCCAAAAACTTAAAATAAAAATTTGGTTCAATTCTATGCATAACTTCATACACTTTTTGATGGTACAATGGTGACAGACGAACAGACAGACATTTTCTATAAACATGTTTTTTGGTATCTCTGACCCCTTAAACATGTAAATCCGTCGAAAAAAATTTCAATTACAATACTTTCTTCTATTGAAGATAGAAGAAAGTAATAAATTAATTCAAGTTTTTCATAAGTATTACAGCTAAATTCTCACATGTTTGATGCAAGTAATTGAATAAATATAATACAGTAAAACCTCCATAATGGACACCTCTATTTAACGGACAGTTTTCCAATCCCCACTCCCAAAACCTAAATTTTTGCATGTGTAACCTCTGAATAACAGACACTCCGAATAGCGGACAGTAATTTTGCTGATAAATAATGGAAAATTATTTTTTAACAAGAAAAAAAATGGAAAAAAGTAAAAAGCTTCTAAATTTATCAGGGCAATGTGTCGCAAATTTTGAGATCGCAGATAAATGTAGGGGATAATTCCCCTTTCCACATCCAGTGTTGAATTCAGGGGGTGACCCAGGCAGGACATTTCCCCCAGAGCATTGACATGCCCCCCAGATGGTTTGCGATTTTATGTTTTAATGGTCAAAGAGTCCAATTTCCCCCCCAATTTTTGCCAGGTGTTTTAGCTAATTTAGTAAGTTTTGGATTAATCTGTATTTTCTTGAATTTAATTAATTCTGCTGAGTTCTTGGAACAATAATTTGAACTAAAAATTATCTTTTGAAGGAATCATGTGAGTACATGATTCAAGTGTAATTTTGTTTATCTTAAGTCATGTGAAGTATATGATTAGGGAAATTTTAAATAATTAATTTAATAGTGATCTCTAGATCAGGACCTAGTTATTGCAGGTTTCTGAATTTTAGAGTTGAATGTTCACAACCCCAATCAACACTTAATACATGTTGATTAAAAGATAATTTAATATTTAATAAGGGAAGTTTAATGTAATGTAGGCAAGAAAGAAATAGTCATGATTTTAATGGGATTAATATTTAATTGGATAAGCATTATATGCAGGAAAGAGTTTTAATGGGATAAGTTAATTGTTTAGATAATATTTTCAGAAGGGTAATGATTAAAATACATTTTCTGGGATATAAAGGTTCAGTAGCAGTAATAGTTTAAATTTATATTTTTGTGTTGTCTCTTATCACAGCATTATTCTTTCTTACAGTTTTGATTTATCAATTTGAATTGTGAGATGCATTTTGTTGTGGTAAGACACAACACATGAACAAACATGTGTCTTCGTTCCATAAAAATAACAAATTTTACTTTCTGATTGGTCTGTAGACCAAACAGATCAAGGGTCAACTTCACTGAATAATTTAATTCAATTAATTTATATTATTAACATTAAATTTTCTCAATAATAAATTGGCTGTGCAACTAGAAAATCAGAACTCCACCTTGCGCCTCCAAAAGCTGATTATAGCTAACCACCAGCATCGATCCTGGAATATTACGATCTCCAAACTACAAGGACTGTTAAGGATCAAAATCAGATCTGTGAATTCTTACTTTTTAGTAAGATTATATGATGCATTCATTTACAACAAAAACATTATAATTACTGCAATTTTTTTAACTATGTATTTACGATTGATGTCTCCATAATTCCAGTCTACTACATTCATGGATATCTATTGGTAACATTCTTTTTTCATTCATGAAATTATAAGATGGATCGAACAATCAAACCAGTGAATGATGCAATCAGCTATATTCCTTGTGGGAATATTAACTGATATATAAAAGAACTAAAGTAAATATCACTAGCACATATGAATTATTTAGGAAAATCTTATTGGAAGATATTTTGACTTTAAGTGTAGTAAAAGCTAATTTCTATTCTGAGTTTTATGATTGTAGTTCTAATATCTGTTTAATGAATTTCCTTAAATAATCTTCGACTGTCAGAAGAAACATTAGCACTTCCATCAAATATCTTCAGAAAAACCTTATCATGGAGATCTATTGTTAAACAATATTAATCTAACATGAATTGTAGCATTTATTGATATTAGGGATGCACCGACTATTCAGTGTTTATTCGGTATTTGGTCATGTTGCCAAATATTCGGTTAGGCCGAATATCAAACTATTCGGTTAAGCCGAATATGCAGCATGGCTGAATATCAAATTATTTGATATGCCGAATATTCGGTTTGGTCGAATATCAAAGTATTCAGCCAAACCGATTACTTAAATAAATTTTTAAAACGCATTTTTAAAAACGTTGTACAATTTCTATTTTTAACTGTCAACTTATAAATATATTTAAAATAATTAGAAACAAAATCCTATTTAAATAAGATAGAATGTTTTTAGTTATTTATTTACTGTTTGTAAAGTATAATTTAAGAAAATTAACCATGAGAAGGGTTAACATGATGAATAATGGGGATGATGAATTAGGATTTTAGTAGGAATTAATGATGTACAAATGCAAGTTTCAAAATTTTATTTAGTAAATAGTCTGTTTCTCGCTTTTTCACAAATTAAGAGTTTCTAAACAAAATAGAAAAACTTTTGGGGTTGATAATAGGTATCAAAAGAGACAATTTTTGTTCAGGAAACTTTAATCGTAATCCACTTATTCAGTCCTAAATACATTGTATCTCATCTCACTGGAGGTAAAACTTGGATTTTTGTTTGTTACTTTAACAATCATGATGATATCATAACTATATTTTCAAGGGACTTGCTTTGATTTCTGTGAAATATGATATGATGAGAAGTGCTGGAAAATGTCACCATACCTAGCTAAAGAACTATGAGCTAGACATTCCTTTATTCAGAATCTGGTTGATTGATACTGTGTCACTGATCAAATTTCAGTCATTTTCAATGATGACATCACATTTAATACACACAAAATTAATATGAAACAAATCTCATTAAAATATCTTCATTATTGATAAAGTTGTAAATAAAAATTCGGTTTCAGCTATATATTTTATTGAATGTATTGTAGTTTTAATAGAATAAATGGATTGAGATTTGTTTCTTGTTAAAAAAAATGTTTGTTTTGACCATGTTTTATTCCTGTTGAAAAATTATTGCAAGATTTTAGGAACAACCTGAATGTTTACAATCTCTAAAAAAGATTGCCCATTCCAGACACTGACCTAGGATGCATTTAAAAGCTTCTTTGCTAAATCAAAGGGAGTAAAGAAAGTTATTCTTGTTGAGCTGTCATTATTAGTGTAGATTGTGTTATTTATTTATTGTACTTTGATTTTAAAATGTTTGTTTTAGTTATGTGTATTAAATGTGCGTTTTAATGAAGAAACCATGAAATTTAAAATGTTATTAATTAAAAAAGTCTTATAATTATCCTTTTTAAATAACTCAAAGCAGAATTTTTTCAACATAAAATTTACTTATAAAAAGCTCTTGTTTATCCAAATGTTTCTTTTATTAAATATTATGTAAAATTGTTTTAAAAGTAACCTTTTAATACCTTAAACTTTGAAATATAAAAAGTGTTTGACCAGCCGAATATTCGGCATTTGGCCGAATAATACTATACGGCTGACCGAATATTCGGTATCTGGTCTAACAGTTACTAATCGGCTAGCCAAATATTCAGTATTTGGTTCACCTGTGAGCCGAGTACTTGGTATTCGGCCAAATCACTATTCGGTGCATCCATAATTGATATAAAGAATATTGTTGTAAATGTTCTAAATAATGATCTATGTTGTAGAGGTGTCTGATCAGATCAACCTAACACTCTTTCATATATTTAAATATCTTAATAAAATATACTCTTGTATATTAAAGTGTCAATTTCACATAGAAAATTTTTATAATAAATAAATATATTTTTATGTGCCTAATAAGAAGATATTGAAATTCAATGAACAAAGATTTACGATTATATTGGAATTAAGAAATTTTATATATATAATTAAGATTACAAATGTATGAAGATAATTTTTATTTTAAATAAAAACAAAACATAAATGATAATTGACACACATGATACATAAATGATAATTGAAATTTGAATAATACATCAATAGAATTATGAAAAAGTAATTTAGGCATTTCTACATATAATTTTCACAGTGCTTATAGTTGGGAAGAATGTTTTATAGTTCAGGTGAGTGACAATATTTATTATATTTTCCACCATGCAGATATTTTTTTCCTTTAATTAATATTTTCACAATGTTTTGTTCTAATTACATTAAACTATACTTTAATTTTCATGGGCCAAAATATTAAAAATTATTTATTTACATAATTTAAATATTCCAAAATATCTACCGTCCGTTAAATAAAAATATTTAAAAAAAAAAATCACTATTTGTATACATACCTACTTCGGAATACAAAATGGAAAATCAACAATGACAAAATTTCTAATACGATAGAACAATTTTTGCAGTTGAACTTTTAATCTCTTGTAAAGTGTATCAGATAAAAATATGACAATTCCAGAAAACAATGTGTTGTTTAAAAAAATATTCATAATCATAACTCACTTCACAAACTTTAAAATTATATAAGATCTTTGGATTTTAATGAAAAGGGCGAATAGTTTGGACAGAAAGATAAATAAAAACACAATATTACAAACTTAATTTTTTTTTTCCAAAATTGTTATTCTCTGGGCTTTTAATTCTGCTGTGTACCATAAGAATCAATAAAATCAGGCATCTCACCAATAGCTGAGATGTTTAGCTCTCAAAACTGTAAACAGTGAGGAGCTCGGTTTGTACCATGTCATGCTCATTATCCTAGCCAAGAGACGGCGAACCTATGGCACGCGGGAGATTATTTTAGGCACGGAATAGACTAATGTTCTAAATTAAAATGCTGAAGGACTCGCGTGTAAAACAAGGTTATTAACAGAATGCAATTTTTGATACATTCAATTTTCAAGTTTTGTAAAGAACAAGTAATATAAAAATTTTGTTTTTAAAGTCAATTCCTACTTAGGTCATCAAAGAAAATTAATATAATCCCTTAAGCTAATATTAGTTTTTGTTGCATTAAAATATCTCAATTTGTTGATTTTCTATAAGCAAGTAGGTTTACTATGGAAGTCTATGGGAATTTGGTGAAATATTAGAGATATCGCCAAGTTGGCGTCACTTTTGGCGACTCATTTTGGCCACCAAATTTGCCGATATATCGTCAAGTTGGTGACAAACTTGGCGGTATTTGGTGACAGAACAGGGTCCTCCCTATGGTAACCCCTTTTATAGATATGAAGATACATTAAATGCTTCAATAACCAATGGCTGCCATTTTGTCTCCCATGTAAAACTAAAATTAATTAATTAAAATTTAATAAATGAATTAATATTTGAAAAAAACTGTATTAATATCAATTGTCATCCAGTACAAGTTAAAAAAAATTATTTCAACTTGATAGGATGAATAATAAGTATTTTATTATGTATTGAAAATTTGAACAAGATATATAAATAAATATAGGGAGAGTGTGAACTAATAGTAGGAATTGAAAAATACAAACAAAACTATTATGATTGTTTCCTGCAAAACAGTTGAGTTGATACTTCTGTTAACCTTTGTGCAACATTTTTTTGCCAGATAGATTTGATTTTATTGGACTTATGAGCAAATAGTTTTCATTTTGTAAATTCAGTGAGTACAATTTCTGTACTTTTAAAAAGTTGACAAGCAGTTAAACAATTTTACAAAAAGAAATACAGGTTGTCCGAGAAAGATCCGTACAACTTCAAAAATTTATTGAAAAAGAAACAATAGGGTTACAGCGCAACTAATTAGTACATTAGATAGAATAACTCAAAAAGTTTTTTTTCCTATAACTTAAGTTATTACCTTAGGAAATTTCTACATGAAACCCTTTCGTAGCACGAACAATATCAAGACGATATTCCAATTCCATCCACGACCGTTTCAGCATGCTAACATCAACAGTAGCTACAGCTGTTTGGATGTTTTGCTTTAATTCTTCGAGACTGTTAACTTGTGATCGGTATACAGTATCTTTAACATAACCCCAAAAGAAAAAATCCAGTGGTGTTAGGTCAGGAGACCGGGGTGGCCATGCAATGGGACCATCCCTGCCAATCCAACGCTGTGGAAAAGAATTATTCAGCGACTCACGAACTGTCAATCCCCAATGAGGAGGCGCACCGTCTTGTTGGAAAAGGACATTCGGTTGAAGGTCTTGCAGTTGTGGGAATGCATAAATCTCAAGCATATCCAAGTAGGTACTTGAGGTCACAGTCGTTTCTGAGAAAAAAAAAAGGTCCAAGGATGCGATCGTGAAGCAATCCGCACCACACGTTCACCTTTTCACTGCTCCGTTGGAGTTCACGTACGGCATGTGGTTGTTCGGAGCCCCAAAATCGAACGTTATGTTTATTGACCATTCCGGACACATGAAACGTTGATTCATCGGAAAACAGTATTCGTTTCAGAAAATGTTCATCGGCATCCAAACGATGCAGCATGTCAACTGCAAATCCATAACGCTTCGCATAATCATCCGGTTGTAACGCATGCAGAATCTGAACTTTGTAGGCTGTAAATGTGAGAATACTTCTCACAGTATTTAAATTTGGTTTATTTTTATTTCCTTTCAACTATTTTTTTGCATCGATGTCTATTTGAACTCAATCTTTACGCCGCGATGTTGACGCTTTTATCCCTCACCGTAAAGCAAGTTCATTTTTCACCGCCGATATTCATATCTGCGTTGGGAGCGGATCGGCAGCTTGCACATGCGCACTCCGCTATTTTAGGAGCATATCTTGGAGCTCTCGTTTCGTCGGAGCCAATTTGATTATGATGACGTCATTGAAATTATGCGCCGCCCTCTTTTGACGCCGATCGCTGACAGGAGAATTGTTTGGTTTCGTTTTCCAATCAGTGAAACATTTTGAATTCTGCAGCTTGTAATTCGATTTTCATTAATTTCCCGTAAATGTTAATTTAGCTAATCAATTTAAAGTCTGCCTTTTAATTACTTTGTAAACCCCGTATTCGTCATTTAAATACTAAAACTCACTAATTTTAAATTCAGAATTTGGTTTGATGTTGTCTGAAAAAGATGTAGTCTTTTAACGTAGTTTTAGCGGAGCGCCAGCCCGCTGGCCGGCCATTCGAATGCCGTGCCGCTCTTTTTGACCGAAAAAGTTTGCCGTACTATGGATCATATTTTAGTTAAGGGGATATGTTCTTTCTCAAAGTTTAATCCTTTAAAGTTGTGCTGCTCTCATTAAAAAGGAATCCCATGGATTTATTCCATGTTGGCTGCTATTTTTCTTCTTAAAAGATTAGTTCTTCTATTTTAAAATGGTGACCAGAAGCAAGTATTTTCTTAACCTTCTACTGCTACTAACGTAAGAAATAAAGAATATTATTTGTTTTCATCAAATTGCCACTTCATTGTCTACATTTCGAGTAAGACGTTTCCAGTTTTATTATTTCTTTAACGATCAATAGTAATTTATTAAAAGACCTTCACAATTTCTTCTAAACCACTTAAACGATCATTTTATTATCGTCACAGTAAGTCGCAATCGTTTATGAAGCACATCGTGTACAGTGGATCTTGGCATTTGTAGCTCCCGGGATGCTTGTCGAACTGATTTTGTAGGGCTCCTACGAAATGTTTTACGTATTCGTTCCACACTTTCTTCGCTAGTTCTAGGGCGACCATATCCTTTTTTATGTTCCACACTACCCGTTGTCATAAATTTGTGATACCACTCACGAATGCTTGACCAAGATGGTGGCGATTCCCCATACGTCGTTCGATAATTCCGTTGTGTTTGCGTATCGGATTTTGTTTCGATAAACCACGCAACACATTGAGCTTTCTTCACGCGATCCGCCATTGAAATAACTAAAATGCTTTAATATTCCTTTGCATGACATGTAGCGCCATCTATGGTCAGAAACACACTGCAGAAAAAAACTTTTTGAGTTATTCTATCTAATGTCCTAATTAGTTTCGCTGTTACCCTACTGTTTCTTTTTCAATAAATATTTGAAGTTGTACCGATCTTTCTCGGACACCCTGTATATCACTCCAGCTTTTCATAATAGTCAAAACGCACAAATTGCACTATTTAGAATTTAGACTTGATGAGTTTTTCTAAATTAGGAATTAGGTAGGTTGTTGCTGTCATATAGATTGAATAAACTGAAATATAACATTATAAATCCCAATATAGCTCAATATTAGCTCAAAAAATTTTGAGAATAAGAGAGAATTAGGAGATTATCGGAAAATAACGATTATAAGCAAAAATACCGATGGTATAATTATGATAACTTGGAATTTCGAATTCAATTCCATACAAGAACTTTTTTAAAGAAACCATTTTGATATTTTTTTATAGTTATTTATTTATTTTTTGGAAATGGAAAGAATGAAAAACTTAAGTAGAAACCTGTTGTCAGGTGGTTCCAATTCGGCTTACATTTTCTTAAAGAAAAACTGAAATACGACACTTATCTGAATTATTTGGCATCTAAAACAGGGTTCCAGCAAAACATGTCTGGCAATTTCCCTGACTTTCCATAACTAAACCGATTACTTTGAAATTCCCTGACTTTCCAGATTTTCCATGCCACAGGGTTAAGACGCAACAAGAGAAATAGGATTTTTTAAATACTATGTTACAAAATGCTACCCATATATCTTAAAATCAATATTTTTATTAATTTTGCTATTTTGATCCCACTAAATTGGTTGGCACGTGATGACCATGTAAAATATTTTTTGGAAAAGATTGGCATGCGGATGTGAAGAGGTTTGCCGACTCTGTCCAAGCCATTTTCATGGCTTTCTTCAACCCTATGCAGATACAGTGGAACCCGATTAAGACGCTCACGGTTAATACGTGATCCCGCTTAATACGCAAAATTTGTCCGATCCCTTGAACATCGCCCATAAGGTTAATGTAAAAAGATCACGTTTAATATGCGAACGGTTATGGCGCAATCCCGCTTAATACGCGATAAATTTTCGGTTCTTTAATGGAAAAAATCACGCTTAAGACGCGAATTCATTGATCAAGATGCAAATTCCTTGTTGCCGATTTAGAAGATTTTTATTATTCAGATAAAAAACAATGTTTCCGAACAGTATTTAATTTATTTTACAACAGATTAATTAAGGCGAAAATTACTTATCGGAAATAGTGGGAGATATTTCAATTTTAAAAAAAAACCCCGCTAAATTAGCAAAACTACAATTCTTCTTTGATCTCATCTACTAACATTCTTTGTCTCTCGCTTCGTGTATGTTTTTCTGTAGTAGAGAGAGATAGACGTATTCAGGTTACTCAGGTACGTCATAAAAATTATTATGATTAGAGTTGTTCATATGTGTTGTTGAAGATGTTTAAAATGTACGTTATTACAAGTACTAAATATGATTTAAAAAACTGGGTTGTGCTTCAAAGATTTAATATTATTTTCCTTTCTGTTAAAAAAACGAGTCTAGCAGGAAAATTATTTTTGGTTGCAACGCATTAACGACAATAAAGTTATGTTGGAATCTATATTTATTTTCCGTTGTTATTCCAGTTTGTCCTATAAAAAGAAACAGTACGGATTCAACAAAGTGGGATACAATTAAATTTCAATCTGAATATGTGTAAAAGATACAATTTTCCACCTTAAACGTATAAATGAAAGCTCTGTAGTTCATTTAGTTGATTAAATGTGTAAATAAGCCCAATTCCTGCAACATTACACAAATCCCGTTTAATACGCGATCCCGCTTAATACGCGACTTTTGACCACTCCCTTGAAACGCGTCTTAACCAGGTTCCACTGTAACTGGCTTTAACAAACAGCAACCAACCATTAAGAAAATCAGCTTTTTAGAATACTCATGCTTTTTCTTTAGCAACACAGCATTTTAAATTTATAGAAGTTAAACAACAACAATTTCAATATGTCCAGTGATGAATTTCCCCATAAATTTAACAAAGTGACAAAAAGTCTATAAAAATTAAAACAGATATGAAAGAAATAGAATGCAGCTTTATTTTCTCTTAGGACTTATCTATACTAATATTATAAAGATGTAAAAATTGTTTGTTTGTTAGAGGTTATCTCTGGAACTACCAAACCGATTTCAAAAGTAATGGTATCAAAATGATGGTGTTGGTCCAACTTAAAACATAGGCTATATTTTATGTCGGTGCCACTACCCCAAAGGGGGTGCAGGAGCAAAACGTTCTAAAAATGTGATTTTTGCGTTACTGAAGGGCCTAGAAACATGAAATTTGAAATATTAGTTACTTATTAGATATAAAGGGTTTCTAAGAACATTTCATAAACAATTTGAAATTTAAAAGGTGTGAAAATGCGCAAAAAACATTCAAAATGTGGTTCCTACGCAGTCTCAGGAAATACCAAACCGATTTAAAAAATAATGGTGTGAAAATGATGGATGGTGACAACCATGATCCAAGATATATTTTATGCCAGTGCCACTACCCCAAAGGGGGTGCAGGAGCAAAAAACATTCTGAAAATTATTTTTGCATTACTGAAGGTCTTAGAAATATGAAATTTGAAATATTAGTTACTAATTAGATATAATATTAGTATAGATAAAGGAGAAGAGTTTTTAAACAAGAACAGTTCTTAAACAATTCAAAATTAAAAAGGTGTGATAATGCGTGAAGAGGGTTCTAAAAAACATTCTAAATGGCGATTTCAACTTAATTTTGAAAAGTATCAAATCGATTTCTAAAGTAATGGTTGTAAATTGATAGTGACAGACCTTGCTCTAACATAGGCTCTGTTTTATGTTTGTATCACTACCACCTGGGAGTTGCAGGAGAAAAAAACGTTCTAAATTGAGGTTTTTGTGTTATGAAAGAGCCTAGAATTAAGAAATTTGGAATGGTAGTTAGTTATAAGATATCAATGATCTCTCAGAACATTTCCTAAAAAAATTTAAAAGGGGTGAAAATGCGCGAAAAGCGTTGTAAAAAACGTTCTAAATTGCGATTTCTATGCAATCTCAGGAAGCACTGAACCGATTTCAAATATAATGGTGTAAAAATGATGGTATCTTGCTCCAAGAAAGGCTATATTTTATATCTCTTTCCACTACCCCTGAGGAGATGCATGAGCAAAAAACTTTGCGAATTAAAAATGCGATTTTGAATTATGGAAGGTGTTATGTCATAAAAACATAACATAACTTTTCCCTTTATAAAACAATTTAAATATTTTAATTTAATAATAATTACCCCCTAAAATTTTAATATTTCAAATTATGGAATCGCCTATGACATTATTTATCTTTCTAATGATCTTTATTTACTTTTTAAATTCAAAGTTTTGTTTTCGTGTTGCCAATCTTTAAAAAGATATTTCAAATATAACTTCTCAACTTTTTCAGCTATCAAAAATTACGAAATAATATCTAACTTAATTTATATTATAAATTAACAATGTTCTTCCAAATTCAATAAAAGATTTATTTTCAATATCAAGATCGTTGGGAAATAAGAGATAAACTATCAGAATTAAAATAATCATCTGAATTCATTTATAAAATAAATATACATTCTAAATTAATTTTTCCAATTTATAATAAATTTTATCACTTCAATTTTCATTCAAAAACAATTTTTTTCGATTCATTTTTCAAATAATATTCCTTTTGAGTTCATTTGAAAACGTTATCATACCAGCCAATCATAGCGCTTGTCGCCAATTTCGCTCTCCCAAGAGACGCTATTTTCTCTATGTGATGATTCAGCTGTGAAGGAAGAAGGACGTACAGGCGGCCGGCCGGTGTGCTGTGTTATTAAATTGGCACATCGGTCGGTGAGTCTTCCTAAATCATCTTTGTTTTGTAATAATAAAGAGATAAGATAATTATGTTATGATACGTAATATTTAAATTCAGTAATTAGATGCCAATGACAAGTCCGAGAGATTCTGAAGAAGATGAGAGTTTTCGCATTCTCAACGTTTGATGCCGGGCGTCATGGAAATAACAGGCCTCTTGTTAAGAAACAGAAGAATATTTCTCTTGGAATATAACAAGATATAAAATGAAGGAGGTATAATTCTGTATTTAAAATCGTCAGTCCAAGCTTGGAGGTGAGAATTTATCTTTTGTATTCATTTTCGTGGAACTTCGTTTTTTTCCATAACTGGAACTTTGAAAGGAAGAAGAAGAAAATTATTAAACAATCGCAATTTGGCCTTTATTCACAATTGACTGAATGAAACAGAATTATTAATTTTGATCCTCTGAAAAAAGGCAAACTGCCTTTAGCTTAGAACTGATTAGTTTCTAATAACAGACTTTTAATGGATCTGGAACTTTGTAGCATTTCAAATACTGATTAGCATAGTTTTAACATATAATCATAATTTAAATATGATCAAAGATATTATCTATCCTGTATTCTTAATTGATGTGTTTATTGGAATCCATAAATTGTATGTTTTAGTAACCTTAAATTTTACTATCATTGAACGATTGGTGAGCATTATGTTAATGCCGTGAAATGTTGTTTTTGATCTGCGCAGATCCTTTCTTTCTATATATATATATATATTTAATCATAAACAATAGTAAATAAATTTGCATTAAATTTTCATGCTTTGATGTGTTTATTGTGTTTGCGTATATTTGTTTAAAGATTGTTATTTCAGGTATATCCTGAAGATCGTTGAAGGTTGAGATTAATCATCTTAACATTCATTATTTCAGTTCGACTTTCAGATTAAATAAATAGATTAATTTTAAATATTAATTAAAGTGTTAATGGGATTTAAATTTAAAATAGAAGGGGATTAATATTAATTGTAATAACTTTAACTTTTCATGGCGCGATGTACCGCTACTTTCGCTCCGGCCAAAGTGTGATGTTGGGTGTGTGGGTTTTAAGACTTCAAATGTGAATTTGGGGTAATTATATATGAATTAATTACCTTGAATTCATTTCATATTCTCGGAATTCACATACCCAGCACCTCACTTAACAGAAGGACCTAGATTCGTGGAATTTTGCATGGTATATATTTATTGGACATAAATTATCTCTAAGAACATTTCTTTAAAAATTTGAAATTTAAAAAGGGGTGAAAATGCGCGAATAGCGGTCTAAAAACATTCTAAATTGAGATTTCTACTCAATTTCAGGAAATACCAAACTTATTTCAAAAGTAATGGTTGCAAATTGCAATCGACAGTCCCTGCTCCAACATAGGCTATATTTTATGTTGCTGTCACTACCACCTGGGGGTTGCAAGAGCAAAACATGTTCTAATTTGCATTTTTTACACAACTGAGTGGTCTAACATTTTGAAATATGGCATGGTATTTACTTACAAGATGCAGCTGCTTTCTAAGAACAGTTGAAAGAAAATTCCAAATTTAAAAGTATGAAGTGAGCGAAAAGCATTCAAAAAATGTTCTAAATTACAATTTTTATGCAATCTTATCAAATACCAAACTGAGTTAAAAAAATAATGGGGACAAATTGTTGGTGATAGAACCTGCTCAAACATAAGCTGTATTTTATGTCTGTGCCACTACCACCAGAGGGTTTCAGGGGCAAAAAACTTTCTAAATTGCGATTTCTGTGATACTGAAGAGGCAAGAAACTTTAAATATGGCATGGTAGTTACTTAAAAAATATAAATGGTCTCGAAGGACTGTCGAAAATACATTTGAATTAAAAAGGGGAGATGCGAAAAGTATTCTAAAAAAGGTCCTAAATTACGATTTCTATGCAATTTCAGGGAATATAAACTGATTATAAAAGTAATAGTTGTGAATCAATGGTAGCACTCTCTGATCCTGCACAGGCTATATTTTATGACGATGATTCTACCACCTGGGGTTCACAGGAACAACAAACGTTCTAAAAAAGGCCTTTAAAAGCTTTCTAAATTACGTTTCTGTGGAATATTAGGGAATAACAAACTGATTTCAGAATTAATGTTGGCAAATTAATATTGACAGTTCCTATTTCAACAGAGCCCTTTATGTTGAGAGAGGTGATAGGACTTGGAATTTGACATAGTTAATTTTAAGATGTAAGAAGATGGTTTCTAAGAAATTAAAAACTTCAAATGAATACTGAAATGAGCGTATTAATTCAGCATAAAAGTTTCAAAATATTTTCTAAATTGTCATTTATTTAGTTTTATTTCTTTTCATTAATTTAAGTCTCATTTCTGCCTAATGCAGTGTAATAATGAAGTTTAGTCAAACTGTGTTTTAAATAGTAATTTTTTAATTATTCCTAAAAGTATAATTTTTTTTGATAAAAATTAAACATATAAATATCACTTGGCATATTTCAAATATTAAGCGAGCAAAGTTGCAGGGTTTGCTAGTATTTTAATAAAATAATAAGTTTGATATATACACTGATACTGACATTCATGTTATACATAAAGAAGGATTTGATCACTGTAAGCTTCAGTGCAATGTTTGGCTGGTAATTGTTAGCAAAGATATCCCTAGCAAAAATATTGTGACTTTCTGCATATTAACAACCATATATTATTAATTTTCTACATATCCTTCATGAAAGATATTAATTGTGAATCGATATAAAAAAAAATACAAGTTTCGGTGGCCCTTGTGGCTGGCTCATTATCAGCCCCCTCCTCCCCCCCCCTCGCTTAAGTCTTGTTAGATCTGTGTTTAAGAGTTATTCTATGCAATAGAAATCAATGCCACTAAAAATAACTAACAACCAAGATCAAATTCTTGCTAAGGAAAACTCAGCACTAAAAACACAAGAATGGGAATCTCGCTAATTCTTGAAGTAGGAAAATTTATCAAGCTGTAATATATAAATTAATTCTTTTATATACGAAAAGGTATCCTAAGTCTTATTCTGGGTTTACATACAGTTGATTTTGTTTAATTTAAATGGCTTCAAATCCACTTGAAAACACAATTGAAACAAAGTTAAAAGTTGCTATGTACAAATTTTTCAGTTACTATTTTTGATAATTTGAAGTTTCTAAATTTATATAATTGATTAATTCAATGTAAGTAAAGTTAAGTAATTTCAAAATTTTATACTGAAAAAAAAAAGTAACATTATCTTCCCCCCCCCCCCTCTCTATTGTATCCAGAGGAAGTCACTCAAGAAGCCCCTGTTCCCTTTTTAATGACATGAGATTGTCAATCTTCTGTATGTGGATTCTTGTAACATCTTTGAAATCCCTCCTCAATTCACAAGTTTTTAGAATAGATAATAGTCTTAGTTTTAAAATAGGTAAAATTAAGTCATTACTGAGCTGAAACGGAAGATATTGTTCAATGTATAAAAATAAACAAAATAAAACCTGTTACAATCTTCTTTATACGTGTGAGGCTATAAACTAAGCAGCAAATAATCCCTAGTGTAACTTCTACTGAATGTCCTAATATGACTATTTTTCGCCCAAATGACCTCACTCCCTGAGGTTGATGCGAAGGCCTTGTTGTCTGCCCGGCAAATGGTCTACGAACCATCGCTTCCTGATTACTATTGAATCAATTTTGAAGCTTTTGCCTATTAGTTTTCGATCATTTAGTCACTTGGTAATTTTTTGCTGAGTACATTGTGATATCATAGAATATTTTGTCGATTAGTTAGTCATATCATGTAGGAAAATTTGTAAGAAAGATGCAAAAATAGTATTTAAAAATGTAAGAAAGTTCGTTTTAATTGAAAGAATAAATATTGATAATCGGGATTATTTGCCCTTAAAATGCAAAAACATTTGCATATAAATGCGTTTGATAAAAATTAGAATTAATAACAATTGAAATTTAAATTGCAATTGTATAGGAACAGATATTTAAATGTTATTTTGATCACCAATTGGCAGCTACTTACTTTTGCCTTGTATCTGCTCTATATTTTTGCCAACGAGTCTTCAACAAAAGCTTAAATATAGAGGCTGTATAATACGCAATGTTTTTGCGGGCGACAGTACGTTTGGATTGTTGAATGAAATGGTTGGCATGTTTGCTTGCGGAATAATGATTTATTCGCATAGGATTTCTTCTGAAATCAATCACATTTGTACATATTACCTTTATGTAAATAGCTGATAAACCATAATTATGTGTCGCACAACATGTAGTCAAGAAATATGTACATTAGGGTGGTCACAAGAAATCAATTTTCGAATTTTTTCGGGCGGACCCCCCAAAAAGTTGCCAATTGACTAGAAAATGAGATTGGCTAAGTTTCAGCTCATTTGGATAATATTAACCCGTGCCTCATTGAGGTTTAAGTTTGAAAAAAACGTGATTTTTCGCAAAAAAATGCTGTTTTTCCTTCATGAAATGAATACAATTAAACCTAGGAACATAATTCAGGTCTCCTTTTATAAAACAAAGTTTTGCTTTGAAGAACCACATACCATTTGTTTCTAAAAATGTATAGATTTAAAAATATGAGCATTTTTCAGGACCAGACTTCACCTGAATCCTAAAAATTGACTTTTTATGAAAACGTGAAAAAAAAAAATTGTAACATTGCATTTCATCTGCTTTCCACCTTTTGTTTTTCTTTTTTTCGTTTTGTGAAGTCCAATAAAGTGTTTGATTAAAAAAAAATTCCAAAGAAAAGGAAAAAAATCGAATTTTAAACTGAAAGAATTTTTTATAAAAAGGGAGGGCAAAGGAAGTATAGAAATGAGAGCAAACAATGCTCAATTGCATTTTATTATTAAAGCTGTGTTACAAGAAAGGAGGCATAATAAAGAAAATAAATTATTTTCCCCGTACAACTGTCACGTTAACCCTTTCCGGCACAGAAAAATTCTGTTCGTAAAAGGATGAAATGATGGTCTAACCCGGAATTTACAAACGACATTTTTAGAAATTAAAATCACATTACTTTAACCTTTCATTGTAAAAGCAAAATTTTATTAAAATATTCTTCGTGCCGTTTGTAAGTTTGGAATTAAAATTAGGTGGTCCCGGCGTGGGACACTGCGCCGGAAAGGATTGAAGTGGTAATGGTTTAGATAAGGTGGCTTATGTTGACTTTTTTTTACCAAAGTATTATCTAAAAATGAAAATGCAACTTGATCTGAGTTAAGATACAAAAGTCGGTTTGTCATTTTAGCAAGTGCTTTGTCTGTAACCTATTTATCAAATTTTCTGTAGTGAACAAGTGATTTTATTATTTGCAGGTCTTGAATTGGGGGGCTAAAGTGACAGTGGAAGTATTGAAGCACGCTTTTGCATAAATATTGATTAAAAATAAGAAAAGATCTCTGATACCTTCTTTTTCTAAATTTGTTATTGAAAGATGATCCCTGAAATAATATATTTTAAGAGAATGAATGGCCTGTGCCTCCATCCATCTGACATGATTAAAAGTACCAGGTGCTTTGAAAAAAAGTCTTTTGCAGGAAGGAGTTCTATAAAAATTATACAAAGTTGGATAAACTCTTTATAATCATCCCTGAGCTGTTAATTTTTAAGAGTTCCTGTAAGAAAATTTGAAATTTCTTCTGAATTAAGTATTTATACCTAGTATTTCATCTTCAGTAACATTTGTATACTTACTCTGGTTTAATTTAGACCACCCAATCAGAATTGTTTTTTTTTTTAAATATCTGGCTGAGGGGCAGTGATTATGCCCATTTTACAATCAAGAACAGCTTTCTAAATTATGCTGGCGGCATGGTAAATACAGAAGACTTTTCCTTTAACAATTGCTATATAAAAATGCAGGTTAACTCTGAGGCGACCTGTGTTTATCAAATCAATGTTGTATCAAAAAATATTGCCTGGATTTTACGAACTTCCTCCCACTCTTCAACTGCTGAAAATACAGCTTTCGCCTGAATTGTTCCGATACTATTTTCAAGTTGAGGAACTCGTAGTAACTGTTCTTCATCCCCACAACTAATTAAAACTTATATCCACTCTACATTTTCTTTATTCAAAAAATGGTGAAGCAGTTTTCCACCCCAGTGAACAACAGTTCTCTCTAAATGGGAATTTTAAAATCTGTTTTCGATAAGCTCAGTTTTTTGTTTACGAAACAGTTATTTGCAGAGTCGATGTCTGTGGTTAGCTAGTGGATGTATTCTAAGTCTAGCAGCTTCTCTGGCGTTCAGTTCATTTTGCGAATATTATAAAATAAAATACATAAAACTTGACAATTACTTAGCTGCTTACTGTCAATGATTTGATGAGACATGTGAACAGTTTAAAAAATATTACATTTCTGCCATCATATCAAGAGGGGAAAGGGGTTTTACGGAATGTTTCGTCAATTCTAAAAATAGATAACCATAACAGATAACAAAAACAGCCTTGTAATAAAAAGAGAAATTCAGAGGTTCAACTGCAACACAAATCGAGAAGCTCTTTCTTACTAGACACAGAACTAGATAACTAATAATCAATTATAATTCGTGAAATATTTTTAAAGTTACAAAAATTGTTCACTTATTTTTGCCTATTAATAAAAATGATACAAAAAAATTATCAAAAGTAATAAAATTTTTAATTTGTCATTTTTTACCTATGTTTCAAAAATGCAGAGTTTGAGGGTATGGTTCACTAGATGCCATGAAAAATACTAAATGTTCATTAAATATAAGTTTTCATGAGAGTAAAAGTTCAAGGCAACAACAGTTTATATGAAATAAAACAAGAATCAGGTTTCTAAGACAAATATTTTTCACGTAAGGAAAGAAAAACGACAATTTTTTGCCAAAAATTGCAACTTTTCAAGAATTTAACCTCGATGAGGCACGGGTTAATATTATTTATTTGAGCTGAAATTTTGCCAATCTCATTTTCTAACTAATTGGCAACTTTTAGGAGGGTCCCCCCGAAGAAAACGTTAAAAAAAATTTTCCCCATGTTTCTTGTGACCACCCCAGTTTAGAAAAACTTTAATGTACATTAAAGTTTTTCTAAATAAATTTCATAGTGGTGTTTTATGTTGAACAAATGTGTCAATTTTAAATTGTGGAATCAACTTTTCAAAAGTGGCACTACACAATTAATTTTCTATTTTAAGATGCAAATAAAATTATCTTTTAAGGTAAAAATTAAGTTTTTACTTATTAGATACAATACTATTGATATATAAATATTTTTGTATCTTACAAGGAAAAATTAATTGCAAATTGTAAAACCATTTAACAGCAATGTTTAGACTTTAAACAATATTAAATTTTTTACCTTTTATATTTTTTCCTTTTATATAGAAAAATATTCCCATTTAGCAAAATTTATTATTCGAATTGAAATTAACTTTCATACATTTAAATTAATTACACAATTTTTGCATCTTACAATGAAAAAAAAATGTTCTCAGTTAACACTGTTTCCTAGCTGTAAACTAGTATGTTGTGGCCATCACAAAACTTTCTTCTATATAAATCACATCAATTAAATCATTTAAATAATACAAGAAATTACATCAATTTAGCACCAATTCATATCAAAGTGTATCTGAAGTTTGATAAAAATTCGTGCCTTAGTTCTTGAGATAGAGCTATAGCGGAAATTCTGAAAAATGTAGCATAGCAGCTCCACCAGTTGAGTGATTTACACCAATACATAAACAGCAATAATTGATATCCAGGTATACATGGATCTGAAGTTCGGTGAAAATCCAAGCATTAGTTCTTGAAATAGAGCTATTGCGGAAATCACAAAAACAGCATAGCAGCACCACCTATTGAGTGATTTACACCAAACTGTATAAAATGTCAATTCATGCCAAGACTAACTGATTCTAAAGTTGGATGAAAATTCGTGCAATAGTTCTTGAGATACACCTATAGTAGAAATTCTGAAAAATACAGCATAGCAGCGCCACCTGTTGAGCAATTTACAATAAATTTTCAAAATGTCAATTCATGTCAAGGATTAACTGATTCTGAAGTTTGGTGAAAATTATTGCATTAGATCTTGAGATACAGCTATAATGGAAATTCTGAAAAGTGCAGCATAGCAGCGCCACCTGTTGAGCGATTTGCACCAAAACACAAACAGCACTATATCATATCAAAGTATACTTGAATCTGAAGTTTGATGAAAATCCAAGCATTACTTGTTGATATAGAGCTATTGCGGAAATCATAAAAAATGCAGTATAGCAGTAGCCTATTTTGCGATTTACACCAAAATGTACAAAACTTCAAATCATGTCAAGGACTAACTGTATCTGAAGTTTGATGAAAATCCATGCATTAGTTCTGGAGATTAAGCTATTGCGGAAATCGTGAAAAGGGCTGCATAGCAGCGCGCGCCACCTGTTGAGCGATTTACACCAAAAACTAATCAGCACCAATTTATATCAGGGACTAACTGAATATAAATTTTTATTAAATTCTGTGCACATACAGACAGACAGACTCACATTTTGTAAAAACATGTTTTTCGGAATATCTGACGCCTAAAACGTGTAAATCCGTCGAAAACCGAAAATTTTCACGAATCCAATACTTTCTTCTTGTAAAGATAGAAGAAAGTAAAAATACATTCTTTCCATTCCCTTTCTCTATCCCATTCCTTCTGATTATGCTCTAGTTATGCATAAAAAAAAGCTTTTTTTTTCTTTTTCTTTTTTGTAATATATAAATAATTATTTTACCCATTTGAGACCATGGGTGCATATATGCACCCACAAAAAGTGCTTAAAACGCTTGAGTTTGATCCCAGTAAAAAAGAAAAGTAAAATTGATTTTATTTAATTACGACATTTTCGTGACTTATAAATTTAAGTCAAATAATTAACAAAAAGTGGTGACAAACAAGTAAAATTCATGTAAAAGGTGCCGGTCCTGAACGGGTTAAAGAAAACTTTCTTCAGAGATTTCTTTCTAACTTTTCATTTAATTATAGTTATAGAATTTTATTTTCTTAATTACCAAAATTTTACCAAAATAATTTCAAAAGAAATTACTTTATTAACTCAGAATTTTCTAAAAATGCATTTAGAGCAAATATTTTGTAGTTTATAATTTCAGATATTTCCACATATTTGCAATTTATTTCTCAAAATCAACAAAACAGTAAGTCTTTCTAATCACTTATTACAATTATATAATTTTAAATTATTAAGTTGCATTTATCAAAGAATATTTTTAAGTATGAATGACCATACATAATTATAAAAAAAAAAAAAAAGGTTTTAAATTGTTAGAAACTTTTTTACACCACTTATTGTGCACAATCAGTAGATTTTTAAGAAATTAAAGTTTATGAATTTCTGCATAAGGAATTTATTCTCACCAAGAAACATTCCTTTGGATGTGTTCTTTACTTATACTCTCTTTCTCTGTCTGTGTAAAAGTGCAGTTTAGTGTCTGTCCATGAAACGTAAAAAGAGCATTGTGAGGGGTAACAAAGAAGTTAACGAAAATTGGTGGGTTTATGTCACATGAAACATTTCATTGTAGAGAGAGAGCCACTGCAGAGAAAAATAACATACTCCCAGTCAAATGATTTCATTTTGATTGTTTCAAAATATCGGCCTACCCCATACTTGGTCAGATATGCCAATTAATTTATTTTGAACATTAATCTGACTTTATGCTGATGTTTGCCTCTGATTTATAATTAAAGCAATCGCTAATTATTGTCTAGAAGATATCCTGTCAATCTCCCAATAGGAATACCATTCATTTACCAACAATTCTTATAATAGGCTGAAATTTAGCCGATATCTCTTGCTGTTGGGGAAGTAAATTATTACTCATGCTATATACAATTTCTGTATGTGCCAATACAAAGTGATTCTTATTCGTGCCTCTCTTTACTGGTGGCCGAGATTATGTAAGTGCTTTTGTCAGATACATAATATCCTGCTTATAAGATGGCAATTAAAAAGGTAAGAACCACTGCATATTAATTGTTTCGATTTACATTGTTTCACTTCTCAGTTTACTTTAAAATCGCATGTTTCAATTAATTCAAATTTTTGATAATTCAATGTTTTTTCATTTTCTTTGACTTCAAATTAAAGAAAGACTACTGCATATGCACAATTGTTTTAATGTGATTGGTTTAGCCATTTCAGTACAGTTGAAAATTCATCAAAGAATTTTTTCAAATTATATGTGTAATATTATCAATAAGGTATTCTCAGTCATTTTAATATGGACCAGGTACCTTGTTATTAAATATAATTTAACATATAAAATAATTTTAAAATTGATATTTACCGCTTCTTTCAGACAAAGAGCCTTTAATTCATCAGTCTTCTTTTTCAGAGATTCCTGAAGTGCATCCTTTCTGGATTGAAGAGCAGTTAACATTTCGATAGTAGCTGCTTTGCTTTCTTCACTTATTTCACCTGATAGGGGAAACAAACAGGAAAAATAAATGGTAGAAAACATATAAATGTAAATATTAAGTAAAATTAATGCATAAAGTAAAAAAAGTTTGTGTATTTAAATGAAAGGATATAATTTTACTTTATATACATTTTTTCCATTGCCTTTTCTGAGATGCTCATATTTTTTCTATTTTTACTCCACTTTAAATGTTATTTAGTTTGTCTTTTATAAAACATATTATTCCAGTAATAGTTATTATTTGCCCTATTATGTTCAATAATGCTCATCCCAACAGCACAGACTTTACTTGATTTAAATGCCTAAATATACACTTAAATTCCACAAAAAAAAAAAAAAAAAAAAAAATAATAATAATTTAACTCATGGAGTAAACCGGAATGCATGTTAATTAAATGTAATCATAAAATCTAATAATAAAGAAAAAAAATTAATTACCTTCTACAACAATTGTTGGAATGCTAGCTGAACTGGTACTTCTACTGATATTAGATAAAGAACTGGCAGATGAGAGTGACTGAACACTACGGCAAAGTTCTGTTGCTATTAGGCTTAAACTACGGTTAGCACAGCTGCGACTCTATAAACAAAATATTAAAACACTCATGAAAGAAGGCAATATTGTAATAAAAATGTAATAATCAATGCATAATTTCAAACATATTGAATTTTGTAAGATGAAATTAATAGAGAAATTTTAAAGAATAAAGTAGTTTATTTTAGTAAGATACCATGGAAAGAAATTTTATACATAAAAAGTTAAGAAAACAGAGCTTGATCTTTTTCTTTAAGTGCAAAAAAAGATATGATATTACTACATGGGCAGAATTCAGAAGTAAGCTAGTTAAATTTCAGGTGTTTTGAACACTCTTCAGGAGTCATTAGTATTTCAGAAGTTGTACACAATTTTTTTCAAGTTATATTTTTTATATATAGTCAGCCTCAAGTCTCAAACCTAACAACATTTGCACTTATTTGTACAAACATAACTAAAATAAAGGTTACATAATTTATTTACTTTTACTTCTTAAATATAAACAATTTTTTTAACAACTTCAACAGCAGCTCTAAAATAAGTTGGGGGTAACAACAGGCCCTTATTATTGCATGGGCAAATCGGAACTTTGCCCAGGGGCCCCCAAATCTATATATTAATTTATAAGACATTTACTTTTTTTTTACAACTCTGAAAATTTTCAAATACAAATTTCATCTTTAAAAGAATGAACTTAAATCATATCTAAACTTTAGTAGTTGAAAATAATCAGTTCTATGTCATGAGATAAATTTTCTTCCGTATTCAAAGCTTTTTTTTTTTTTTTTTTTAAACTGGTTAAAATGTTAAAATGAATAAATGATAAACAGATCCAAAATTGCCATCTCAGGGCTCCCAACACATTTTAGCCCTCAAAAAGGGGGAAAGGGGACCATCTTTATTTAAAAAGGGGACTTTGGCATAGACGCCAACATTGTAACGACAGTATCAGGAGTAAACAAGTCAAATTTCAGGAGTTTGGGACAATCTTCAGAACTAAAATGTTCACGTTTCAGGAGTCATTTCAGGAGTTACACATAATTTTTTACAAATATTCCCAGAGTCCTCTTGCAGCTTTTGAATTTATCAACAAAAACATAATTTAAATAAAGTTACTTAATTTACTTTTACTTTTAATGCATTAAATTTTTTATAATAAATTTATAAAAATGGAATATTTTTTTTATCCCTACAGAGAGCAAAAAATCAGTGATTGATATAACTGTGTGAAATTAGATGACTATTTTCCTCCTAGTAAAAATAAAGTGACTTTTTCCGGGACCAATTAACAAAATTCGCGATTTTTCGCCGAGATTGACTGGCGAAAATCACGATGTTTTACTGCGACTGACGGACGAAAATCGTGATGTTTTCCTGCGACTGACGGACGAAAATCGTGATGTTTTACCGCGACTTGCAGTTGAATTGCGTTGTTTTGCCGAGACTGACTGATGAGAATCGCGATGATTTGCCGCGACTGACGGACGACAATCGCGATGTTTTGCCGCGACTGACGGACGACAATCGCGATGTTTTGCTGCGACTGACGGACGAAAATCGCGATGATTAGCCGCGATTGACGGACGAAAATCGTGATGCTTTGCCGCGATTGACCAAAGCCGCCTCAAGACTACAAGCCAAATACAAGGTTTCGTGACGTCACGACGCGGGGCTTAGATCAGCCGTGGAGAGCACATGCGTTATTAAAACATATTAATTCTTTCCTCTATATTTCAGCTTATTATCACAGCATATAGGAAAAAAAATAAAAACTTATAGTTTAAAGACTCTAATTAAGTGCTTTTTAATCAATTTCGATCACTCGAAACAATAATAATAACGATAACACAAAAACAATATTTATGAAATAATACCACTGTGTCAATGAAAATGTGCATCAGAATTAAAGTTACATTAAAGAAAATTCGTTCGTCAATGAAAAGAAAATCCCAAGTATTAAATTTATTTTAGTAGACAGCTTCTATTATTTATTCTACTTTGAAATTTAGAAACAATATCAATTATCTATTTGGTATATATTCAAAAACAAGACATTATACATTATTACATACATATATATATATATGTAAATATAAATTTGTAGTTTAAACACATAAATCGAATTATTTTGCTTTCAGTTATTTCAAAATAAATAAATAACAATAAGTGTGCCAATTAAAACCCACATTTAAAAATTAAATTAAAGTGGAAGAAAAGTGAATGTTAAATGAAAACAAATTCAAGTTGTGTTATATTTTTATTTTAATCGGGCTTGAAATTATACAGTAAATATCCTATTAAATATTAAGTGATTTGAAACCTGCATATAATAAATAGTAAAATTAAAGTATACATGAAATTAAGTATTCTTATAAATAAATTTTCGTACTGTAAACTTTACTTATCAGAAATGGGTAATTTTCACATAAAATCCATTAAATTAAAAACCACAAAACTGTCATAATACTAAAACAGCACAAGTTCATGGAACAGAAAATTATTATTTAGTTTTGTATTAGTTTGATATATTATGTAAGGTATAAGCAATAGATTTTTAAAAAGTGTATTGACATATGAAGAAAAAAATAAAAGAAAGAAAGAAAAGACTTTCATCAATTGGAATTAAAATAGTCCTAATTTATGTTCATTTTCCTCGAATGTTTAGGTAATAGCTGATTAAAAAAAAAAAAAAAAAAAAAAAAAAAAAAAAAAAACCATTGAAAAACACAAAAACCTTCCACAAATATAAATATTTCATTTCCAAAATAATGTTGTGTGGGTTCTTAAATGTTTGTTCACATCTTTTAAGCTTAAAATAATCAATTTTTATGAGATGAAAAGTATTTCCTGACTAGATCTAAAAGTAAATTTATAATTATAGAATAATAATTTTATTTATTGTTACTTTTAATTAAACATTAAAATGTATATGAAAACACATAGGATTTTTGCGAAGAAGGTGTGTGTGTGTGTGTGGGGGGGGGGGGGGAACTACTGTTTTGCATAAGGGTACTAACAACCTTTCCTCTAGTCTTGTAAATAAATTGTTTACATTTGTAGCAAAAATAGGGAGATTCAAAAACATTATCCCCATAGCTCTATTTACGCAGTACATAAACATTTATAATTTAACAAAAAATTATAAAAAGAATTTTTATTAAGATAGCAAACGTTTAAGATTAAAAAACAACAATAAATTGATACATGTATATCGATCGTGGTTTGCTTTGAAAGAAGTAAACAACATAAAAATGCTATGTATTCACAGCGACTTTTATGAAAATTTCTGAACAAATTAGAAAGAGAGGATGGTGTGACAAAATACAAATTAAATGATATAAGTCTTGACACGATTTAGGGATGTTTGCCATTTTAAATTATTGGTCTATGTGGAACGAAACAGAACTACAATAATATAGTTTCGTTTTGAGACATGGTATTATTGATAGAATCGTACTAGGATTTGCTAGTTAATTTATTTCAAAGAAATTAAAAATAAAAGATTTTGAACACAAGAAATAAAAATTGTGCTGATAGCATATAAATATAATTTGAAAATAAAACTTACCTTGAAAAGAATGTGTTATCAGGCTGAGTAAAACACACGTGCACGTAAAATAGAAAGATACAAAATTCAAATGTTCGGGGCTGGTGCGTTGGCAGTTAGCCAGCCCCGGGCTGTGACGTCACACGTGGGGGGGATGAAGGGCGTGTCTGGCTTGTAGTCTTTAGGCGGCTTTGGATTGACGGACGAAAATCGCGATGTTTTGCCGCGACTGACGCACAAAAATCGCGATGTTTTGCCGCGACTAACGGAAGAAAATCGCGATGTTTTGCCGCGACTGACTGGCGAAAATTGCGATTTTTTTCCGCGACTTACTGACGGAATTCGTAATTTTGCCGCGATCGATGGATGAAATTCGTGATTTTTTTTTGCCTCAAATTTCCGTATTTTCTGCCTTATTACCGTACTTCCGTATTTTATCCTACATTTCCGGAGATATTGGCATCTATGCTTTGGGGGACCATTTTTAATTAAAAAAGGGACTTTGGGGGACCATTTTTATTTAAAAAGGGGACTTCGGGGACCATTTTTATTAAAAAAGAAGACTAAAACAGGCATGAGAGTGGGTAAAGAACAAAAAGTCTGAAAATACGCATATGCTAAAATTTGGTAAAAACAAAGACCGCACGCGAAATCATATTTTGAACAAAACAGGCAAAAAACACAAATTTTGTCAAAGGGCTCGAAAAAATGTGGATTTTATCAAATGGTCGCTGGAAAAACGCGAATTTCGTCAAAAGATCGCGTAATAAACGCGAATTTCGTCAAAAGATCGCGTAATAAACGCGAATTTCGTCAAAGGATCGCATAATAAACGCGAATTTCGTCAAAGGATCGCGGAAAAAACGCGAATTTCATCAAAAGATCGTGGAAAAAACGCGATTTTCGTCAAAAGGTCGCGGAAAAAACGCGATTTTCGTCAAAAGATCGAGGGAAAAACGCGATTTTCGTCAAATGATTGCGGAAAAAACGCGAATTTCGTCAAAAGATCGCGGAAAAAGCGTGAATTTAGTCAAAAGATCGCGAAAAAAGGCGAATTTTGTCAAAAGATCACGGAAAAAATGCGAATTTTGTCAAACGATCACGGGAACAACGCGAATTTCGTCAAAAGATCGCGGAAAAAACGCGAATTTCGTCAAAAGATCGCGGAAAAAACACGAACTTCGTCAAAAGATCGCGGAAAAAACGCGAATTTCGTCAAAAAATCGAGAAGAAAAAAACACTAATTTCGGCAAAGGATCGCGGAAAAACGCAAATTTCGTGAAAGGGCCGGTGAAAAAACACGAGTTTAGTTAGAGGATAGCGGAAAAAAAACGTGAATCGTCAAAAGGCTATAAAAAAGCGAAGTCCGTCAAAGGATTGCGAAAAAAAAGCGAATTTTGTCAAAGGATCGCGGGAAAAAACGCGAATTTCGTCAAAGGAAAGCGGAAAAAACGCGATTTTCGCCAAAAGATCAAGGAAAATACGCGAATTTCGTCAAAAGATCAAAACGGCAAAAGTAGGGTGTGGGGTTCTGTTACAGATAAAAATCAAAAATTTTCTGAAAATTTTACGAAAGGTCGTAAATTCCAATAAAAGTCGGAAGAATCTCATCCCTGCTAAAAACATTGCACTAATTTTCCTAAATATGCAAGTAAATTTTTAAAATTACCCCAGAAAATATGTTAGATGGTTATCTTTATAAGATGTCATTAAACAATGAACACAGTTTTATAGAAACATTTAAATATCCTATTGCAAGAATATAGAAAGTATTCAATATTTCGGCATTCATCTTGATATTTCTCTTTAAAAGTAAAAAATAACAGTGATCAGTGAATAAAAAGAGCACAGCATAATAGAGATTTCTGTTGAATATTAAAATTTAAAATTAGATTAATATATATATATTACTAATTATTTTAATCAAACATAAAATTTAGTTTCTTTCTACACAACAGAAGCTAGGATAAGCTATAATGTTCATTGGAAAAAGCATAGTATGGCAAAGCCCCATGGGGAATGAGAAAAATCAATGTTGAATCATCAGTTATTCATAATCATCTTACATATCAAATCTGGTGAAATTTAATCCCAAACATGCAGCATTCCGGCTTTCAGAGAAATCATTAAAATTGCAACCCAGTAGTGCCTGCTTCCTGTCTTGAAATACACCAAAATCTAATCAGTACCAATTTATGTCAAGGATTAAATGAATGTGAAGTTTGATGGAATTTCATCCTAGCGATGCTAAGGTATAATTATCATGTAACTTGTAAAAAATGTAGCATAGCAAAGCCATCTGTTGGGCCATATGCACCAAAACCTAATCAGCACCCATGTGTTAACACACATGGTCTAATCAAGTCTAATTAAATATAGAATTTGATGAAATTCCATGTTTTAGTTTTCAGATAGAGCAGCTACAAATTTTGTATCACAAATAGAGAGAGATTTTAAAAAAATAGTCAAATCGTATTCAGGTCAACCAAATATGTAAATCCATCAAAAAATGAAAATTATTTTCATGATCCCAATACTTTCTTCTGATAAATTAGGGGGCTGTGCCCCTACGAGCTATGATCGACAAATCCCATTAAGACACCACAGACTAAAAACTCGCTAATTTGATCCACTTTAAAAAGATATGGGAAGATTTGAATAATAATTAAACAACCAGTGATGATCTCACTGTAAACAGATTTCCATTCATTTCCACTTCACTGAGGGATTTTAAGGTATAATCAGCTGCTGTTCAGACATTTAATGGCTGTTTTCGCAATTGATTAAATAAGATCAGTAAACAGCATTTGAAAATCAGCCTATATAAAATGAACAAATCTAACAGAGTCATTGACTTTTGGAATTTAACAAGGTTAAAAGAAAATTGTCTTAAATAACACATTTTAAATATATTGTTTTAAATCTGACGTAATTTTCACCAAAATTTTATCGCTCTCTTTAACGTTCACGTGAAAATACATTTGTTGTTTTAAAGGAAGAATTATTATTTGCGCTGTCTTAGAATTGACAACAATAGTTAAAAAGATCACCACAAAATACTAAATAAATCTCATGTAAATATATTTTTTAATTTAAACTGTTTGGCAATGTTATTACGCGTGCATTTTAAATGTGATGTAATTTCTCCTATTTACTGCTTTTAATTAGCACATATTAAAGTTAATTTTTAAAACTTTCTTTCGTTTTTAATATTCTCATGTAAATACAATTTTTGTGATGAAATCTTAAATATTTTTCTGCTTTTAAAACGTGATCATTAAATTCTTATTTTAAATTTTTATTTCTCTTTTTAATAGTCACATGCAAATACATTTTTAATTAAAAGGAAATAGTAGTACTTTTTGTGTTGATTTTACAATTGGCAACAATTTAAAATAATAACTTTTTCTAAATGTGAATTAAAATACCTATTAAAATAATGAACATTTAAATAAATTAAAAAAAAATCAGTCAAGAAATAAAATAAATGCAGTCTGCATACCACAGGCTTATAATATATATCCTCAGAAAAAATGATTAAATTCCTATGCATAGCTTTTGTTCAGCTATAAAACTGTTTTAATGGAACGATTTTGACCAACTTTAACATTGAATATCTCTTAAAAGGATTCTTCGATTTAAAAACTGTCTGCACCAGTGTGTTTATCAATCATTTCTGCATAATATGAGTACTACCAATGCTCATACAACTGCAGTGGCGGTGACAGAGTTAGTTACTTTCTTTTAAGAATATAGAAATATATACTGAAAAGAGCCTAAGGGGGGAAAAAACAAGAAGACATTGTAATAAAGAGTTCCTTTAATAGATTGGATATAATATACTTCTCCATCAAAATTGAAAAGAAAAAAACTACATCTATAATAATAAATGTAAAAGTTTGTGTACTAAAGAGATTGTTGCACGTACAGTACAAGATTTGGCAAGAAGATATCACCTGTATATCTAAATTAGTTTTTGGAATTTTTTTTCACTGAATTTTTATTTTTTAGCCTAATGTAATATTTTTTTTCCTCTTTTCAATAAAGTTTATTTGAAATTTGTACAGCATTTTAAAAATCGTTCACAAATTTTTAATTCGAATTTCAGCCCTTTTTTGCATTCTGCGGCAATATTTTTTGACATTCATAAAAGAAATTCAGCTTCAAACTTTTATCCCTAATGTAATAAATTTTGTCCTAATATGATTGCGTCGTCAGATTTCAATTTTTAACGAATTTTAGCTTTTTTTTTTTTTTTTTTTTTTTTGTACGTATATATGTGTTCTGCAGCGATTTTTTCCTCATTAGTAAAAGGAATCTGGTTTCAATGTTTTAGCCCAATATAGTAATGTTGTCCTTTTAATGAAGTTTATTCAGAATTTGTACAGCAATTTTCGAATTTTTATGTGATTTTTTAATTCTTAAAAGGAATCCAGTTTCAATATTTTAGCCCAGTTTAATAAATTTTGTCATATTTTGAATATAATTTATCCAGTATTGGTACAGCATTTAAAAAAAAAAAATTATGCAGTTTGAGGGTTTTTTTTTTTTTTTTTTGGCATTTTGCAATAATTTTTTCAGATTCGGTTTCAAAAACTGGTCATGTGAGTAACAGGTCTGGCTAAGACAAGTCTATCCTTGATAAATGGAAAGTGGGTAATAATAGAGAAGTCTCCCCTACCTTTTGCTTTGTGGAGGATAAATAGGAGAATTCTGACAATTTCGTACAGTTTCCAAGAACATAAAAAAGGATTTTGCTTTTTATGAGGTAATAAGCAGTTAGCAGGGCCAGCGCAATATAGCACATGGCCCCGGAAAAGGAGTTAATGGTACCTAATGTATACTGCCATATTGATCTAATAAAATTTACTTTTAAATCGTATACATCATAGAGTAATATATGACGACATGAGTTTCAAAACTCGCCTTATCCAGAAAATCAAATGTGGGGAAATCGCGAAAAACCTCTAATTGCGTCCATTGGTTTTCATTGTAGATCAAGATTTTACAAGGGCTGAAATACAAGATAAAACTAGTTTATTTTGAAGACTGTTGTGTTTTTTCAGTGCAAGAATAAATTTACAGAGAAAACTCAATTTTTTAAATTTTTGATAAGACGAGTTTTGAAACTCACGTTCTCATATAATATAGATAATAAATGTACCAAAATACCACTAATTTCACATGTGATATGCATAATTATTTTCGATTTCGAAAAATCTTCTATAATTTACAGTATTTTAAATATTTATTTTTTACGTTCACAGTTACTTTCACCAAATCTATACATTCCCCTAAAATTATATCAACTTCACTTGTAAGAAATAAAGTTAATACTCACTTTTTTTTTATCATGAAAAAACATTTAAAAACAAATGTAGATTACCAAAGAAACGTTATTTCGAATTCTATAGATTAGGTGTCCTGGGCAGCCGCCCCATTAGACTGATGGTTACACCGGCCCTGGGTAATAGTACAGAATTTTTTTAGCTTTCCCTTCGAAGAAAAGAATCTTTAAACCAAAGAAACATGTTATGATAATTTGGATGTTTAAATATGTATTGTAATATTGTTTTCAGTTATAAATTACACTATTAAACAATTTTAAATGATATGAAAAATAAATAATGAGAAAGGAAGAAATATTTTAATTCTTGATTCAACTGAAAGTTTTCTGTAGAGGTATATCGTCTTGTTTGAAAGGAATTACATTCCAATAATTAAAAATATGCAAAAAGGCATTTTACTCTATCCATTTCCTTTTAAATGATTCAGACTTGTGAGCTTTAAATTCATTTTTTTTTTTAATTTGAATCTTTCGTCTCCTCCTAATTCAGTGCTTCTCTCCATTTGACACGTTCTTCTTCTTATTTTTTTTTTTTTTTTTTTTTTTTTTGACAGCATGCAAAGGTCTGTCTGAAGACTGGTCAAGCAGTAGCTTAACATAGTAACTTTTGTGTTCTGCGATAGTTTAATTTTTAGGATTTTAATGAGATTTCTTAACGAGTTTCTTAAAATTTGCCCGTATTCCATGGTGATTTTTTAACATTTGTGGAAGAATTCCAGTTACAACACTTTAGCCCACTGTAACAAATTTTCTCCCCTACGATTTTTGAACTTTTAGTGATTTTTTTTAGTTTGCGGTGATTTTTTTCAGTCACAAAATGGGGACTAGGGGGACCAAAATGCATAAAAGGGGACTAAAGGGGACCTTTTTTTAAAAAGGGGACTTTGGGAAGGGGGGGGGGGAGGGGACCATTTGGGAGCCCTGCCATCTTTTTAGATTTATTGAAAAAACACTTTCTATTTGTGAAGTAGAATCTTTTTGATTTGATATTATGTTGTGTGTAGTACAACTTAAAAAGATGTAAAAAAAAAAAGTAACTTGATTAACTCACATTTACATGTTAGAGTATTTCACACTCTTCCATAAGTTGAAGGTTAACCGACGGAATTCGCGCTTTTTTTTTTTCCTACATGCAATTGAAAAAATGAACAATTTTTTTCAACAACAGATTAATAAAGTTAACGATTTTTCTCTGCATGTAATTCACGGAATTCTCTAACTTTTTCTTCTCCTGTAAAAAATTGATAAAATTTGCAATTTTTTTCAATGTAATGATTGATGAAATTCACAATTGTTTTTTCAGTAAGTGATTGATGAAATTTGTGATTTTTGTTTTTATATCCAATTGATGAAACTCGCGATTTACTTTCCACAGTAGATTGTCAAAATTTGAAGTTTTTCCCTTGACCAAATGATGACATTCACTTTTTTTTTTTTTTTTTATTAATAGACATTATGTTTCTGAGAAATATAAAAACTGTTTGAAATCTAATTTTTGAACAGTAATTTTTTCTTTCTTTGCAGCTGTTAATTTAAAAATAATGATATTTCGGAATTCCACAAAAAATAAATGATTTGCATAATTTGGCGATATATAAAAAAATATATTAGTGAAATATTACATCACGGATCTGGTCCACAGTTCGCAAGGAAATGTAAAATCTTAATTCAATAGGAATTATTTTTTTTTCTTGTAAGTGCAGATTTTCACATTTTATACTTTATTGTTGTGGTTACTTAGAACCACTACCATATTTTTATTTAATTTCATTTAGAAAATATTTTTATTAATCTTGTATTCATTTAATTTTAATATTCACATCCCAAAATTATTTTCATTCCCTTTTTTTTTCAACCTTCCCCTGTAAATTTTTCTTTCTGGCATTGCATTTCGTTTATTTAAAAATGATAAACGTCGTTTTGAAATCTATACTTCCGGTAAAAGAATTATCTGGAAAGTTCCATATCTTTCTATTTGTGAAGTCATATCCTTTTGTAGCTCCGCCCCTGAACCAATAATATTTAAATCAGTTTAATTCGTATTTTCAAAATCCGTATCTCTTTACTACTGTTTGGCATCTCATCTCAGTGAAATCTGTCAAATTTCCTTTTTTTAAAGCAGTTTTTTTATATACTTCAGCATTGCATTTTATGCCAACGCAGGGCGTCTGTATGTTCTTTCCGCCAAAGTTGGCATGTTTCAAGTATTATAGCAACCCCCCTTTTCGAAGAGCTCGTGCAAGTTCAGTTGAGTTGGAATTTTCAATGCAGAATGGCTGCCTTTTGCCATTCTGTGAAGAAATTATGTCTGCGCGCCTGCATGAGTGTTCTGTCAACAAACGCAGAGAATGGGTGAATGCCTCTTCCCCTTCTACAAAAAAATAATAAACGGATCTCGAACCAACAGTAAGAAATATTAAAAGAGCAAGAATATTTCTTTAAGACTGTGTAATCGGCTGCATAAGTTCGTCTTTTCCTTTTGTGGCGAGATTCTTTGATCAGTTACTTCTGATTCTTCAGTAAGATATGGATAAAAATTCAGTTATCGGCATTATTATTATTTTTATTCAAATTATGCTGTTATTTCGAGTCGTAGAATTGTGATGCTAAAAATTCATCTAAAAGCCTGTGCCTCCACACTCCCCAAAGGAAAAGTTATTTTATTTTCCTTAGTAAGAATGTAGTTTGTATGTTTCCATCATAAAAAAAAAGTACATCTAAAAGAATAAGAGATGTACTCTATGATAATGCGCTATGTTCTGCAAAAAAAATTGCTTCATAAATAAAAAGATTTTCAAGGAAGATTTCTCATCTGTTTATTTTCTTTCTGCAAATGTCTCCATCATTTTTCTGTTCTTTCGGGTCAATGCAGGTAATGCTTTTACCTTTTATTTTTTTTATCTTAATTTCCAAATGTATGATAAGTAAATTCAGATTTTCTTTAATTAATGACTTATGTCAAAGTGGTCTTTTGTGGCCGCAACAAAATGTTAAATATACACTAAAATGATTCCTGGATTATATTTGGGATCTCAATATCCAAAATAACTTTACAATGATATTCTTTCACCTCCTATCTCCAAAACACAACATTTATTACTGTACTACTGTATTTTATCTTGAATTTCAAGAGAAACTCCTGACTTTCCAGAGATGTTTTAATCTTTGTGGCAGGCCATGGACGACTAGAGTTTAGTGGCTGGTAAATTAAGCTCACGAGCAGTCGATTAGAATCTACTAATGATAAAGCTTCATCTTTTGCTTTTCCTCACTTTGTGAAGCCTTTCTGTTTGTGCAGTGTGATTGATTACTTTTGAGCTGAGCTTCCCAGCTACTAACATCGAGTACATAACTGCTTGGAATCAAATGTAATCTTTAGTAGCAAGCATTCCATTTTTTGACAGGGAAAGATAATGTATTTTTAATAAATAAAAGTGTATGAAAGGTTTTCTTAAATTACATTTTTGAAAAATTTCCAGTACTTTTAAACACTTGAAAATGAATTCCCCTCCCCAAGCATTTTCTATTTTTTCCAAAATGTACAAACCATTTTTAAAGACTTTCAAGGACCATACAAACACTGACTCTCAGTTAAAAAAAAAAAAAAAAAAAAAAAAAAAGAAAGAAAGAAAAGTTTATGATTTCTCAAGGTTTTGTAGGAGGTTTTACAAAAAATTCCAGAACCATATAATAAACTTTTTGAAACCGCAAGAAATTATGCACCAATGCAAAATTTCTAAGTAATGACAGATTTGTGAAATGAACAATAAAAAGTGTTTTGGGCTAAAAAATGTAAATCAAAAACTTTTAATCCTTAAGATAAAGATGTTGTCCTGGTCCGTATATCGAACCAGGGTCTGAAACAAGTCTAAAATTGGATAGCAGAGTAAAAATAGAAAAGCTGGGCAAAGTATGGCATAGACCTAGACTGGTAGTAAATGACAAGGTGTGTAAAGGTAGATGAGAACAGAGAAGAAGCTGTATTTAAGTTTTTTCATTAAACTAACGTTTATTTATCAGAAATAAACAAAATTAAATTAAATAAAATAAACAAGTACATATATCAAAAGTAAAATCAAATAAAGTTAAAGACATGTTAATGACAATGACACCATAATTCAGGGTGTTGCTTTTATACTGCAGCAAGTATACTATATGAGCCAGTATTTAAATTATGATATGCAGTACATATCATAACAGAATAAACAGACAAAAATTCACTCACATTCTTGTTGAGACAAATCATCACATCGAAGTAGGATCTGAACAAAGTCTCCGAAAAAATAGATGCATAATATATCCAGCACAAATAAAGTTAATGTCACAGATTTAAAAATCACATTTCAGGTTCTGTAAAAAATTTATGACTCGCTGCACTATCTTTGAAAAACTATTAAGTTTATACTTCATTAATTATTCATAAAATAAGTCCTAAGACAGCATTCCAATATTTGTGGAGACCGATGTTTTAAAAGATGACTTGAACACTTAAAGATTTAAACTTAAACGACTGGCATGAGGTTTCATTAAAACTATAATTCAAAAAATTTGTAGAAATCATATTGAAGTAATATGCCGCTAAAAAAATATCAAATTCAAACTCAACTGAAAGGAAACGATAAATGAACTGACGAACACGAATGAAAAACTGATATGAAAATGAACTACAGCAAACACATGCTTCTCCAGCTAGCGAGCGATAAAGAGCAGAGACGAACGTCCCTTTAAATACTATCCAAAATACCAGCACATGTACTGGCGAAAATGCCTATCTTTCCCAAAACACACGTTTGGCAGAGATGAGTAAATCACGTACTGCTGTACGGAAGAAACTATTTTTCAACTCCAGAACTGGAGATGCGATCACAGTGCATTCCAGTTGCGTGGAAGAACGAAGTGAAAATGGAAATACGATCGAAAATGACGGAGTTAGATGACGTGGATCAATTCTCAATCAAATCGTAAAACGAATAATTAAACCACGTTTACGGTAGAAAAGAAAACAGGTACGTGAAATATAAATAGATATTTGAATAAACTAAAAGAAATAAAGGTAACAAAATGTAAGTAGAATGTTAGAACGAACTTATTTGAAAAGTAAAAATGTGAAATGATTGAAATAAAGTTTTTAAATCAACAATGTATAAACGTCAAGGAAAATATAGGGCTAACAAAAGATTTATTAGATTTTATCTAAATTTTTTAACACTAGGAATTAGACTGCAAGATACTGTTCATTGTCACAAAAAGTTTATCTGTATGTCATTTTAAAAATTATATAGAGTCAGCTGAAAACTTGTTTTTTGCTAGTTAATTTCCCCCAAAGCTCAGATATTTAAAAAAAACAAACAGTCTTTTTTTCACAAAACTGGATCTTTTAGAAATAAGACATATTCAATGTATTTGATACAAAATATGGCTCTTCTGCAATCATTTAAGGAAAAAAATATATATATATGAATCCTGAAGAACCCATCATAATTTTTTTATGCTTCCCCTCTCCCCCTTTTTGCTTAAATGATGCATTATAAGCACATCTGCGGCATCACTGTACAATAATAAAAGTTTAATATTTTATTTGCTATTTTTCAGTATTTAAAATATTTTTGTAGGAGTTTCACAGGCAGTTGGCCTATTTTAGAAAGCATGGTTTGGTGCATAATTAACTTCATTGTTGTAACTTGTGTACTGTTAGAATGATATTGCTTATTGAAAAGAATATTTGGTGATTTATCAGCTGTGCATGACTAGTGGAAAAATACCTTCAAATTAAATTATTAAGTTATAGTTAAGTTCAAAATTATTAAAATGTTGTATTGTGATCAGAAACACACCTGTGTATATAATTTTTATAATTAAAAATCATGCTGTGTTGTGATCAGAAACACAACTGTGTACATAATTATTATAATTCAAAATCAATTTTAAAAGTAATTAAAAATCAAATTTATTTCTAAAAATCAATTATAAATTCCACTGTTACAAATGCGAACCAAATTAAGAATGTAAAGATATCTGAAAGATAAACTTTTTTTTCTACAAGCCTTTTCATTACAAAATTAAGTGAAACTATCACTTACTCTTTTGTTGCTGCGATCAATGAAAAACCCATGCTGAGCAATAGCCATTGACCAGATACATTTTGCACTTGTTGCTGATGTAGCATACCAGACATACACTGTAACACTAGAAGGGGCTAAAGCTCTTCTACTCACAGAAACTCTAAAAAATAAATGTTTATCAGTTCCCAAGAGAATAATTTCTATTTCAATGAAATTAATAAAATAATTTGTTTTGCATTTCTCAATTACTGATATATATATATATATATATATATATATATATATACATTACCAGCTTGCATTCAAATGATAGTTAAACAAATATTACATTTAAATAAAAAATATACACAAAATCATTGTAACAAACTTAACTAGTGTGATGTGGTAATCACAAAATTTTCTTCAATACCATTCTAATATATTAATTCCTTATAGCATCAACAATTATGAATATAAAGCATTGTGCATTTCTTCAAATTCAACATGGTGTTACAGTGATCAGTTTTTTATGAACAGAATAGTAGAATCAGTTTTTTATGAACAGAATTGGCCCATTCATTACCACTCTCCCCTATATTTTTAATCATTAAACTGAAATATAAAATTTAATGCATTTATATGTTCAGCACAAAAAGGATAGGGCTAACAAAAACTTTAAAAATTAGATAAATTTTTAAAATGATTGGACACTGCACACCATAATCTAGCCGAGTATATGCCTGTAAAAGATAGTTAAATTGCTATGCATAGTTTTTGATTCTACAAAAATTTTAAAATTGAACTATCTTGACCTTTTTCTACTTTAAAGAGTACTTAAAATAATCCTTCAAATAAAAAACGATTAGCTTCAATGTGTTTATCATTAATTTATCTATAAAACTATCACTTTTCATGCTTTTTTCATATGCAATAGTTTTTGCAAGATAAGCCGAGATAGCAAAAGATCACAATAAATACAATTATAACAGCAGCAGCATTTTTTTTTTTTTTTTTTTTTTTTTTTTTTTTTTTTTTTTTTTTTGAATAGAGATATAATAAAATTATTCCAATTTTTATTTATCTATACTAATAAAAGAAAGTTTCGTTCTGTGTGTATGTGTGTCTGTCTGTTCGTGAGATGGCTAGTAAAATCTACGGCACGTACAAGGCTCAAAATTTTTTGCAAGGATAGTCAAAGACCTCTCCTGGTGCACCTGAGTTTCAGAATTTTAAATTTCTAATAATTAGTTAAGAAATTAATTTAAAACTCAAAATTAAAAGAATGGAAAAGTATTCATAATTCAATGAAAGCACAGATTTTTATTAAACAGCAGGATTCATTTTCACTCCGGTGTCTAGCATTTTCACAGCCAATGAGATGCGTTCTTCGAGCGGGACTCAAAATTATTTCAAAACAACACATGACTAAAGACACTAGGCAATTTTGCGGTTCTATAGAACTTTTTTTTTTTTTTAAATATTGCATTTATCAATTTGAGATTAACACATCTATGCATATTTTTTAATGACAAATCCAAATATCTAATTTTCTTTGAAATCTGGCTGCAATTAACGAATATACATTAATTAACAATTTTAAATTATTGTGTGATTTTATCTCAAATCATTTGAGCATAGATAGCTGTCTGTGAAACTGTTTTTCAAAGGAAAAAGAAAGCAGTCATTTTTTCATGCGAGGCATATTTTGCATTTGTTATATTTGCAGGGATTGGGAGAGGAGAAGTACTTTTGATTACATATAGCAATCAGTCAACATGAAAAAAATAAGTTTGTTTAGAATAGAGTGCGGCAGCTAGGCATGGAAATTGGAACTAACATATTTTGCAGAGCGTGCACAGCATGCCTGATTTATGAGGCAACAGGGAGTGGGGACCCATTTCGGATGTTCATATAGAACATATTGCGACCCCTAGCGGTGGAAGGTGGAACTAAAGGATTTTCAGCAAATTTCTTAAATTCTTATTCGACTCCGCCACCCCCTTCAAGTAATATATCTAAGCTTGAATAATGAAGTTTCATTTGGATATGGGCTTGTTTAGAACAGAGTTTAACACCTGGCGGTGAAAACTGGAACTAATAGAGTTTGGAAAGCTTATGCAGGGACCAGTTTCGGATGTTTGTATAGGCATATTGCACCACCTGGCAATGGAAGGTGGTTTTGCAGTGTGTGTGCAGCACACCTGCTTTACGGTGACAGAGGCAGTAGGGATATGTGTGAGTTTTGTTCGAAAGGCGGATTGGTCAGAACAAAAGGCACCCCCTAGAGGCGAAAAATGCAGCTAACAGATTTCGCAGTGCATACACAGCAGATATAAAATCATACAGATTTAAGGTTCATTGAAGAATATTATCACAGGCCCAGGCGACGCCGGGCATGTCAGCTAGTTACTAATAAACAAAATGAAAAAGTCAATGAGTTTATATCTTTTACTATCTATCACCCCATATCTCACATAAATTTGTCTGAAAATTTACAATTCAAAGAACAAAATTTATAGATTAAATTAATAAAAATAAAATATTAATGCAATAAAAAACATACTGTGTAGTAGGATCACAGATAGCACTGGAGAGATCATCAAATTCTTCAACAGGTTCCTCTATGGCATCTTCATACAAATTGAAACTACTAAGAGTATGGACAACCCTATGTTAAAATATTGAAAAATACATTTTAAAATGAAATTAAAAAAAAAAAAAACTGATCTCCAAAAAGTCCAAATTAAATATAGTAATTACAGGAACACACACACATATACATATTAAAAAGGTTACATATACTTTTCTACCATTGCAGTAGATGCCAGTTAATGTGATCACAGTTACTGTCATTAATTGCTTAATGTTATCAAAATCAGACATGACCAACTGCTATATTCAATTAACGAAAGTCAATTGCTTTGAATGAGTATTTTTTGTTTAATGTTATCGCTTTTTTAGCAGACCAGTTCCTGAAAAGTGTGCAATTGAAAACAAAGTTCTGTTACTAAGCAAATTCAAAGAATGGATTTCAAAATTCTTGCTACAATTAAAAATTGCTTTATGCAGGATTCCATAGTGTTGACAAAGTGATAACTTAAAAAAAGTTATGGAAAGTATCCCCGATGATATGGTGAAATAAGAGAATGTGAGGTTTGCATGCCGTACAAAAACAATATTCCTGTACCTTAAAAACTCATAGAAAGTCAAAATTGACAAAAAGTTTGTAAAAAAATACATAATGAAGTTCATGATGAAGAAGACAAGAAAATTAATTGAAAAACAACCTAAATATGTGAAAATGAAGAACACATAGGTAAGTTCAAAATATGGTTGTACAACATCGCTCAGAGAATTTTCAAAAAAATAATATGCATACGATTTACTCATTAGTGATCATTTAAGGTTTAAAGGATAACAGCTTTTGTAAACAAACAAAAGTATCAAATTCTTTTAATGTTTTTTACCTTCTTGATCAATCATATTAAGTGGCATCTACTGTATTATAATTTTGTTTTCCAGTAACATTCTAACTAAACAGAATGTATAAACTGTGCATTTAAGTTTTCGAAGATTTTAAATAATGTGAAAATTGTCAGAAATACATTTTACAATTCGTACTCTGCACTATGTAAACCACTGATAAAGTTACAACTATGGTGTCAATGATTTAATCAGATAATTTAAATCAGTGATTAAATCGTGATTTTAATCGTTTTTTTTAAATCATTAATTAAAATCATAAATTTTCTTAATGTTTAAAAAATATAAAGGTAATAAAATCTAAGATGAACATAGTTTTAAAAGTTCCTATGGGTATTTTTGTCTTAAGAATAAACAAAATCTTTAAATAATTTTTGTAAGCTTAATACTTTAGGATTGTAAAAAATTAAGCACACTAAATTTGTAAAAAGCAATTTTTATCTGGCATAAAAAGCATTTCATTTAAAAATCTTATTTAAAGGCAATGTCATAATTTCCTTTAAGTAATCAAATTATTCATTCTTTTACATAAAATAAGCCCAGCAAACATAATAAATTCTTGCAAGCAAAAGAATAAATAGCCAGTATCTTTTTTTTTACGATTCTACTTTTACAATAATAAATTTATAGCAAACTGGAGCTAATGAAGAATGAATCTGCTGAACAGCTACTGTAAAAGAACATAAGAGAAAAAGAACTAATTGGTATAAAATTGTTAAGCACAGTAAGAGCTTCTTCAGTAAAGGTAGAATAAATGTTTTTATTTTTGAACTCATATACCTCAAATAAAAATTGTTAGGGATTGAAAAGGCAGCAAAACTTTTTTTTATTTTAATTTGAAACACTGAATGCTGATAATCCCCCATTCAGTGGGGGCCTTAAATTAATATTTAAGTAAATTGAGTAAAATAATAAATTTAAGGAGAATTTAACAGGATTAATGATAGGTATTATTAACGAATAAGAAATTAGTAAATATGAGGGTAATTTAGCATGTAAGAAGTAAATATTGCAAGGAAAACTTACGTTTTCTATAAAACTTGTTATAAAGCATACTTACATATTCATGTTACTGAGTAGAAGACCTTTTTTATATATATTATTCTTTACTCAGCATTAATTTTGTGACTTACAAATTACTTTACTATCCAGAAACTGATTTTGAATTATTCTGTAACACAATAAACAGCAAATTTGTAATGATTTTATTCTGCATCATTTCTCAAAGTAAATTGCACAATAAGTGAACTAAATTGCAAAGTAATGCAAAGTTTAATGCAAAATTGTAACTACTAATTGCATTAATAAGATGATTTTTTCCCTTTCTACAAACTTTCTATATAAAAACAGTATTATAGTCCTCTAATATTTTAATTACAATAAGAATTGATAAGAAATATTAATTTTATTTGTCATACCTTCAAAGCTGATAAAATGCATTAAAAAAAGTACAATTTCAACCGAAAGATTCTTTGTTTAGATTGAAGGCCGATAGATGGTGGCAAAACAAATTTTTATCAACGAACAAAATAATTCACAAAATTGATTCACAGAAATAATTCACTGAATTCAGCTTATGGGTCATTCGAAGTCACGTATACAGGGATGAGATTGACCAAAAAGCAAAAAAGCTGAAAACAGCGCGAACGACGTTTGAACAATGACAGTTATGAATTTCAAGCACAACAAATATAATTGCTATTAATATATGTAATTTACACACAATTTAGCTTTGTGTAAATTAAAAAGAAATAATTAACACGAATTAGGCAGAAATTATTTACTTACTCTAATGAAAAGTTTATTTTACCAAGATACAGAACATCAATGTGAAATTTGTCGTTTTTTTGCGATCTTTTGACGAAAATTGCCGCTTTTTCGCGATCTTTTGACGAAAATTGCCGTTTTTCGCGATCTTTTGACGAAAATTGCCGTTTTTCGCGATCTTTTGAAGAAAATTGCTATTTTATCGCGATCTTTTGATGAAAATTGCTGTTTATTTCGGGATCTTTTGAGGAAAATTGCCTTTAATTTCGCGATCTCTTGAGGAAAATTGCCGTTTATTTCGCGATCTTTTGACGAAAATTGCGTTTTTTCGCGATCTTTTGACGGAAATTGTCGTTTTTTCGTTTTTTTTTTTAAGGAAATTGTCGTTTTTTCGCGATCTTTTGACAGAAATTGCCGTTTTTACGCGATCTTTTGACAAAAATTATCATTTTTTTTCGTGATCTTTTGACAAAAATTGTCATTTTTTTTCGTGATCTTTTGACGAAAATTGACGTTTTTTCCCGATCCTTTGACGAAATTGATTTTTTTTTTCTGACCATTTGTCTAAATTCGCGATATATGTCCGAATTTTCAGATTTATGACCGATTTTTTTTTTAATTTTCGGAAATGACTGCCGTAATTCTTCGGACTTTCGGAACAGAATCATCCCTGGTTCAGCGATCGCGATGAAATAGGATAACCACCGCGCGCGATAAATTACTTCTCGTAGTTCAAGTGTTGAAATATAAGCATATTTTGATGCGGATTAAATTCATTTTATGACTTTTTTTTTTTTTTTTCATTTAAACGAATAAAAAACGGATGTCTGCACGAAATAAATTCTTGAAAAATGATAAATTAAAAATCGAAAAAAATGGCAAAAAAGTGAAAATTTTGGAAAAAAAAAAAAACGGAAATTCAAAAATGACTAAAAAGCGGAAAACTGCCTGGGGACAGCTTTTCAACACATTCCTGCTGCAGGCCCGTAACCAGATGGGGGCAGAGGGGGCTGAGCCCCTCCTAGCTTCCTCTTGAGCCCCCTCTAGACGTTTCACTTTTTTTCAATAAAATGTACATTTTAACTAATACTAATCTGAAGGAAAAAACTATATCTGCAAGAAAACCATTTAGACCTTTCAGTTGCCTGAAATGGAACGGAATGCCAATTATTTTACAGTCAGAAGCATATCACGGTACAATTCTCAATATGCAAGCGAAATGCGATAGTAGGAGCATTTCCTTCTTCTCAAAAAATTAACCCCAGATGTACATCATATGTTTTGGTACATAGTAAATGGTCGAGGACAATCTATACTCGATAATCTCCGCAGGGTGGAACGGAAACAGACATATGTTATTCATCCTAATAGGTAATTAGTGAGCAATGGCTAAACGTCTTCAAGATAATCAATAAAAGCATGTTTCTAAATTTCAACGGCGAGCCCTCATACAACATGTGTTTAGCTGAGAAAGGAAAAAGATAAAAAAGATTGTCAATTTATACAAATCAAATAAGAAAAATCTTTGTTTGAACGACATTGTTTCATTTCATGGGTGTCGGCAGAGGTTTAAATGAAAACGTGGTTGGAGCATGTTTTTTGAATTTTTATCTGTTTTTTCTCATTGTATTTCATGACTTTGAAAAACAACTTTTTTCAGTTTGTCTTAGGTTAAGTTTTTTATTTCGCTATTTTTTGACATGCTTGCATTTTTTTTTTTCTGACAATGGAATAAAATTTGCAGCTATGGTTATTCAGACTCTAAGAATTTAACTGCGTTTTACATTTTACCAGGCTGTTTTCATGCCTATGCCAGCTACTTTCTGAAAATTTTTTATTGATAAAGACATAAAATTTGCAGGTAATCGGGATGTAAGGAATCGAACAGCGTTTTACGTTTTTGTATAGCAATAAACAATCTATCTAAAAGTGACGGTAAATTCGACGCTTTAGACTGATTTTCATGACATGACAATCACGGAACGGTGGTCAGTCTGGTAGCAATTGGCTATAACTCTTGCAAGTATCTTGGATGAGTTCGTTAATCAAGTATGTACAAGCTATTGTTTGTTTACAGAAACACACAAAAGCAAACATGCAAAACTTGTCAACACAATAATGCCCGAAATATCGAACCAAATTCAAACCTAATTGGAACAGTGTATTGATATTGCTAGTATCTTGGATGAATTCGTCAATCAAGTATTGTTCTGCCACCTCTAAGTGGTCACCTAATGAAAAAAAATTGGTCGTATTCAAAACAAAGAGTACGCGACTCTCAAATCCAAAAGAGCTATTTTCAGACGCATTTCTGAATTTATGTTCGTAAATGCATAAAATTTGCAGATATTCTTATTCCTAAACTATGTCATCGAATGGAGTCTTCCATTTTTTGGAAAAAACAGAAGACTTTTCAGAAAATACTGCCAAAGTGGGCATTTTGAACCGAATTTTCGAAGCGAAAGCACGAGAAAGGAGAAAACTTGTCACGTGACAATAATCACATATGATTTGATATTTATTTATCAAAAAATAGAAAGCGCTATTTCACTCCATACCATTTCTCTAGCCAGGCCTGTCAATTTTACCCCTTTAAAAAATGAATCAGAAAATGTGTCAGAAAGTTTCGCGATGTTGAGTAGGGAATTTGAGATCCGCTTAAATGAATATACCTTTACTTTCGGTTCTCAGATACATTTTTAACTTAATTTCATTATTTGTATTTTGAGCCGGAAGACGAACCAAATTTTTTGGTTCCCCCTTCTATTCGGGTGACCAGGGTATATGGCCCCTGGCTTCCCCCTAGTTTAAACCCTGAGGTCATGAATCACCCTGATGTATATTAATTATGGATTATCTATCATGAAAAGAATCTTTAAATTAAAAAGCATTTATTTATCTTGTTCACTCTGGTGGGTAAATATAAATTTGCCAATAAGAGGTTTTTTTCTTTTTAAAATCTTTTTAGAAAACTACTATTTATACTTCAGAGAAATATTGAATAATCGAAATTGCATTTGCTGTCTGTTTTTACATTATTTCTGAATGGGCTAAATTAAGTGAGATGAATAGCATAGGCACTAATGTAATAAATTGTAAAGTGCAACCGAAATCAGTATTCAATGCATGATTTTCTTCATTGTACATTTGTTAAACTAGTCAGTTGTTGTCAGGAAAACTTGTTTTAACGCCAATTAATATTTTTTACTTATATCAATTGTGAATGTAATCAGAAATATTTTTAATTGCATTTTCTAAAATATTCTCAATAAAGTGAAAATAGTAATAGGCTATGAGAATTTGAAAATACATGCTAACCAGTCTAGAATGCATGATTTTTCTTTATTAAAATCTGATTGAAGTTACTTTTTTATGAAATGTCGATTTCAATTTACGTTTTACATTTTAAATACAGTAAAACCCTGCTAAGACAAAATCCAACGGAATGAGAAAAAATTTTATTTTAGATGGGTTTTCGTCTTAGTAGGCACACACCCCTAATTGTTTTGTACTTCTTTCGCAGGATTACACATTTTTTTCAGTTTCAGAATTTCGTTATGCAGATATCCCGTTATAACCAGGTTACATTACAGATAAATTCTTTTAAGGTCAGTGCTAAAAGAAAAAGGTGCTCCTTATTCTACATAAGCAATAAAAATGTCAACTGGCCTTTCTTTTCCAACCATTCTGTGATCATCACCAAAAAAAGGAGTCTTAGCAATGGATAGAGGCAGAGACGCATTCGTCGGAAAGATTTCGGGTCCGATTCAGATCCCACAAAGGTAATAAAACATGAAAAACACTACTTAACCGCGACAAAGACATCGCCATTTGTAGGCAGCGGGAGCTTTTAAGCGGCTTTTAGGCAGTGCTTTTCATGTTTTATTACTTTCGTAATATGTAGTGCGATCCCGAAATCAGTCCGACAAAATCCATCTCCACCTCTTTCCATTGTTGAGACTCCGCTTTCTTTTGTCGACCGCAGAACAGTTGGAAAAGAAAGGTCAGTTGACATTTATATGGCTTTCGTATGAGGTTTTAGAAAAAAAGCAAATAAACACTGCTTATAGAGAGATCCGTTTTAACAGGTTTAGTTGTATTTAGATTGCGTAAGACATATGGATTGTTAAAAGATGTTAGCCCAGCCCCACAAAAATTTTTCAGAGCCCCCCCTGGCATTACTAGCTGGTTACGGCCCTGTCCTGCTGTTTTAACAATGTTATTATATCCTCAAATTAAAACAACCATGCTAATAAGAAAATCAAGTGGTTTTTTTTTGTTATTTTTAATGTATAGTTTATGTTTTAACAACTTATAAATCAATAGATATAGCTATTTATGTAAGTGTGGTGCACAGGACATTTTGTCAGTTTTTTCGGTGAAACGTGCAGATTACTTAGGTAGAGGATTTAAAATGTGAAGATTTTTATTATCTGTTATTTTTATTATTTATTTATTATTAAAAACGGGCAGCTTACTGTGGTTAAGGGTTTAAAATGAGGAGATTTTTAAACCTATTAACGGGCCATTACATATTACAGATGTGTGAAAATTATTAGAATAATTGTGATTTTTTTCAGTTTTTCTTGATTAATATTGTATATACTTGCAATGTTTCATGAAAGCTAATTTGTTTTGTTGATCCAGTCAATTTTTCACCCCTTTAGAATAGTGTTGTGGATATAATTTTGTTAAATGTTGCCATTTTTTACAAAGAAAAAAAAAATTGATTCAAAGTAATCGAATTGTTTGCATTGCATAAAGAATATGTTTGATTAAAAAACAAATTTTAAATAAAATTTTAAAATCGTCTGCTTGCTGTGCTAGTATTTTCTTTCTTTTCTTGAGTTGGCATAAGTATTATGTTATTCTTAAAACAAATCGTTTCGCTGTTTTGATAAGTTTATACTAATTGGTAGCTTTTTTTTTGTTTCTTAAAGGATTATTGCGGGATTATGGGTAAAGCAAGTGATATTTCTTTGAGAAAACTAGCTGTAGTAAAATGACTCATCCAAGAAAATCACTGTACACAGCATGAAATCGCTAAAAAAGCAAAAGTTTCGCAAGCATCTGTGTGTAGAATAAAAAGATCTTTGGTCTCCAAATGTGAATATGAAAATTTTAGAGTAGGGAAATGCGGAAGGAAAGGTAAATTTACTGCAAGAACAGAAAGGAAATTAATTCAGATTATTAAAGCTAACAGAAGAGCAATTGGTCATGAACTAAAAATTTGTTTACAAGCATATGGAGTAAATGTATGTGATTCTTCTGTCCATAGAAAGCTCATCTCAGCTGAACTCAGTGATCGCCATCCTCGAAAAAAGGCTAAAATCACATCTGCTATAGCAAAGAAGAGACTTGCTTGGGCAAAAGTTCTGCAAGAACAATTTGGAAATGACTAGAGCAAGGTGAAAAATATTAATTTTACTTTAATTAATCAGTTGAATTCAAATTGTTCATTTCTTTTCCTGAAATTATGTTTTTTGCATACTGACTGAAGATGCAGAACTGTTTATAAATTTGATTAAAAATTTCTTTATAAGAATATTTCTCTGCAAATTGCATACCTTAAAGTATTTTTTATCTTTTAGGTATGTTTTTCTGATGAATCAATATTTGTGATATCAGAAGAAAGCAGTCAATATATCAGGAGAAGTACCAATGAAGCATTTTCCCCTAATTGTATAGCACAAATGGTTAAACATCTTACTAAAGTAATGGTTTGGAGCATGATGGGTACTGGACATTTATACATTGTAGAAGGTTTTATAGACTAGTATCAGTATAAAAAAGTGCTTGACAAAGACTAATTTCACAATTAAAAGACTGCTTCATATTCATGCATGATGGACCTCCGTGCCATAAAGCTTCAACTGTGACCACATATTTGGATGGAAAAAAATATAAAAACACTTCCATGGCCTGGAAACAAGATATGAACCCCATAGAGAATATTTGGGCCATTGTAAATAATAATAATAATAATAATAATAACAAAAAAAATAATAAATCAAAGAAAAATTTAATATAATTCGTAAAGCTAATATTAGTTTTTCTTGCATTAAAATATCTCAATTTGTTGATTTTCTATAAGCAAGTAAACCCTATTGGTTTACAATGGAAGTCTATGGGAATTTGGCGAAACATTAGAGATATCGCCAAGATGGCTTCACTTTTGGCGACTAATTTGGTCGCTAAATTTGGTGATACACTTTGCAGTATTTGGAGACAGAACAGGGCCCCCTCTATGGTAACCCCCCTTATAGGTATGAAGATGCATTAAATGTTGTTCAATAACCAATGGCCGCCATTTTTTCTCCTATATAAAACTAAAATTAATTAATTAAAATTTAATTAATGAATTACTATTTGAAAAAAAACTATATTAACATCAAGTGTCATCCACTTCAAGTTCAAAAAAATGTAACTTGAGTGGATGAATAAGTATTTTATTTACAATTGAAAATTTGAACAAGATATATATATAGGGAGAGTGTGAACTAATAGTAGGAATTGAAAAATCATACAAAGTATGCCAAGACATATCGAATCTTTAATAAAAAGCAAGAGGATGCACGCTAAACATTAAATGTATCGATATTTTTAAAATAATATATTATTTCTTTAATATAACAAGATTTTATTGTAAATTTCATAATTATTCTAATACAGTCGAGTCTCTACATAACGAAATCCATTGTTCCAGTAAAAAAATCGTTATATAGAGAAATTAGTTATATGGAGAATGAGTAAAAATTCCTATTTATTGTGTAAATTTTGAACAAAAATTACTTTTCTTACTTACTTTAAAAAATTTTAAAAGTGTTTAATTAAGAATTTGAAATGTTTAACTATAAATATGAACCTAATATTGTATTTCTTAATTATTTAAACAGTTTCAAAAAAGAGAACAGACATTTATTTGAAAGCATAATAAAAATCACATAAGGAAAACTTGCATTAATTTTAGACTAAGAAATCAGTAATTTTTGCACTCTTTTGATTTCAAAATTGTTACACTCTCGAAAAAATGTACACACTTAAGCAGGGAATGAAAAAATTGTATCGGGAACATTTTCCTCCATTTGAATTCTCATTCACCTTAAACTTCAATCACCTCTCTGATCCCGCTCTTATATGTGTAACAATCCAATTGACACTGTTTTAAGAAGCATGTTGGAAGTTGTGTGGGAGGGGAGGCGGGGGGGGGGGGGGGGGGTTGATGAATTCATTGAGCATAAAAAACAAGGAGATTAAATTTAGAAAAGTAAGTTAAAAAACTCAGCAATGAATGATAAATCACTAATTAGTGATGGAAAATTGATTCCATGTGATTTGGAAGCTTTTTTAAAACTATAAATAAAGAACATTTTATGAAAAAATTCGTTATATGGAAATAGGTATTACGCTATATATGGAGACTGTTTTTAATGAGATCATGGGAAAAAGGGACTCCTTTCCTACTAAAAATTCGTTATATAGAGAAATTTGATTTATGGAGTTTCGTTATAGAGAGACTCGACTATAATTTTCACACGGCTGTATGTGTGGAACAGCTTTTCTACATATTACTGCTGTTTAACAATGCTATTGTATCCTCAAATTAAAATAACTATGCTAATATGAAAATATAGGATTTTTTGTTAATTTTAATGCATAGTTTATATTTTAACAACTTATAAGTTAATAAATATAAGTATTTATGTAAGCATCACATGTGGGACGTTTTGTCCGTTTCTTATGGAATGGCCCTTATACTGAATTCAAATTTACTGCGCATAAATGTAAACAAAAATGAAAAACATATTTAAAACTGTTTAAAGGCTTTAAATATGTTTTTACAAATATTTTAAGAGCAGAATCGGATGTCAACCGTATTTTTTTAAATGAATCGCTCAAAGAGTCATTCATTTATTTCTGGATTTGGAATTTGTGTTTCTGAATGGCAACCTGTTGTTGATAGCTGGTTATTTTTAATTTAGAACTTAAAACATTATTGTATAGGTTTTAGAGAAAATGAAGAAGCAATAATGTAATACATATGATACAATGTATATTATTATAAGTAGAACAATGCCTTATTTACAGAATCAGAATGCTTAAATCTAATATGGGCGCAATATGTTTTTCTTACGAAAGATTATCGGGATCTGGATGAGTTCACCCCGGAAATGTTATAGATTTAGCGCTATTATATATTTTTATAACGCCGCTCTCTTATTATAACTAATTAGTCTTAACTAAGGAAGAATGCATAACTATAATATTACTTATAGTTTATTATATACAAGCCGCTAAAATGCAGCTATTCTCCACAAGTCACATTTTACAACTGCGCAGAAATATTCTGGTAACATGCAATACCTTACCAAAAGATTGTGTAGTGCTGCCATCTATTAATACAGATCTCAACTATTATTGAGATATGACACCCCTACCCTCATAGTTGAAACGAACTACAGACAATCTTGTTCTATGACTCCTTCGAACTGGAGCACTTTTATGACAGTCCTCGTCATTGTTTTTAGTCAAACTGTCTTTTACAGTTTTGTTTGTCGTAACAACATTTTTATTACTTACAACTGTACCTGCCACAATATCATGCGAAGGCTGAGATTGACTTGGTTCAATATTATCATCATTATTAAGCTGTTCTTTTATTTTTCCATTAATTCCCGAAAAACGGTTTTGGTTAACCCTTTCATACCTATCATAATTACTGTAATTTTTACCACTATGTCCCATATTTTCAACTTTGTCTGACATCAGTTTATCATTTCGATTTATCTCTACAACTCTCTCTGATATGTCATCACTTATCTCTTTATTTCGTCTCAACTGATCAACGTGACGTTTACACATTACTCCATCACATCTATTTACTAAAACCCATCTACTCCCTAATAATTTCATCATTTTTCCTTTTACCCATTTCTCCCCTTTTCCAAAATTTTTAACAAAAACTAAATCATGAAGCTTATATTTGTGCAGGGGTTGCTGTATTTTAGGTTTTGATGGTAATACCAAGTGAAGGGCTGTTCGAACTGGCCTTCCAAACATTAATTCAGCAGAAGTTTTACCAGTCACCGAATGAGGAGTGGAATGATTTTCTAACAAAAATCGTGAAATTGACCATGTTATGTCACTTTTATCTAGCTTTTTAAGGCAATTTTTCACAGTTTGCACATACCTTTCCGCTTGTCCATTCGAAGATGGATGATAAGGTGGAACAGTCGTATGCTTAATTCCATTATTTTTAAGAAATTCCTCAAATTCATCACTTGTGAACGCGGGACCATTATCACTGACCATTTCAACAGGTAATCCAAATGTGGCAAAAATTCTTCTTAATACCTTAATTGTAGTTTTACTATCAGACCTGGGTACTACTTCTACCTCCAACCATTTAGTATAAGAATCGACTACTATTAAAAACATTTTACCTTCAAAAGGACTGGCATGATCTATATGGATCCTTTCCCAGGGCAGTTCAGATTTCCATTGCAAGAGTTCCATTTTGGGACAATCCCTCGCAAACATCTGACATCTATTACAAGAATTTACCATTTGTTCAATTTCTTTATCCATATTTGGCCACCAAACTACCCCCCTAGCTTTCGCTTTCATGCTCGATATACCCTGATGAACGGAGTGCAGTAATTTTAATATATATTCACGACCTTCCTCTGGTATGATCACTCTATGTCCCCCACAATAGACAATTTTCTAGACAGGAAATTTCCTCTCTTCTACGAAAATATGGTTGATATTCTTCTTGTTTAACCTTTTTAGGCCACCCATGTAACACCCACTCTAAAATTTGTTTAGTTACAGGGTTTTCAGTTGTCCACTTTGCATAGTTTTAGAAGTAACAGGCCAATTATCATTATTTGAAACAAACATTATTTCTGCAGGGTTACTCACTATATTTACAGTTTCTGGGACAGGTAATCTACTTAATGCGTCAGCATTTTTATTATTTTTACCCTCGCGATACTCAATAGTATAATCATAACCAGCTAACATTAATGACCATCTCAGCATTCTAGGTGATAATGTATCAGGTACCTTTTTAACAGGATCAAATAATCTAATTGAAGGTTTATGATCTGTTATAATTTAAAAAAATTTTCCAGCTAAATATTGGTGAAATTTAGTGACACCAAACATTATAGATAAAGCTTCTTTATCAATCATTGCATAATTCCTTTCAGTTTTATTTAAAGTTCTCGAAGCATAAGCAATAGGTTTCTCTTTACCCTCAACAATGTGGCTTAAAACTGACCCTATGCCATATTCAGAAGCATCACAGTTTAAAACTATATCTTTGTTTACATCATATAATTCTAAAACAGGAGATGTACATAATAATTGTTTCACTTTTTGAAATGCTTTTTCATGCTTTTCTGACCATGTCCAGTTTATATTATCATCTAATAATCTATGTAAAGGTTCTAAAACATCTGAAATATTAGGTAGGAAGTTTCTATAATAAGAAATTAAGCCTAAAAATGAACGCAATTGTGATACATTATTTGGAATAGGAGCATTCAAAATAGCATTAACTTTTCTGGAATATGTCTAATTCCTTCCTGAGATATTTTATGACCTAAATAAGAAACTTCCGAAACCATAAATTTTAGTTTTTCCTTATTTAATCTTATACCATGCTCAGAAAAACATTTCAGAACACTTTCAACTCTTTCAGAATGTTCTGATTCATTACTAGCACTAATAATAACATCTAAAAATACACCAACATATTCAAATTTTTTTAAAATATGTTCAATTTTTCTTTGGAACATACCAGGAGCACATTTTACCCCACATGCTAATCGTAACACATTAAACAAACCTTTATGAGTATTTATAGTCAAAATTCTACTACTTTCATTATCTACAGGTTGTTGTAAATATGCATCTTTTAAATCAAAAACAGTAAAAAATTTACCACCTGATAATTTAGAAAATAATTCTTCCATTCTAGGAAGAGGATAATTGTCATTTTCAGTATTAGAATTAACTGTTGCTCTATAATCATTACATAGTCTAACAGAACTGTTAGGCTTAGGAACAATTACTATAGGACTAGCCCATTCTGAATGATCAACAGGTTTTAAAATACCCTCATTAGTTAATCGTTCCAATTCAACATCAGTAGCTTTTCTTAAAGCAAAAGGAACAGGTCGAGACTTAAGAAAAACTGGTTTTGCATCTTTTTTCAATTTTATTGACGCGGGAGGACCTTTGATTGTTCCGATCCCGTCAGCAAAAACATTAGGAAAATTTCTAATTAAATCATCTTTCGAAATGCTTTTAATCATATTTACATTAGGCCAAAATAATTTTGATGCTTTTAACCAAGTTTTTCCGATTAGACTCGGACCCTCCTCTTTAATTACCAATATTCTTAAATCAGGTATAGAATATTCATCAACAACAGCATTTACTTTTAATTCCCCCAAAACAGTTAAAGAATCTTTAGTATAAGTTTGTAGCTTAATATTAGATTTAATTAAGGGCAGCTTACCTGAGAACAATTTATGAGCAACACTTTTACTTACGATCGTATGAGCCACACCGCTATCAATTTCAAATTGTATATTTACACCATTTATTTTAACAGATTGTACCCACGACAGATTATTATAGTTATCGTTCATAAAATTTAAACAATATTTTTCCTGAACAGTTTTAATTTTTCTGTTCTTAAAAGGTTTCTCACTTTTCATTCCAAATTTTCGATTTCTGCAACAAATTTTTAAATGCCCCAATTGATGGCAGAAATGGCATTCTGCAGATTTAAAAGGACATAACTTGGGGTTATGATTTTTAGAACATCTATAACATGGTTTCTCAGGCGCGTATTTATCTTCTTTAGGCTTAGGTGCATGAGTATACTTCTCTACTTTCGATTTCTCTCCTTTCGGAACACGCACTTGATTGACAATCGTATTATCTCCAATGTGTAGGGATTTTACTCCAGCCTCAGCACTCTCGAAAGACTCAGCTATTTCTATCGCTGTTTGGAACGTTAAGTCTCTAGAATCCAGTAATTTTTGCTGTATTTTCTCATCCTGGATCCCAAATACCAACTGATCACGGAGGCGGTCATTAAGCGTATTTCCGAAATTACAATGTTCGGATAAACGACGTAAATCTCGTACGAACTCGGCTATATTTTCTCCTTGCTTCCTTAGTCGTTTCTGGAACTTAAATCGTTCCACAATTTCACTCGTGCGTGGTGAAAAATGATCTTTAGCTTTCTTTAAAAGATCTTCGTAACCGATTTCTTTCAGCGTATTCGGAACAATTATATCACGTAAAATAGCAAATGTTGTTGTTCCCACAGAACTTAATAATATGTTCTTTTTCATTTCATCATTTTTGATGCTATTTGCTGAGAAATAAAAATCAATTTTCTCGACATAAATAGTCCAAGGAACATTTGCATTATACTCTTCCAAGCGTCCCAGAGAAATTATTTCTTTCTCGGCCATTTTCCGTGCCACTTTTTCTTTTTCTCTTTCAAAAAAAAAATTTTTTTTTCACAACATTTCACTTTGGGTTAAATTCCTATTTTCGTCACCACTTTTATAACGCCGCTCTCTTATTATAACTAATTACTCTTAACTAAGGAAGAATGCATAACTATAATATTACTTATAGTTTATTATATACATTATATACAAGCCGCTAAAATGCAGCTATTCTCCACAAGTCACATTTTACAACTGCACAGAAATATTCTGGTAACATGCAATACCTTACCAACAGATTGTGTAGTGCTGCCATCTATTAATACAGATCTCAACTATTATTGAGATATGACATATATGTAATACTTTCTAACAACGGTACTTATAATTATAGTATTTTCAATCTTATTTAACTGCTTTGGACATCATTTCTTTTATTTTGTAGTTTGATTGATTTAAACTTGCAGGATATTTAATCTATAATAATAAGGAAAGAAGTTTGTGTGTGAGTGAGAGTGTCAACGGTGTTCTGAAGAGACCACTGCACGTAGAGCTACAAAATTTGGAGAAAAGGTACGTCTATATATGAAGTTTTGCACCTCGAAGCCCGATTTTCGATTTTTTTATTAGATTTTTTTTTAATTTAATTTTTTATGCGATTATTAGCACTTTTTTAAGTTTCGAGACGATTTTTCTATATAAGTGAGAAGAATATGGTTTCTTTCTTTTAACCCAATATAGTAAACTTTGTTCTCTTTTCAAGTCTTTTAAAGTTTATTCGGAATTCGTGCTGCGATTTTTGAATTTTTAGCGAATTTTTTATGCAATAATTGAACAGCATTTAATGCATTTCCATAGCTATAAGGAGGTTACCGTAGAGGGACACAGTTCTGTTGCCAAATGCTGCCAAGTTTGTCACCAACTTGGCAGTATATCACCAAATTTGGCGATCAAAATGAGTCACGAAAAGTGACGCCAACTTGGCAATATCTCTAATATTTCGCCAAATTCTCATAGACTTCCACTGTAAAACAATAGGGTTTACTTGCTTACAGAAAATCAACAAATTCAGATATTTTAATGCAACAAAAACTAATATTAACTTAAGGGATTATATTAATTTGATTTTTCCACATTAGGGAAAAGAATACGGTTTCTTTCTTTTATCCCAATATAGTAAATTTTGTCCTCTTTTCAAAAAAGTTTATCCGGAATTCGTACAGCGATTTTTGAATTTTTAGCGAATTTTTTATACGATTATTGAAAAGCATGTAATGCATCTCCATACCTATAAGGGGTGGGGGGTGGGGGGGTGGTACCGTAGGGGAAATCCAGTTTTATCACCAAATAGCACCAAGTTTATTGCCAACTTGGCAATATCTCTAATATTTCGCCAAATTCCCATAGACTTCCACTGTAAAACAATAGGGCTTACTTGCTTACAGAAAATCAACAAATTGAGATATTTTAATGCAACAAAAACTAATATTAACTTAAGGGTGACTGTTAGTTACATTTTGCTCTATGCTGCCCATGTTACATTTTTCAAATCACACCTACGCATTTGCTATTGAACCAATTTCTTTAAATTTTTTGGGGGGGATTGATATAACTCACTGTTTAACGTAGTTTAATTTTATAAATTAAATATATAGCCTATTTTTTTTTAAAATCTAGTTTTTAAATTTTTTCTTTGGTTCCAGTAGACATTACCAGATGGCATTAGATGTCCTGTACTACGAAGGAATCGACTACGAAGCAATATATTTTATCATTTTTGTATATTTTCTTGTAAATTATTATCATTATTTTTCTTGTAAATTTAATAAGTGATATATTTTAGACAATATTATATAAAATATCCTTCAAGAACACTTTTAGTTTTTCCGTAATGCTATTTTATTCTTGGAATAACATGCCATAATGAGAAAATTTCCCCAAAATACAGCAAACCTAGACACTTCCGTTTAGACCAGCTAGGAGAAACGTTTTTTTCGACTAGAAAGACGACGGAGGGAGTTTTTGTAGAAGAGCTGTACTGTATTGACCTGTTGACCTTCCTTTGAAAGGGATAGGAAGGAAGGGGACAGGACATTTGTGGACATCTCTTCCTTCTATGAAATGAAATTTGTCCCTCCTTGAAAAGCGATCATTTTACTGGAGATTCAGATATTACGCAACTTTCACTGGTAAACCTCGTTTTGACAAGTTAAAATAACATTTACTCTGCTCTGATTTGTCTAAAAAATAAGTCCAGTATCTGTTCTTATAAAACACTAAATATTTCATTCAATATCATAGATAGTAAAATAACTATACTATTGTTTTACTGTGTAATTGTTTTACTAGCTCTATGTTCAATGAATCACGGAAAAAAGCGCACCGGAAAAAAGCACACGGAAAAAAGCGCACCCGGAAAAAGCACCCCGGAAAAAAGCGCACCCGGAAAAAAGCACCCCGGAAAAAAGCGCACCTTTTTACAAATCACATATTGAATAAGTCTGGTAATAATACACAGGGTTAACCTCAGAATATAAACACCAGATTGAGATGATTTTTTGAAATCTGGCGTCTTGCTCCCTCGGTACGGAGAGGCTGGGTGGGGTGGGGTGGGGGGGGTGTGTCCTTAAAAGGTATCTCAAAACCTGCATTGCCTCGATGATGATAAAATTTTGTAAGGTATGCAGAATCAGAATATAAACATCAGGTACTTATATATACAGTGAAACCTAACTGTGTGACCACCTCCATTAAGCGACCAACTCCCTGAACGGCCATTTTTTCATGGAACGAAATTTATTCCCATAGGCTCAATACTAATTTTACCTCCATTCAGAGACCATCCCAGTTGAACTCCCTCCTTGAGCGACCAATTTTTTTTTAAAAAATGAAAGAAATTCCGTTTTTTCCAGGTCGCTTGAAGAAGGTTTTATTAAGAAAATAATTCCGGAGAGCGCATTATTACAACCGAGCTGTTTAGCTGTAAGAAACCCAGTATAAGCCAAAAAATCTAATAAATTATTGAATTAAATAAAATTAAACTGAATAAAAAGTCTTACATCTATTTTATAGTATCAGATTTTTCGTAGTTTATTTACCTTGAAATTTACGATTTGCGAAAAATCTTGACATAATGGTTAAAAGTGAAGATACTTTTTTGATTCAGCGTTAAAAAATCCATAAAATAGCAGCATTAAATTGAAATATCATATTTAAAGCGAATGCATTTTATGCCCGATAAGAATTTGCTTTTTACAAACTGGTTGTACTTATTTTTTAACAAACATAATCTTTTAAGCTTATGTAAATACGTATTTAAAGCATTTTTCGTTTATTATTAGACAAAATACCCATAGAAACTTTACAAATTATTTTCATCTTAGATTTCAATGCTTTTTTACACTGTTTTAAAAATTTAGAATTAATTTAAGAAATTTAGCATTTAGATCAATCAATTACCTATTGAGTTATAAGGGATTTCGATCACGTGACAAACCCGTTTTTCGCCCGCTCTTGAGACTGTTCCTTCCTCGGAAATTCGGTTCCAAACGCCCACTTTGACATTATTTTCTGAAAGATCTATTGCATTTGCAAAAATATGGAAAAAACAGCTCCATTACATAGTTTCTGAACAACAACACTAGCCAGTTTCATGCATTTTCGAACAAAAATAAATTAAAATTTATGTCAGAAAGTTGCCCCTTTGGATTTGAGAACACCCTTAAAAGAACAAACCGTTGTGACAATTTGATCACTGGGGGTCTTATATTAAGTTTTTTATCAAATTTAGTGTGTGTGTGTGTGTGTGGAGGGGGGCGGGGCAGAAGTTATATAAAATGTTAATGGACTCTTGTAAAGTTTTATGACGAAGGTAATCGTAGATTTTTGTAATCCCCCTCCCTCCCGCCAAGTAGAAGGGAAAGGGCCAAATTAAAGGAAACTCATCCAATTAGATGTTTATATACTTAGAAAACATCCTGATTTTATCCTGATCCAAAATTTTATCGTCTAAAACCGTAATAGATTCGGATTTTGTAGATCCCCCCCCCCCCCTACACACCCACAGCCGTACTCCAGAAGGATAAGGGAGACTAAATATATATATATATATATATGTATACAGTAAAACCTCTCAAAAAGCGACCACGTTCCGTTCCAATAAAAATGGGTCGCTCCGAGAGTTGGCCTCTTAATGGAGGTCCTGTTTAAATCTAGATTTTAATTATTGGAAAAAGGTAACAATTAACGTTACTAAAATTTAATTTTCACATTAGGAAAAAATATAAAACTTTAAGTATCAAAATAAAAGTTAATTACATAAGTTAATTACTGTAGAGTTTAAAAAATGAATACATTGACCTTTGCTTTGATTTTACGGTTTTATATTTTATAACTTTTATTTCTTTTCGAAGTTCAGTAAATAAATGCAATGTTTTTGGACGGAAACAAATAATGACTATATCATTAATTTATCTATTTCTTTGAGAGTTTCCTGACAGAATAGGGCAAGGGAGTTTATCGACTGTCATTCCTAATTTGTCATCAGAGTTAAATTCATTGCCTAAAAAGGCACAAAGGGGTTTAAACATTTAAAGGTTACCGGAATTAAAAATAATCTAAACTTAGTTTAGAAGTTTGATGAATAATGCGCTCTCCGGAATTATTTTCTTAATAAAACCTTCTTCAAGCGACCTGGAAAAAACGGAATTTGTTTCATTTGCTTTTTAAAAAAATTAATCGCTCATGGAGGGAGTTCAACTGGGATGGTCTCTAAATGGAGGTATTGAGCCTATGGGAATCAATTCCGTTCCATGAAAAACTGGTCGTTCAGGGAGGTGGTCGCTTAATGGTGATAGAGATACCAAACACTGGTTTTCTCATCGCCTCCTATTTCCTATTTATCATAATTTCATACCACAATCATCTTTTTTATTTACAAATTCATATTTTATTTTTTATTTATTACTTCATTATAATAGCTCATAATATCAGTAATAAATGTTTCTAAAACTTAACTGACCTTTTTACTTCATTTCCGGACTGTATCTATCAGTTTTACATAATATATTAGTCCTGTAACGTCAATAGCTATCTCTATCTTTTTCCGTTCACGGACTCCATTTTCTTTGCAACCTGCATCGGCAAAACCACGTTTCAAAGTGATTACGTATTTCCGTAACGATATTTTTCCCGCCAGATGGCGACTGACAATATCGTATCTATTATCGAATCTATCATCGAATCTAGCTTTTGCATCGATTCGATGCCGTTCTGTGATTGGTCCGTTTCGTGGTCTCTGCTCCGAAACGTCGATTTCAATCCTAGCCATTTCATATAAATAACTGATCCGGACATCGTTAGTTTGTATTTTTATCTTCCTTTAAATGGAAGTAACTTTTCTCGACACTGAATGTTGGCTGGTCCAACATTCTGGAAGTATTGATTAACATACTTATTGTTTTATTTTAACTATGAGTTTATTTTTAAATAGTTGTAAATCTTAAAGTAATGTCTGAAAAATATGTCTTCAAGCCTTCTGCAAACCGCCATTGTTATGGTGTGTCGTTATGTGTACAAGAACCATTGCTGTGTCAATCTTCATATTGTTTGCTGTATCTTCATCTAGTGTCATCGAAGTGAAATAAACATTTTTCGTTAACTTTACTATTATGCATTTTGTTTTATTATCCTAGTTAAGAGATCGTTTTTCATATATGCTCATTTAAATATTTTCACTTCCAATACGTCCTATTTACCAGCCTTTACCTCCACTGGGTTTTTCTGCATGTTTAAATAGACTGTTACGTATATAAACCACACAGGTTATATTACGTCCAAGAATATGGGTTATGGGCGGACATAACCTAGGAAGTGTATGAGCTAATCGATCTCATAGGATAAAATGAAATATTATTTGCAATAAACCTGAACTTTTCCTGAGTTATCAAAACAAATTTTTACTTTAAATGCTGGTTATTGAATTTTTTTTTTTCCAACGAACTTATATTAGTTACAGGATTCTTGCATATTTCAATGAACTCTCTTTAGTTATAGGATTTTTGCATATATTAACGAACTTTATTCCGAATTTGATTTTTCTACAATAGACTGGTTTACTTTACTGATTGATGATGAATTTTTCGTTTTGATAGATTACTTTTCTTCAACTTTAAAATTTTTTTTTAAAAAGTTAAAGGCACTGGTGAAGATAACGGACGAAAAGCTCGGGGGGGGCGGTAGCACTTCTGGTACTTAAAATATTTTTGGCTGCGTTTTAAAATTTTTTTTTTTTCCATGATGGCCACAAATATAATAGATAAACTTAGTTCAAGGAACTATGCTACATGGTGTAGCGATATGAAATATTTGTTGTTAGAAAAAGGCCTGTGGGATATAATAAGTTTAAAACAGACGGTACCTGAAGTTAGTACGAGTGTTACTGCCGATATGGTCAGTCAATTTACCTCCCGTGCAAACAAGGCTCTTTCCTTGATTTTTCTTAATATAGAGCCAGAATTTAAGCGATTAATTGATGATTGTCAAGAACCAGTTGAAGCTTGGGAAAAATTGCACAAAAATTTTCATCCAGATTCACGTACTCATCATATGTCCTTGTTTAATGAGCTTATGGAAGAAAGGATAAGATATGGTGAATCTATAAATCTTTTTGCGACAAGGCTGAAGAAAATTTACCAAGAAATTAAGTCTATAGATAAAAATTTTGCTGAATGTTACTTAAGTTACCAATTCCTACGTTTTCTACCGTCAAATTACGACACTTTAGTACAACAGATATTGGCTAAACCTGCGGCTATATTTAAATTTGATTTGGTGGTCGATGAACTGGTGGCTGAAGAGACCAGACAAAAGTTGCGTGATCGAGATAATGCTAAACAAGTGAACATCTCCAATACAGTAAAAGTGCAGAAATCGTTTAATGGAAAATCTCATTTTCGAAAATATCAAAGAAAAAGATGTTGGAAATGTGGCAAATTGGGTCATTTACAGACCAATTGCTTTTCAAAGTCTCCAAATAACCAGTTTCGTCACAGAGATGTTTCTCCCTCTTCATATTCTCGACGTCGTTACTCCTCAAGCCGATCCAGTTCCCGTAATCGTTTCAAACAGTCTCCCGAGAGGTACCGCAGTGATACTTCATATTCTAGCCCGCCGGATGATGATTCCAACTCCATTTCTAGTTCCTATGACTCATCTCCTAGAGGTCTTAGAGGTTCCAGAGAACGAAGCAAGAATCCCAGGCACAAGCATACTAGACGTTCTTCTCCATATGTTTCTAATGACAGAGGTGGTGGCTCTCGCTCGAAGTTATCAAAAAGTACATGTAAGTCAAATCTTTTTATCTCACATTCTAGTTTGAGTAATGTTGTAAATGATTGTGACTGGATTTTAGATACGGGAGCGAGCCATCATTTCTGTAATAATAAAAATTTGTTTTCTAATTTTCAGGAACTAAATGATGAAATGTCAGTTGCTGTAAAAAATGTACTATTTCCCATAAAGGGTAAAGGGGAAGTTAAACTTCGTTTTGGTCAAAGGGTTTTTACCTTGTGTAACGTAATGTATTCTGATCAGTTACGTAGAAACCTTATTTCTGGTCCTCAGTTAGATTTAAATGGTTTGACCTTTCAGGGTCATAATGGTGAGGTGAAAGTCCGTCGGGGGGCCGAGTACTTGTTTAGCGCATATTTAAAAGATCGAATTTATAAGCTGTATCCAAAAATTCCAATCTCTGTTCATAAATCTGTTAAATTTGAAACTTCTGCCGTTAAACAGGACGAAAAAATGTTACATTGGCACCGCAAATATGGTCACATAAGTCCTTCTTTAATTGCACATACAAGCCGTAAGCAAGGCGTACGTGGCTTACCAGGACTGAAAGAGACCAATTTATTTTGCGAATCATGTAAATTTGGCAAGTTAAAGAATATTTCACATAAATTTAACAAGAATATCCGCTCTAATCATCCACTTGAGCTTCTGTATGCAGATTTGTGGGGTCCATGCCGTATAGAAGGAAGAGGTGGCGAACGTTACTTTTTGTCGATTATTGATGACTTTTCCCGCCGTGTGTCAGTTTACCCGTTAAAATTGAAATCCGATACGTTTGATGTCGTTAGAAAGCATATTATACGGGCAGAAACATACCTGAATAGGAAAGTCAAGAGCTTTCGGACTGATAACGGTGGGGAGTTTGACAACATTTCTTTTACGCGTTTTTTTGATGAAAAGGGTATTCGCCACGAGTTCACGAATTCGTACACACCACAGCAAAATGGCGTTGCGGAACGTTTCATGGCTACGGCAGCAGACGGGATTAGAACATTACTAATTGATAGTAATTTAGACCCAAAATTCTGGCCAGAGGCTTTAAAATACTTTGTATACAGCTGGAATAGAATCTGTCCAAAACTTCTGGGGAAAACGCCTTTCGAACTTTATGGTAATAGAAAGCCATCTGTCCGGCATTTAAAGCCGTTTGGTACGGAAGCATATGTTAAAATTCCAAAGGAAAGGTCGTGGAAACTGGAAGCACGTGCCAGAAAGGGATTTTTGGTAGGGTACGCATTTCGTACACGTGGTTATAGAATTTGGATACCAGAAACAGATGATATTGTTGAATCTTCAAATGTGTGTTTTAATGAATGTACAACTGGGGTAAGACGCAGTGTAGCTGTACTGGGCACCGATGATTATGCCCTCTTCCCTCCCAAAGCTGAGGTTAATCGAGATGTTGCCGTTGAAGATGAACCTGAGGCTATCCCAGGTCCTTCCGGCAGTTCTCAAGATTACCCGCTTGGGAGGGGGGAGGACAAGGATTCGGGGTCCAGTGACACTATTCAGCCAACTATTCTTAAAGATGTTTGTTGGCTTAGAAAACCTGTCATGCGTAGAAAAAAAGATCGTATAGACATCTATTACTATGAAATGGGTAAAAACGACAGGTTACGTTCTTTAAATGAAGTAAAGAAATACTGTGAAGAAAACAATATTCTATTTAAGCCTGAAATTTTTGATTTTACTCAGGCCAATTCTTATTCTGGTATAGTCCCCATTCCTGAAGAATCCTCTCCTTCTGATAGTGAAGATGACAATTCTAGCGAGTCTAGTTTTTCACATATATCCGCATGACTAGCTAACAATAGTGAAATTCCCAGAACATTTAAGCAGGCATGCAGATCAGAACAGAGCTCGATCTGGTGGGAAGCAATGAAGCTCGAAATGAAGGTTATGAGAGACCGTGGAGTTTGGCATTTGGAAGAATTACCGGTACATGTCACTCCAGTAGGTTGCCGGTGGGTTTACACGACGAAACGGGATGAATTTGGACGGATCGCCAGGCACAAGGCTAGACTTGTTGCCCAAGGGTTCAAACAAATAAAGGGAGAGTCCTACGAAGAGACTTTTAGCCCTGTTGTGAACTTTGGCGTTATCCGATTCTTTTTCTCCCTTCTTGTTTCGTGTAGCGGGTGGTCACACACTCAGTGTGACGTGACCTGCGCCTACCTGTATGCACCACTGAGTGAGGATGTGTATATGAACCAACCTCCCGGATTCTCAGAGCCTGGAAAAGAGCATTTATATTGCAAACTAGATCGCGCTTTGTATGGTTTGCATCAAAGTGGGAGAGAGTGGTTCATGGAAATTCATAAAGCTCTACTACAGATTGGTTTTAAGAAATTCTCAACATGTAATTGTGTTTATATTTTTAATTCTAATATTTTATTACTATTGTATGTGGACGACATAGTGATCTTTGGAAAAACTCAAAAGCTTATAGATAACATCTTAAAGAAATTAAAAGAAAGATTTGATATAAAGGAACTGGGTAGAACTAGAAAGCTATTAGGTGTTGAATTTGAAGATACTCAATCAGGAGTTATCATACACCAGCAAAACTACATTCAAGATGTATGTAATAGATTTAGTTCTTTTAAAATTCCAGTCTCATCATTACCTATAAGTAAAGGTATTATTTTTTCAAGATCCAGTTGTCCAGTATCCGATCATGACATTCAGGAAATGTCCCGTTTTCCTTACCGTAATTTATTGGGTTGTCTTTCTTTTGTTGCGAACCGTACTCGACCCGACATTTGCTATGCCGTGAATTTACTGAGCCAGTTTCAGGCAAACCCAGGTATAGTCCATTGGGATGGGTTGCTACGATTGCTAGGATATTTAAAATCTACTATGCATTTTAAGCTGAAACTCTCGTGCAGGTCTAACGATCTCACGATCTTTACTGATGCCGACTTTGCGGCTAACCGCGACGATCGGACCTCGGTTGGCGGTCAAATAGTCATGCTTGACGAGGCTCCCGTCGATTGGCGCACTTTTAAAGAAAAGTGCGTCTCGTTATCGACCATGGAGTCTGAATTCGTCGCAATGACTGAGGCCGTCAAGAACCTGGTCTGGTTTGAGCGGATACGTCGCGAGTGTGCACAGGAGGGGATCGTACCTGTACTGGGGAGGACAGCTGAGATGAAAGCAGATAATCAAGCAGCAATAGATTTTGTTAAATCTCCTGTGGAAAATTACAAATCCAAGCATATTGACGTTAAGCTGTTTTTTATTCGGGATTTGTTTAATAGGGGGGAATTTTTGCTCAGTCACGTGCGTAGCAGATCAAACCTGGCGGACATTTTTACCAAGCCATTATCCAAAAATGAGATTTTGAGTTTTATAAAGCTTCTGTTCATGATGGAAAGTACTTATTAGATTTTCATATAGTTCATCTCATTTCCATATATAAATTTTTCATATCATATATAAATTTTTCATACATCGTACCCATGTTTATGCTGGTGAATTTTGTTGAATCCTTTTAAGCTTTTTGTTGTTACACTGTACCGAAATGTTGTTAAATTCAGTTTAAAGGATAAGTGTAAACGATTGCTATTTTGATTCCTGTTCATTTGCCAGTATATATTCTTTTTCATGCGTTACCAGCTATCTTGATCATTGTCTAAGTTTAATCGGTTCGAGTTTTTTCTAAAACTTAAAATCAACTATAGATATATCTTAGTAAAAGGGTTTCTTTCTTATAAAACAGCTTTTAAATATTTAAAGAAATCTTATTTTAAACTGTTTGTATCTGTGCTTATACAATGAATTTTTTTATGCATATCATTAATTTGTGTTTATCTATTCTAGGCATCTAGAGCGACACCCAATCTATGTGTATGTATGATCCCTGCTAGCGGGAGACTAAAAGTGGTATAAATGTGCCCTTAATTCATTCTCAATGGATTTGTACGTTAGTTTGTTGAAAGAGCCGTCGTTTTTGTTGCTTGAGCCTAGATGCCTGGATCTCAACTTCTCATAATTGCTTAAAATTTTATCTATATGAATTGTTTAAAATTGTAATAAAAATATTTTTCAATTGTAACTATTGTGATCAAGACATCTTGGAGAGCTGGTGATAACGTTTCCAAATTGGGAACTGTTATATTTTTGAAATGGTACGTCATCATTTTCTTTTTTGTAATTTAAATTGTATGAGAATTTTGCACTTTTTTAAAGTTAACTTCTTTGTTAGGCTTCTGTTAATCTTCAGTCTGAGATACGTATACCTCTGTCTTTAGGCAAAGAAGATCTGTTATTAGCCAACAAATTGTTTTGAAGAGTTAATTGATTTTTCTCGTTTAGCAAATTCTCTATACATTTTCACTTAAACTTTAAAATTTAAATTAACTTGTTCTTTTATGAACTTTCATCATTTAAATTTTTTTTCTAGTCATTTGTTAAAATTGTTAAATTGTTAGTTCATGTTCGAAGTATATTTAAAAACTTCGTTTAAAGTTTTTTTGACTTCTACTTTTTTGAAGTTCAAGTTTTTCAACTTTTCAATTATTGGAGTTGTTTCACGTTTGGGGTTCAGAAATGAACTAGATGTATTTCTTCAAGTTTTTATTTTGAAGCAATCGTAACTTTTCAAATTTAAAATGTTTCACCTTTCAAATTTTCACCTTTTTTTTAAAAAAAAAAGTTAAAATTTTGTTTGTTCGTTAAATAGTTTTGGTGAGTTGGGTTGAATGGTGATATCTATGGATTTTTCAATCCTTTGCTCTCTGAGTTAACTTTTTTTATAGTTATCTCTTTATTTAAAGAGGCAATGAGAGGGGGGGCATTTGATAGAGATACCAAACACTGGTTTTCTCATCGCCTCCTATTTCCTATTTATCATAATTTCATACCACAATCATCTTTTTTATTTACAAATTCATATTTTATTTTTTATTTATTACTTCATTATAATAGCTCATAATATCAGTAATAAATGTTTCTAAAACTTAACTGACCTTTTTACTTCATTTCCGGACTGTATCTATCAGTTTTACATAATATATTAGTCCTGTAACGTCAATAGCTATCTCTATCTTTTTCCGTTCACGGACTCCATTTTCTTTGCAACCTGCATCGGCAAAACCACGTTTCAAAGTGATTACGTATTTCCGTAACGATATTTTTCCCGCCAGATGGCGACTGACAATATCGTATCTATTATCGAATCTATCATCGAATCTAGCTTTTGCATCGATTCGATGCCGTTCTGTGATTGGTCCGTTTCGTGGTCTCTGCTCCGAAACGTCGATTTCAATCCTAGCCATTTCATATAAATAACTGATCCGGACATCGTTAGTTTGCATTTTTATCTTCCTTTAAATGGAAGTAACTTTTCTCGACACTGAATGTTGGCTGGTCCAACATTCTGGAAGTATTGATTAACATACTTATTGTTTTATTTTAACTATGAGTTTATTTTTAAATAGTTGTAAATCTTAAAGTAATGTCTGAAAAATATGTCTTCAAGCCTTCTGCAAACCGCCATTGTTATGGTGTGTCGTTATGTGTACAAGAACCATTGCTGTGTCAATCTTCATATTGTTTGCTGTATCTTCATCTAGTGTCATCGAAGTGAAATAAACATTTTTCGTTAACTTTACTATTATGCATTTTGTTTTATTATCCTAGTTAAGAGATCGTTTTTCATATATGCTCATTTAAATATTTTCACTTCCAATACGTCCTATTTACCAGCCTTTACCTCCACTGGGTTTTTCTGCATGTTTAAATAGACTGTTACGTATATAAACCACACAGGTTATATTACGTCCAAGAAATGGAAGTGGTCACACAGGGAGGTTTCGCTGTATATGTAACTAACTGATGTTTATATTCTGATTCTGCATACCTTACAAAATCTGTTTCATTTTCTTTAAAAAAAATTGGTCGCTTATGGAGGGAGTTCAACTGGGATGGTCTCTGAATGGAGGTAAAATTAGTATTGAGCCTATGGGAATAAATTTCGTTCCATGAAAAAATGGCCGTTCAGGGAGTTGGTCGCTTAATGGAGGGGGTCACACAGGGAGGTTTCACTGTATATATAAGTACCTGATGTTTATATTCTGATTCTGCATACCTTACAAAATTTTATCATCATCGAGGCAATGCAGGTTTTGAGAAACCTTTTAAAGACACCCCCCCCCCCCCCCCCCACAGCCTCTCCGTACCGAGGGAGCAAGACGCCAGATTTCAAAAAATCATCTCAATCGGGTGTTTATATTCTGAGGTTAACCCTGTGCATTATTATCAGACTTATTTAATATGTGATTTGTAAAAAGGCACGCTTTTTTCCGGGGCGTTTTTTTCCGGATGCGCTTTTTTCCGGATGCGCTTTTTTCCAGTGCGCTTTTTTCCGGTGCGCTTTTTTCCGGTGCGCTTTTTTCCGCCTACCATGTTGAATATATAACAAATATTCTTCATTCATTGTATGCAAATGAACTAATGAACAGGCAACTTCAAAACTGAAAATGTAGTGATTACATGAGAAGTTTGGTAACATAATTGTTAGATACCGTTCCTGTTATATATATATATATATATATATATATATAAAGCAGGAATTCTGCTTTTTCAGAATTTAGTGTCGCCCCCGATGAAAAAAAATAATCTTTCTTATATTTTTTTCAAAATAGCACTTATTTACTTTTTTTTTGAGTTGTTATGAGAAAAGGGCAACAAAAAGATATAGTAATCTACTATTTTCCTTTTATTTTTTACAGAAATGGAGTACTTCAGTTGCCACCATTACAGAAATGGCATTAAAAACTACAAAAATATTAATATCTCAAAAATAAATTGTGATGCAGTTTTCAAATAAATTACAATTAGTACTTTTCTTCCTTATACGAAGTCGTAAAAATTGAAAATGTGCGATGTTTAGAATTAAAAAAAATTGTAGTAGAGACTATCAGTATTGAACCGTACAATGATACATCTGCTTCGTTTTACGGCTGACTTATATGTAACGCATCTTTGTTTTTTAGAGATGACACTTTAATTGTTGCCTGCAAGGAATAGAATATTGGAGGTTTAAAAAAAAAAGTTGACAAGAACATTTCCGATATCCTCGCTTGCACACGGAATTATTATTATTATTTTGAACTAGCTCATTTTCTAACTTATAAAAATACACATAGGAATACGAGATTTTATAAGAAATGTGTCAGCAAAACGTGCGCTCAAGGCATTTTTCGGATATTTTTATTAATTTAAAGTTCTCAAAGAAGAAAAAAAAAAAAGATTTTTCTTTGCTGAACAACGCGAAAATTTTTGCTACATTTTCTGACTCATTTTTAAACATTAAAGCTCAATACTTGCAGGGATGATTATTGAAATGATTTGTAACCGGGCAGTTTTTTCATTTTCTGATGAATGAATAACTGCATCTTTAGGTATAAGTGATTGTTGTCTCAGAGTGATAGTTTTTTTCTTTTCTTGCACTGCTCTGTCAAGACAGGAAATTTGGTTGACAGACTTTTCGGATTTTTTTTTTTTTTTTTTTTTTTTTTTTTTTGGTGGGGGGGGGGGTGGGAGGGGGTCGTTCATCTGACGAAACCCTATTCGTCTCACTTCTTTGTCTGTCCAAAGCCGTATGGTCTGTCTGTCCGTCCGTCACAGAGCCCGTTCTCAGAAACTATACATGTTGGAGACTTGAAATTTTGAGTACTTATAGCTGAACACCTCACATGAAACGACAAATCCTAAAATTTTGAAAAAGTCTTAAATTTAACCCTTTGGGCTCCCACATGTGTATTTCAAACAATTCTTTCTAAGTCAGCCCCTAATAAGGTTGAGGTCATGAAATTCCGCATACGTATAGCTGAATACCTGAGACAACAAGACAAATCATAAAATTTTGAAAAAAGTTTATATTTAACCCTTTGGGCTCCAACTTGTGTATTTTAAGCAATTTTTTCTAACAGAGCCCCTAATTAAGTTAGAGATATGGAATTTTGAATTATTATAATTAAACACATGAGCCCACACAACAAATCATAAAACTTTGAAAAAGTGTTATATTTAACCCTTTGGGCTCCAATTTGTGTATTTTCAACAATCCTTTATAACAGAATTCCTAATCAAATTGGAGGCATACAATTTTGTATTCTAATAGCTAAACACCTCAGATCACACGACAAATAATAAATTTCGAAAAAGTTTTATGTTTAACCCTTTGGAGTCCAGCTTGTATATTTTAAGCAATTCATTTTAACAGAGTCCCTAAGTGAATTGGGGACTTGAAAATTTGCATACTTATAGCTGAACGCCTCAGATCACACGCCTAATAATAAATTTCGAAAAAGTTTTATATTTAACCCTTTGGACTCCAGCTTGTGTATTTTAAGCAATTATTTCTAACTGAGCCCATAATTAAATTGGAGATTTAAAATTTTGCATACTTATAGCAGAACACCTGAGACCAGGCGACAGATCATAAAATCTTGAAAAAGTCTTACATTTAACCCTTTGAGCTCCCACATATATATTTTAAGCAATTCTTTCTAAATGAGCACCAAAATTAAGTTGGAGACATGAAATTTTGCATACTTATAGCTGAACACTTCAGATCACACGACAAATAATAAACTACAAAAAAACGTTTTATACTTAACCCTTTGGACTCCAGCTTGTGTATTTTAAGCAATTCTTTCTAACTGAGACCATATTTAAATTGGAGATTTGAAAATTTGGGTACTTATAGCAGAACACCTGAGGCCAGGCGACAAATTATAAAATCTTTAAAAAGTCTTGCATTTAACCCTTTGAGCTCCCACATATATATCTTAAGCAATTCTTTCTAAATGAGACCCATAATTAAGTTGGAGACATGAAATTTTGGATACTTATAGCAGAACACTTGAGACCACACAAATATTTTTTTTTTTCCGAAAAAGTTTTATATTTAACCCTTTGGACTCCAGCTTGTGTTTTTTAATCAATTCTTTCTAACTGAGCACCTAATTAAATTGAAGACATGAAATTTTGCAGACTTATAGCTGAACGCGTCAAATCATAAGACAAAATATGAATTTTTGAAAAAGTCTTGTAATTAACCCTTTAGGCTTCAACTTCTGTGTTATAAGCAATTATTTCTATCTGAGCCCTAATTAAGCTGGGGATATGAAATTTTACATACTTACAGCTGAACACTTGTGATCACACGACAAATGATAAATTTTTCAAAAAGTCTTATATTATTGACTCCTCTGGGCTCTAACTTGTGTTTTTTAAGCATTTTTTCTAACTTAGCCGCCAATTAAGCTACAGTGAGCTAGTTTCACTTGAAGGCTCTGGGAGGAAGGGGGGGGGGGGTCAATTTTTCCCTAAACCCCTCATCTGATATATCATTTGACGACCCTTCGGCCACTCTTTCATTTTATGCACAATAGCCTTTCATATTTTATTTCCACTTGGCCAGGAGGGCTCTTCTATTTTAAGTTTTATGGGTCCAATTTCCTCGAATAATATCAGTGCGAATAGGTTCTAAAACGGAGTTTTATCGGGCAGACGTTTGTTTAGAATAGAGTGCACTCCCTAGTTGCGAATTGTGGAGCTAACAGATTTTGCAAAAGGATAGTATTTAGAAAGAAATATTAAACGAAACCCTCTGTGCTATCTGTGATCACACTAACCCACTTGTTTTTCTTTGCCTTTACCAAAAAAGAAAATAGTACTTCAATTGCGTAGTTTCTTTAAAAGAGCATCACCTGCCAGTTTAATATGTTTGCGAATAAAAATGAATTTATAAATGTGTCAAAACCAATTTGAATTTGAGAAGTCTTAATTTTTTATCCGTTATTTTTTATTTATTTTATTTTTATTATTTATTTATTTTTCCGTGTTTTGCAGCAATTTTTCCATATTACTGAAAATATTCCGATTTCAATCTTTTAGCCCAATATAGTAAATTTTGCCTTCTTTTCCATAAAATTTATTCGGAATTCGTAGAGCCATTTTTTAATTTTTTTATGTATTTCGCCGATTTTTTAACATTCGTAAAGGAAATTGAATTTCAATCTATCATGTTCAATATGGTAAATTTTGCCTTCTGAGATTTTGAAAATTTTCGCGCTTTAAGGCGATATGTTTATATACAGTGTGTGTCAATATTTTAAGCACAATAACAATTTTAAAAAAAATCTCTCCCGGCTCGGCCTACAGACAGGTAGATTTCGAATTTAAGTACTAATTTCAACAACAAAAACTAAATCATGATTAGAGATAAACCCACTTTAACAATTTTATCTGGCCGCTTTTGACAAGTTTTTAATTTCATTTTTATATAAGAGCTGATTTTATCAGAATCATGTTAAGGCGGTATTAAAAAAAATACCTTTCTATGCTGAACAACTCGAAATTTTCTGGCGTGTTTTCCGATTCATTTTTAAAAGAAAAATATGAAACTTGTTGACGGGATTTTTGAAGAGATTTATAAGCGACCTGTGTTTCTATTTTTCGTTCAATTAATTAAAGCTAGATTTATAAACAATTATTTTTTCAGTAGAACCGTATTTTTCGTTTAAAACACAATCGCTTCGGGAAATTCGGTTCGAAATCCCAACTTTGGCATCACTTTTTGAAATATATTCTGCCTCCATCAAAACATCCACCATTACGGTACATTATATAGTTTCTGAATAAGAAAACCTACCAATTGGATGTGTTTGAAAGCAAAAATGAATTTAAAAATGAGTCAGAAAATAAGCAGTTTGGATTTGAATACAACCGTAATACGATGATTTTTTTCTTAAACCGCTATGTATTTTTAATTTGTTTTTGCTGTAAGAATTGGTCCTATCCAAAACTTGTCAATATAAATGTTGTAGATAATATTAAGAAGATATATAATAAATTCATGCAGATTTTATATCTTGTGAATTGACGAAGTTGTGGATTTTTTTCTTCTTCAACCCCCCCTTTTTGTTTTCGTTTTTAATTTTTTTTTTAAGGTACGAATTCGTCCTATCAAAAACTTGTCAATATAAAAGTTGTAGATAATATTAAGAACATTTATAATAAATTTAATTGGATTTGATATCTTGAGAATTGACGAAGTTATGAATTTTTTTCTCCCTAAAACTCCGTTTTTTGCGCCCCTTGAGCCCATTTATAATTTTATCAAAAATCTGTGATACATAAAATTTTGGCCCTAGTTTTAGAAGTAATAAAAACTTTAAACTGATTTGATACGTACCAAAATTAAGATGTTGTGGGGTTTTATTGGTTTTTACAAAACCCCTCCTTATTTCCATCCCCTTCGTCCGATTTTGCCCGTTAACGGATTTGACCGAGATTTTATGCCCTTTGATTTTATGTATCAATTTGGAAGAAATTTGTGCAGAATTGCGGAAGTTATCGTGTCCATAAAAAGTGACATATATAGATAGATAAAGTTTTTTACTGAGGGCGGTTTTGAGTTCTAGGGGTCATGATAGATAATGGTGGAAATCTACAAAATTTTTCCAGAAATTTCAGCATAGGAGCGATCGCAATAGGTAGTATTTCATACGAAATCTACCTAAACTAGTATGTTGAGGCCATCACAAAACTTTCTTCTATATAAATCACGTCATTTAAACCATTTAAATAGTACAAGAAATTATATCAATTTAGCACCAATTCATGTCAAGGTATATCTGAATTTGAAATTTGATAAAAATTCGTGCCTTAGTTCTTGAGATAAAGCTATAGCGGAAATTCTGAAAAATGTAGCATAACAGCGCCACCTGTTGAGTGATTTACACCAATACATAAAAAGGAATAATTAATATCCAGGTATACATGGATCTGAAGTTCGTTGAAAATCCAAGCATTAGTTCTTGAGATAGAGCTATTGCGGAAATCACAAAAAACAGTATAGCAGCGCCACCTATTGAGCGATGTACACCAAACTGTATAAAATGTCAATTCATGTCAAGGACTAACTGATTCTAAAGTTTGATGAAAATTCGTGCATTAGTTCTTGAGATACACGTATAGTGGAAATTCTGAAAAATGCAGCATAGCAACGCCACCTGTTGAGCGATTTACACCAAAATGTACAAAATGTCAATTCATTTCAAGGATTAATTGATTCTGAAGTTTGGTGAAAATTATTGCATTAGATCTTGAGATACAGCTATAATGGAAATTCTGAAAAGTGCAGCATAGCAGCGCCACCTGTTGAGCGATTTGCACCAAAATACAAACAGCACTAATTCATATCAAATTATACTGTAATCTGAAGTCTGATGAAAATCCAAGCATTAGTTGTTGAGATAGTGCTATTGCGGAAATCGTAAAAAATGCAGTATAGCAGTGCCACCTGTTGAGCGATTTACACCAAAATGTCCAAAAATTCAATTCATGTCAAGGACTCACTGAATCTGAAGTTTGATGAAAATCCGTGCTTTAGTTCTGGAGATTGAGCTATAGCGGAATTGGTGAAAAAGGCTGCATAGCAGCGCCACCTGTTGAGCGATTTACACCAAAAACTAATCAGCACCCATTTATATCAGGGACTCACTGAATATAAATTTTTATTAAATTCCGTGCATTAGTTCTTGAGATAGAGCGCCCACAAAATTTGTCACATACAGACAGACAGACTCACAGATGCACAGACATTTTGTGAAAACATGTTTTTCGGAATCTTTGACACCTAAAACGTGTAAATCCGGCGAAAACCGAAAGTCGAAAATTTTCACAAATCCAATACTTTCTTGTAAAGATAGAAGAAAGTAAAAAGCACAATAATTCAAAGTTTGCTTACTCGTAGACCGGAGCGGGCGTAGCTCCTTCACATGTACGCTTCCGAAGGCACTGGAACATGAATGAATACGCCCATTGTTTTTCCCTCCTTTTACCACTAAATATCAATATTGTCGCATGAAAATGGTACACAGGTCTTGGAAACATATTTAAAACTGAAAAAATTAAGAGTTTGGACAATAAAGAATTTTTTTCAAAGTTTGTATATGCATTTGACGGTAGTCGAAGAAGAAAAAAATTAATGACGACTTACTTGTTCATATCCTTCGATCCATTGGGGTGCTAGAGCATATTATCCGGACTTATATGCATAGACTGTATACTTGAAAAAAAAAACGTACCAGAGAATTTTACACATTTGTCTGAATTGATCATTTCGTGGGCGCAATGTCTAGAATTTGCAACTTCTAGAATTTGACTTCGCGATATTTTCCTGTTACTTTTTTCTGTACGAATTTTCACATTGGTCGCGGAAAAAAACGCGAAACTTGTCAACTGATATCGGAGAAAAAAATAGTGAAATTTGTCTATATGTCGCGGGAAAAAATCATAAATTTCAACGATCTTTCGCTATAAAAAACTGGCAAAATGTGTCAATTGGTCACACGAAACTATCACGAAATTTGAAAGGCCTTCGCGGGAGTTGATCGTAGTTTAAAAATGCAAACTTTCCGGAAAAGGGTGAAATTTTTTGGACGGGAGCCTCCCGCCCACGATATTCTTTTGGGTGCGATTTTAAAATTTTGGGCGCAAATCCCGCCCTGAAATTCAAACCCAGTAATATTATCTATTTTTGTAATCATTTCCATAAAACCTTTCATGCTGATATCTATCTTGGTAGGATTTAAAGATTTAAAAAAAAAAGAAAAAGAGAAATCTATCTTCCTTTTGTGAACAATGTCTTTCTTCTGCTAAAATAGCAGAAGTAATAATAAAATATTATTACTTCTGCTTGCCAATTAAAATGGTTCTCAAAAAAAATAATTTTTCTGTTCAACAACGTGAAATACTTCGTGTCACATTTTCTGATAACATAAAAGCATGATACTTGCAAGCATGATTAGAGAAGCGATTTGTAATCAAACAGTTTTTTTTCTTTTGCCAATAAAAGAATTAAGTTATAAGCGTTATTGCCTCAGGTTGGCCAGTTTTTTTTTCTTTCCTGTGCTATCTCGCCCCTAAATTCGGTACAAATTGCCAACTTTGACAGCATTTTCAGAAAAATCTTTTGCCTTTGCCCAGTCCTCGAAATGTACCATAGCAAACCGGAACAATTCGGTTCGTGAAATTATGAGAAATATTGTTCTAGTTCGTAAAATTATGGTGACTATTTCGGTTCGTGCAGTTATTAAAACATATTATTACAGCTTTATATATTACAATTTATTGTGCTATCTGCAACTTTTTTATTTAGAATCTCTAACGCATCTTTTTAAACTGTTTTTATATTATTAGACAAAAATTAGTCTATACTTTGATCCTTTAGCCAACAATAATTTTGAAATAGCGTTCCATTTCATGGATTTTCTCCATTTCAAGCCTTTACCGATAAACAAAAGAGAGAGAGAGAGAGTGAAAATCATTTTATTACATAGTTTCTTAATAAGCGCACTTTTCAATTTTATACGTTTTTGAATAAAAATGAATTCAAAAATGTGTCAGAAATTAACCAGTTTGAATTTGACAAGAGCTTTAAAGTAAACAAAATATACCTACTTAAAATTTAAGTCCATAAATAAAACAAATACACTTTGTAAATAAAATATATAGTATACTGGAAATAACCATATATTTTAAATTCTATTTATGTCCTTTTTAATTAATTAATGTGTATTTCTCAAATTTCCCTTAATACTTTTTTTCTTAAATTTTAGTTTGGATCATCCTAATTCTAATATGTTATAGAAATACTGATATATTGATATAGGTAAGCAAAATGACTGATGAACACTGATACACCTATTATACAAATTTTAGAAAATAAAATAAAACATGCCAATATTGCGGAAATGCATAATTTAGTTGATTTGGGCACAACTCGGACTATTACATTTTCGACTTATTTCATAGGACATACACCTATGAAATAAGCCCTACCGGATTGAGGTTCTACAAAGAATTCTCGATCGATTCTTTAGAATAATATAAACATACATATGTAAAATTTTATAACATATTTAAGACTATATGTCAGCGACATAGTAAAGAAATTAATGTAATTTAGAAAAAAAGTTAAAAAAAAAAATCCTAAAATTGAAGCTTTATGATAATGAAAAATATTCCCACTGAAAAATAATTCTAAAACTATCCCGAATCTACTGAAAAGCAAGATCCCAGCAAGATTATAATCCATTCCTTCTCTTGCTGTTGGTTTTCTTCGAACATTCGATTTCCATGCGTAAATACGGGTTAAGATCCCTTATAGAAAGATCCCCACGGAGGGCACGCCCCCACCCCCCTCAGATCTGTATACCCTTAGCAGATAATCGGCCGTCATAAAACAACACCAACGCCTTCTCTCCCTGTTTAGCCCGGGTTTGGATTTCATTTCAAACAGGAAATGACGTGTTAGACTTCTCAAAGATGGGCTTGCCAGAAAGAATTCGTTATTGCCTTTTCCGAGTGAAATTCAGCGCCATCTATTGGAAAAAGATGATTTGGTGGATAGGTGATAGATCCCTTTAAGGGATTATATGAATTATATTTAAGGGAGTCCAACTAAATTACGAACTAAAGAACAGGAATTCTGCTTTTCAGAATTTAGTGTCGTCCCCGGCATATCCATTACTTCATTTTCTTCTGATGGACTAATGGCTTCTATTATTATGAAACAGCCTTATTATAAATGAAGTGTTAGGTGAAGATGAAAGAGCAGCCGTAAAAAGTTAGAACTCTGATTTTCTGGTCAGACTGGGGGAAAAAAATGCCCATAATTTTTTTTTTACGGCTGCTCTTTCATCTTCACCTAACACTTCATTTATAATGGCTGTTTCATAATAATAGAAGCCACCAATCTATCAGAAGAAAATAACTCAGTTAAGCAGGACTCTACTGCAGTACAAAACATATTTCAATTTTAAGACTTAAAGCACACGTTTTATTTTATGTAAAATGGCGTCATTCGCATCCGCTTAAGAATTCCACATTTACGATCTACTCTTAAACATCTACAGTAAAGCATGCATAACACTTCACTATCGCGAAATAATGCACAAATGCAGCAAAAAGATTCCGTCATTCAAGAAAATCGAAAAAAAAAAAATGGCTATCTAATGATTCATAGATACTTACAATTAAATATAGTATATAATAGCTTCATTGTTTTAATAGAAATCATTCGTTTATATTTTTTTCAAAATAGCACATATTTGAATTACATTTTCTTTCTGTTGTTACGAGAAAATGGCAACAAAAATATATAATTACTATTTTAAAACTATTTTTTCCTTTACTTTCTACAGAAATGAAGTCCTTCCGTTGCCAATATTAAGCAAATGGCTCCAAAAATTACAAAAAAATTAATATTTCAAAAATAAATGGAGATACAGTTTTCAAACAAAATGCATTTAAAAGAACTTTTATTTTTCAGTACGACAGTATAAAAATTAAAAATATGAAATGCTTAAAAGTTTAAAAAATTGCTAAAGAGTATTTAATCGTAATGCTTTGTTTTACGGCTAGCTTCTGTAAGCTAACGTTATTTTTTGGACACAAAATAAGCTGGGAGAAAGAAATAGCATACCGCACCGGAGGCTAATAAAAGTAACATGATCTAATGCTTAGCATGATTTCCAAAACATAAATTTTAAGAGAGCCCACAGGTCAAGGAATTAGATTTGAAACTTTTATCCTATTATAGTAAATTTTGACTTTCGTGATTTTTGAACTTTTTGTGATTTTTAAGGCGATTTTTACATTTCTTCGCGATCTGCTGCAATTTTTTGACTTTCCATTTTTGTCCTAAAGTACATTCTGCCCTCATTTCAATAAAGTTTATTCGGATTTCGTATAGTAATTTTCGAATTTTTCGGGAATCTTGTATGTGATTTTTAGTGTATTTTAGCGATTTGCTGCTATTTTTCCACATTAGTGAAAGGAATCAACTTGCAATCTTTGAACACAATATATAATTTTTTTTTCTCTTTTCAAAATTTGAGAAGAGATTTAAAATTTTTTCACGATATCTTATTGCGATTTTCAGAGCTTTTTTGTAATTCCTGCTGTTTTTTTATGAACCCGGGCAACGGCGGGCAAGTACGCTAGTGTATGTAATAAAGGCAATAATTGGTTTTATAAAGTAAATGCATTTTCTTCTACAGGCTTGGTGAAAGCACCTTGTTTCTTTTTTAAGAAATATCAGTTACAATTCCAACAGTTTTTCTTATGTCTGGCCAAATTTTTATGAGTTTTCTTTATACTTTGTCCTGCAGCGCCTCTTAATTTTACAATCTTAAACACTCCAGCAATGTCTGCATATCAAACATTAAGTTTTAGTCTACTGTTTAATACGATGGTATTGTAAATCATCTTTTAATGAATCACAATCTGCAGATTTATGGTGCCTAAATTATCTGCACTGTTTTTCTACAATTAATCATATCTAACATTTTAACCCCCTCACTGACAAGCCCGTGTTAATACGTTCACTAAGCTCCAGGTTTCACTGCAATACAAGCAATATTTAAAGTAATATAATTCTATTGTTTTAATGTATTTTTAATACATTGAACAATGATTAATACTTCCAAGGATTGCATTCATATTCATTATTAAGTTTTTTTATAAAATGTTCAAAGAATAATTTTTTTTTTTTTTTTTTTTTTTTTAACATTTAAAACAAAATGCAGAGAAAACAACATTACAATTTTGCCCTTTTCTAAGACAGTCGGTGGTTTAAAAAATAAATCCTGGGATGTATGCGAATATGTCAATGAAGTACCGGAAAAAAATTAGGTGTTCGGTTACTGACGCTCACGAGTATGTAACTAATTAAGATTACTATTATTTGATATTACATTTTTACTTATTTATTACATTTCATATATATCACTTTCTGCGTACACGGAGTTAAAGTAATATTTTCCCTTATCTTGAAGTTGATCCGAACTGTTATAGTTGGATCTTATTGTATGAACAAGCTTTGTTGTATCAAGGAAATCCAGTTTCCCTTTCTATTCAATAATGCAGGCCACAGATAAGGCAAACAAAGAAGTTCCCGGGCTATCTAGTGAGATAGTGGTTGCCACAGGAAGGGGGAAGTTTTTGATAGTTTTAGAAGTGAAGGGGTCCCTGTTGGCACTGGGTAAACCGCGTATACTGGGTTTGGAGGGAATCATTGAGAGAGAGAAACGAGGGATTCTGGAGAAGACCTCAAGAAGTGAGGTTGTAGTGTTTTTGGTTGAGTTTTCTGAAGTGGGGTGTAGTGAGTTACGGGAAAAAGCTTAAGTCCTGAGCAGAGAAAGCCAATGTAACATGGGTTCCTGTGTAGTCCTCTGATAAACCTAATGAGATACTGTAGGGTGAACCTAATGAGATACTGTAGGGTGAGAAGGAAACAGACTATTTTAGTAAGTTGGCCCAGTATGTAGAAAGTATTTGGTATATAACTTAGTATCGGGCCAGATCATCTATATCCGAGCCCTTAAATATAAATAATGTTTTGTTTCTATGTAAATAATTTGTAAATAAATTGTTCTTTAATATTAATTGAATAAGTTAAGCATTTTTTATAATCCTTCTCACATCGTGTCTGATATCACGTACCTTACCCGTAGCCCTAATTCTTTGCGCACCAGTCTAAAAGGGAAATTTTTCAAAGAAAGAAAACGCAAACTTAATTTTGTTTAAATAAATAATCAAATTCTTGAAATGTCAATCGTCTAAAATGCATTGCATTGAATAAAAAAAATAAAAGAAGTTGCACACTTAGATTTGTTTATGTAAAACCTTCTCCCTCTGAAAAATAGATAGCCCTAATGTTTTGCGCATGAGCATTTAAAGAAAGTTTTTTACCATTGTGATTGGCTGGTTGCTTCCAACTATGCAAATTTTCACATCCGGGACTGATGGCATGTGCTGTTTAAAAGAAAAGCGATTTCAAATCAATTAATAAGAAAATATGTGATAAAAGAATGACGGTTAAGTTGCGCAAAAAGATAATCGAAAAACGAAATAGTGGATGTCTAATGAGGAAAATAGTTAGGGATTTGATTATTTCTGAATCAGCAGTGCGTAATGTTTTGAAAACTTTCATTGCAACCAGAGAAATACAGCCAAGAAACAGTTCTAGTCGCCTACCAACAACAACGGCCTGAGAAGGTCGAATGTTCCGTTGAGCGGTAATGAAGATAAGATCAGAAACAATGGCAAAAGACGCATCCCTATAGCAAGACAACATAGGGCGATCAGTGACTTGTAAAATGACTACAAAAAGATTGCATAAAATGGGCATAAAATCTTATAAAAGCAAATGTAAGCCGATGTTAACGCCTGCTCAGGAAAGGAAACATTTTCTGTCGGCTGTGGACCACTTAAAATAGACATAATCAGCAATGGTAAAGTGTTATATGATCGAACAAATCCTCTTTACCAGTTTTGTAAGGAAATATCGGTTGTCTAGCAAATAAAGCTTTAAACCCAAACAAGAGAGCAAAAAACGTCAAACAAGAATGCAATTTCCCGTCATATGTTCAAATTTGGGGGTGTTTTGATTATTCCGGTGTCGGCCAAATGCTGTCATATGACGGGACTATCAATGCACAATGTTATCAGGACATTTTGCAGAATCAATTGTCGCCTTCAATTCAACAAGTTGGCCTTCAATCGTGTAATCCTTTTCAACAAGACTTAACAAAAGCCTGTCATCAACAAAATGGTACTCTGTGCTGGATTGGGTTCCGAATTACCCAGACATCAATTTTATCGAGGATTTCGGGCGATACTTAAAGAAGGAAGTTCGAAAAAGGACACCACAAATCAGCTACAGTCACAATCAGCAGTTGAAAAGAATTCTTCTTGAAAAATGGCAAAAAAATTCAATTTCTGGGTGGCAACGTTTGTTTCAACTATGCTGAGAACAGTGAGAGATGCATATGTTGCCAAAAGAGGACCAACGAAGTGGGAAGACTTACTAATTTCGTCTCATTTGAACATGCGCAAAACATTAGGGACATAAAAAACTTCGGAGGAAATGGATTTCATTGGCCACAAAGTTTGTTTCATAAATGCATCATGTAATAATTAGCTATTATTAAATACTTTTTAAAAGCAAGTATTTATTTCTTTAAAGTGTTATTTGAAAAGTTATTTCATATATTACAGTGATATTTTATTAACTTCTTCTCTTCATTTAAATCAGTAAAATATGCGAATAATGAATGTATAACCATACTTTATATTATTGCAAACATATAAAAAGAAAAAAAATTGTAAAAATAAAAAGAATTTTTAGACGCTGATAACGATATTATTAGGGAGGTGAAATTCGAGGAATGATAACATATTATATTGTAAGGGGGACAGGGGGTCCAAAATTGCCAAAAAGTTGATAACCTTATTCAGGGTGCATAGCAAAGTCCCTTTAACCTGAAAATACTTGCGAACAGAGAGAGCTACAGCTATGCAACTAAGGTAACAGCATAGTAAAGCGATTATGTTCTATTTAATGCAAATCATAGCAGCACCTCTAGTCACAAATTTTGGAATATAGCCATTGCAAATCGAAAACGAAAAGAGATAGAGCAAATTTCCAATTAGAAAGTTTTAGAGCATCAATTAATTAGTACGAAACGACATTCGGTTTACATGGATAAGATAAATCTTCGCCTGTATATCCAAAAATATCCGAAACCAATGCAATCCATTTTGTGTAAACCTTTGAATGGAATAGCTAGAAGTATGAAGAAATTCACACAATTTAATGTATAAATGCATATATATCTCAATACATTTTGATAACATCGCTCACGATACTCGTTTATATTCGTGAGAGTAATTCTGCATGCATATTTCTCAGCATGGAACGTCTATTGTAAGCCTCTTCAATACGACAACATAGATTTAACCCTTTCAGGGGCAGGGGCTAGATGATCTAGCTACCTAATTTTAATTCCAAAACTGACAATTGGCACCAAGAATATTTTAATTAATTTTGCTTTTGTAATGAAAGTGCAATTCAGCGGGTTTTTATTTTCTAAGAAATTCGTTTGAATATTCTGGTGTCAGTCAATTATTTCATCATTTTACAAACAGAATTCTTCTGCTCCTGATAGGCTTGAACTAAAATTTTAAATGCATTGGAAATTAAATTTCTACAGACATTACAGTATGGTACAACGTCACAATCTGCAATTGCGCACTGCTACATTTCTGGAATGTGAGTATGCAAAGTAGAATCGTCGCTCATCGATTTCGGACATTTTTAAGTATACAGGTGGCGATTTATCTTATCCGTGTGAACCAAATGTCATTTCGTACTAATTAATTGATGCTCTAAAACTTTCTAACTGGAAATTTTGCTCTATATCTTTTCGTTTTCGACTTGCAATGGCTATCTTCCAAATTTCCCAACTAGGGGCGCTGCTGTCGTTTGCATTAGGTCGGGCGTAGTCACTTTACTATACCATTACCACACTTGCATAACTGTAGTTCTCTCCGTTCGCAAGTATTTTCAGGTTAAAGGTACTTACCTATGCACCCTGTATGTGTACAGTACAGCCTCAAATGACATTTTCAAATCAATAAAAATGAAGATCTTAAAACAGCTTTAATTTTAATAAAGCATTTAACTTTAATAAATTTATTTAAAAACCATTTCATTATATATTTTCTAAAGGATATAAATATGTGCTGTTGCCTACACATTTGTAAATGCATTTCTTTTATAAAATTGTACTTATGAGGACTTGGTAACCTTCATTTAGGGAAAAATGATGAAAACATCAATTTTCTAAATTTTTGCTTAAAATGTATTTAGACATTCATAGTATATTCTGGCAAAGTTACATAAAGTTCCGATGATTATAAATATGTGAAAAAGTCTTTTTACAGCATCTATTTTCCATGAAATGATTCAGAGTTGCAATCTTTAAATTAATTTTTTTCAATGAGCTATTTAATATCCAGTATATTCAAAATGCTATAAGTTCATATATTTTTCAATTGATTCCCTACATTTTTTTTTCTTTTGACTTTCCTTAATGTACATTTCATAAAATTAGGGATCAGATTCTTATTAACCACTTCACCTGCAGTAGGTGTAGAGAAACAGTGCTTTTACCCTCAACTTATCTCGTGACAAACTTTAAAGTTGTTAACATAAATAGCTTACTATTTTTTTTAAGTGAAAATGCTAAGTAAATAGTCCTTTTTACTGTTTTTACATTTTATTTTACATTATTACAGCATTTTATTTATTTTTTTTTAAACTAATTACCATTTTAAAAATCTGATTACTATTGTTATACAACACACAAAAGCATAAACATTAAAATTTTATTACAAGAATTGTACTCTTTCTTAATTAAATCACTTTCCTTCATAAGACCATTTAATAATGTCAAAAAGGTATTATAAAAAACACTCAAATAAAAAAAACTAATTCAAAGAACCAGCACCCTTATAAGCATGAATGATAAAGAATATTGCTAAAAAATATATATATATATATATATATATATATATTCATACCTCCTCCAAAATATAAAGCATTATTTACTTAAGAAAATTGAAAGGGATCTTTGATGCAAGTGAAACAAAAGATTGATATATATATTTTTTTTTTACATGTTACTGATATTTTATAAAGATTTATCAACTCATCTGGCAAAATATTTCTTTCAAATTCTTAGACAGTTAAACATTCTTATGACATTACTTCATTGATTTATTAAATGCAAGGAAATCTTTAAATTGTGCTCCAACATACAGCAATATTAATGTGTATAATATAGCTATCTGCACAATTTAGAAATTGTTATCTAAAATTGACATCTGTATCAAGTATCCTGATAAGTTATGAGTTATCTATGTTTGATACATTCTTATCGTCTAACATAACAAGATTAGATTTATCAGGAAGCACACAATCAGAATCTAAACATTTGTTTTAACCTCTTTCCTTTCTTTTTTACAAAGAATAGCAATTAGACAAGTTTTTGTTTCCATCTCATTCAAACAAAGTTCGTACATATTTTAAGACATATTTGACTATGATATTGAATACCTTATGAGGGTTATGAGGATAATAGAAAGATTGTCTTTTCTCAAAAATAAATAATCATTATCATTGAAAGAAACATCTTAAATACTCCATAAAAAATAAATAAATATAATGTGGCTACAAAAGAACCAATCTTTCTTCTTCAGATACAATATGATATGATACGATATTACTGAGAGAGCAGAAGCAGGACTTCCAGTTTTTCAAAAAATAATTCTAAGTAGAGTTTACTTATTTTTAAACAATTTAAATTAAAAATCATTAATAATATCATCATTTGAACAAGAGTGCTAAAATTATTTTAGATATCATTACAAGATTTCCAGTTAGGGATAGTCCATCTTTTTTCAGGATTAATTCTTTTGGAAGGAACTATGTTTTCTTTAATTCAACTAGGAAATGTATAACACAACTAAAATCACACTTCCAGCAATTACCATCCATAAATGACAATATACCACTTTTTTTTTTTTTTTTTTTTTTTTTTTTTTTTTTGTATCTAGCGCTGCTTAAGAATTTATTTATATTCTATAAACATATCTTAGTATATTAAATATAGTTAAGCTGAAAAATGCATAAAACAAAAATGCCTCTAAGCAATTGACACCCATAGACATGTACAATTTTTTTGCTCAGCCTTGTATATGAGCTATAGAATTTATACACACCATGTAATGAACTAAATGTGTTTAAGCTAAAAAAAGCATTCCACATCTTCAAGGTTTAGCAATGAATACTTAAAAATCATAATAAATCATGAGCAATAACTTCTCTAAGAAATTTTTTCCTGATGTAAACATGTACCAATTTTAATAATATTTTGTTGATTCAGAAAAAGCTAAAATTTATAGATTGAAGGGTTAGAGGAAGCGATATTGTTAAGCATTGGCCAGTACTGGCCATATGTTATAGGAGAGATGCTTTCATGGAGGACTTTTGAAGGAAAAATTATCAAAGTTGTTATTCTTGTACAAGGAAAACTCTGAAAACCTTGCACAGACACACCACCCAGACTGCACAGGTTTCAAACCTGCAGGCATCAGTCCAAGGTCCTCATTTAGTGGTTAATATGTTAACCACTGGATTGAGTAAGTAGAAAAATAACATTGTAATATATGCATATAAGATAGAAAACTGTTTCAAAATTCATACATAACGTGAGAAATTTTTCTTCAAAAGCCATTCATTTTCAAAAGCCAACATACAATTTCTCACACACACACTACTGAAAAATCATACATTTTTCCTGTATGTATAGTCATAAAAAAATATAAATATACTAGAATGACATGCCCGGCGCCCGTTATAATAACAATAAACAAAATTCAAGTTTGTACGATTTTATATCTTTTGAAAATCTTTTAAATGAACCTAGTTTCGGGAACCCCCATTACCTTCTACAGCGTCTAGTGTGCTACCAATAAATCTCGTTTCGAATGAACCTGGGACCTGGTTCCCTGCTACCTAAAGCAGCATACACTGGAAGTGCTCAGCACATACCGGAGACAATCAAAAACTAAATTTAGTGAGCTAAACATCACAGTAATCCAGCCCATAGAACCCGAAAAAAGAATGCACCATTAATGTTCAAAAATGTTGATAACTGAAGCCTAAGATAAAATTTCATATTAAAAAAAGTAGCCGAATTGTAATCTAAGTTGAAGGAACGAAATCCCATTGAAATTAGGCCCTTAGAACAGGAGGAAAGAATTGTTGGCCCAAAAGGGACCAACTGAGAGTAAAAAGCAAAGCCCTATTATGAAAACATATCAAACACTTTAGATGTACAATTAGTCAACATTAAGCATAGGATACAAATTATTTGTTAGAATATTTTAAAGAAATGCATAAAAAATTGAGTAAATGCTTTTAAAAAAGTCCTAGGGCCCCAATAAAAATATGAGAGTGTTGGATCCTGGAAGACAAATCCAAGGATCAACTTTAAAATTTTGCACGGAGAAGATCAAGATGAGAAAATTAGGAAGTGAAAAATGCATGCTGCACAAAAAGTTCAAGGGCCCTAGACTGGGTCCTAAGGGACCCCCCAGGGTTTTAACTGGAATGTAGAAACGTGAGAATAACTAAATAGAAAAATGGTTCCAAGAATTAAGATTGGATTAAGAGGGGGCAATTTATTAACAATTTATGGTGCAAAAACTTCAAGGGGCCCGGTACCGGGACCCAAGGGGTCAGGGACTTAGATGGCATGTACTTGGGTATAGAGATATTTTACTACTTATTAAAGTAATTGGAGGACGCTAGAACTATGTTAAAGGAAATTGCAAACAATTGGGATCATTTTTAAAGAAGGACCTCCAAGAAGGTGATTAATATTCAAAATTGGTGGTAGATGAAGCCTGAGAATTTTTTTTTTTGTCACTCGTGTAGTAGCTGGATGACCTATAAAGTTGTTAGAAAAAAAAAATGCTAGTGAATCGGACCTTTTTTTAGGAGCTATAATAGGAGGTCCAAAAGGGGCCAACAGATAGTTAAAAACAGGGCCCTAACATGAAAACATATTAGAATGTCTTAGTACTTAGCTCTTTAGATCTTCAATTATTCAAATTTAAACATAGGGTATAAATTATTTGTTAAAATAGTATTTTAAAAAAATGCACAAAATATTGGGTAGATGTTTAAAAAGAGGCCCTAAGGCCCCAATAAAAATATGAGGATGTTGGTCCACGAAGAAGAGTCGAAGACTCAACTTTAAAATTACGGACTGAGAAGGTGAGAAAATTAGCGGGTGAAAAATGCTTGGCGCACAAAAAGTTCAAGGGGCCCTGCGGTTCCCTGTTGGGCCCCAGGATCTTAACTGGAATGTAGAAACATAAAAATAACTAAATGGAAAAAGAATCCCAAAAATGAAAATCGGATTAAAAAGGAAGCAATTTATTAACAATTTATTTGCACAAAACCTTCAAAGGGCCCTTGTATTGGATCCCAAGGATCCAGTGTCATAACTGGAAAGTAGAAAGGGGGAGAATAACTATATGGAGAAAGGCACCTCAAAATGAAGAAGATTGAATAAAAAGGGGGCAAGTTATTGTCAATTTAGTGCATCAAAACTTAAAGGGGGCCAGGGGCCCCAGCCCTTGAAAAATTAATCTGAGCCTCAGGTGCATGAGGACCTGTCTTGAACCATCCTCACCTAAATTTTCAGACTTCTACGTGCGGTAGATTTCGCTAACCATGGTACACAGACAGTCAGAGCGATCTTTTGTTTTATTAGTATAGATATCCTGTATTTCATCTACACATCATAGATAATGATAAGAGAAAAATCAAAAGATACAACACAAATGATAAAAAAGATCATGATTGGATCTGTCAAGATGATGTTAGTGGCACACGTAAATTCAGTGCTGTAGTTGGAAAAAAATATTTGTGGGAACGCACTTTTTCATAGAGTAGATGTTGATGGTACCAGATTTTTGTTAAGCAAAAAGCCAATTTAAAACATTTAAGTATTTTTTTTTTTCTAATTAACAGTTATAATTGTTATATTCCAATTTTTATAGTATTATATTTGGATAGCATTCATCAAAAAGCAATATTTAATCGACCTCAAGTAACATTTTCCATCATGAATCAAAATTTAATTGAAATAACAAAATAAATCCATATGTTATTACTTACAAGCACGTCTATCCCGGAAGTTTCCATAAAGAACGATAATGAGAAATGTTTTCTGTGATCTTTTAGGCTAATGTCAGATGGACGTCTTTTTTGCACGCTTTTTCTCTTACGTATTATCCGTACACAATGCCACTAGCATTGTGTAGGGATAATACGTAAGGAAAAAAGCATGCAAAAAGACGTTCGTCTGACATTAGCCTTATTTATAAAAAGCTGTCTCGTCTGCTAATCTTCTTCCTGATCGCAACCAAGATTTCAGGACAAAATTCTTTTAAGGGAGGTCCTAAATGGCTTATGAATATAAGTGCACTAGATTTTTCCATAAAGAGTGAATTTCTCGCATAGATCATGATGTTATTCATACAGCTGAATATACTTTCGCATTCAGACGTTAAAATGGGTATAGTTTTCACAGTGTGGAGAAGAGGATTTAGTTCTCTATGATAGAGATACAAACACTGTATTTCTCATTGCCTCTTATCATCTCCTGTCACAAAACCTCATTTCACAAACTTCATTTTATTTTTAAGTTCATAGTAATTTATTCACTTTATTTACTTCTTAAATAATGACAGTAATAAATATTTCTTAAACTTTTACTTACCCTCTCTATTGATTCTGGACAATATCCAGATGTAATAAAAGTTTCCTAACCTCTTTAACATTCGTAGTAATCTTTACCATTTTGCCGTTTCTAATTTCATTTCATTACCGTACTTCACCGGCAAAAATTTTTCTTTCGACTACGTTTCAACTTCCATGACGATATTTCTCCTGCCAGATGGCGACTTAGAATATCGTTTTCAATTCGAATCTTTTCATCGAATCTTGCTTTGCATCGATTCGATGATGTTCTCTGATTGGTTCATTCGTCTGAAACGACGTTTTCGATCCGATCGTTTTTATATAAATATGTGATTCCAGTATTAATAAGATGCACTTTTTATCTTCCTTAATGGAAGAAGTATCTCAAGTTACTGAACGATGGCTGGACCACGTTCTGGAATGTTTTGTTTAAGTTTTACTTGTGTAATTATGTTTTATCCTAAAGTCTAATGCTGTGATACATTCAAACAAAATGTCTGTTCTGATTTGTGAAACATCGTCACGTTCTACAATATGTCTGTTTAAATGAATGCTGCTATTTATTACTGATGTCAAGTATGTGTTTTTGAAATCAAAATAAACTGTCTTTATTTAATTCAATCTGCATATGTTTTACTCTGCACTCACAAAGATCAAACTACACTTCTACATCTCTACATTTTCAATTCCAGGACAATCCTTCCCAGCTAATGTTTCCACACGCGTTATCTGCTCCATTTGATTACATTTTAACGTGTATAATCATTTCAGATTATATCAACATACATTACTCTAGTCTAAGCTCATCCCCAGTATCAATAAACTTCATAATTATTGTTATAATAAATAACAATAATTATCGTTTCGCCTGAAAAAAAAGTTGTGCTCGTACGCGATATTTTTTTTTTTTACAGTACAACACACCAAATATTTCTGGGAACGGCGTTCCCGCCCGCTACAGCACTGCGTAAATTATACAAAAAATTAAAGGAAGAATGCATTGCAATAAGGAAAACTATGTATCCAGGGCATATAACTTTTTTGGTGGAAGGCCTAAAAATATTGGCAAATATTTTATATGGCACAACTTTTGAAATAAAATGACTGTGTTATTATGAAGTGAAGTTTTTATGAAACAAACCTAATGAATTTTCTTTTTTTGGAAAAAGACTAAAGTTTTTGGAAGTACAGTGAAACCTCAACTAACAAATATTTCTTTGAACTGCACTTAAGACTCAGCTAAAAGTGTAATGTCAGGGAATGCTTCATTGCATGTATATGATAACATAACACAGTCAGATTGTAACGGTTGTATTGGATGAGAAATCACATTTTATCTAATATATGTAATTCCGGAACAAATTATCTTTGTTAGCCGAAGTCAGACTTGTATAAAACCAAAAACTTTCTGCGCATGCAAATACTGGGTCAAAAACTTTCTGCAAATTAAATTAATGTTTAATAAAATAATGTGTTACATTATTTTCACGATATTAATTAAAAACAGTAGTTTTAAAGTAATTTCCATTTAAATTAAAAATTAATCGATATTAATTAAAGTATAATTATTTTAGTTGAAAAAAATAATAAAGCTAAAAATCCATGATAAGAAAAGGGGAATTCTTATCAATTATTTTGTCAATGAATTTAGAAACAGCCCAATCCTTAATATCTATTTGCACAAAATACCAGTCACTCTGTTCACAGAAAGAATACGGCATTGCTTCTGAAACAACTGAATCGCATTTTATAGTGAGAGGTCTAATCATAGGTATCACCATTAAAGAGAACTGATGCAGGGATGAAAGTGCACACTAAAGCCATTTTGGAGCACCTTTGGAGCTGTAAAATCCATTTTTGGAGCAGCAAAAATCTAATTCTGTAGCAATAAAATTAAAATTCTGTTTTTGGAGGAGACTCAAATTCTTATGCTAATAAACTCCTAAAAATTAAAATGATTGCTATCTTGAAAATATTTTCACATTTGAAAGAATAATTACTCAGATAAAATTTCTGCACACATTTTGCTAACTCTGGGCTAACTAAACGACAATTGGGTACAGATTGCAATAATGAAAAATTAGCAGCAGGAAGAAAAAAAAAATCAGTTTATTTGGCTTTAAAAAATATTATTTTAGAGCAATAATTTTAATTAATCAAAGGAAAGTCTATGAATACAACATACAGGACTCCCACTCAACTTTTACAGTAAAAAATGGTAAAAGGAGATTTTTTTTTTTTTTCAAAAAAAGGGACCAATAAAGACCATATATTTCGCATAAAAAGGAACCTTTGGGGACCTAATTTCAGCAAATCGTAAAATAAAATAAACAAAATCCGCGCAATCATTTCACGAAATTAGCGTTTTTCACGATCCTTTGACAAAACTAACGTGATTTCACAATCTGTTGCCAAAATTTGAGTGTTTTTGGCGATCTTTTGCCAAAATTCGAGTGACTTTCGCAATCTTTCAAAGAAATTTGCTAATTTTTCGCGATCTTTTAACGAAATTCGCGTGTTTTTGCGGTCTTTTGATGAAATTCGCTTGTTTTTCGCGATCTTTTATCGAAATTCGCGCGTTTTTGTGGTCTTATGACGAAATTCGCGCATTTTTGTGGTCTTATGACGAAATTCGCGCATTTTTGTGGTCTTATGACGAAATTCGCGTATTTTTTTGCGGTCTTTTGACAAAATTTGTGTGTTTTTTGCAATCTTTTGACTAAAATCGCATATTTTTCGTGATCTTTTGGCGAAATTCGCGTGTTTTTCGTGATCTTTGGGTGGAATTCGCTTGTTTTTCGCGATCTTTTGTAGAAATTTACAGGGTTTTTTTTTCTATCTGTTGACCGCGTTTTGTTCGTTTTTTCACGAAACTAGCGATTCTTCGAGAAAATTCACGTTTTTTTTTTCGCGATCTTTTGACGGAATTCGTGCATTTTTGGCTATCTTTCAACGAAATTAGAGTGTTTTTTCCAGTATTTTGACGAAAGTTGCTGCTTGTTTCGCGACCTTTTGACGAAATTCATGTTTTTTCGCGATCTTTAGACAGTGTTTTGTTTGTTTTTGACGAAATTCCTACCTTTTTCGTGATCATTTGACTAATATGGCGTGTTTTTTGTGATATTTTGATAAAATTCGCAAGTTTTTCGATTTTGACAAAATCCACGTGCTTTTTGCAATCTTTTGATCGCGGATTTTTAATAGTTTGACGAAATTATCTTTTTTCTTTCAGGATCCTTTAAAAAAATTCGCGTTTTTTTCCGCGGTCCTTTGACGAAATTCACTTTTTTTCCGCGATGCTTCGACGAAATTGGTGATTTTTTTCTGCTAACGATTGACGAAATTGTGTTTTTCCGGCGACCATTTGTTGAAATTCGCAATATTTTTAAGTGATATTTTTTTATGCCTGAATTTTCGGGCTGATGGCCGATTTTTTTTTTAATTTTCGGAAAATTCGGAACAGAACCACCCCTGGCAAACAATAAATAAATCATACATAAAATTGGGAAATATTTCTAATATTTCGGTATTAAAAAAAAAAAAAAAAAGTTACAAAAACAAAAATTACGTTTTTTTTTTTTTTTTTTTTTTTTTTTTTCAAAAAAATTTTCCACAAAGTTCCGAATTTTGCGGAAAACTTTCCGCGCACGGCATGCGCGTGTGCGTCTATATTATGCAACTCTGGCCGAAGTGTCACTGTATCTGGATCCTAGGGACTCAGCATCTAGTAGTATCACTGTAGAACAAATTACAATAAACATTATAAAAGAAACATTCTGCAACAGCAACAAATTATCAAAATGTATAAATACATAATAAACTAAACCAATCTTTTCCTTCTTAAAATTGACAAAGACACCCTCAAAAACTCGAATAAGTGTTTTCCATATAAAATCTGTTATTTGTGATTGTTTAGTTTATATGTTAGTACAATATTTAAAAAAATATATTTAAGGAAAAATAAATTGTAAAATAAAGAAATAACAAAACAACTATAAAAACAAAATCTATTTGCATATTGCATGACGTTTTATTTACCTGCGGGCTTCATGAACTTCCACAGTAAATTTTCTGTCACGATAATATAAATTTTCCAGCTGTTTCCATAAAAAAACCTTTATTTAAAAGAAAAAAAAAATCATTTTAAAATTTGTTAATGAAAGTCTCTTAGATATATTCATTCAGGAAGAAAAAATTAAATATAGCCAACATAAATGATAATAATAATTTATATATTTTTCAAACTTTCTTATGGCAACTAACAAACTCATACTTTTCAATAAATGGAATGATTAATGATGTCAAAAACCATTACTGTGCTCAATAGGATAAACTATTATTAACTAGTACAGTGTGGCGATCACAAAACTTTCTTATCTATCACTAGGGGGCTCGGCCCCCTACGAGCTACGCTCGCCAACCCCCGTCCAGACACCGCAGACTCTAAATGCACACTAATTTGATAGGCTTTAAAAAGATTTTGAAAGATTGAATTATAATTTAAAAACAGTGGCGATCTCCCTATAAACGGATTTCTATTCATTTCTCTTTGATTGGGGAATTTTAACGCCAAATCCGCTGCGGTACTACTTGATTATCCCGTCGACCAATTTCGCCAAATTATACAAATTGACATAATTTTTATTTTAAATAACGGAAGAACAAATAAATTAGTACAACATTAATAAAAATACAAATAAAACGTCGAAATAAAAATAACTTGATGACGAAGACACGTGTAAAAACATTTCAAAATAAGCTAATATAAAAGGAATTAAGTAAAGTCTTTGTCTCCTGGTATTTTTTAACAAAGCGAAAAGAAAGTTCTTTTAAATGAGACATTTTAAATTAATCGTTTTTAATCTGACGTAATTTTTACCAAGCTATTATGACGTAATTTCTCCTATTTAAGACTTCTAGTGTAAGTTAATGAATTTATTATTTTACAATATCCTTTCTCTTTTAAAATTCACGTGTATACTTTTTATGACGTAATTTTCAATAAGTTCCTGCTTTTTATGCGCAATTATTTAATTTTAATTTGAAAGTATCTTTTCTATTTATAATAGTCACGTGTAAATAAATTTTTAATTTGAAGCAAACATTATTGTTTCCGTTGTTTATACAGTTGGCAACAGGTTAAATTAGTACAATTTTCTAAAATAAGTAAAAAATATCTCTCGAAATGCTGAAAATTTGAATTTAAAATCGAAATAAAACCTCAAAAAATGAGTCAAAATAAAAAAAAATTAATTCAATCTGCACTCCGGCAAATTCTAATGCATAAAATGATCTAAAAATGATTACACTGCCATGTATAGTTTTTGCTGCTATAAAACTTTTTTAGTGGAACGATTTTGTCCAACTTTAGCATTAAATATCTCTTAAAATAATTCTTCGATTTGAAAACTGTCTGCATCAGCGTGTTTATTAAACATTTCTGTATAAAACCACCGATTTTCATATTTTTGTATGCATTATTTTTCTTAATATTAACGAAGAAAGACCTCCGGTCACAAAAAATTCAAAACCGGCGGCAGCGGTGACAGCGGTAGTTACTTTTTTTTTTAGAATAGAGAGATTCTAATATATTAATTTATAATAGCATCAACGATTATCAATATAAAGCATAATGAATTGTTTAAAATTTAAAATGGAGTTACAGTGCTCAGAGAATTAACAAAAAAGCATCAAAAACATATCAAAACAGCATCCAATGTTGGGTATTGAAATTTAAAAACAGAAACATATACCGGGTGTCCCAAAAAGGACTGACTGATTTTAAAATTCAAGAACTTGCAAACGGTGACAGATATTTAAAAAATTCTTGCAGGAGAGTTATGCATAAGGTCAAAAGTTTTTTTACAGTGATTTTCAATTTTAGTTCGAATTACAAACAAGAGATGGCGCTGAGATCAATAGACGCTTAATTCAGACTCGATTTTTGGTACTTCGTGGCCCGGATAATACATTTCCATCTCCTTTTTCAGCATGGAACAAGAGAAAGGACCAGAAATCGAGCCTGTATTTAGCGACTATTGCTTACAGCGCCATCTATTGTTTGTAATTCGAACTAAAATCGAAAATCACTGTAATGAAACTTTTGACCTTATGCATAACCTTCCTGCAAGAATTTTTTAAATATCTGTCACCGTTTGCAAGTAATTGAATTTTAAAATCAGTCAGTCCTTTTTGGGACACCCGGTATATTTTCAATCGTTTGCCTCAAATTTTGTTTGCCGAAATTGACGATTATGGCAACAACGATGTGATTAAAAGTATCAGAGAATCACCAATTAGGGTGTCAACGATTTAAATCAGTTGATTTAAATTAACAATTTAAATCATGATTTTAATCAAGTGATTTTAAAAAAAAAATCAAAATTTAAAATTACCAAAAAAATTTTCAAATCAAAAATTTTCTAAATGTTTAAAATAGCATAAAAAAGTATTCAAATCTAAGATGAACATAATTTGGAAAGTTTCTACAGGTATTGTGACTTATGAATACACAAAACACAGCTTTAAATAATTGTTTCTAAGCGTAATTCCTGAGTATTGTGAAAAATTTAAGTACAGTAAGTTTGTAAAAAGCATGGTTTTTATCTAACAAACATAAAAAGCATTTAATTTAAAAATGATATTTAAATCTAATATAACTTACAATGTCATAATTTCCTTTTAATAATCAAGTTATTTGTTCTTTTATATACAATAAACATAGCAACAGAATGTCAATGATTTTAATCAATTGATTTGAATCAGATGATAAAATCACATATTTTCTGATTTTTTAAAATAGTGTGAAAAAGCATTGTAATCAGTAATGAAAATGATCACTAAATCGCTTGTAAAATGTGTAATATTTGTTATTGTTCATTATAACAATATTAAACTGTGTAAAAAAAAGTATTATGCATTTAAAAAACATCTAACTAAATGTTAAATAACTTCAAAACATGGGAAAAAAATTGATTTAAATTTCAAAAATACAATTTTTGTAATCTATTTATAAATTACGTGTGAGTTTGCTATATACATTGCTACAATTTTTGATCAATTTGATATACATATGCTTTAGAACCTGTGTAAAATTACTGGCTGCTTTATGAATTTATCAAACTATTATTTATCACCTTTTTTCAACCACTTTTTCAAAAATGTAGATTGTGTTCTTAATTAAACAGTTAATTGTTTAATATTACAAAATTTAATCTGTATCATCAATTTAAAATTAAATCAATTTATCAATAACTTTAAAATGTAAGCAGTATTTAATATTGGTTTACATAATTATTACAAAATATTAATGCACATAATGTTGTACGTCACTAAAGAAATTTTTAATTTGCAGTTTTTTGTAATTTCTATAATTACACAATTAAAATATTATTAATTAAAGCAAAAAAAAAACCTAGATTATGTTAGTAATTGGAGGGTTATTCATTTTTGAAATGCTTAATTCTTGGTAATGTTTAATATTTTAACACAGTGAAAAAAAAAAGAAAAAAAATACAATTTCTTTTATGTTTTTAAAAAAATTCTGATTTTTTTTACACCCTAGCACCAATTCATGCCAAGGTCTAACTGAATCTATCTGAAGTTTAATTAATTCCAAGCATTAGTTCTTGAGATAGAGCAGCCACAAAATTTGTGTCCCATACAGATGGACAAATAGACATTTTCTAAAAATAGTTAAATCATGTTCAGGTGGTTATTCACCAAAATACAGAAGTTGAAAGTTTTCACAATTCTAATACTTTCTTACAGTGACCCGGAGCTGAACAATTTTTGATGCTCCAGCTCCAGCTCCGCTCCTAGAGAAAATACTGTGGCTCCAGCTCCGGCTCCTCGCTTTTGAGTTGCAGATTTTAGTTTACACGTTTAATTTTTTGTTCACAAATACTTTCTACCTTCATTAAAGATCTGACAAAATGCTTTTTTCTTCTCATCAAACTTCGAATGCTTGTTCAGAAAGTATGACATCTTTTAGCTTTTGCTTTTAAAATAGAAAGTTTGGTGGAATTTTAAACACAAAAATCTTAAATTTCTTCTACACTTTTCAAACAGCCAAAATTGTACAACTACACATGTAAACAACAGGCGGCCATATTTGTTTTCGAATAGTGATGTCACTTAATTCAAGTAGAAAGTAGAAGTAAAGTAGTGTTACCATGTTTTGAGAAGGTTTCCTTCTCTAATAATAATAATAAAAACCTAAAAAATAATATAATTAAAGTACTGAATAATGATGTAATTAAAATATTTTAAGCCTAGAAATTTCAAAGACTGAAAAAAAAAAAAAAGATTTAAAAGAATATTAAAAACTAAAGGAGCACTGGAGCTGGGGAAAATTTAGAGCTCCGGCTCCAGCTCCAGGGAAAACACAGCTCCGGAGCGCTCCGGCTCCGGGCTCCAGCTCCAGGTCCCTGCTTTCTTATGTAAAGAAAGCAAAAATTAAAATAGAAATAACCCACTTCATCACAATATTAATAATACTTTATAAAAGTAATTTTCAATTCCAATTGTATAAAATATATATAACTGATTGGCTAAGCAACTAGAGAGATAAAATAGATAGATGAAAAGAAAGTAAACTTCAACTATGCATATTAAAGATAGAACATAACATAAATTGTTAAGTTTAATTCTTTTTAATCCAGTGTCTAATGGTACAGATGAGTGAATAAATTTATTATGTTCCACATGAAAGAATTTGCATGTCATGCTTAAAATTGCCCACCTGAAAATTTTTTTAAGAGGTATAATTATAGTTTAGAATTTAGTTTATGTGTTTTTTCATTTGGAGCTCTTATTATAGTTAAAAATAATAGTGAAACATGTTTTACTTCCATTTTTCATATAGTTATAATTAATTTTAAAAAAATGTCAAAATGAATACACCAAAGACGTTAACAGCTTATTACATACATAGAGTTCTAATTTTGGTTGTATTGAAATATGGTTTTTGCAAATTATGGCTTGTTAAATTCTTATATTTCTGAATATTTATATAGAAATTGCCAAGTAGAAATAACAAAATTGAAAAGGAATTCAATCATATTGGTCGAAGCCCTGAGTGCTATCGACTGAATTGGATTTAAATCATTACAAGGTAACAACTAGACAGGATTGGCTTCATTTTGCACAACCCAAAAAATCCTGGGTAGGTTTATTCGAAAAAATGCACTTAAGAAAGCCTGTGACAAAACCCAAGTGAGATTTTTTCAAAATCCTTATTTAAAATTGCAATTATCTAATTGATAAACATATTTATTTAAACCAAACATAATATGCATTTTATATCATGGACATACAGTTTTCCGAAATATTGATGAGGCCCAAATTTTTCTACATAACAAGAGCTTGAAAATTTTCATTGAAATAAATACTGAAAAAAATATTGTAAAATGGTGGAAACAAATGGTCAGGAAACAAATTGAATAAATCTTGTTCTTGTTTGGTAATTTTCCAAAAGTTAGAAGTGATCAGAAAAAGGAGAAACTGACAATACAAGTTGAGTAAAAGGTAAATTTGTACAAGTGGGTCAGAAAAAAAAGTTGAAAAGTTTTATTGGTTGAAGTAGTCAACCAGGGTTGCCAAACTGTTTGTTTTGTACATAAATTGTACGTTTTACAGGCTTTTTTTACATTGCATGTTCAAACTGTTCCCATATGATGATTTCTTCTGTTTTCTCCCCACATATTTGACTTTTAATATTTTTGTGTATTTTCTCAGTTTACATTTTCAATTTGCTTCAAAAAGTTTCACCTTTTGATTAAAAAATCTCACTGTTGAAGACACCATTTTTGTGCCACAGTTGCACAGTATTTCACTGTTATGATGATGGGATCTCAGAATGATATTTATTTTATTGTCTAGTTACCTAAACTTGACATTATTGTAAGCTAAAAATATCTTTACATTATACAATTTTTAATTTAGTTTTGGTTTTATCACACTACCAGCATAAATATACTAACTAGTATCAATAAAAATCTTCCCCTTTTTTGAGAAAAAAATTCTGCTAATTCTATAGTCAACACTCATTTTTCATTTAAAGAGAGTTTAGGGGGGGGGGGGAGTTATTTTCAAGAGATAGAATGTAAAGAATCACCTGTCTGTTATACAGAATAAGAGAGATTCCTCCCATAAACTTCGGCTTTCTTCTTATCCTTTATCCCAGGAAGACAAGTAGAAACCCATGATTAAGGGTAATAAGACAAAAAATTATTTATTTATGGATTGCTGAAAATTCACTATTCATAATATTTTTTTCTTATCATAGATTTAAAATTCAGCATGTAAATAAATCATTCTAATTGAAATTATTCTTTAAATATAGAAGGGTTTTTTTTTTTCTTTTAAGTGAAAAACAACTGTTAACATTAATGAAAAATAAAAAAACCCTAAAAATACATAAAGAAAGTAATTTTGCCTTTATTTAGACTTAATTGAAGAACATTGAACATACAGATGAAAATATTTATAAATAACAATTAAAAATATGTAAATATGGATATGAGAATAGCTTATATGAACAATTTTAGTACTTACCATCACATGTAACTAACAAATCAAATAATAACTGAATAACTTAAACAACAAAATAACTGCTAATTAGTAGATAATTCTAAAATACCCGACAGAACACTGAAAAAGTCTAGGTTGAATTTTTTCTAGTAGACAAAAAGAGGGGGGAGGCGTGCCAACCCTGCAACAAGACAGGCTGAATATATCAAAATCTGCACTCTTTGAGTTTGTTCATGAATTTTGATATTTTCCAACAAAAGAAGAATGGTCAAGACAGGTGTTAACTTTTTAAAAATTGTATGAGAAGTTTTTTAATGATGCCTGAGGCGATATCTGATGACTGCAAGTGAAATCTGGCCAAGTCTTGGATGCAGCAAAGCCACAGGTACTTGCACATAGCACTTAGTTTTTACTTTTAATCTTAAAATTGTATAGAACTTACTCTCTGCTTGTAAAAAATATTGGTCCAAGAAAATTAATTTCAGAGTGCAAATAAAAAATTAAATAGGATTGTAAAAATTTGGAGTTTAATTCATATCTTATATTTCAAATAAAGAATTTTAATACCTTTCATCTGTTAGCAAATTTATTGATATTTTAATGAATCTTTTATTTATTTTTATTTTCCTTTTGGCTATATCTGGTAGGATCAAATCTTAGTTTGGGTTTGGGTGTCCATAACAGTTTGGAGTAAACTTTTAGCTGGAGGCTCTAGTCTTTTTAGCCCTTATGTGTAAAGAGAGTCCATTAACACCCAAATAATAGACAAGCATTAGACAAATTTTCATAAGAATGGAAATGAACATGCTTAAACATAATGTCACAGATTTGATAGTGGAACACAAAAAGGGAATTGATACCCAATTGTAACAACAACAAATGACTGCCAATCTTATTATCATTAGGCAAAGAAAAAAAAATCAACATTTTCTGTGGGTAGATAGTTATACAATTTGATGAAAACACTAACATATCATTTACTCTGTATAATATGCCCTTGTTTATAATGTACACCATGTTTTAGATATGAAAAATTTAAATAATTATATCTTGTTTATAAAGTGCACTATTCAATTTAAAATGCAGAAAATCCAATAAAAAAATAATAATAATAAATGAACATCTGCACATAAATACTTAAGCATGGAACTCTGTCTCTATGGAGAAGATCATTCAAAGTGTCAAAGAAATATGAAGGTATACGCTGTGCAAGTAACATTTCAGCAACAATAGCAGTAACAATGATGAGTGGAGTGGCTTTAAGTCAGTTCTCAAAAATAATATTTTTCTCCACTCAACAACACAAAACTTTCTGACACATTTTCAGGCTCATTTTTAAACATAAAAGCATGATTATTGAACTGTTTTGTTATCAAACAGTTTTTTTTACATTTTCTGATAATTGAATTGCATATTGAATTGTAAGCAATTGAAGGACAGCAGTTTTTTTTTTTTTTCTTTCCTGAGGTGTCGCGTTTGGAAATTCATTTTAAAATGCCCACTTTGACAGCATTTTCTGAAAAACAGAAAAAACACTTTTGATTTGATAGTTTCTTAATAAGAGCACCTGTCTTAATTGTGAACAGTGTGTGAGGAGCACAGAAAGTGTGCATATTGTTATTTTTTTTACTGTTTAGTTATGCATTATTAATCTAATAAAGAGGTATGATGTATTTCTATTTGATAAATTTTTAATTTATTATTCCTTATAATTTAGAATAAGATAGAAGCCTATATTTTTCAGGCCAGTATATGCAGAAGTAAGCAGTTGCAACCGCATTTGCTCATAAAGCACAAACAATGAAACATAAAAGTGCATAATTCTTTAACTTATTTTACTTAATACTTCTATATTCATATAACTTTATGGCAATATCTGAGTGTTATGTTCAGGGCTTTGGTGAAACCAAATGCAGTTCCAGATAGCTTACTAAAGGTTTGTGTATAATGCACACCCCGATTTTGAAACCTAAATTTTAGAATAAGTATAAAAGTAAAAATAGTTTAAAAAAAAAATACTCTTTTATAAGCATTCAATGTTTATCTTGAAAACACACCTCATTTCATAACTGCAACTCATGTTTTTTTTTTTTTTTTTTTTTTAACAACAATTCTGGTTACAATAAGTTAATTTGATGTGGGCACAAAACTTGATTAAGGAAAATTCAAAACTTTTTTATCTTATGTATGACAGAAAGTACAAACTAGTGAATTTATTTTTTTTTTTTTTTGAAAAATAATTTTTGCTCTTAAGATAGAGCATTAAGAAAGAAAAAATAAAACATTACTTATACTGTCTTTGTAGAATTTCTAATTGATTTCTTAACCTATAATCATAATTAATATGAAACTATTAATTGATTAAAATATATATTTAAAAATATATATTGCATTCCTTGAATTTTATTTAATTTTCTACTTTTTAATGTTTAAAATATTTTGTTGTTGTGCCTTCCTAGCCAATTGGCTTATTTTTTATGAGTGTGGTTTGTTGCATTGTTAAATCTATTGTTGTTGTAACTCATATATAACTGTAACCATACAGAATATGGAGTGATTTATCACCTGCGGCCAGCAAACGAAAAAATGCCTTAAAATTAATTTATAATTAAGTTCTGAGAATATTAAAATGCCCAATTGTCTATGGAAACATATTTGTGAACATAATTTTTAGAATTCTATGATATCAAGAAGTGAGGGAAAAAACGATTATAAAATTCCATCTTCACATATAAAAACACAATTGAATTAACTCATTTTTGGCCAAAGGCGAAATATTTTTTTTATTAACACTGTGACGAATATTTTTCTGCTATTTTTAAGGGTTCTGGAGACATCTATAAAATATCAGTAATTCAATTGGAGTAAACACTTTCTGTTGAGAAATTTTCAAAATATACTAGTCTTTTAAGACTGTTCTTAACTGCTCTGCTCAACAAGCGCAAAACGTTCTGACACATTTACAAATTCATTTTTAACAGAAAGATATAACATTGGAAAGCCTGGCCATGGAAGCGATTTGGAATTGAACTGTTTTTTCCATTTTTTGATCAATCAATTACACATACCCATTGAGTTATAAGCAATTTTGATCATGTGACAAACCCATTTTTCGCCTGCTCTTGAGTGATTTTAATACTTTCACACGAAAATTCCGTTCAAAACGTCCATTTTGACACTATTTTCTGAAACATCTATTGGTTTGCAAAAAATGGAAAAAAACAGCACAATGACATAGTTTCTGAACAACACCACCAGCTAGTTTCATGCATTTTCGATTTAACAACAGCCTTAAAATTGAAATGGTTATTGACAAATTTGACTTTTTGAAAATGTATACTTATTCCACTTGAGACTAATCATATGTTTTTACAATGGATTAAAGTTGCAAGCTCTGTAAAAAAAATAATACTTACCGTGTATACCCGTGTTACCTAACACGGTGTACGTAATTATCGTGTTAAAACCGTGGTTACTTCTATAATAGTCGCACTTTTTTTGCTAATTTTTTATTGTGAAAGTCTAGGTGTGACTATTATGCAAAGAAATGTACTACACAATATTGAACACTCTAATGCACATTACTGGTATAAAAAAACACATAATAAAATTAGTAACTTAACTGTTTTAATATTTCCAGATTATGTGCTGCTTATTAAATATCATATTTCTTTTTATGGTAATATTTTTATAGACATAAAATTTACAAATAATCTTTCTGTAAATTTTGACAAAAAATTCTCATAATAAATTATTATTACTGACGATTTTTTCTGCTTCAAAACAGGGGTGCGATTATTACGCGAGGGTGACTATTACGCGAATAAACATGGTAAAACAAATGTCATAATTTTTTTTTATTATTATTAATTTTGAATTTAATGGTGCGTTAGCACACCATTAACCGAATGCATTTTATTTCTCAAATAAAATATTATTTTTCATGCACAAAACTTTTTTTTTTTTTTTTTTTGTCTTAATGAATGTAATTTAAGTATATTCCAATGAAAATAATACCACATTTTATAAAATTTCTATGCTTGGCCTAAAATGGGTTATACAAAAGAGTATTATAAAAGTGAGCATTATATACAGGTAAATAAAATACAAGCAGCTAATCAAGTAGAACAAAGAGATTATCAATCATAATCAAGCAGTTTGGAATTTTTTTTTTTTTTTTCTGAGAAACAATATTTTTATTGCTGTTAAAAATCAAATATCAGTTATCTAAGAATTTTCTTTGAAGCATAAATTCACTTGAAAATAAAATTTGCTCATATATATGCTGCATTAAATCACGGAATACTATAATACATTTTCCTTTGACAGAACATTTATAAAAATATGATGAGTTTATGATTTATAACAAGAATATTTCACTATAAATATTCAATTTTTCTTTTACAGATAAAATTAAAATGATAGTGATATCTAATTTCTTAACATAAGTAATTAATATTTATTTTAACAATCTTAGATTTACATCAAATGGTGATTTTTGCCTAATATCAAAAATTTAAATTTCACTGTAAATATACATTTTTTTTCATATGCAGAAGTATTTAATTATTTTTGTATTTATTGCATACAAAAAAATAACTTTATTCTAAAAATGTCAGCATAAAATAAAATATAATTTTTAAATATTATAAAAAAAAAAAAAAAAAAAAAAAAAAATTACACTCTAAGTAGAAATACAATAATTTATATTCAACCAATTGTTGCACTTAATTTTTTTTTTTTTTTTAATTTTTTTTTTTATCTTTTCAAATACTGTGGTTTTTTGGAAATCATTGCTGATTTTAATGACTATTTTTTTTTCTCTTAAATCTCCAACTTTTATTCAAGTACACTTAAAATACTAAATACATTAAATAATCATGAACTTATTTTTTTCTTTTGCAGACTTTCAAAAATTAAGACTTATTTCACAAAAAAGAATGAAAAGAGTACCTACTAAAATTAGTTCTAAATTCCAGAATAACAAAATTTTTAAATGAAAAATAAATAAATATATATATATCCACATCACAGTTTATCCTTATTAAAATTTAAATATGGCAATTTTTTTATAAAAATATTTTGTATCCTTGATATATTTTTTGTTTAATTATTATTTTGTATTGATTTTTGTTTCTAGTTAATGCAGTTTCCCTTTTCTTTTCATTCCTTTAACTATTATTAATTATATTTCTCAAAAAAGTGTCATTGATTTTAGTTTTTAAAAAAATGTTGAAAATTAGACTACGAAAACTTAGGCTTAAAAATCTTTACTGAATAATTTATTTTAAAAAAAAAAGATTATGATGATTTTGAATTGTATTATTTGAATACAGTTTATAGAAGTACAGATGAGAAATTAATGTGATGAAAACTTTACTAGGTTGGTACTTTTATATTTACGCAATATTCTTTGAGATCATAATATTGATATTAAATATCATTTAAATATTTTCTTTAGCTCACTCTAATTTTGCAGTACAGTACAAAGTCTAAAGCCCAGAATCCTCAGGACTTTACCAAGTCCGAACTTTGGATCGTCAAAAATATTGCTTTTCCAATAAAAAGGAAAAGAAAATTCGCTACATAAAAAGGCAAAATATGACGTTTATATATTAAAAATTGCATATAACAACTATTAATACTAAATTAAACAATATTTTCCTTAAATAAATCATAACAAAATAAAAAGTAAAACAAAAACATTTATTTAAAACTGTTCTCAAATCCAAATGGGCAATTTTATGACATAAGTTTTAATTTATTTTTGTTGGATGCATGAAACTAGCAGGTGATGTTGTTCAGAAGATATGTAATCAAACTGTGTTTCCGTTTTAACGCAATAGATCTTTCGGAAAATAGTGTCAAAGGATGCGTTTTGAACCAAATTCCCGCGTGAAAGAAGAATAACAGCACAAGGAAGGCTGAAAAAGTCTTTGTCACGTGAACAAAATTGCTTATAACTCAATAGGTAGTTTATTTATTTAAAAAAAAAAAAAAAAAATAGAAATCATAGTTCGATTCCAATTCACTTCCATAGTAAAGCATTCCAATTTTATGACTTTCCGTTAAAAAATGAATTTGTAAATGTGTCAAAACGTTTTGCACTTGTTGAGCAGAACAGTTGAGAACAGCCTTAAGGGAACAAATAATTTAAGAAGAAATTGTAACTTTTTGAACTATTGAACATTTTAGTTAATGTGGGCTGCTTTATTTAACTTAGGTATATCATTAAGAAGTTTTTTTTTTTTTTTTTTTTTTTTTGTACATAGACATGTGTTAAGATTCAGCAATAAAGCTTCTTTGCTCTAGACCTTTTTCTATTTCAACAACTTTGTTTTTTCACTTCTTTCTTGAATATTGCCGCTGGAAAGTCCGAACTTTAGACTTTGTACTGTAGTGATTAAGAAAAACATTTTTATCAAATTTTAATAATTTAATTTGAATTTTCTTTTTAATTTTACTATTCGGTGTGAAATGCCAAATAAGCTAAAACTGAATAGTAACTGATTATTTGATGCAATTCTAATATAATTTTAAAATTTTTATACAGAAATAAATTTATGAAATATTAAAATAATGTTTACTCTTTTTGGTACAGTCCGGTCATTTTTATCATATTCACTTATACCTCGATAACTTAAGCTCAGAAGACAAGAATTTCCAGATTTATCCTGAATAAATAGAAAATACACAAATTAAGAATGAGTTAAAGACTAAAAAATTACCATTACAAAATAATCAAAATAAACCTTACCTTGACTTCATAATAATGTTGACCATATGCAGGTAAACTCTCTAATATGCTCAGGTAACTGCACAAGAAAGGAAATTATTTATCCAAATTGTAAATATATGACTAAACACTTGCATTTTTAGCAAAATAAAAACAAAATACTGATCAAAATTAAAATTATATGTGCCATTTTAGGGAGTGGAAGTAAACTAACTTAATCAAGGCAATCCATGGATAAAACTAACTTATCAACAAAACTTAAAATTTTAAGCCATAAATTAATAATCTTATTAGATTGTAGTAAAGAAAGTAAGGCATAAAGAGCCTTATATATATAGCCTTCATATGGACAAATTGGATACTTGCACTTAATCACTAACTCCTAAATTTTAAAATATTTTATTTTACTTCTATTAAAATGTTCTATCTTTTTGGGAAAGGAGAGGGAAATTAGCAGGTAGGGAAGAGAATAACAGAATTTATTGTTTGATATATTTGTTAAATTTATTTAATAAATGTGATCTACTTGAAAAATTAATAACTAAAATTTGAGACTGCTTTGGGTTTAAAAGCTGCTTATATTTTTCTCTTTATTTTCTGAATAAGGAGTAATATTCAGTAATATACTTCTATTGTACATAACTAAACAAGAATAATGAAAAGAGTACAATTAGCGTGTGCAAAATCACATTTATATAAAAGGTGGTCATAAAGAAACTCTATATGAATCTTCAGCAGTCTCTCCATTGAATAACCAAAATGAAGTGTGAAATATAGTTATTTACAGGTATGTGCTCGAGACTCTGGCAAACAAGAACGGTGGAGTCAGCACAGTTATGGATACAGTGAATTTTTTTTTTTAATGGCAACACCCTCTCTTTTTCCCATCCTATAAACGGCATTGGAACAGTATACATAGCACAGAAACCAGCGACGAAGGACACATGTAAAGAACAGCATTGCTGTAGACAATCAATAAACAGAGAGACGAGGTGCACAAACACCAATCATAGGGTTAAACTGTTTTTTCTGTTTTGAGTGGGTGTGACTGTTAGAACTTGACAAAAGAATGTGATTTGATTGGTTTTGAGCTAGCTTCAAATTCAGTTGTGAACTTCTTGTGTGTAGAGTAGTTATCTTTTTTTGTCCTCTGTGAGAAATGTGTTGTTTCCGTTTATTTAAAAATGGATATTACTCCAAGGAAAGGTACAAAATTAATTTCTCTTACAGATCACACGTTTCTAACACTGAGAGATAATGCTCATTTATTTGTGCAGGGTTAAAAAGCAAATGTCATTACACAAAGCAACTGTAAATCCTTAAGACGAAAGCACATCCGAAAAACTGCCAAACACCCTCTCTTGTGGATTCTGACAGAGAATGGCACTGGAAGCTTAGTTCCCGTTTAAGGTATGATGAATTCATCTAAGTACGCAGAAAAATTACAAAGTAAGAAAGTTCCATTCCATGGTTCATACACTCGAGAACAAATAAAATTCAAGCACTATTCAAGGACTGTTTAGATACATGCATAAAAATGGCGTAGAATAACACATAAAATAGCCACCCCATTGATTATCTATTTCAAAGGAATCTTACCAAATCTTTGAATTTTTATAACAGGCATTTTCAAGACATTATTAGAGAATTTTTAAAGAATAATGTGTTTTAACTTAGTAAGGTACCAAGGGAAGAAATTTCATATATAATAAAAAGTTAAGAAAACAGAGCTTGATTTTTATTCTTTAAGTGCAAAAAATAAATAAATAAATAAATAAAAGGTATGGTATCACTACAAGAGTATAAGACAGGAGTAAACCAGTTAAATTTTAGGAATTCTGAACACTCATCAGGAGTCAAATATTAGCATTTCTGAAGTTGTGAACAACAGTGAAGTTTTTACAAGTTATACTTTTTAATACATATTCTCTGAATTCTCAAACCTTACAGCATTTGCACTTATCCATACAAAAATAATTGAAATAAAGATTAGATAATTTACTTTTACTTTTTAAATACAAAAGATTTTTTTAAAAATGGATTTATAAAAATGAAATAAAATTTTTTTATCTGTTACACAGTGAAAAATTTGGAATTAATATAATGAAGTTTTAACTGATTGACAAAATTCGTAATTTTTATGAATGACCGATTTTTTTTACTGATTATGTTGAGTTTTTTTTTTTTTGGGGGGGGGGGGGGGGGCAATATATGAAATCGGCATCAAACTGTTGAATTTCACGATTTTTTCGACAAATTGATGAAATTTGCATTCTTTAACAATGACTAATGGGTGAATTTTGTGGTTCGTCGTTCTTATTTCTCCCCGGCGGATTCTTAAAATTTGCAATTTTTTTTCAATGACAGACTGAAGAAATTCGTATTTTTTTTTCAGCGTATAGTTGATGAAATTTTCAAGGGTGATTCTGAGTTTAAAAAATTCTAAAATTCACAGCAAATTTTCTGAAAGATTACAGCAGATAGGGGAAGGGGTAAATCCCCTCCCAGCACTGTCTATGTGTTTTTTTCTTCGGCAAAGGACCCTTTGACAAAGTTAGTCTTTTTTCATAATCTTTCAACGAAATTTCTCTTTTTTTCGCCATCCTTTGAAGAAATTAGAGTTTTTTCCGGGATTCACCTCAAATTTTCTGAAAAGTTACAGTATATGGGGGAAGGAGGGAGGAAGAAAACCACTCCCAGCACTAACTAAGCGTTTTTCTGCGGCTCTTTGACGAAATTTGCCATTTTTTCGCGATCTTTTGACGAAATTTGCCATTTTCCCGCGATCTTTCGACGAAATTTGCCACTTTTCGTGATCTTTCGACGAAATTTTCGGTTTTTCGCGATCTTTTGACGAGAAATTTTCTTTCTTTCGCGATCTTTCGACGAAAAATACGGTTTTTTCGCGTTTTTTGGACGAAATTTGCGTTTTTTCAGTGATTCCTTGACGAAATTTGCGTTTTCCCCGCGATCCTTTGGCGAAATTGGCGATTTTTCTGAAAACGATTGGCAAAATTTATTTTTTTCGGCGACCATTTGTCGAAATTCGCGATTTTTTTATGGCCGAATTTTCGGATTGGTGACCGAATTTTTTTAATTTTCCGAAATGAATGCCTTAAATTTTCGGAAAATTCGGAACAGAATCACCCCTACGTGATCCTTTGTAGAAATTCGCAATCTTTTGCGACCTGTTGTCGAAATTTGTGTTTTTTTTTTTTTTTTCTCCACGATTCTTTGTCGAAATTTGAGTTTCTTTGCGCGATCCTTTGATGAAAACACACGTATTTTCGCGATCTTTTAATGCAATTCGCGTTCTTTCCGCGATCCTCTGACGAAATTTGCGCTTTATTCGAGATCTTTTGTTGAAATTCTGGTTATTTCTCTAGTCTTTGACGAAATGCGCGTTTTCTTCCGCGACCTTTCGACGAAATTCGCGTTTTTTCCGCGAATTTTTGACGAAATGCGCATATTTTAAGCGATTCTTTGGCGAAATTACCGATTTTTTCATGCAAACGTTTGTTGAAATTGATATTTTTCGGCAACGATTTGTCGAAGTTCGCGGTATTTTCCAGCACTTAATCTATTTTTTCCAAAGCGTACGAACCATGCATTCAAACTTCGTTTAGTTTTTTTTTTTTTTTTTTTTATACACAAATTGACAAAATTTGAAGTTGCCATCCCTAGATATACATTATACAGAAAAGATTTAAAACAGTACAGATGTATAACAATGAAAGTGGAAGAATGTAATAAAATACAAAACCTAAAGTAATGAAAACAAAAACAAGCCATGAAACTATCAATTCAAAGAAATAATAGTAAGATATAAAGTATTTTAAATTAATACAATATGCATTTTTTTCAACAAACAATATAATTTACATTTTAATAAAATACCTAAAAGAAAAACTACAAAAGGTTTATAAATGTTATTCTTGATTTCTTTTTAACATTTAAGGAATTTAGATTGTACAGAATAACTAGAATGTCATCCAAACATAATATCATTTATTTAAATTTTTAATGTATTTCTATTACTAATCTCATTTTATTTTTAACTGACTTGGGGGAATATATGTATATATATATACAGTCTAGCATGATCAAGCATAAAGCTCATCCTTTCATGTAGAGGTGAATGAGGGTGATTTTAATCATTTAATGGATGCATCTGTATGGCCTGAGGATTGTCTTGTTTCTGAGTTTTTTGGCAGATTGAAAAAGGATAAAATTTCACTGGATAATGAAACTGGGGAGTCTGGTGATGTGGACAATTCCTTGAAACAAAATATTGAGACTGTGAAACAGCTTTCTATGTTTTATCAGAATGTTTGTGGGTTGCAGACTAAAACTTGATATATACTGCTCAACAGCTTCTGAGAACTTTGATATAATTTTATTAACTAAAACTTGGCTATGTAATGATATTGATTCTTCTGACTTATTTGATAACGATATATTATCCTTCGTAAGAATTGTAATAACGCAACTAGTTCTTTTAAGTGTGGTGCTGGTGTGGCAATTGCAATTAAAAATTGTTTTACAGCCTTCCAGATTGACGTTCCTGATTTGGAACTTGAATGTTTTTGGGTTTCCTTGAATTTGAGATGTCAGGGTAAACTGATTTTGTGTTTAATTTATTTCCCCCCAAATGCTAGTATTGATACCTATGTAAAATTTTTCGATGTATTTGTAAGGTTTACTTCTTATAAAAATATCTTTGTTTGCAGAGATTTTAACCTGTCTATTATTGGTGAGTTGTGTAGAGTTAATATTTTAGATCCTACTAATAGAGAGCTATTTAACTTTATACATACAACTCTATAATTTGAACCAATTTAATGTTGTACCTAACTGTAATAACAAGTATTTAGGTCTGATTTTATCTGATATTGATGATTTTAACATTAACACTAAATGCAGTGGCAGACCATTGGTCTCTGAGGGTAAATATCATCCAGCTTTGTCTAGATTGTTATTAGTCTTATTCCTATATGTGCTGGTTATCACAATGCCAAATTTGCGAAATATGATTTTAAAAGAGCTGACTTTTTAACTATGTGGTATTTGATTTCTGAAATTAACTGGAATTTTCTGAATACTTATGACAATGCTAATTTAGCGGTTAATGATTTCTATAGACATTTGGTTGATGTTTTTAACCAAACAATTCCTGTGAGGTATTTTAATAATAAGTTCCCCTTTTGGTACTCTATTGAAACTACCAAATTGATTAAATAAAAAAATTAAGTTCGTAAGTTGGCATTATATAGTGGGAATCTGGTTGTTTTCGAAGAATTCGGATATCTGAGATCTTCTGTTAAGCTCAGTATTAGTAAAGATTATGCTTCTTATTCGCAGACTAGGGAAAATAATCTGATTTCTGACCCTAAAAGTTTTGGTCCTACTTTAATAAGCATAACTTATTAACTAACAGTATCTACTACAATAATAAATCTTATGATCGTGATGATAATATTACTAATGCTTTTGCGTCCTGTTTTAGTTCTGTTTACAAATCTAGCACTGATTATGAGAGAAATACTGGTAACCCTGATAGCTGTTTGAGCGACATTATTAAAATTGAATATGTTACATATATAGATGTGGTTTTGGCAGTTAAGAGGTTGAAATGTACTTTGACAGTTGGGGTGGATAATGTCCCTTTGTTTATAGTTAAAGTTTGCGCTTTTGTGTTGATTTATCCTCTTTTTATTTTATTTAATCTTTCTTTGAAAATTGGCATATTTCCTGATGTTTGGAAGCAAACCAAAATTATTCCGTTTTTTGAAAAGGGATGATAATTGTAAAAATTATCGTCCTATTGCTATTTTGAGTTCTTTTTCAAAAGTATTTGAATTATAACCCATAATAAGATTTTTCAGCAAGTTTAATTTCATTTAATCTCATCAGTTCAACATGGTTTTATTCCCAAACGGTCTATCCTTATCAATTTATTTTGCTTAACTAATAACATTGTGTCATCGTTTGAATATGGGTATCAGCTTGATGTCATATATACTGACTTTTCAAAGGCTTTTGACTCAATTGATTTTGGTATTTTTTTGAACAAGTTAATAGGTATGGGTTTTCATATTAATCTTATTGACTGGCTTTTCTCTTATTTAAATAATAGAATGCTTTATGGCTATTTCTATGGTACTGTGTCTCATAAATTTACCCATACATCTGGTGATCCACAAGGTTCTAATTTAGGACCCTTGCTTTTCATTTTATTCATCAATGATCTGTGTTCTATTTTGAAATTTTCTTATTATCTTTTCTTTGCTGATGATTTTAAGTTACATAGGCAAATATGTTCTGTTACTGGAACTGCACTTTTGCAGAAGGAACTTAATGGCTTGTATAATTGTTGCATTCACAATAAGTTATTCCTTAACATTAATAAATGTATCGTTTTAAGTATTCTCGTAGAACTGATACCTTAAATTATTCTTATCAAATTAATAATCTGGCCTTATGTCGTCCAAGCACAGTAAAGGACTTGGGTATTGTTTTTGATGCTAAACTTGATTTTTCACTCCATATTGATAATATTGTTTCTAACACATATAAAAAAATAGGGTTCCTTAAGCGTAAAACAAAAGATTTCTCCAATCAACATGCATTAAAAGTTTTATATTTTGCTTTGGTATGCCCTAATCTTGAATATTGCAGTCTCATTTGGGATCCTTACTATAATAATAAAATTAAAATTATCGAGCAAGTACAGTCTAATTCACACATTATTTATTGTTCAAGAGTAATCATATATATTCTTCGATATTTCTTCTTCCTATCTACATAGTATTTTTGACATTCCCCAGTTTGGAATCTAGATGGGATCTTTTTTGTGTTTTATTTTTTTACAAGGTTATTAATAACATGATTGATTGTAGTGATATACTTAATTCTATTAATTTTAATGTTCCAAACAGATCCCTCAGGTATACTCAATGTTTTATATTTCCATTTCTTAAATATAATTATGTTAGTAATTTACAAAATATTTAATGAATTTTCTGTGCATCTTGATATTTTTGATATGTCCTTTACTGCTTTTAAAGATAAATGTTCTGAACTTTTAATCTCTTAATTTGTGTTTGTATTCGTGTTGTATGGGATTCATATCTATGGGTGTTTTGTTTATATATATGTATGTTTTTCAGTATTTTTTATGATGTTCTTACAACACTGTAAATGGATTTGTTTGTAGTGTGCATTTAAATAAATAATTTTCAAATTAATGATCTGATTATTTCATTTCTTTTATTGATTAAAAAGGGGTAATTTTCCCAGTGCAATGTTAATTTTATTAGATTCCAAAAATACAATGTTTGTCTGTATCACTGTATTGATGATTCAATTTTAATGACATTTGAGCAAAGGGTTGACAAGCAATGTTTAAGAAGCAAACAAAATTGGTTATTTAATTGGATTTTCAGAAAGCAAAGTTTCCTGAGAAAACAAAGTTAAATTTTCAATTGAGTTTTGATTTAGATAGATTTTTTTTTTTTTTTTTTTCCTGCAAGTGGTATTTCTGAAAGGCACAAAATTAAATTTTTGATTGGATTAGCTAAATGTGGAGTTCTTGTTGGAATTCGATTTGACTGCTTTCTTTTTAAAAAATTCCCAATTGTATCACAGACCTTGGGCATCCAACAATCGAATATATTTTTTTTCCACTTAATAATCAAAATTCCAAGCATTCCCCTTCTTGCTCATATTTTACAAATAATAATAATAATAATGATGATGATTTTGACATGAACCTAATTAAAATGCACAATAATAACAGCAGCTTAAGAAAAACTTAAATTTCAAGCAAAGCAAAACCACGAGTTTTAAAAAGACAGTAGCAGATTCCACAAAAAAGCAGATTGTCACATTTACCACTGAGCATGTCACTTACTAGCCAATCAGTGTCAACTCAATAATACAGGAGAGAAAAGGATAAGCACCCTAGATTGTGTTGCGAGGATTGGACTGATTTTTTGTAGAATTACTTTCTGTGATAATGTATTTGGGGGTAGTTCACACGCTGGGTATTTTATGAAAGGTCCATTTTTCTGAAACAATTTTATGAAGGGTCTGTTTTTCAGGTAATAAATTTTATGAAAGATCCTTAAACTGATCACATTTTCGCTCTGGGCAGATCCCAGTGTGAGGGCACACTGTCAAGCATAATTTTCTTTGCAAAGACTTGTGAAAAATTTGAATACAGTATTATCTGTCATCTCCACAAAAGGCTCCAATTGTTACAAAAATTTAAACTAGTGTTTAAGTAGATCTCAAATTTTCTCACTTTAAGATCATCATATCATTTTTTTTTTTTTTTTTTTTTTTTTTTTTTTTTTTTTTATAGAATGTGTATTTTCCAGGCTGTTTTCAGCTTCTATTTTGTCATCCAAATGAAATATTATTATAAAAGCCATGTTGCAACACAAAAATTACTGCTTTTTAAAAGATAAAATAGTAAATAGATATACAAAAACAATGGGTTTTAAAATAATAATAATAATGAAAGCAAAAGTGTTATTTAATACAGTAAAAACTAATATAATTAAAAAACCTGAAAAAGTATTTAATTATGCAGGATAAATCATTGAACATTAATATTTTTTACAGAAAAGAAACAAAACCTTCTTAATTTGAAAAAATTAGTGAGAGCATATTATTATTACTAGCAGACCTGCCTAGCATTGCCTGTGCCTAGCCAAGAAAAATTAAGTACAAGTCTCCAGTCTAGTTTTATTTTGGTGTAAAAATAAAATAAAAAAATTTTTCAGTTTTATAATAAACATAAGTAAAATGTCTTCGCAAAAAAAATTAACCGACACTTTCGATTTTACACATTTTGCCCAATATCTACTGAAATTTTCGATGGATTGTCCTTTAACTTCTAGGATGTAAAGAACTTGTTTGACTTAATAATTTTTCAGAAGATTTAGTTGCGAGGTCAATTAGGAGCTATTAATAAATTTAATAATAAAATAATATTTGCAATCACCCATGTGACAGAAAATGCTTAAAATGGTTTGTAAATGTATTAAATGACTATGTGTGTCCAGTTCAACATGTGCATTTGTGTACACATAGCACACATAATCATAAAGAAGTTAATGTTTCTGTGAAAAATTCAAAAGTTTTTTGCATGTATCAAAGAATTTTCCACCAAATTCAACACCGCTTTCCAAAAACTTGACAAAGGACAGTAGCAACTGTATACTGTAATTAAAACATGAATATATTGAATAATTGATGAGATAGGGTCTGGTGAGGGAAAGTGGTGGTAATCTAAAAAAATGCACTTTTTTCACAATAAATGTACATATTTTTACTTTTTTTTCTATTAATACATAATTGGAGTTTGTGACAAATATTTCTATTAAGATTTGTAAATCTGGCAGCAAGTTTACTGTTGTTTATCTTCTTTTTTACATATATGTGCAGTTTGTTCTTAACACATGGTATTGATAAACTTTGTTCTTGATCCTTTCTCACTTGAAAAAATTAGTATATTTTGATACATTTCAGTAGAAGAACTTCTTAAAAACAGATTCATGCATCAAGGTAAGAATTATTTTATTATTTCAATTTTTTATGATTTTTTTTCTGATGTGGGGGAAAGTGGTGGTATAGTTAGGCTTAGCTCAATGTTGTATGATGATTCAATTTTAGACTGTAGATGTGATTAATTTTTAAAAATGGGCTGTAATAAAAGTATTAATCTAAAAAAAATAGGCTTTATTTATAAATTTTAATCTTAATATGATAATACAATTAAATTAAAAGCTATTTTTTTACATAGGTTCAGGTGGGAGAAAGTGGGCCCATGGGGTAAAGTGGGGGTATATTGAAAAAAACCTATTTTCTCTTTTAAATTAAGATATTTTGTTAATTCTTTTTTAGAGACATATATTGAGATTATGGCAACTATTCTTAGTTTTAGAAACTGGAAACAAATTTAATGTTTACAAACTATCTTGTTTATGCTCATTGCATACTGTCAAAAAGTCGATCAGCTAAAATAATCGCCCAAGTGATAAAAATTAATACATTATATCACATAAAGCATTTGAATAAGTCACCAGGGGAACTATTAGACTTTTCTTGCTATTTGGTGGTGAAGATTATATAGAGTTCAGCAATATATGCTACATATTGAGTGAACCTAATTTTGATAGCCATGGATATTATTTCTTTAATTAAATAATATCTGAAAAATATTATTTTTGTGTGCATTTGTACCTTTAAAAATAATTAAAATACATTTATTTCAGTGTATTTTTATTTAAAAAACAATATTTACACATTTTTATTTAAATATACACTAATTTTGGAACTACCCCACTTTCCCCCACCATGGGGTAAAGTGGTGGTATCAAAACATGCTCTTTTAAATGTATCACTGTCAGAAAACAATCGAATAAAATTGAGTGGTTATGCTTCATGTTTAATCTATATGAATCCAATGTATAGAAAATGCATCAAAAGTTTCATTAAAATAAATTTAATAGTTTGATTTTAGGGCCTTTTCTAAAAAAAGCTTGATTTTACCCCCACTTTCCCCCACCTGACCCTATGGGAATTGGGGAGGCGGGGGGGGGGGGGGGTAGTAAAGCTTGAAATTTAATGATGAAAAGTTACCACAGCAACACATTCATTATACTTCTTCCCTCACAGGAACTTAGCTCTGTTTCAATAAAAAAAAAATCAATGACCTTATTTTCTTTAATAATATTAAAAGAAATTATCAAAAGTTTCCCTAATACAGGAATATAATGGGCAGATAAGGTGTGAAATACGCCAGATGAAATATTATGGAAATACACAAATATTTCCCTTTCAATACAACAAAAAAAAAAAAAAAAAGAAGAAAGAAAATCAAATTAAAAATCTGAGCTTCCTAAAGAAAAAAAAAAAAAACAAGGCCTATAAAAGCAAAGCACCCGAAATGGTATGTATATCACTATGACCCCCCCCCCCCAAAAAAAAAAAAAAAAAAAAGCAGTGTTCTAAAACAAGACAATGGAAGTGTGAGAAACAAATACATAACAGAGAAAATTATTATTTTTTTAATATAATCATATTTGTTTATTCTAATCCTTAATGTAAACAGCATTATAATACAATTCAGATTTTTAAAATAGTTATAATGAAGTACAAACTTTATAATAAATAAAAGTTTTTTTAAAAAGTTACTAACTTTACAATTGCTTCACCCCTGGTCTGTCCTTTTAGTGATTTATAATGCTCAAGAACTTTTGATTCACTAAAATAGAAAAATGATTTACAGTAACTGAAAAAAAAAATAGTAATTACTCAAAAATTTATATGTTTAAAGTTAGAAAAGTAGATAAAGGAAAATAATATATGAAAGTAAAAATACTAAAAACCTCTTTTTAAATATTCAATGTTCATCTTGAAAATCATGCCTAATTTTTTTACTGCATTTCTTGTTTGGTTCCCAAAAATTTCTGTTTTAATAGATTAATCTGACTTGGGCATCAAACACAATTAAGAACTCACTGATAAGAAAAATTCACTGATTTTTTTATGCTTTGTAGAAAGCACAACCAAGTGAACATGGGAGATTCTCAAAAGGTGGGAGCATTAAATGTTAACTATATGTAATTTTTAAAATTTTCAAATTTAAGGCCAAATTTTTTTAATAGTATAGTATTTTGTCTACAAATATAATATATAAATATTTTAATAGTATGTCTACAAAATTATACACAAACATTAAAAGACAGCAACTATTCTGGAAAATTAATGATTAAAATATTTAATTAGCAGTTGTGTACGTTACAAATTTTGGACATTTGCAGATTTTGGACATTGCTCTTAGTATTTAAAAAATTCTTAAGACTAAGAATGTAGTAAATGTGTCTGTATACATATATATATATGTATAATTAACTTTTTGTTATCCAGTAATAATAATAATAAAATCAAATGCTTTCTTACGTACAGTCGTGGAAAAAAAAAAGTAAACACCCCCTACTAACTCCTCAACAAATTATCGTAGAAGAAAGTTACTGGTACCGAACGATTGGAAGTAAAGCCTACTTTTAAATGATGTATATAAAATTTGCTTAGGGGGGCACCTACATATTAAAACGAACCATAACTTTGTTTTTTTCAATAGCAGTACCCAATTCTGATAGCATAAATGAACTCTACACCCTTCAATTAGCCTAAAAACGAATTTTTATGCAATTCGTACCATAAGTTTCCGAGAAATTAATTATTTTAAAATGAGCGTATTTTAAGGGCTGTATCCAAATTGAAGTTCCGTACTGGATTGTTAACCGGGAGAGCCGCTTCCTTGATCAAGGCACCTTAAGCGCCACTCAAGGAGCCAATGAAGCGTTTTAGATTACAGTATGGCAGAATAAATTTCAAAATGTCTACTCACTTCCATCATAGACGGCCCCTTAAACCATCATTTTGCCATTTTTTAAGCATAATTTGAAAACTACTTGGAAGAAAAATGTGAAATTTTTGAATTTCCATAAAGCAGGACTTAATAAATCTAAATCCATCAAAAAAATTGTAGGTTGCAATTCATAATTTTTTCGAATATTAATTTCATAATTCATATCAAAAATTACAAATTCAGCTTATTTATGTTTGGGTATATTAGTATTATTACCACAAAAAAAAATTAGCACACTAGGAGCATAATTTCAGGAGATATAAATAAAAATATGAAAATATAATTTAACATTAGAAGCACTAAATTTTGAATGTTTATAATTCAAAAACTTATCATTCAAATGACTTGAAATTTGGTGTCTAGGCATAGTTTGAACCGAAGATTTGAAATATTTCGTTAAAACTGGGTATTGCCATTGAAAAAAAATGAAGTTAGGATTCGTTTTAATATGTAGATGACCCCCTAAGAAAAATTTATATACATCATTTAAAAGTAGACTTTATTTCCAATCGTTCGGTACCAGTGACTTTCTTCTATGATGATTTGTTGAGGAGTTAGTTGGGGGTGTTTACTTTTTTTTTTCCACGACTGTACGTTACTTTCGGACATAACAAAATACAGAAAAATGCTTTATAGAAAAGTCCTTCTATCTTCAAAAAAGCAATAAATCAGCCTGCCACCTCTTAACGAAATTATCAAAAAATCATTCGTTTCCTTTATGCATTCGTTGTTTACCATTAGAACCACCTGGAAAAAAGTTAAAACTCTTTTTCTTGGTGGTACATTGGAGCAGTTAACGTTATGAATGTCCAAAATTGGCCTCTTTAGCATAAAATAATAAAATTTTAAGATATTTATACAAAGCTTTTACAATAAATTATGTCATTTTCTATCTCTGAATAGAATTAAAAACTCAGTGTAAAAAAAAATAATAATAAAGTCAATGGCAATTAAAGTTATGTTTGAAAAGCTTAAAGTTATGACTTGTGTCCAGTGCCCACCTTTTGAGAATCGTCCACATATTAAAAAATGTATGAATTTTGCTCTGTTTCTTTTTTAAGATAGAGCAATAGGGGAAAAAATTAAACATTATTTAAATTATCCTTTTAAGATTTCTAAATTGATTTCGCAACATATAAACTAATATTACACTATTAATTGATAAAAGAGTATATTTTTTTTTTATATTACATACTCTTCATTCTTTATTTATAATTTGTTCTCTACTCTTTAGCCTTTAAAATGTTCCATTGTTGCAGTTTCAGAGCCATTTGGCCAATTTTGGTAAGTGTTTATTGGTGCATCAGTAAATCCATTGTTGTTTCAACTATCATACAATTGCACACGCTACAGAGAATATTCGGCGACTTATCACCTGTAGCAGGTTAGCAAAAAAAAAATCTTAAAATTAATGTATTAATTTATAATCAAGTGATAAAAATATTAAAATGTGTTATTCATATTGTAAACACACCTGTGAACGCAATTTTTGTAATTCTTACTTATTAGGAAGTGGGTTAAAAATAGACTACAAAATTCCATCTTTACATACAAAAACCAGGCTGAGTTAAATAAAAGAGTGTAAAAAGAAGGTGAAGTTAAAAGCTTTTTCCACACATTCCACTAAGCAAATAACAAAGTTATTGATTTTAAATTAAATTTATTACATCATATTTTTTTTTTTTTTTATTAAACACTAGATTTCTTATGCTTCCTAATTTTGAATTAGGTTAAAATTTTTTTTAAAATATTTAAAATAAAATAAAAATCAATTTCCTATTAAAAAAATGTTTACAAACTTCAACTAGTTTGAGGAATTTTGTAAGAAAAGCTATATTTTAGAGAGAGATAGACTATGGGTAAATAATTATTGCAAAATCCTAAGTTATAATTAGGTCACCTTTGTGGCAATCCATATAATAAATTTTACATTAATGAAATTAGCTAATTTTTAGCCATATTATGTTTTGTTAAACTCCCAACAACCCAACTTGGAAACCTTAATCTGACACGCAAGAAACATTCTAGAATGAACCCCACCCATAGAAAGAAAACATCACCTCAACCCGAAACAAGATAAAGTAAAAAAACTAAAACCCAACTACGACAATTATTTTTATTTATTTAATCCGACAAAATTTAAACAGTGTATCGAAGTAGGATGGCTGTGGTTGCTTCCCTGCGTTACCGGGTACACAACGTGACAACGAATAGGCAAATAGATACACACGCACATATAACAACATAAGCCCGAAGGCATATAATGCAGAGGACATTTTTATGGGAGTTTTAGCCAGTTATCAAACTGTTTCCGCCTTCACCGCGTGGAGGTACTCCCAGCTTATGTCGTTTACATTAGTGCATTAAATTATTCTATTAACGTTCACGCTGCTCTACATTACAGTTCCCGTGATCCGCGCTTTACTCTTATCGCTCATTTTTTTTAAACATCTTCAAAGCAGTCTTGTAATTATGTATAAGCATATAAATACTGGTGAAGCTCTTTCAAGTAATACCAAACACATTACATATATTTTTATTTTATACTTTTTGTCCGCTAGAGGGCATAATAGTAAATTTGGTGACAAACTTTATAGCTCACAACCAACAGAATATCAAGATCAAGACCCTTCTAATGGCACTGCAGTGGTCTTATTCTGATTACTAAGTACCAAAGAAATTAAGAACGAAAAGATGTGAATTATATGCAATTAGCCCATAAATGCAAGTAAAGTCACAAGCAAATGCTAGTAATATATATATATTCGAAATGTACAAGTGAAGCGCTTTAAAATGATACCAAACACGGCATATCTAGCTTAACTTTATTTTTTTACTCTGTATATTTTGTCCGCTAGAAGGCGCCACATTGAATTTGGTGAAAATCTATATAGCCTATAACCAGCGGACAATTAAGACGCTTCTAATGATATGTCATTTGTCGAATTCTGATTAGTGGTTTAGAAGTTACGAGGGAACAGATGAACATACATACATACATACATACATACATACATACATACATAGCCTGTCAAAATCATAACCCTCCTTTGGCTTTGCCGTAGTCGGGTAAAAAGAATAGAGACAACCCGACCTGATGCAGGACTCTATTCAACGATCCCGAGATGTGCATTATTCAGACATTTTACTAAGAATAAATATAAATAAGTCCATTTTTCTATATAAAACATAAAATTGGCATTAGAGGTATAACTGTAGATTACCTTTCATAATTGCATTAAGACAGGAATTATTTTCCTTTCATTTCAAGTTTGGGTCGGGTATCTGAAAACTATTTTGTCGGGTTCAGGTCAGGTTGCCGGATGATTTTTTTTTTTTTTTTTTTTTTTTTCCAGGTATAACTTGACCCATGCTGGATTCTAGCCAAAAGGCAATTTAACTGCAATCCAAAAAGTATTTGCAAAATGCTATAATGAAGAAGACATTAAGTGGTATTTTATAATTATAGAGAGAAAATTTCATCCTAATGGTGTTCCACGTTTTAAGTGGCTGGCATCCAAAGAGCTAGTTTTTATTAGTACATCACATCCATTTAAGTATTAGATTTCAGGCTTATTTAAATGCCAATACCAGAATAAAATCTAAATAATAACATTTTTAAAAATATAACCAGGCAGTTTCAAATGTTAGCATTATCTTTGTTACCTAATGGTATGACGAAAGCATGAATTTAGATTTAGTGAAATGGTGGTCTAAAAATTTAGGGACTTTGGTTTAATAAATAATTTCTATAATAACATTTAATTTGCAGGTCATTATAAAGTAACATGCAATTTAAAAAATATGACTTATTACCAATTACCACTGAATTTAAATGATTATTATTTAAATAAAGTTATTAGTAAAATTTGTCATTAAATCATTGACTTGCTAATCATTTAAAAAAACATGTATGTCTTAAAGGTTTGGCTTTGAATTTATATGGAATAGGGAGATTATTATTTTGTGACAAAGCTTATTCTGGATGGTTCAAAAGATTGTTTTTAGATTTTTCATCTCCCTTCAAGAAAAAAATACCTTTTTCAGTGTTTAATATGACCAGATCAATATGATCTTTGTCCAAGTTATACAGTAGAACCCTGCTAATTTGAACTAACTGAGATCAGTGCCTGTTTGAATTACAAAAAATTTGGATTACCCGAAATTCCAATAAAAACAGAAAAGAAAAAGATGCGTGCTAAAAGAATTTAAGTTATAAATACTTAGTAGTACAGTAAACAATCTCTAATTCGGGACGACTTTTGGGAAAAAAATAGTACTCTTTGTTTATAATAATCCAATGGAACTTCAGAATGAAGAATTAGATAACAACTCATTACAAACGGTTTAAAATTGCAAACCTATAAATAGCTCATCGGCGAAGTAAAAAGATAAAAACATTTTTGTAGATTATTTGCAAAATAAAACTGTTGGAAGAAAAATAAATTTTTATCATCAGAATTAAATACATTTTGCATTTTATAAAAGAATTTTATAAAGACTAGCAAACAAACTGATATTCAAAATTTTTTGAAGATCACTTCTACGAGTAGGAATACAGTGCACGTTTTCATTTTATATTCATGTAGTATATATATATATATATATTATTCAGTATTTTTTATATTATATTCCAGCTGTTTAAAGAATACAAAACATGCTTTACTACCATTTTTTGTTTAATTCTAACTTACACACATTTTTCCTGACATTCATCCTGTAATCCGGAAAATTTTGTAAGTTAATCTTTACAGTTAATCTGTTCAAGTATAAATTTCGAAAAAAAAAAAAAAAAAATGGTTTGGATTAACCGGAATTTCGGATTAGCGAGGTTCCACTGTACTTCACTATCACACTGAAATTACTGAAAACCCATTATACCCTTGTGAATAGGGTGAAATTATTTTTTTTTAATTAATTAAGGAGAAGTTTTATGTTCCTTTGAGTATATAGCACAAAATTTGGATTGCCATTTATAAAAATAAATGTCTTTTATATGAATATGATTATGTCAGGTATATCCTGAGTGCTATTCTCCATGTTTTATAAAAATAAAATTCTTCTTCTTCAACAATTGTTGTTCAAGTCAATAGTTGGCAGTAAACATGAGCTATTTCAACAACGATCTTGTAAGTTTGGCAGAGAATTTTCTTGCTTTTAAAATTGCTGTTAAATTTGCACCATTGCATCAAACTATACAGTACAGATGTTTGTAACAATATGGTAGTGGTTTTAAACATAGCAAAAATACCGGGTGTCCTAAAAAGGACTGACTGATTTTAAAATTCAATAACTTGTAGACGGTGACAGATATTTAAAAAATTCTTGCAGAAGGGTTATGCATGAGGTCAAAAGTTTTTTTACAGTGATTTTCAATTTTAGTTTGAATTACAAACAATAGATGGTGCTGCGATCAATAGACGCTAAATTCAGGCTCGATTTTTGGTACTTCAGGACCCACTCAATGCATTTTAATTTCCTTTTTCTGCATGGAAGAAGAGAAAGGCCAAAAAATCAAGCCTGTATTTAGCACCTATTGCTTACAGCGCCACCTATTGTTTGTAATTCCTGAGTGCTATTCTCCATGTTTTATAAAAATAAAATTCTTCTTCTTCAACAATTGTTGTTCAAGTCAATAGTTGGCAGCAAACATGAGCTATTTCAACAACGATCTTGTAAGTTTGGCAGAAAATTTTCTTGCTTTTAAAATTGCTGTTAAATTTGCACCATTGCATCAAACTATACAGTACAGATGTTTGTAACAATATGGTAGTGGTTTTAAACATAGCAAAAATACCGGGTGTCCTAAAAAGGACTGACTGATTTTAAAATTCAATAACTTGTAGACGGTGACAGATATTTAAAAAATTCTTGCAGGAGGGTTATGCATGAAGTCAAAAGTTTTTTTACAGTGATTTTCGATTTTAGTTTGAATTACAAACAATAGATGGTGCTGCGATCAATAGACGCTAAATTCAGGCACGATTTTTGGTACTTCAGGACCCACTCAATGCATTTTAATTTCCTTTTTCTGCATGGAAGAAGAGAAAGGCCAAAAAATTGAGCCTGTATTTAGCGCCTATTGCTTACAGCGCCACCTATTGTTTGTAATTCAAACTAAAATCAAAAATCACTGTAAAAAATTTTTTGACCTCATGCATAAACCCTCCTGCAAGAATTTTTTAAATATCTGTCCCTTTTGCAAGTTATTGAATTTTAAAATCAATCAGTCCTTTTTAGGACATCGGTATAATGCGCAGTTATCTATCAAGAAATGTTAGCATATTTACAGAATGTTTTGAAAAGATTGAAATTCATCAAATCAATATATGGAAAAACCAATTATTTGTATTAGCCAACTAAAATGAATTTTACCGATTCAGGACCCAGATACGCAGCTACCCAGGGAGGGGGCTAAGGGGGCTGAAGCCCCTCCCGAAAGTTTAAAAACATGTTTTTTCTTGTTTTATCTTCCATTACATTAAAATTACGTACGCTATAAATTTATTCAATTGCAGTTATAGCAATTCCTCGTTATATCGCTCATTCAGATATATTGTTCTTTATTTATATCTACCACTAAAAATATAAGTTCTTCTTAAAACGTAATTGTAACTGTCTTTATGCACAGTAATATTCTATAGGGGTCATTCCTTACCATTAATATGACTAAGAAAAAGTAAGTATAATACATGTATGGTGTATAAGTTAATTTTAGGAGTCAAATATAAAACAATTGCTTGCATGTTATCTTCCTTAATTTTCGCTATCCTCATTATATCAGGCATATAAAGAAAACAGAGTGGTCAATGTTAAAATGTTTTATAGAGAAAGGAGCCCAAAACCACCTATAATGTAAAATCATGTGAAAATTAATAATTTTAAAGAAAGTATCTTTTTGAAAATGGTGTTATAGTTGTAAAAAGTTTTTTATAAACAAAAAAAAAAAAAAAAAATAGTAGCAGGAAATTTTAAAAAGAAATACTTTGAAGTAAAACAAGAGTATCGAGAAACCTTCAAAGGTGCCATGGCGTCACTGAACAACTTTTCTTTAAATTGTTTGCATATGAATCCTAAATAAAAAAAAAAATGTGCACAGAATAGTCTGTTTGTCTGGGAAATTTTTTTTGTCTTTTGAAGAATGATCAACTTTAGGGATGGTTACCTCTATTAGGGATTTTTTGGTAGTTTTCACAGCGCCCCCTACAGAATTTTCCAGGGGCAACATCTAACAATCTTATTTTGTGCAAAGCAAGAAATTCCACTTAGAGGTTATCAATGATAGCGGTCCGCAAACGTTAAGGAACCGATAAAAAAAGACTGCAAGCTAAGAATGCATCGCATGTCTAAATGAATCGCACAGGCGTATGAGGGAGTGGCCAACATGGCTGGTTATGTTAGTGGGGTCCAGTCTAAAATTCGTCAGAAGTATTCAAAAATTAGATACGTCCATTGTGCAAGCCACCGGTTAAACTTTGCATTGTCCAACATAATACTGATTCCTGCCATCCAAAACTGTCTTGGAACTGTTGATGACAACCTCCAAACTGAAATAAAGATCAAAATACTAACATTTAGGCACACATCACGTGCAAACCCTCAAATTTCATCCACTGAAGAATATTACGTGATCATCATCTTTATTCTCTGTGTAGAATGTCTTCTTCAAAATTTGAATGACGGAGTCATTTCGAATGAAGACATTCTAACAGATTTCCAAGTACTTCTAACAGGATTTGCTTCTCCGGAAAAAGGAAGCATATTAGAGAATCTCTCTCAATATTTTGACGATAAGTGACAATGTTACAAGTGAAAACTGAATATGAATTATGGTGTGAGATAATTGATAATGTTGACACAAATAGAGGGGTCTCAAAATTTTTAGAGTACGTATCACAATACGATCAAACATTTGCTGACAGTCTTGGCTACAATCCCGGTAACAACAGCCAGAGCTGAAAGGTTTTTTTCGACAACGAAAAGAATTAAATCTTTACCTCGAAGCATTATGGACGATGAGAGACTAAGTAGCCTTGCAATGATTTCCATTCATTTCATTGGGACATTACAGTAGATCCCGATAAGGTAATCAGTCTCATGGTTGAGAAGTCATGAAGATTGTTTCTGTAGCACTAGTAAACTTATTGTACCAAGAGTACTGCATTTATAATTATTCTAATCATAGAATGTGAAATAAAAATATAATTTTTGATTACAGATATCTGTAACAATTTTTTTTTTTTTTTTTATTTATATGTGTGATTAATTTCATCGATAGGTGAGAAAATGATGAACTATAAAATAAATGAAACAAATGAATGCAACATACTCACATGATAATATTAATCCTGTGCTTTAAAACTATTCAAATTACTTGTTTGCATTTCAATGTTTTTTAAACCTTTTTCTCATAAGATATATGAAGCTTTTTTATTTTTGCTGCAGTCTTTCCCTAAAAAATACCCCTGGTTACTGAACCAGTTTGGAAACTGGAAATGCTCTTGAAAACCTAAATTGTAACAGAACTCGAAAAAATATAAAAAAACAATTTTTGACATGGAGATTAAGTATCCTATGCAGAAATATACCTTAGTTTAAGCCTTGCTTATTTTTTTTTAAATTTAAGCTTTAAATTATGCAAATTACTGCTGTTAGATCAGAAAAAATTCCAATATTAAGCCCCTCCGAAAGGAATTCCTGGGTACGGGCCTGAGCTACCTGGTGCTCGATTTAGTATAGAAAACAAACTGTTAGCACCGCGCTTTATAGTGTTGATCAATGATCAACAGTATTGGTAAGAATTCAGAGTACGGAAGATTAAAATTAAAAAAATGTTTAAACCTATCAAAGCAAATGTTTTCAAAGTTGAGACAGTATAGTTGAATGGTTTTTTTGTATTCGAATAATGCTTATATCTTGAAAATTGTCAGAATTTTTTCCATACCTTTATTTTGAGTACTGATTTTGTTTTAAGAATACAAAACAAATTTTTCTGAATTAGAGACTTGGTTAAGTAGTGTTCTTGTGAACGAATTAGCATAGGAGTCAAGTTTTGTGAAAATCATTAGAGCCATTTTCGATATATTAGTGGTATGTACAGAGCAGAGTTCCTTTTAACTTATCAAAACAAACTTTTTTGGATTCGAGACCTTGCTAGTTTGTTTTCTTGTGCTTGAATTAGCATATAAGGCATGTTTTGTGTAAATTGCATGACCATTTTTCAATTCATAGCAAAGTGTTAAGCTTGTTTTACCTCATCAAAACGAATTTTCATGAATTTGGGACCTAGCTAGATCTTTTTTCTCATGCTCGGTTTAGTATAGGAAGCAAGTTTCCTGAAAATCTTACCAGCTGATTTTGATATCATCCATAATCAGGAAAATTGCTTGCCCATTTAATACACATGCTAAACATCCCTTGTTTGCATTTAATGTTATAGAGAGATTATAGAGGTTTGATTATAGAGATATGCATCTTAACAGGTTTTACTGTTTTTAGTAAGTAAATACTTAGCATTTCTATTAAATATACATAAATAAAAAGTTGTAACAAAAGATTTTACTTTTATAGTTATGGTAGAAGTATGTTATTAAGTTCATTTAAATTACATCTATTTTTTCCCCCCATATTCACTAGTGTGTCATGGAATAAATTGGTTGAGAAACACTAGTATAAAGTGTGATTACTCCTTTTAATTAGATATTTTTATTTTAATCACAAAACACATGGTTTCTGACTACAAATTTGCATGTAGTGACTAAAGTTCACCTAGTAGGAGGCGACAAACTTAGGATGTTAATAACAGACCTAAACTGGAAGGATTAAATCAATTTATACGCTCTGAATATTTTCCTTGCATTTTTGCACCAATTAAGATAATATCAAAAATACTCTTTAAAAAGTGGCAATCCACCTTTTGGTGTAATTCTTATATGTTTGTTTTGGGGGAAAAAAAAAAAAAAAAAAAAAAAAAAAAATGATAAATGGTAAAAAAAAATTGAAAGAAAATTCCAAAATTTCAATATAAAATAATTCACATACCATACAGAAATAGATGAGTATTCCTTGAGTGCTGAAGCGGGTAAAACAGGTAGTCTTTTTAAATTAACTTTAAAAGTAGCTTCACTAAAAGAAAAAGTATATTAATTCAATAAAATATTTTTACCTATAAAAGATTATAAAGAAAAAACAACAGTCATTAATTTTTAATACACAACAATTAACAACACACTGTCCAAATTATTCTGATCACAATGCGTACTACAATACACAGTAAATAGTTTATGATTTGCTTATACAGCAGACTACTGACTATCTGGCCTAATGTGGCAGAAGGGTAGGCAGGATAACAAACAAGCTGGATAAACCAAGGTTGTGATAGAGTTTGTTCCCCCATACCATTAAAAACAAGCTTTTTTATACCAAAACCTAATATTATTCTCATTTTCTAATGTCTTTTTAATTGCAGAAAATATAAAATAAGATATCCTGTACAGTATGAGTACAGCACAGAGACATACATTGTTAAAAAAATATATATATTACACAAAAACATAATTTGAAGAACAAATTAAAAAAAACAAAATTTATTTCCTACATTGTTTATGCCCAAGAAGGGACAGACATTAAGATATTTCATTCAATTAGTTAAGCCAATTGAAGATTAAAAAATAAAAATAAAATTCATACAATATGATACTTAAAACACCTTAAAAAATTAGATTCCGTTCAAATGAAATCAAAATAAATCTTAGACTTCTTCCATTTTTAATTGAAAATTCTTGTATTGCAGATTTTGTATTTTGTTTATGACAATTGTACATAAAATGATAAGATGCATGCAAAATACAAAACTTTTAAAAAAAGTCTAAGACTTATTTTGATTTCATTTGAATGGAATCTAAGTTTTTAGGGTGTTTTAAGTATCATATTGTATGAATTTTATTTTTATTTTTTAATCTTCAATTGGCTTAACTAATTTGTTACAAAAATTTAACATTAAATGTAGAACTAATTGAATGAAATATCTTAATATATGTCCCTTCTCGGGCTTAAACAATGTAGGAAATACATTTTGTTTTTTTTAATTTGTTCTTCAAATTATGTTTTTGTTTCACATGTCAAGTTTTTTAATAACTACTGCATTCAGATGAACTCATTTCAAAATTAATGGAGGGTATCATCATCAGGCTTTGATGTATGCGGTATTGCATCACAAGCAGTTTACCAATGTATAATTCAAAATATTTCACCACTGTAGTAATGCAGGTTGTTGTAGTTTGGACAAAAACTTCCAATCTGAACGTAAAAAATCTACAATCAAAACATAAAAAATTAACTTCACTTAAATTTATATACCCTATTTCCCACTCAGGAACGCTATGAATGCAAAAATAAATTGTGTTGAATCCTTACTGCTAATATTTAACAATATTATAGCTGTGATACAGAAAAAAAAATAAAAGTTTTACTTAAATTTTGTTACCTTATTCTCTCTCAAGGGATGATGTAAACACATCAGAAAATTATTACCTAAGTTTAACTTGGGGTATAAATCTCATCCCGGGAAAAAAATACATTTTAAAATTTAAGTTATGTAGTTTAAGTTCGCTACCTGCGTAAAAATAACTATCCATTTGAAACTTTTTACTAAACCATAAACTTGACCAAAGCAAAAACTTATTCTGAAAACATCCTTTTAATTTCCACTATGACGCCATATTTAACTCTTTAATTCTTGAAGAAAAACTAGTTCAATTTAATACTTCACGTGGAATAAATGTTTCAACTAAAAAGAAATAAATTATTATTACGGCTTTTGAAATTTTTGCAACAATGAAGAAAAAATGTGATATTTTCTATGAAAAATGTTCGTTGATTCTCTTGAAAAAAAAGAGAAATTTGGATTTATTAAGAAAAATATTTGAATGTAAAAAAAAAATTGGCTCGTTTCCCTCAGGGGTTATAATTCGCCCATATGCAAAAGCATTTTACCATTCTTTTTGACCCTGACATCAGGCTAACGTTTTTACACTCTAAATTTATAATATCATTAGAATTAGTAAAGAATAAAAAAATGAGTGGTATCAGGGACAAAAAGGTGGGAAGAAAAAATGAAAAAGTTATGATCTCCATAGGCTTTTCTATGTTAAATTAACATTGAGAAGTGATACTGGAAATAAATAAGTATTGTGTTGCCGCGCAATACTTAAATTATAATAATAAACTTATTTTATTATTTATTGATGTGCTCTTGATAAAGCAATAGCACATCTGGGAAACCTGGGGGTTATCGCCGCGAGCCTGACTCTCCTATGAATATCTGGTACACTCGAAGATCCTTGGGGGACTTGGAGGAGTGATCCCTGAATCAAGAAGCTTAATCATAGTCTTTGGGTTTTGCTGTTGTAACAACCATGTTGTCCACATTAGGAACATAAACCCATATCTAATCACTGTCACATATACATTACATTATAGACATTTGAAGACTTCTATTTCAATTATAACTTTAGTATATTTTATTAAAAGCTTATCTTTTAATTATCAGCAGTCCATCTCCATCTCGATTCTTTTCTTTTTGACATTATTCATTAAAACCATAAATCTTTTTCATAGGCCTATAATAATTTCTATCATTCATTTATGCAGTCTTCACGATACTCATTTACCTGTTGACTAAGTATTAGTTCCAAATGCTGATAGATTGTGTTGGCTGTTTCAGACAATCGCGACTGATTTGCATCAATCATCTCAGCCACATACTTCCAGGGACAGTTCAGGAAGCCAGTAGTGAATGTTATCAGTCGTGTGTAAAAATGATTTTTCACAAGGCCGAGAGTAGTAAAAGCTTCAGCTCACTAGTTCAGTTCGTCTTGCTTTGACTTGCTTCATTACTATTGTTATTTTTCTGTTTATCGTTTTACTTCAACAGGTGATATTTGTACAGTCTTGCTTTAAAAAATATTCTGAAGTCTTATTAGTTACTTGGTCACATTTTAATCTAATTTGAAGAACATTTTCTTTGAAGCATTAGCATATTTTAATCTTGAAAGCAGTGTTTTTACATTTGAATGTTTTCCTGTTGATAACTAGTTATCAATGTAGGGTTTCAACGATTTAAATCAGTTGATTTAAATCAGTGATTTAAATCATGATTTTAATCAAGTGATTTTTTTTTTTAAATCATTGATTAAAATCAAAAATTTCCTAAATGTTTAAAATGACATAAAAAAGTATTCAAATCTAAGATGAACATAATTTGGAATGTTTCTACAGCTATTGTGACTTATGAATACACAAAACAAAGCTTTAAGTAATTGTTTCTAAGTGTAATTCCTGAGTACTGTGAAAAATTTAAGTACAGTAAGGTTGTAAAAAGTATGGTTTTTATCTAACAAACATAAAAAGCATTTAATTTAAAAATGATATTTAAATCTAATATAACTTACACTGCCATAATTTCTTTTTAATAATCAAATTATTCATTCTTTTATATACCATAAACATAGCAATACAGTATCAATGATTTTAATCAGCCGATTTAAATCAGATGATAAAATCACATATTTTCTGATTTTTTAAAATAGTGTGAAAAATTATAATGCATAATCAGTAATGAAAATGATCACTAAATCACTTGTAAAAAATGTAATATTTGTTATTGTTAATTAACAATATTAAACTGTGTAAAAAGAAGTATTATACATTTAAAAAACATCTAACTAAATGTTAAATATATAAAAATAGCAAATAAAACCTTTGTGCAACAATATTAAAAAGCAGAAAAACCAACGTTTAAAAATGCACAAATAATACATGAAAAGCAGCAAAAAGCTGTTTCGAATCTACTAGTGAGATTCTTCATCAGTGCAAGATAGGGAAAAAGGAACAGCGTGCTAGAAAAAGCAAAGCTGAGAAAAATTCATGTTAATATTTGTGCATTTTTAAATGTTGGTTTTTCTGCTTTTTAAAAAATGTTAAATAACTTCAAAACATTATAATATTTAGTAGCTATTCAAATATTTTAATGTTGTGGGGAAACAATCTGATTTAAATTTCAAAAATACAACTTTTGTAATCTATTTATAAATTATGTGCGAGTTTGCTGTATACATTGCTACAATTTTTGATCAATTTCATATGCATATGCTTTAGAACCTGTGTAAAATTACTGGCTGCTTTATGAATTTATCAAACTATTATTTATCACCTTTTTTCAACCACTTTTCAAAAATGCAGATTGTGTTCTTAATTAAACAGTTAATTGTTTAATAATTACAAAATTTAATCTGTATCATCAATTTAAAATTAAATGCAATTTATCAATAACTTTAAAATATAAGCAGTATTTAATATTGGTTTACATAATTATTACAAAATATTAGTGCACATAATGTTGTATGTTACTAAAGAAATTTTTAATTTGCAGTTTTCTTTAATTTTTATAATTACTATTACATAATTAAAATTTTATTAATTAAAGCAAAAAAAAAATAGATTATGTTAGTAATTGGAGGGTTATTCATTTTTTAAATGCTTAATTCTTGGTAGATGTTTTATATTTTAACACAGGGGGGGGGGGGGGGAATCTGATTTAAATTTTTAAAAAATCCGATTTTTTTTTTTTTTTTAATCATGATTTTTTTTTTTTTTTTAATGATTTTTTTACACCCTATATCAATGTAAAGTACAGTTCTGGAGAACTGTATTCTAATGAAGTCATATAATTGATGATGTTTGTTTCTCCTGGAGATGTGTAAGATTTATTCATCTTGGACGAGAGGAATAGTTGTTTTGAAATGACGCTGTTTGGATTGAACTTTTCTACGAGCTGTCTATGTTTTGGTTAATGAAATTCAAGTATTGTGATGTTTAACTTGCTTTCCTGCTGAATGAAAAGAACCAGATCACCGTTCTTATGTGAAGTTCTACTTTTATGAAATAGTTTTTCTTCTAAGTTTTTTCAGTACTAGTGAAATAGTTTGTGAAGCAGAGCTTGGAGCATTGGAATATTTAAATGGCAAGATAATGAGTGAAGTATACACTTGCTAAGATAAACATGTTTTTCAGAAGGCTTTCTGCTAACTCAGTTATTTCATTAGTATCGCCATTTTTAGAAATGAGATCCAGTGCATGTATGTTTAATTTAAATTATATTTATACTCTTGATGTTTTAGTTTATTAGATTTAATTACAGGTGTTAATTTAAATCTACCACTATTTATATTTCTCAATGGTTTAAATCAGCCAAACTCAACCCACGGGCCGCATATGGCCCAGCGACCTTTTATATAAGGCCCAAACCACATAATCACCTATATTTATACAATTTATTGAGATGCGCATAAAAAAATATTTAAGATCTTCAGCGTTGTTTTATATATATTCATGAGACGATAAAGTATGTCTTGTTATTTATAATTAACTGAAAATTATTTAAAAATCAGTTCCTTAGTCAAAAGTTCTTTTTGCGAGTAGTCCTTTTTGTCCTACAGTGATGTATACATTTCTTTATCTTCAACATTAATCAAACATTCCAAATTAAGTTAGAAATTCTGCATTGCTATATTACTACATTTTATAGTTCATATAAAGCCGATACTACTTTTTAGGGTTGAAAAATTGTAGCAAAAAAAATTGCCACCGAAAACATCTTACAGCACTATGCTAATGCCAACCAGCAAACTTTGCAGCATATTTCTACAGCATTCGCAATAGAAATATACTATGAAGTTTATTATTTGGAATGAGTGATTTTAAATATTTTTCTAATATTTCTTCTGCAACAAACATTCAATCGCACTGATAATATTAACTTTGTTACATTGCATTGTTATATTACTTATGTTACATTAATTACTATTTTTTTAACCTGTTAAAAGTGTGTTGTGGCCCACATAAAATCAGAAACTTATGTTTGCAGCCCACGAGAAAAAAAGGTTGAGTATGGCTGGTTTAAATCCTTGTCAGGTTATGCTACTAAATTCAGCTCAAGCGTTTCGATTGCAAACACATTCTTTGCTACAGTTTAAGATCTTAGGCCTATTATAATGCTTAACAGTCCAATGGTGTTTGGGACGCAGGGAGAGTGACGCATGCTGGTTGGTGATCAGAGCTTAGATTGGCAAGATGTCTTACCGTTAGGGTGTTTAAAAAAAAATTATCGAATTTTTAAAATTTAAATTGGATTTTTATGATTTTTTCCCCCCCAGTGTTCAAATACTGAATAGCTACCAAAGTTTTAGGTTTCCAAAACAATTAAAACTAATTGCTAAACATAATCTATGTTTTTACACTTTCATTAATAAAATTTTAATTATTAGTAATTACAGAAATTATAAAAACTGCAAATTAGTAGTTTCATTAGTTAGTATCATACAACAACGTTATATACGTTAATATTTTGTAATAATTATATAAAACTACAATAAATGCTAGTGATATTTAATATTTATTAAAATATTAATAACTGCATTTAATATTTAATTGTTAAAACTACTTAAAATTAGTAATTATTAAACAATTAACTCTCTAATTAGGAACATATTATACATTTTTATGCTTTATTTACTAAAATAATAATGTAGTATTCATTTTAGAAAGAAAAAGGGGCAGGATGCTAGTTCCAAAAAAGGGTACTATTTCATGAGAAATTATTAGGAATATGTTTAGTATGATAAATAAAGTGTCATTAATTTTATAAATTACAAAATTGAGAAATACAAAATTAAATAACAACATGTTTTAACAATATCCTGTTTTTTCTAAAGAAATAAAGTTCTATTATTTTTGCAAGGTCTTGGGGACATAGATTTAGAAATACTATGGAATGACGAAGTTTTTTACTAGAAATCTCTGGCTACAACTATAGGTTAATTTCACTAATTTTTTAAAAGGCAGGATGCATTTCGCCAATTCCCAAAGGGTCAGAGTGCGGCAGCCTTAAAAAAAAAAAAAAAATACCTAAAAGAAACAGTAAGAATTACAAAATTAATAACAACTGAAAATAAGTAATTTCATTAGTTGGTAAGCACACATAATAAAGCTAACAAATGTTATTTGCAGTTCGTTTTGCATTTGTAGTTAGAAAAATTACTGTTAATCACCTAAATATAAACTTACACACATGTATGTGATGTGTATGCTAACCAAAAAAATTATAAAAATGTGTTAAACTCATTCATACACACATACAGAATAAATATAAGAATACCCAGTTATATCTGAAATTCTCAAAATGTCAAAATATTAAATAACAGCATTATTAGCTCTGAGTGGGGATTATTAGCTTTCAATGGTTCAATTTTTTTTTTCTTTTTAAAAAGGGAAAAAAGTTTTGCTGCCTTTTCAATCCCTAATTAATTTTTTTATTTGGTGTATATAAGTTACAAAGTATATTTAAAAAAAAAAAAAAAAAAATCAACCTATACCAAAGAAGCTCTTTCTGTGCTTAACATTTTTATACCAATTAGTTCTTCTCTTATACATTCTTTTACAGTAACTGTTGAGTAGATGTCATTCTTTCATTCTTCTTTAGCTCCAATATTTACTATAAATTCATTATTGCAAAAGTAGAATGAGAAAATACGAGATTGACTATTTTATTCTTTTACTTGTAGAAATTTATTATATTTGTTATGCTTATTTTACATAAAAGGAAGAATAATTTGATTACTTAAAGGAAATTATGACATTTCAAATTATATTTGATTTAACCTCTTTGTTACTGAGTATTAATGCAATATTATTGATTATTACTGAATTATTTCTCCTCCCATTTGACTTCAGATCGAGATCTTTAATTTATTTGCATTAGTTCGAACCTTAGACTTTAAAACATATCATTTGATATTGAAATAGTAATTATGTTCGAGAATCTATACTGATAAAAGAACAAATCACTCTGTCTGTCTGTCTGTGTGCGATGGCTAGCAAAATCTACGGAACGTACGAGGCTCAAAATTTTTTTGAATCTAGCTCAAAGTGTCTCATGATGCACCATACCTTCATATATTTAATATTCTAATTATTAGCTGAGTAATTAATTAATATTCAGACATCACTCCCATAAAAAAAGTAGCTATTTCATCTCCAGTCATGAACGCGCATGCCCAGTACGCATCCCTATGAAATTGAATGTAAATTTTGAATGATTTCACAAGTCGCATTGGTACGATCGGTAAAGCGTCAGCTTGCCAAAGTGAAGGACTCTAGATCGATACTCACTAGGACCAAGGATGAATTTTTGTCTTTTATAAATAAAAGAAATTTCATTTTTTTTCTGAAATTTTTATGTGTCTCATTTTTATATATAAGAAATTTTAGTATGCAAGCAGGGGCGCGCCGACCCAGTGTGTAAAGTGTACGACGCACATGGCGCCGAAGTAGTAAAGGCGCCAAAGATTTTCGTTGAGGAGAAAATACTTAAAAAAATATCCTTAATTTAATTTCACCAAAATGTATAACATTTTCTTGACATCTAAATTATGTTTTGTAGATTTACCTGAAACAAACTCATTTATAAATATTCAATTCTTTTTATAAAAATATATTTAGTTTTATTCTATTTTTGAGTCTACTAATAAGTGATTTAGACGCAAACCAGTCCAACCTTTATAAACAGATGCGCACCTCATGTAACATAATGAAAGGCGCCATAATTCATATACAGTCGAACCTCGTTATCCCGACACTCTAATGACCAGGAAAAAGTGTCGTCATAAGTGGAGTGTCGCGGTAACCGGAGTTAAAGAAAAATATGTTTATAAAAAGCTGTATTTTTTAATTAATTTAAGAGAATTTTAAATTCATAACTATATTGGCAGTTTTAAGCAATAAAACATTATTACTATTATTAAACAAACTAAACACAAAAACAAAATTGAAAATAATAAAAATCAGATTTATGATGACTTTTTTTATTGATAAATGAAATATTGATTAATTAAGGTTTGCTTTTCCCTAGATGTGCTTAATACAATTCTTTTTTCAATATTATACAATGAATTGTAATCAATATTCATTGTTTCAGAAATGGATGTTAGGTAATTTCTGACGGATGCAATGCAATGCAATGCAATGCTTCGGATATAGTGTGTGGATTTATTTATTCGGATAAAGGATTGAAATAAAATTTCTCATTTATCTCAATGGGTATTTCAGACACTTTTGTAAAAAGTTTGGCCAAGAAGTTTCTTACCGCTTAATTTCCGGGCTTATAAGATGGATTATGAAAAATGAACAATTTTCTTAAACCGTCGGGATATCCGGAGTTGAAAATTATTCAACGACGTAAAATCCGGAGTTTATTTACATTAAAATCATATACAGAAAATCGGGACTTTGAAAAACTGACGTGATAAGCAGAGTGACGTGAAAACCGGGTGTCGTGATAACGAAGTCCGACTGTATTTGAAAACATGCCACACTATTATATCTTACTGTAGTGGTAGAACGTAATATACAGTTTTATTACCACAGGGTCTAAATTCCACCTTTACTTTATTTTTAAATAGCAATCGTCGCCTTACTGCAGAATTTCTGTCATAAATAAGATGAAAATTACTATTCAGAAATACTGGTAAAAGATTTTCCATGCGTTAATCAGACCATGAATAAATGAAGACATATGCGTCTTATAGAAATCTCACGGTGATAACCGTAAGTCCCCTATGAGTCAGAAACTATGTAAAAATAATTTGCAGAAATAATATAAATCATAGTAAATTTCAAATATGATTTTTCAGGGAGGGGGGGGGGGGGGGGGGGTGGCGACATATCTTCAAAAGTTTTGTAGGTGAAGGAGCCAGGAAACCTTAATCACTAAATAACAAATTAATAGCATTAAATATTTAAAACTAAATAACGGTCAGTAATAACTATTGAAAGCATCCTTTAAAATAAATTTTTAATTTTAAAAATAGCTAATAACATTCGAATGGGAGCCAAGAAAATCTTCAACCACGAAGTCCATGTTGGACAGTCCTGAATCGAGAAACAATGTAAAACCAGAACTTGGAAGAGTGTGCTGTTCAATGTAGAGATTTTAAATTGCAGATACTGGCGTCAGCTATGGGGCATATTTTAATTGGTAAAAATGAAGCATCAGCCGTTTGTGAAGGTGTTGGCATTCCGTGCCATAGGTTCAACACTGTGATTTTCGTGCTCATATAGTAAAGTTTAATTTAGGCAATCGAAGCAATATCTTTTTTCGGAGCTGGCAGATATGCTCACTCCTGTATTAAGCATTATGCATTGGACAAAAATTGTGTGTTTTTTCAGACCATACACCTCCGAGCAGAACAAATACTTTTTCTAGACTATCTTGCACTCTGGACGTATCATCATGGCGGAAAAGGGGGGAGGGTATGGTGAAAATAGGCAAAATTTGGCCATAAATGTCCAAATAATTCTTACTTTTTCAAAGATTGAGAGGGGCAACCTTTAACTGCACTCCCTGCGTACGCTCGTGTCTATTCCAGACCTGCCAACTTTTGAAAATGAGAAATCGTAGCACAGAATATTGAAATTAATCTGGAGGTTGGTTGGTTGGTTTTTCGTGTTTCGGAGCCATTTTTTGACATTCGTAAAAGGAATAAGGTTTCAGTCTTTCAACTCAATATAGTAAATTTTTTCCTCTGAAAATTTTTATACGATATTTAAAGTTTCTTCTCGTTTCGCAGCATTTTTTTTTACATTTGTAAAAGAAGCCTGGTTCCAATTTTTTAGCCCAGTGCAGTAAATTTTGACGAAATTCTCGAATTTTTTTCCCGCGACCATTTCATGATATTCACAATTTTTTTCCGCATAATCGTAATTCACATTTTTCTATCACGATTCTTTGTTGAAATCTGCACTTTTTACCATGAACTTTTGACGAATTTTGTGCTTTTTACCACACAAAATTGAAATGTTTAATAATAATTCGTAAATTGAAATGTTTAATAATAAATAGTACAAATCGTGCGATTTTGCACATTATTTCAAATCTTGCCCCTCAAAGATTCCCCCCCCCCTCCAGAAATTCTTAAAATGGCATCCCTGTTTCTAACGAAGGGAATTCCTGTATAAATATTTACAGAAACACGATTCACTTGTGGTTGATATACATAAAGAGGGTTTTATGTTAAGAAGTTTGTTTTGCAGCCCAGATTTTTTTTTTCCATGAGCATTTTTTAATGTCCGAATTTTCGGATTAATGACAATTTTTTTTAAACTTTCGGAAATGAATACTTTGAAATTTTGGAACAGAATCATTCCTGAAAATTATGCTGCGCGGGATAAAAATCGCAATTAGAAACAAAAAATGCGTTTTTTTGTTTTTTGCAAAAAATCGTAGTTTAAGACCGATTTTCGTAGCATCGTAGTTTATAGGTCCAAATCGTAGCAACTACGATTTTTTCGTAGCAGTTGGCAGGTCTGCTATTCACATAGAAGTATAAATAATTGGGATGATTGTAAGGTTTGTTCATTTCAATTTAGAACATAAAATTGAAAGTTTTGAAATATGAGCACTTATTAGCATTACATATAACCTTAGATGCTTAGAGTGGCAAAAAAAAAGTTCACTTTAGAAATAAATAAGTTAGGAGCTACAATGAATGGCTGTAATATGAACGGAAAATATGCATTTATGAAAAAAAGAGTTTTTAATTCCTGTATACTTTATGTCCTATACTTAACTGATCGCCCGGCATTTCCCAGAGCCATGCCAGTGATAATAACCTTGAATCTTCCTAAAATAAAATAATGAATGATTTTATATTTTTTCCAAACAAACCTAGAGATGGCAGCGGGGCAAGGTCTTCAGTGGCATGTTGTTTTGATTTTATATTTTTGAACGGAAGTCTTTCCAAACGAACCTAATATTGTCAGCAGCGACAACCTCGAGTTTGTATAATTTTTCATTTTTTAATGAAAATCCGTCCAAACGAAGCTCGAGTTGAAGACTCCACTGCCTTCGGTAGCGTACATCGGGAATGCTACAGGGCGACAATTATTGAACTATATGAAATTAAACCATCATAATTTCTGAAAGGTTTGCATGATTAACTTCAAACTTCATGGTTGGCTGCAGGGCATGATGGGAATTAGTATGCGCATGCACATGCAAATTGTACGCAACTTCGTCAATAAACAAAATTGGTGCATTTGGGGGACTAAGAATTTGCATTTAGCGATCGAGGAGTCTCTCCACCCTCAACGGGTGTCTATGTGGTGTGCAATGTCCCGTCACGGAATAATCGGCCCGATATTCATTGACAGTACGGTGACTACTGAACGATACGTGAAGGTTTTGAAAATGGTTTCATCCCCATTATCCAAACTGACCCTGATTTCGGCAAGATGTGGTTCATGCAAGACGGAGCTTGACCCCATCAGACCAAGAAAGTGTTTGATGTCTTGGAGGAGCACTTTGGGGACCGCATTCTGGCTCAGGAGTACCCAGAGGCCACTGGAATGGGACTCACTTGGCCGCCATATTCTCTGGATCTGAACACACGTGACTTATTTTTGTGGGACTATATTAAAGACAATGTGTACAGAAATAACCCTAAAACCATATCTGAGCTGAAAGCTGCCATTCAAGGGGTCATCGACAGCATCGATGTTCCGACACTTCAGCGGGTCATGCAGAATTTTGCTATTCGTCTGCGCCTCATCATAGCCAATGATGGCAGCCATATCGAACATGTCATAATCTAAATCCTAATTTCTGTAGTGACGTTTACATGTTGAATAAAGTTTGTGGACTCAGTAGTTTTTAAATAATTTACGTTTTATTTCATACAGTTCAATAATTGTCACCCTGTATCTTCGCTCCGTCTGATTTTTAAAGCGAACTATGAATTTGCATTTAATTTCTGGCATTTAGATATATAAAACTTTCAATTTTGACCAAAAATTCTTGATAAGATATAAATAATATAAAATATGCACCATTCCGTCTCTTTTTTAAAACACAAAGTGATATCCACATATCTCTTAATCGGGAAGCAATATCTTAAGAAAGCTTGCACCGAGAGAAAACATCTTTGCCGAATCCTTGAAATGACTACAATTTTTTTTAAAATAGTAAAGTAAATATTAATTTTTTTTTACTCCAGATACATCGTTAGAACAGGAAAAATACCCAGAATGCATTAACAGGTTTTTTTTTTTTAAAGTTTGAAACGGAAATCTTGAAAACTGACTCGAATCCGGTGAAATAAAAAGGTTTTATGAAATAGCAACGAAACATACTGTTGGAATTGGAAAGGTAAGACAATTTTCTTTCTTTTTCTTTCTTTTCTTTCTTTCTTATTTTCTTTCTTTCTTTTTTTTTTCAACTCTACAGGGATCCAACCATCGCAATTTCAAAATGCAGAAAAACTAATCGCCATGCTTTCGTCAGTCTTAAGGACTGCTTAACGTCTAAAAAAAAAAACATTTGAAGAAAGAAAGCGCGCCATTTTGCGATGATTATTGTGGCTTTTAGTTGATATTTCGGCCATTTATCAAAAAATGAAAAATCTGAGCCTTAGGTGCATTTGGACCTACCATCATCTATCCTTATCCAAATTTTCATGCCTCTATGTGCGGTAGACTTTCTTAGCCATCACCAACCTAAGCAGAGTAAAGGCAAACGTCTTTCTTTTATTAATATAGATGAAATCTATTGTTATTATATTGTGTTATTTTCTCCGGGATAATGAAATTTTACCCTTATGCAGGATTCTGAAACAGACATGTTTCATTTTCAGAGGCTTTACTGTGTTACGAATTTTATTTACATAGCTGCCATCCTTCCTTACTTTTAAAGTAATATAAGCATGTTTGGAACCAGAAATTTTATTTAATAAACGAAATAAAATACGAATCTTATCGAAACAAGGCACATTATATTTAAAAAAAAATTCTGGTACAAAAAACTTTATTTGACATGTGAAAAAACTCCAGAAGGATGGCAGCTATGCATTTATAGATATTTATAGATTTATTTTATAACTTTTTATTTTCGGAGGGGGATATACGGTGCCAACTGAAGTTCTGCACACAAGCGCTGGATACTGCTGGCGCGCCCCTGTATGCAAGCTCATTTTTATATATGAGAAAATAAAAATAAATTTTCACGCAGTCATTCAAAAATGAATCCCCAGTGTCAAAATTATTAAAATTAGATTAAAAAAATATGCATAAAAATTAGACATTTCCTCTTGAAATAAATATTAAGGGTGCAAATAATAATTATAACGTTAAATTTCAGAACTTGCATGTATCATCTGTGTATTGAAAATTTAGGAAAATCTCCATACTAGAATATACTGATCCTAAATAATCCACTATCCATACAGAAAAGATTGTTTTGTATAGTGCTGCCATCTTCTGAGTATTTTGCAGACTAAAAGATACTCTTATACCGATTTTTTAATTTGCAGAAAAATTTAGAGAATTCTTCAGCTGTTATAAAATCGATAAACACCCTCATATTTTTATTGGGGCCCTAGGGCCCTTTTTACTTTCTTCTATCTTTACAAGAAGAAAATATTGGATTTGTGAAAATTTTTGACTTTCGGTTTTCGACGGATTTACACGTTTTAAGGGTGAGAGAACCCGAAAAACATGTTTTTACAAAATGTCTGTCTGTGAGTCTGTGAATCTGTTAGTCTGTGAGTCTGTCTGTATGTGACACAAATTTTGTGGGTGCTCTACCTCAAGAACTAATGCACAGAATTTAATAAAAATTGATATTCAGTTAGTCCATGATATAAATTGGTGCTGATTAGTTTTTGGTGTAAATCGCTCAACAGGTGGCGCTGCTATGCAGCCTTTTTCACGATTTCCGCAGTAGCTCAATCTCCAGAACTAATGCACGGATTTTCATCAAATTTCAGATTCAGTTAGTCCTTGACATGAATTGATGTTTTGCACATTTTGGTGTAAATCGCTCAACCGGTGGCGCTGCTATGCTGCACTTTTCAGAATTTCCATTATAGCTGTATCTCAAGAACTAATGCAACAATTTTCAGAAAACTTCAGAATCAGTTAATCCTTGATATGAATTGACATTTTATACATTTTGGTGTAAATAGCTCAACAGGTGGCGCTGCTATACAGCATTTTTCATGATTTCTGCAATAGCTCTCTCTCAAGAGCTAATGGATACATTTTCATCAAACTTCAGATTCAGTTACTCTTTGAAATGAAATGATGCTGACTACGTGTTGGTGAATATCGCCCAATAGGTGGCGCTGCTGTGCTGCATTTTGCACTATTTCCTCAATAGCTCTATCTCAAGAACTAATGCACGAATTTTCATCAAACTTCAGATTCAAGTACACCTTGATAAATGTTGATGCTGATTATGTGGTTGTGTAAATTGCTCAACAGGTGGCGCTGTTATGCTGCATTTGTCATGATTTGCGCAATAGCTCTATCTCAAGAACTAATGCACGGATTTTCCCCAAACTTCATACTCAGTTAGACATTGACATAAATTGATGATAATTAGGTTCTGGTGTAAATCACCCAATAGGTGGCGCTGCTATGCTGCATTTTTATGGATTTACACGATTTCAGGGACAGTAATATGTCAAGAACTAATGCACGGAATTTCATCTTTTTAGAATCCTCATGATGAGCATAGATGTACTGTGATAATGAATTTTGAAGTATTGACAAGTATGAGATAGAAAAAAATTTTGTGATGGCCACAACATACTAGTTTGATTTAGCCTTTCTTTTTTGCATTTCTTTAAAATATTAATATAACGAATAATTCATAACCTATGATTAAATTTAACTAATTGAAGATCTAACGCGCTTTGAGTCTTGCACTCTTCCCCCCGGACCATTACCCTCTTATTTATACTGGACCCTATGGCCCTGATTTAAACACTCCCCCCCATTTTTTGCACATTTCTTTAAAATTTTATTCTAATCATTAATTCATACCCTATGCTTAATTTTTAATAATTGAAGATCTAAAGTGCTAAGAACTTAGATCTTTTAACAAGTTTTCCTGTTAGGGCCCTTATCAGTTAGCCGTCTTTGGGCCCTTTGTTATAGGTCCCTTAAAAACGGTCCAATTCACTAGCTTCATTTTTTAAACAATTTCTTAAGTCCTCCTGCTACTACATGAATGACAAAAAAATTTCCCAGACTTCAACTACTACCGATTTTGAATATTAATCTGCTTCTTGGTGTCTTTGTTGCAGCTTCTTTAAAAACTATCCGATTCTATTAAAATTTTCTTTAACATAGTTTCAGCGTCCTCCAGCTACTTTAAAACTATAAAAAGATTTTCTTATACCGAACTACATTCCAGTTAAGACCCTGGGCCCGTTCTTTCTTTATACCTCAGCGACGATTTTTTCAAACATTAATCTCCTTTTGAAACATCAACTTACGTTTACAAACTACAGCCGTAAATTAAAAATCGCGTTACTTTAAAGGTAACTTTAGATAAGGGATTTCATCCGTTTATTAAATATCATGTTAATGTTAAAAGTAATTCGTAAAATTTATAAGGGAGGGGGGCATTTTCCACCGCTTGGGGGCATATTCTTTCCTCGGATTCTAAGGACCCAATTTCAACGAGATTGGGTTCATTGAACTTAGATTACAATTCGTCTACTTTCTGCATTATTAAATTTTACCTTACACTTTAGTTACCAACATTTTCTAACATTAATGATGCATTCTTTTTTTTAATTACTATGAGATTTGGCTCACTCAACTTGGCTTTCGATTGTCTCCGCCACGTGTGGAGCACTCCAGGTACATGTTGCCCTAGGTAACGGGGACCCAGGTTACAGGTTCGTTTGGAAAGAAGTTTGTTGGGAACACTCTAGAAGCTGCGGAAGGCAATGCGGGTCTCTGAAATTAGGTTAATTTAAAAGAATTTCAAATGATATAAAATCATACAAACTTCAGTTTTGTTTAAGGTTATTATTTACGGACCCCGGGCAACGCCGGGCGGGTCTGCTACTCATTAATAAAACGGGGCAGAATTGAGGTCCACATGTGGACCCAGGGAACGAAGAGGTTAAATATCATTTTTAAAGAAAATAGTTTTTATGCCAGATAAAAACTATGCTTCTTTCAAACTTACTGTATTTAATTTTTTACAATACTCAGGAATTAAGCTTAGAAACAATTATTTAAAGCTTTTTTTTTGTTGTTGTTGTTTATTCATAAGTCAAAGTACCCGTAGAAACTTTCTAAATTACGTTCATCTTAGATTTTAACACTTTTTTATATGATTTTAAACATTTAGAAAATTTATGATTTTAATCAATGATTTAAAAAAAAAAAAAAAAAAAAAAATCAGTTGATTTAAATCAACTGCAGGGCTTGAATTTCAGGGTGGGATGGCGGGATTCGTGCCCAAAATTTTGAAATCCCGCCCAAAAGAACATCGTGGGCGGGAGGCTCCGTCCAAAAAATCTCACCATTTTCCTGAAAATTTTGCATTTTGAAACTACGATCAACCTCCGCGAACACATTGCGAATTTCCCGATATTTTCGCGCGGCCAATTGACACATTTTGCGGGTTTTTTATCTCGAAACATCGCTGAAATTCACGAATTTTTCACGCGACCGATAGACAAATTTCATCATTTTTTTCTCGAGATCGGTTCACAAGTATCCGCGATCGATTGGCGAATTCAGAGGTGATTCTGTTCCGAATTTTCCGAAAATTTAAGGCATTAGGTTCGATAATTATGAAAAATCGCTCATCAGTTCAAGAGAAAAATATCGCGAATTTCGATAAATGATCGCCGAAAAAATCAATTTAGTCAATTGTTCGAGAATAAAGTCGCCAATTTCGTCGCAAAGGATTGTGAACAAAACGCAAATTTTGTCAAATGGTCGCGGGAAAAACGTAAATTTCGTCAGATTGCGAAAAAACCCTCGAAATTCATCAAAGGATCGCGAAAAAACACAAATTACATCAAAGGATAGCAAAAAAATCGTTAATTTATCGTAAATTTCAGCAAAGGAGCGTGGAAAAAACGCGAGTTTCGGCAAAGGATCGCACGCGAATTTAGTCAAAGGGCCGCTGAGAAAAACACGAAATTTCATCAAAGGATCGTAAAAAGACGCGAATTTTGCCAAAGGATTGCGGGGAAAATGCTAATTTCGACGAAGGATCGCGCAAAAAACGCGAATTTCGACAAAGGATCGAGCAAAAAACGCGAATTTCATCAAAAAATCACGGGAAAAACGCAAATTTCGTCAAAGAAACGCGAAAAAGGCGCGAATTTCGTCAAAAAATCGCAAAAAACGGGTACTTCGTCAAAAGATCGCAAAAAACGCGAATTTTCGTCAAAAAGTAGCGAAAAAAACGCAAATTTCGTCAAAAGGTCGCGGATAAAACGCGAATTTCATCAAAGGGCTGTAGAAAAAAAAATGGGAATTTCATCGAAGGGTCGCGATAAAAGAGCTACGGTCTCTAGAAAACAGCACACACACAAATACGTATATTTATTATTATAGGTATAGTTTTTAATCTGAAATAATATACTGAACTAACTTTTGAAAAATTGTGTTTAACCCAAATCCAATTTACAGGAATCTACACTCAGCCTGAAATAAAACCGAACCAAAAAAAAAGGCTTTAGTCGACCTGCAACAAAAATAATTAGCGCCTGGAGAGGATTTCCCAATCCCTTTGTTAAAATCAGTGTGCTGCTCGCTATTTTCAGACGAAATTAGCGGGTTTTTTTTTAATCTTTTGACAACATTTGCGTTTTTTTGTGACCTTTTGATATAGCTAGGTTTGGTTAAGTAAATGTATGCCATAATGAAATAAATAAAGTCTAAAATGGACGTTTATGTAACTTTAACCCCTGTAAAATAAATAATTACCCACTATTGTGTTGGACGAGTAACCGAAGTGCCGAAACTACATCCACGTGTTGCATAAGATGAGGTGGTTCAGTGTGTGTTCCAGCTAGGAGAAAAAGTTATAACTATATGTCAAAATGGCTGCTGTCTCACTGTGTACTCCCCTACCCTATAAATTTTCTACAGAGTTTCACCCATTTAATATCATTTTAAATTTTTTAATGTACCACGTGAATCATAATTGTGAAGAACTTTTGCTGATGATTGCTATATCATAAGAGTTAATCGCTGTATATAAATAAAAATTGTAAACCAAATTTTAAGAGAAATGTACATAAAAATTATAATGTAAGTTTTATTATTATACTAATATCCCATGCTATGGGATGTAAGTTTGTATCTCAAGTTTTTCTGTGGGATGCATTTCTGTTAATCAGGCAACTTTCGGAAAACCTTAATGCGGGACGACACTAATGTCCCGATCGAATACAGTAAAACTTCGATTAATTGTCACTGGATGTGTATTAGGGTGTCAACGATTTTAATCAGTTGATTTAATTCAGCGATCAAATCGTGATTTTAATCAACTGATTAAAAAAAAATCATTGATTAAAATAAAAAAAAATTCTAAATGTTTAAAATCTCAAAAAAGTATTAAAATTTAAGATGAACATAATTTGAAAGTTTCTATAGGTATTTTGACTTATGAATAAACAAACAAAAAAAAAGAGCTTTAAATAATTTTTTCTAAGCTTAATTCCTGAGTATTGTAAAAAATTAAAAACAGTTAAGTTTGTAAAAAGCATTGTTTTTATCCAACATAGAACAGTTTCATTTAAAAATTATATTTAAATCTAATATAATTTGCAATGTCATAATTTTCTTTAGGTAATCATTTTATGCATTATCTATACTCCTATTATAAAGAGGAAAAAATTGTTTATTTGTCGGAGGTAAGCTCTGGAACTACCGAACCGATTCCAAAAGTAATGGTATCAAAATGATGGTGTTAGCCCAACTTAGAACATAGGCTATATCTTATGTCGGTGCCACTACCCCAAAGGGGGTGTAGGAGCAAAAAACGTTCTAAAAATGCAATTTTAGCGTTACTGAAGGACCTAGAAATATGAAATTTTGAATATTAGTTACTTATAAGATATAAATGATGTCTAAGAACAGTTCTTAAACAATTCGAAATTTAAAAGGGGTGAAAATGTACAAAAAGCGTTCTTAAAAACGTTCTAAATGGTAGTTTCTACACAATCTCAGGAAATACCAAACCGATTTAAAAAATATTGGTGTCAAAATGATGGTGACAACGCTTGCTCCAAGATAGGCTATGCTTTATGTCGGTGCCACTACCCGAAAGGGGGTGTAGGAGCAAAAAACGTTCTAAAATGCGATTTTAGCGTTACTGAAGGGCCTAGAAATATGAAATTTTGAATATTAGTTACTTATAAGATATAAATGAAGTCTAAGAACAGTTCTTAAACAATTCGAAATTTAAAAGGGGTGAAAATGCACAAAAAGCGTTCTAAAAAACGTTCTAAATGGTAGTTTCTACACAATCTCAGGAAATACCAAACCGATTTAAAAAATATTGGTGTCAAACTGATGGTGATAACGCTTGCTCTAAGATAGGGTATCTTTTATGTTGGTGCCACTACCCCAAAGGGGTCGCAGGAGCAAAAAACTTTCTAAAAATGCGATTTATGTGCTACTGAAGGGCCTAGAAATATGAAAGTTGAAATATTAGTTACTTATTAGATATAAAGGAATTCGAAGAACAGTTTTTAAAAAAATCAAAATTTAAAAGGTGTGAAAATGCGCGAAAAGCGTTCTAAAAACGTTCTACATGGTGGTTTCTACACAATCTCAGGAAATACTAAACCAATCTAAAAAATAATGGTGTCAAAATGATGGTGACAACCCTTGCTCCAACATAGGCTATGTTTTATGCCGGTGCCACTACCCCAAAGGGGGTGCAGAGAAAAACGTTCTAAATTGCGGTTTTTGCGTTACGGAAGGGCCTAGAATCGTGAAATTTGGAATGGTAGTTAGTTATATGAAATAAGTGATCTCTAAGGACATTTCCTAAAAAAAGTCGAAATTTAAAAGGAGGTCAAAATGCGCGAAAAGCGTTGTAAAAAACGTTCTAAATAGCGATTTCTATGCAATCTCAGGAAGCACTGAACCGATTTCAAATATGATAGTGTAAAAATGATGGTGACAGATTTTGCTCTAAGATAGGCTATATTTTATATCTGTTTCCCCTACCCCAGAGGAGATGCAGGAGCAAAATGCGCGAAAAGCGTTCTGAAAACGTTCTAAATGCTGAGTTGTCAGCAATATCTCAGGAAGAATCAAACTGATTTCAAACTTAACGGTAGGAAATTGATGCTGATAGCCTCTGCTCTAACATATATGCTATTTTATGTCGGTATCACAATCACCTAGACGTTTTAGGAGCAAAAAAGCGTTCTAAATTTCGATTTTTGTGATCGGTAGGTGCTAGCCACTTAAAATTAGGCAAGGTACATATTTATTAGATATAAATGATCTTTAAGAACAGTTTCGAAAAAATTGAAAATTTAAAAAGGGGTGAAATGCGCGAAAAGCGTTCTAAATTGCGATTTCTACTCAATCTCAAGAAATACCAAAATTATTTCAAAATTAATGGTTGCAAACTAATGGTGACAGTCCCTGCTATAACATAGGTTATATTTTATGTTGCTGTCACTACCATCTGAGGGTTGCAAAAGCAAAACATGTTCTAATTTGCGTTTTTTGCACAACTGAGGGGTCTAACACTTTGAAGTATGGCATGGTATTTACTTACAAGATACAACTGCTTTCTAAGAACAGTCAAAAGAAAATTCCAAATTTAAAAAGATGAAGAGAGCGAAAAGCGTTATAAATTACCATTTTTAAGCAAACTTATAAAATACCAAACCTATTAAAAAAATAATGATGACAAATTGTTGGTGATAGAACCTGCTCAAACATAAGCTATATATTATGCCCAAACACAATATGCTTTATATGCTCAAACATAACCTATATTTGTTTGTGACACTACCACTAGAGGGTTTCTGGAACTGAAAACTTTCTAAATTGCGATTTCTGTGGTACCGAAAAGTCTAGAAACTTTAAATATGGCATGGTAGTTACTTATAAAATATAAATGCCCTCGAGGGCTGTCGAAAATAAATTCGAATTAAAAAGGGATGAAGCGAAGGGGAGGTGCGAAAAGCATTCTAAAAAAGTCCTAAATTACGATTTCTATGCAATTTCAGGGAATATAAACCGATTATAAAAGTAATACTTGCGAACCAATGGTAACAGTTTCTGATCCTACACAGGCTATATTTCATGCCGATGATTCTACCACCTGGTGTTCACAGGAACAACAAACGTTCTAAAAAAGGTCTTATAAGTTTTCTAAAATACGTTTCTGTGGAATATTAGGAAATAACAAACCGATTTCGAAATTAATGTTGACAAATTAATGATGACAATTCCTATTTCTACATAGCCCTTTATGTTGAGAGAGGTGGTAGGACTTGGAATTTGACATGATGGTTAATTTTAAGATGTAAGAAGATGGTTTCTAAAAAATTCAAAACTTCAAATGAATACTGAAATCAGCGTATTAATTGAGCATAAAAGTTTTAAAATATTTTCTAAATTATCATTTATATAGTTTTATTTCGTTTTATTATCTTAAGTCTGATTTCTGCCTAATGCAGTGTAATAATGATGTTTAATCAAACTGTGTTTAAATAGTAATTTTCGAATTATTCCTAAAAGTAATAAGTACCTTTTAATAAAATAAAATATTACCTTTTAATAAAATAAAAATTTAGTTAGTACCTTTTAATAAAAATTAGACATATAAAAATCACTTGGCATATTTCAAATATTACGCGAGCAAAGCCGCGGGGTTTGCTAGTTTAATTAATAAAGTATTAATTTGGAAATTATTGATTTAAACCATGCAATATATATATGATATAGACACGATTGACATCAGTGTATAGGTCGATATATTATCGATAGACATCACTGAATATAACATTTAAAACAAGATTGCATGTGAAATTAAGTCCATCTTTTTGAACCAACCTGTATTTTCCAATTTTGAAAGAAAAGAAAAAAGCATATATTCAGTATTCACAAAATTTAATTTAAAATTAAATTTTTACTTAGCCTACACAGTATAATTTGTTTTAAGGCTATTAAACTTTAAAAACAATAGATTTATCCAATTTTGTTTATAAAGCAAATAATTCACAACAGTAATAATATATGTATATATTTAAGTAATAATCCTCATCTACACAAGTTTATTGTAAACTAATTTCACAGTGAACAAGATTACATTATTTTAATATTCAACTTACTCTAAGAAATCTCCATATGTTGCTTGAATAACTAAAGCAGCTAACTGAAAAACTATTTCACAATCAATGTGAAGTTCACCCTATAAAATAAATACATGTATTCAGTTATGAAGAGAAGCATTTAATATCTAACTGAGAATAATTCTAGAAATTTAAAAAAGCATCAAGAGAAATAAACAAGAAAAAACATCAAAAGAATGATACCTAAATTAAATATTTTGAACCAAATAAATGTAAAAGGAAACAATAACAGAACTGCATAAAGCACTTAGTTTACAATATTTACTTTTCCATATTTTTTTTTTTAACTAAAAGAAAATTTTAAATAAAAAGAAATTCATTTAGGATTTTTAAAAACGAATCTTGCTAAAAAGAAAACAAAGAAAATCAGCAAGATTTGTAGTGAATTTGCAGCAATGTAATAAGGCTTAATTTCTTAAAATACAGGAGCTTTTATTTTATCCTTTTTGCAACTTTTTTCTCCTCAAGACAATGGTCAAATTGATGTTACTGAAAATAAAGAACACTCACTATTAACACTATCATTTTTAAGTTTGTGATCGTTTATGGATATTTTCATCATAGCCTCGAATTTGCATTACTTTGTAATAAATATTTAAATACCGATACACTAGATGGCAGCACACGACAGTTTAGCGAGCTGCCAAATAGGTTTTCCCATAATTCATTGCGGATTAGCTTTTACGCAGAGAGAGTGTTTTTGAGACGCAGAATGTAGAGGCGTTCGATATACAAGCTGCTTGCTTGATTTTTCCTCCGGAGCTTTTAATGAGAGGCGGGAAATGATAAAATATTTTGCAATCACCGGATTTCTTCTGAGTTTTGGAGATGTAAATATTGTACATATGTCTTGTAGTACAGAGACTCATTAAACCTTACTTTGTACTAAAGCATAGAGTGGCGTTTCTTTTCTGAAGTGATGAGTCGATTGATAAAAGATTGTAGCGTCTACTTATGGAAAGTAAGCTGGCTAAAACTTTAAATTTTTTAATGAAAATCTACCCAAACGAACTAAAGGGTCCTCATTATAATGATTAACGATTTAATTTCACGCGTTTAGATATATTAAACTTTTAGTTAATTCTGACCAAAAGTTCTTCAGAAAAGTAAATAATATGCAATGTCCCTCTCCAACCCAGAAAAATATATACAGTAGAGCGCCGATTATCGAAACTCCAATTATCCGAACAGCCTATCTCTCTCAGAAAAAATGCTTAACCGAACTTCCAATTATCCAAATACTTCGTTTCCCTCATGTTTTTCCCTTCGGATTTAGCATGAAAAATCGAACCCCCGATTAGTGTATCGTTGGGAGCAGTAACAACGAAAACTGAAAATAACCCAGGTCTATCACATAACGAAGCCTTTGAATGTTCGTAAACAGATATGAAATGGCTCGAACGGCAGAAGAACGCTGGTCCTATTCAACTAACGTATTTAAGAATAATTCGAGATATGGCAGCACTGAAAAGAATTTCTTCTTTGAAGCAAGCATAAATTGAAAGCTTTTTTGCTTAAATTATAATGTCTGGAGTTCAGAAGATGATAAAACATTTTTTAGACACGCCAGCACTAACTGATGCTGGCAGTCATAAGCCTGGATAAAGTGTCAAGGTCTTAGTATACTCAGGACATCCCTTAAATTGTCTACCCATTTATCCGAACTAGGGTGGGTCCTGACTTGTTCGGATAATCGGCGCTCTACTGTATATCTGTTGCAAATGTAGGTTTCCCAGTACATGCAAACAAACATGATAAACACTTTATTACTTTAAATTTTTTTCTCTAATTCTTTCAAATATTCTCTTCAATTTTAAAATATTTATTTTATACTAAAAGAAAATTCTATTCATTAATTCACAAAAAAGACGGCATAAATTTAAAGTTTTATTACTTAAAAAAGTTTAAGGACTATCCTCTTCTTAAATAATAACTCAAAGCACAGATTATTCTTTGTGTAATGTTCATTTGGGAAAAGGTCTTGCTCATCAAAAGGACGTATTTATTTTAAATATTATGTAAATTTGTTTTAAAATTTAACGTCTTTAAACTCTGAAATATATATGAATATTCGGCCTAAGAGTTACTAATCGGATGGCCGAATATTCGGCATTCGATTTACCTGTGTGCCGAATATTCGGTATTCGTCCAAAATCACTAATCAGTTCATCTCTAACAAAAATCCATTAAATTAGGCCTGACTAGAATCAATTTCTACAAGAAACAACCGATATATATATACATATATATACCTTAAGGATGTATTCCGATCCAAACTGTTTATTTTCTGATTCATTTTAAAATTCATTTTTGCTCTCAAATGCATCAAACTGCGAAATTCTCTTATTTAGAAACTATATAATGTGCCGTGCTTCTTAATTTTTTGATAAATGCAAAAAATACTGTTAAAAAACGCTGTCAAAGTTGGCGTTTTGAACCGAATTTTCCGAAGCGGGCGATCTGGGAATGAAAAAAATGCTCATACTGAGAAAATAATTGTTTAAAAATCAAATTCTAATTAAGTGAGCTGAAAATGAAATCGCACGGCATGTTAAACATGTCTTCAGAAATCACCCCAGCAAGTTTCATGTTTTTACTTTTAAAAATAAGTCTGAAAATGTCTCAGAAAATTTTGAGCTGTTGAGGGTGGAAAAATATTTTTTCGAATACACCCTCAACCAACACTTTTCTAAAATTAAAATACTTTTAAAAGAATATTGCAAAAAACGGTAGATTTTAAAAAATATGTATCTCTAATTTATTAAACCAAAATAATTTTCTAACGATTACGTTTGACAAAAGTATTATTTCACTATTATTTTACCCCCGCTCCGACACACACACAGAAAAAGCGACCTGGCTCAGTAAGAAGGAAGTCCAGATCAGGGCCTGTACAGACCTCTATTTTACATGGTCAAAGTTTAAACACAATTCATTTAACATTTCTTTACAAATTTGAAAACAAAAATATGTAAATAAACATTTAAGTAGGAAAAGGAAATAGATATGGAGATATTTAAGTTATGAAGTATTTAGAAATGAGTTGTTTATTATTATTATTATTAAAAAGTATACCACGCAAATAAAATCTGCCATTTTTTTCCCTTAAGAACTGTATTATACTTAAAAATTTTATAAATAGGCAAAAAAGAAAATGCGGTGAATATTAGTACAACCAATGCCACATTATTTTTCTTTGGCTAAGATGTACTATAATCCCGCATCCGCCATCTTGGATTTTTTTCTTCCGTGAAAACTTTTTTTTCGTCCAGTAATAAATGTCGCCAATGGTTAAATATTGTTGATAGATTAATATAATATTGAAAAAACTGGAGTATAATAATTATAATTATTATTTAAAAAACAATTTTTAATTCATGCCAAGAAAAAAATCCAAGACGGCGGATGCGAGAGTATAATACATCTGTTCCCTTTCTTTAAATAAAAGAGTTGTTCATTATTTTTTGTACTTCAATACTATTTTAGAACCCTTCGATTAGTTTTCGCTTAATTAAAGAAACGATTTTAAGGCGTGCCACAGCTTAAGATTACTTCAAAGAGCACAAACGCGAGCCGCAAAACTGAAACACGCCTGTGATGACTGGCGAATGATGAAGGTCAGGTAGGAACGATTCCCGCCAGTACACTTCAAAATAAAATAAATAAAAGATAGTGAAAGGAAAGAAAGGAGTAGTGTGGGGAGGGGATGTTCAAACATATCAAACAGGATTTTTGAAAACAACAAAAAATGAAAGGCAACAGAGCACGAAGACCATGCGTGAGGTTTTTTTTTTTCTTTTTCTAACATGAACGCCGCCAAACGATAATTTTGCTATCCATCTTGTAAGACAATTTGAACATCCGTACACTTGAATGAACAATATGTAATATGGTCAGCTGAAATTCATAATGAAACGGTGGTGCAGCTTTTTTGTCTTAAAAAATTTCGTATAGTTGTGAACATTCGAAAAAATATTTTTCCACCCTCAACAGCTCGAGATTTTCTGAGACATTTTCAGACTCATTTTTAAAACAAAAAACATGAAACTTGCTGAGGTGATTTTTAAAGAGATGTATAAGAGGCCGTGTGATTTCATTTTTCGCTCAATTAATTAGAAGTTGATTTTTAAACAATTATTTTCTCAGAATGGCCCTTTTTTTCATCCCCAGATCTCCCGCTTCGGAAAATTCGGGTCAAAACGGCCAAATTTGACAGCTTTTTCTGCAATATTTTCTGCATTTATCCAAAAATCGACAAGCACGGCACATTATGTTGTTTCTAAATAAGAGAATTTGCCAGTTTGATTCGTTTTAGAGCAAAAATGAATTTAAAAATAAATCAGAAAATAGTTTGGATTGGAATACACTCTTAAGTTCATTTGGAAAATATGCACACACACTTCTACATACATAAAGAATATATATATATGTATTTTACCTACATATATCTTCTTAAAATGTATAAACAAGAACCTGAATGTAACTATTTCAAATTCACAAAATTATGACTAGATTACGTATAGATTAGATATATTAGATTATGACTAGAATTTAAGTATGACTGTATTTTTCACAAATGTAAAAAACTTCACAATTTCACGAAAACAGCAAGCACCCTGGGGAAAAAGTTTGGACAGATGCCTGATAATAAACAAAATATTTTGATTTATTTCTATATTAAGAAGTAAAAACATAACCGTGAATAGCGCTGACGTCACAGTGACGGTGACAACGACCTGACCTATATTATATATACATTTTTTCCCCCCGGATTTTTTAAATTCTAAACATCGCCCAGTTTCAAATTCAACATCATCGTGGATGGAGAAAAAAAAAAACAAGTGGGTAAGTGTGATCACAGATCGCACAGAGGGTTTCGTTTAATATTTCTTTCAAAACACTTTATCCTTTTGAAAAATCTGTTAGTTCCACATTTCGCAACGAGGGGCGCACTCTATTCTAAACAAACCTCTATCCGAACGAAACTCCGTTTTACATACTATCCGTAGATATATTAGTCGACGGGATTGGGCCCATAGCACCCGAGATAAGTAGGCTCCCCTGGCGGTAAAAAATGGAACTAAAATATGTAAGGCTATGGTGCATAATATGAAAGAATGGTCAAAGGGGTGTCGGCAAAAGTTGGAAAGGTGCTCCCGGTGAAAAGGGCGGAGGTTAGAAAAATTGCTTAAAATACACAAGTTAGAGCCCGGAGGAGTTAATAATATAAGACTTAAGTTTATGATTTGTCGTGCGGTCTGGGGTATTCAGCTATACGTATGCAAAAATTAATGTCTCCAACTTAATTAGGGGTTCTCTTAGAAAGAATTGCTTAAAATACATATGTGGTAGCTCAAAGGGTTAAACGTAAGACTTTTTCAAGATTTTATGATTTGTCGCCTGGCCTCAGGTGTTCTGCTATAAGTATGCAAAATTTCAAATCTTCTATTTAATAAAGGTCTCAGTTAGAAAGAATTGCTTAAAATACACATGTGGGAGCCCAAAGGATTAAATGTACGATTTTTTCAAAATTTTATGGTTTGTCATTTGATGTGAAGTGTTCAGCTATAAGTATACAAAATTTCACGCCTCCAACCTAATTAGGGTCTCATTTAGAAAGAACTGTTTAAAATACACATGTGGGAGCCCAAAGGGTTAAATGTACGACTTTTTGAAAAATTTATGATTTGTCTTTTGATGCGAGTTGTTCAGCTATAAGTATGCAAAATTTCACGCCTCTAACCTAATTAGGGGCTCACTTTGAAAGAATTTTTTAAAATACACATGGGGGAGCCCAAAGGATTAAATGTACGACTTTTTGAAAAATTTATGATTTGTCGTTTGATGTGAGTTGTTCAGCTATAAGTATGCAAAATTTCACGCCTCTAACCTAATTAGGGGCTCACTTTGAAAGAATTGTTTAAAATACACATGGAGGAGCCCAAAGGGTTAAATGTACGACTTTTTCAAAATTTTATGATTTGTCGTTTGATGTGAGGTGTTCAGCTATACGTATGCAAAATTTCACGCCTCCAACCTAATTAGGGGCTCACTTAGAAAGAATTGCTTAAAATACATATGTTAGCTCAAAGGGTTAAACGTAAGACTTTTTCAAGATTTTATGATTTATCGCCTGGCCTCAGGTGTTCTGTTATAAGTATGCAAAATTTCAAATCTCTAATTTAATAAGGGGCTCAGTTAGAAAGAATTGTTTAAAATACACATGTGGGAGCCCAAAGGGTTAAAAGTACGACTTTTTGAAAATTTTATCATTTGTCGTTTGATGTGAGGTGTTCAGCTATAAGTATGCAAAATTTCACGCCTCCAACCTAATTAGGGGGTCACATAGAAAGAATTGTTTATAATACACGACATGTAGGAGCCCAAAGGATTAAATGTACAACTTTTTCAAAATTTTATGATTTGTCGTTTGATCTAAGATGTCCAGCTATAAGTATGCAAAATTTCAAGTCTCCAACATACAGTTTCTGAGAACGGGCTCTGTGACAGACAGACAGACAGACGGATAGACAGACAGAGGAGCGAGACGAATAGGGTTTCGTCAGATGAACGAAACCCTAAAAAGTGTGTAAGCGTGATAGAAGATCGCATAAAGAGTTCGTTTAATATTCCTTTCAAAAAACTAACTATATGTGTCAGCACTATCAAATTTAATAAGAGGAAACTATTTTTTTTAATCAAATTAAAAATATTCAAGAACTGCTTTTCAGACAATTGTAACAGGCAATTCAGACAATTGCATAGCTGAAAAGCATATTTAATTACATGATATTATTTTAGTTTAAAAAAATAAAAAAAATGTTTAAACGAAACTTAAAACGATGAAGTTTCTTAAGAATTTTAGTGGATGTTCAAGCAAAATTTAAAATTAGATGTAAATTTCCAACTGGGCGAAAAATGTTCGGACCAGGATTCGAACCCGGGATCTCCTGGCTGAAGCCGCCAGTGCTCTGCCATCTGAGCTAGCCCGGACGAATCTGGTGGAACTTTTTCACCCAGCTAACCTTAATGATTATAGCATCTGGTCTGAAACCTGGTTCAGCTCAACAGAATAAATCTCAGGTAATGGAACTCCAGAGATAACTGGATACGAAATTAAACTAGCTTAATTTTAACACAATTATTCTAATTGGTAAATAAATCATATTAGATGTAAATTTCCAAGTGGACGAAAACTGTCCGGACCCCAGTTGGAAATTTACGCCTTGGGAATTAATCAAACCAGTTGGGAATAAATTTTTCGTCCAGTTGGAAATTTACATCTAATATGATTTATTTACCAATTAGAATAATTGTGTTAAAATTAATCTAGTGTAATTTCGTATCCAGCGATTTCTGGAGTTCCATTACCTGAGATTTATTCTGTTGAGCTGAACCAGGTTTCAGACCAGATGCTATAATCATTAAGGTTAGCTGGGTGAAAAAGTTACACCAGATTCGTCCGGGATAGCTCAGATGGCAGAGCGCTGGCGGCTTCAGCCAGGAGATCCGTGGTTCGAATCCTGGTCCGCACATTTTTCGCCCAGTTGGAAATTTACATCTAATATGATTTATTTACCAATTAGAATAATTGTGTTAAAATTAATCTAGTAAAATTTAAAATTTCGAGTTTTCTCAAAACAAACAAATTGCTTAAACGAAATTTTAAAAACTTAGCGGAAGTTTAAACAAAATTTAAAATTTCGCAATTTCTCAAAAAAAAAAGAATTTTTGAATTAAAAAAATAATTTATACAAAATTTTTCAACAACTTTCGATTTTAAAATGTGTGATCAGTAGTCTTCAGCTCTAAGTATGAAAATTTAAAGTACCTAACTTATACAGTTTCCGAGAACGAACTCCGTGACAGACAGACAGAGGAGTGAAACGAATAGGGTTTCGTCAAATGAATGAAGGGGTTCTTTCGGATGCAATTTGTTTAAAAACTGCATCTATCTCAATGTATGGTTTTTTTAGAGTTTTATAAATAATTTCCAAGCATGAATATTTTAAAATTTGCTCGCAATCTAGTTTCAAAAGATTAACTACAATACTTAAAACAATGTAAATAAATCAGCAGTATTCGTTTGTATCCATGTAATATTCCGTAGCTAAATTTTCAAAAGAAATTTTAAAAAACTTTACAAATAGATAACAATACACAAGAACGAATTTAACAGTAAAACACCAAATTAATCGGAACTCCAAAAGGTTACTAGTGAAATGTTCCACGGCTGATTGCTGGCATGCGGCTAATACGAAAGTACCAAAATGTTGCTGTTTGGTGTAGTTGGTGATAAATCTCTCTATTCTAAAAAAAAGTAACTACCGCTGTCACCGCCGTCGCCGCCGCCGCCGGTTTTGAATTTTTTATGACCGGAGGTCTTTCTTCGTTAATATTAAGAAAAATAATGCATACAAAAATATGAAAATCGGTGGTATTATACAGAAATGTTTGATAAACACGCTGATGCAGACAGTTTTCAAATCGAATAATTATTTTAAAAGATATTTAATGCTAAAGTTGGACAAAATCGTTCCACTAAAAAAGTTTTATAGTAGCAAAAACTATACATCGGAATTTAATAATTTTTAGTTCATCTTATACGTTATAATTTCACGGTGTGCAGAATTTATTTATTTTTTTAATTTGACTCATTTTTCGAGGTTTTATATCTATTTTAAATTCAAATTTTCAGCATTTCGAGAGATATTTTTTACAGATTTTAGAAAGTGATATTAATTTAAACTGTTGCCAACTTTATAAAACAGCGGAAACAATAATGTTTGCTTAAAAAAATATATATATATTTATACGTGTAATAAATTAAAAATTTATTTACACGTGACTATTATAAACAGAAAAAAACATTTGGAATTAGAATTAAATAATTATGTACAAAAAGCAGGAACTTATTAAAAATTACGTCATAAAAACTATAATTACACGTGAATTTTAAGAGAGAAAGGAATTTGTAAAATAATAAATTTATTAACATGCGTTAGAAGTCTTACATAGGAGAAATTACGTCATATTTACGTCACATTACAGTTATTACATAAAATGAACACAAAATAATATTGCAAAACGGTTTAAATTTAGAAATTGCGCTAGACATTTATTTGATATTTTGAGAGGATACTTTTCAACTATTTTTCTTGGGAAAGCGCAAATAATATTTCATTTTTAACACAAGTAATTTCACGTGAATATTAAAAAGAGAAAGAATAGTTGGTCAAAATTACGTCAGAATAAAAACGATTAATTTAAAATGTCTCATTTAAAAGAACTTTCTTTTCGCTTTGTTAAAAAATACCGGGAGACAAAGATTCTGTTTACTTAATTCCTTTTATATTAGCTTATTTTGAAATGTTGTTACACGTGTCTACGTCATCAAGTTATTTTTATTTCGACGTTTTATTTGTATTTTTATTAATTTGTACTAATTTATTTGTTCTTCCGTTATTTAAAATAAAAATTACGTCAATTTGTATAATTTGGCGAGTGGTTTGGCGATTTATATAATTTGGCAAAATTAGTCGACGGGATAATCAAGTACTACCGCAGCGGATTTGGCGTTAAAATTTCCCCAATCAAAGAGAAATGAATAGAAATCTGTTTATAGGGAGATCGCCACTGTTTTTCAAATTATAATTCAATCTTTCGAAATCTTTTTCAAGCCGATCACATTAGCGTGCATTTAGAGCCTGCGGTGTCTGGACGGGGGTTGGCGAGCGTAGCTCGTAGGGGGCCGAGCCCCCTAGTCTTAAAAAAAAAAAAAATAGAGTTTTCAATTAAAAGCGATTTTTACTTATGTCTGTATATTGGTCGATACGTCGGGCAGCTTTAACCCAAAATAACACTGGTTGGAGATATAATATATATGTGTGTGTAAGGAATGCGGGAACCCGTCATCGGGGGATGCTCTGACTCGGGGCCTTTTCGGGCATAGCGGCCCGCTCCGGACGCCCGGTACTGTGGTAGGGCGCTTGCGAAACATGGCTTGTTCATCGAACGTCATTGCCTTTCAAGTAGTCGTGGCATGTTCACTGTGGGTAAATATTGTTCAAGAAAAGGGGAGATAGAGTTCGTTTTGACCTGGTTTTATTGGGCCTTCTAGTTACAGGTGATCCTTCAAAACCCAGGTCCAGATGACTTGAGAGTGGTTCGCGGACCGCGTCCCAAACGCGCTGCCGAGGGGCGGCAGTTCTTTTAGCACATCATTGTTGTAAAAAGCCACGGGTTTTTCGTTGTCCCGTCTTAAATATGGAATATTTCCGCTAGAGTGCGGTACTACAGAAATAGGAGGTGATCTAATTTAATAGGCTGAAAGTTATCTAGGCATTATGATTTTTTATGGGTTTGGCAAATCTGGGCTCAAACTCTGCTCGCGGGAAGTCGATGGAATTTACAATTGCGTTTACTCAGCATTTCATATTCTTAAAGATGGATCAATTTTGAAGCCTGAAAGTAATAAATGTTGGGTTGGAAAACCAAGTTAACAGGGGCAAATGACTACGGCATTTCAAAAGTTAAATAAAATTTGGGCGTTTTAAATTTTGAACTTTTACTTTAAACTTTAAATTTTGAACTTTTACTTTTAAACTTTAAGTTTTAAAAAAGGTTTAATCTTTATCCTTTCATATATATATATACATATATATATATATTAAGCAATAGTTTGTCATAGTTGGTTTGAAACTATGCAATACTTTATTTTATTTTCTCCTAATTGTGGATTGTTCTTCATATCACAATTCAGTTTGAAATCAACTGGCAGATTCAAATACCACAAAGAAACCAATATAAACAATATAAAATAATTTAAAATTATATTTCAGAAAAATTTCTTTATGCAAGACAAAGTTTGAAAATCGTTTCATAGATATTTTATCTTACCAATTTTTTACAATAAACCAAGTATAATCATAAATCTTCTAATTATATCTACAGAAATATTCTTAATCACAATAAAACCACAAAACTGTAATACAATTGAACACGTTAGCCCCGAGTTGAACACAAATGATGTCATAAAATAGCTTGCTTTCACAGCTGCTTTTCCTATACAAGAAAGTTTCTCCATTTTTCTTATCCTGTTACACGCTTAGTAATCAAACCACAAATGATACAAACAGGGTATGAGTTATGAGTCAATTAACTGTTGCATCTAAAACTACAATTAGAAAAATTACATTTAAGAGTCAAATTTAAAAGTACACGCGATTAGTTATTTTTAATAGAGAAGGGAACACGATTATAGCAAGGAAAACTCTAAAGAGTAAACTTTATTACAAAAGTGAAAAAAAGTATTTATTCTAATTTTCTTTTCATGTATACTCTTCACAAGCCAGGTATACACAATATTTTGATAAGATAGCTAAATAAAATCATTATTTAGAACGGCCATACAACGGAACTAAATTTCATTTACCTTTGAAAATAAATAAATAATAAATATAAGTGGTCTTAAAAGTCTGTTATAGAGGGTCAGCCTCAATATGAGTCTAAAGAATGTTGAAAGCCGAGTATCCGTTAGGCTTTTTTTTTTTCTTTTTAAATGCACATTTAATAGCACGTCTGTCAATTATCAAAACATATACAGGGTGTCCGGTCTCAACGGTGCCCAATGGCTAATTCCTAAATCGTTAGTCATAGATATATAGTTCCAATTACAAAAATGTTTTAAATCAGGTAAAGAAATATTTTAAAAGCAATTTGGGTCAATAAAAACATTTCTTAAAAATTTACGAAATTTAAATTTTTATACGGTCCCCCGGTCCTTTAAGTTATATTTAGTGAAATTTTCCTATTACACTGAGGAGTAAGACAAAAAAAAGTCCCATTCATATAACACTAAAATTGAGCGAGTTATGAAACTTTAAAAATGCATGATTTATGACACTTTTCTGCTCTGAAAACAAATGAGTTCGGCTTGGCTTTGAGGGATCACATACCAAGTGCTTAAAGTATTCGAAGATCTTATTTCATGTGTATCTGCGCTTTGTAAAAAATCGAACAAGTATTACGATTAAGTTAACATTTATTAAGTTTCAGATTGGCTAAAATAACATATGTTTTATTTTGTCAGGATTTGAGACTGTTACTTTTATGATTTCTTTTAAAAAATATTATTTTACTTTTATAAGTTTTTATGTTACGTCAACGACCGTATGTATGTTTTTCCAGTTCAAAATTTGTACTCGAACTTTTAACTCATTTTCAAATATCCGATCGAGATTACATTTTACAAATCCGATAACAATCGAATATTATTATGATTTTCGGTGGTTACCATTTATACTTATTTTACAGGATAACACAAAAAATTTCGGATAGATTACCGCCAAGAAGTTTAAGAAAATTTTTTACGTTAGATAATACTAGACTGCGATTGTTGGGTTTTTTTTACTTTTATGTATTTTTTAGCACTGAATCCGAAAATTAACTTAATTTTTAACCATCATGTCAGGATATTTCGCAAATCATAAATTGTCTAATTTAAAGAATAACAAAAATCGGATACTATAAAGTAGAGGAAATGGTTGTGTTTTTAACTTTTGGTAATTAATTTTTACGTACTTTTTAACACACTGAATCTGAAAATGACCTTCATTTTTAACCATCAAGTTAGAATTTTTTTGCAAATCGTAAATGTGTAAGTTAAAATATAGCGAAAATCTCATACTATAAAACATATGTAAAACTTTTTTATTTTATTTTATTTTATTCAATAATTTATTCGATATTTTTGCTTATCCTGGGATTCTTACAGCTAAACTGCTGAGTGGTCCGATGAGATGGGGGAGGAGATTCAATTTTAACTCTGAACTTTTTAACTTTGAAATTTGCAATTTACGAAAAATCCTGATGTGATGGTTAAAAATGAAGATCAATTTCGGATTCAGCGGTACAGAATACATAAGAATCAATTATCAAAAGCTAAAAACCATGACATAACCCAAGATTTGCAGGCTAATGTAATCAAACAATATTTTAAAATACGTATCATTTTGTAAAGAATTGACGCTGTTAATTTAGCATCATTTTATTTAACAAAAATTCTGTTTTATCTTTTTTCTTAAATGTTTATTACAAATTGTATATATTTGCATTAATATGTCAGAATGACTAAAGATTTCAAATTTATATTGCAATGTTAATTTTACCCTCAACCATTTGATATATCTGACGAAATTATATTTCGACTAAATTTGTGAATGACCCCCAATCTGCAGCAAAAAATATGCTCCAACTTTAAACAGCTATTACCCGGTCAATTTTACTCGTAGATTAACGGGACTTTTTTTTTTGTATTACTTGTCAGTGTAAAAAGAAAATTTTACTAAATATAACTTATAGGACGGGGACCATATAAAAATTTAAATTTCGTAATTTTTTAAGAAATTTAAATTTTCCGGGCACGCTGTGCGCGCGTGCGTCTATATTATACAACTCTGTGTATGTGTATGCTAACCAAAATAAACGGTCATGTGCGAGTAGCGTGCGTCTATATTATACAACTCTGTGTATGTGTATGCTAACCAAAATAAACGGTCATGTGCGAGTAGTATACTCGCACTCAGATGGTTCCGTACAATAAACATATGAACGGTTAACTGTATCATAAAAAAAATCTTTGCTAAAAAAGTATTAAGATTTTGTAAAAACTATACAACGTAGTGTTGGGTATAGCTGTATACACTAGAAAAGTATGAATGGGTATACCATAAAAGTTCAAAGAGATATTAGAGAGCCTAAATAATATCAAATATTGCTATTCTGTATAACTTTTTTTTTTTTTTTTTAATCTTATCCTAATCTGTTTATGATGAGCTTAACTCGGTGCTGACAATAAAAGTAGTGCATATTTAACTTCATTTGGCATTTCATAAAGCTAAATTCAGCGTAGTAATAATCTTTTCTTTTTACAATATAGCTAAAACAAAACACTTGCTCGAAGTTTTAACTTGACATTGTGCTAAGCTCGCTTCGAAAGAAGGTCGCAAAGTTGCAAAGCCGCCTTAGTTCGTGCCTAGTTTTCCCAGATAGGTTTTTAATTAACTTTTCGACAAATGTCAAACGAACGACTTTTTGAACGCTTGTGGTTTCAACAAGAAAAAGAAACAGCTGCGAGACCGCAGTCACACGAGCGTTTTACGTACCGTTCCCGCCACACAGAGCAGTCGACATTATTATTTCCGTTCGATGTCTTCAATTAAGCAAAATGGATCTTCTACAGGGAATTATAATGATTTTGTAATTTTATATGAATTATTCAAAAAATTAGAAAAAAAAGTATACACAGGAGGTATTGGGTTCATCCTATAATAAGTGACAGATTAATCACCGGGCATTTTTATGTAAAACTTTTATGTAAACCTCTCGGCCACTGGTATGGCGCTTTTCCAGTAATGATGAGCGCTTTTGTCTAACAAATAATGTTTTATAATTACGATACTTCTTTATTTTTATAGTGCATTTAAAAATTTAATAACTACAATTGCTATTAACATAGTTGAAATCTGATCAAGGCTAATGAAAAATACAATATCAAAAATTAAATGGATAAGAAATTTCTTTCCATGGTATTTACAAAAACAGGCTCAAAAATCATGTATTAATAATATTGGAAAATGAAACATTTTTAATTGAAGCTCATGCATATTTACTTTAAATTTTATTACACTATAACTGAAAATTTGTCGCCATATGCAAATAATCTTTTAATATTTTAGCAGAGAATAATAATAATTTTGCTGCCACATAAAATTGTACAAAGAAGAAAATGTTAATAATAAAGAAAGAAAAGAAAAGGACCACTTTACCAAACTTAACTGCATTTGCTTCAAAAATATAAAAGAAGTTAGCTTTTCTGTTAACGAGGTTTCTAGAAAATATTTATTTTAAAAAATTGAATTACTACGTTTAGCGTAAAATAGTACGCTTAAAGGTTTACAGTGACACAATTTTCTGCTGAAGTGTAAAAAAACTTAAAATTTGTCCAAGGTCTAACCCAGATAGTTTATTTTAACGCAGTCCGGCCAAGCGCAAGAAAAAATCCTAAGCAAATAGCAAGACACAATTTTTACAAAAATGTCGATTCTTTTTAAACCAAAATTTTCCTACAATTAAAAGCCTTTTGAAAGAATATTATATACCATAAATTTTAACTTTTACCGTACCTCTATTTTTGATCAGAAAAATTTATTAAATATTAGATTTTCGATTATTAAATAAGGCAAATTTATGGGTTAAAAAATAGTGGTGAGAAAAATTCGTAAAACTTAGCTGGTATGGTAATACATAATTATGCAAAATTATATGCTCGCAGTAAATAGAACCGGTACCGCGATATGATCACAGACGCTCAGTGGTCACATCTGCGTTTTGCTGTCTGCATTTCCATACCAGATTTTCAAAAGTTTGTCTCTTAACAATGATTTTAATTTCAGAGGTCGTTTCAGGCAAAATTTGGGGTCTATTTAGAGCCCTTACACATAAACCCATTTAATAAAACAGGCCCCTTCTCAAAAATCCAAATATTAAAACAGATCCTTTCACGAAATTCTATTCTATAAAAACATACTATTTTTTATTTATTTTAATATTGTTAGGTTTAAAAATCTGTAATTTGCAAAGAAAAATAGTTCCCTAGAAAGCACAAGTACTTAAAGAAATTATTATTTAAAAATGCTTGTTTCGAAGTCCAGTAACTGGATTTAATGTTTCGTTACAAAATGTTACTTTTTTCGCAAAATCTCCCCCCCCCCCCCCCCAAAAAAAAAAACACCTGCTTCGACCCCTGAATTTAATTCTCAAGCAACATACTAATACAACATAGTGTCATTATTATTAGATAAAGATTACATTCAGTTTTTCCTTATAATACTTTACTGTTTTAATACTTTTGTTATAAAACGTAACTTCTAACATTCAAATACTTTTAAGTGATTATTTTTTGTTTATATAAAACAAAATTAATTAAAATAATTTACCGACGATCTTCTTTAGATTTTTCTGAAAATTTTTTATCAAGGATGCCACACACTTCAAACCAGCTTATTATTTTTTTATTTAAGTATTGCGCGGCAGCGTAATACTTATTTATTTCCATTGTCACTTCTCAATGTTAATTTAACATAGAAAAGCCTATGGAGATCATAACTTTTTCATTTTTAATTTCCACCTTTTTGTCCCTGATGCCACTCATTTTTAATTCTTTGCTAATTCTAATAATATTATAAATCCAAAGTGTAAAAATATTTGCTAGACGTCAGGATCAAAACGGGTCATAAAATGCCTTTGCATATAGGTGGATTATAATCTAGAGAGTAACATGGGCTAATTTTTATTTACATTATTCAAATGTTTTTCTTAATTCCAAATTTCGCTTTTTTCATTGAGAATCAACGGACATTTTCTAATAAAATTTAACATTTTTCCTTCATTGTTGTAAATAATTCAAAAGCCGTATTAATAATTCGCCTATTTTTAGTTGAATGATTTTCACGCGAAACATGAAACTGAAAGGTTTTTTTTTTTTTTTAAGAATCAAAAAGAAGATGAATATGACGTCATAGTGGGAAAAAAATGACATTTTCAAGAAGATTTTTTAAGTTCAGATTGTAATTTTTTGACCAAACTACAACAACCTGCATTACTGCACTGGTGAAACATTTTGAATGATACATAGGTAAATTGCATCACAAATTGTGATGGGATATCGCACAAATCAAAGCCTGATGATGATACCCTCCATTAATTTTGAAATGTGTTTGTCTGAATGCAGTAGTTATTAAAAAACTTGACATATTAAACAAAAACCTAATTTGCAGAACAAATTAAAAAAAATAAAATTTATTTCCTAAATTGTTTAAGCCCGAGAAGGGGAAGATATTAAGATATTTCATTCAATTCGTTCTACATTTAATGTTAAATTTTTGTAACAAATAAGCTAAACCAATTGAACATTTAAAAATAAAAATGAAATTCATACAACATAATGCTTTAAACACCTATATACTTAGATTCCGTTCAAATGAAATTGAAATAAATCTTGTAGTCCAGGCAATAGGGAATTTTACCTAGCAAAATTAATGGTAGAACTGGAAATCGGCTTTCTAGATGTTTTTTGGGTCGCTGAATCCGAATTTGTAACTTTCCACTAAAATTTCACCCGGCAACCTCCCCAAATTTTGGGAAAAAGCCTCCCCCCAAAAGGTTTTTATTAAAAAATTCCATTTTTTTATTGTTTTAGAGAAAAAGTATCTAGAAATTCAGAAAGTAGACAAAATTTCCAACAAATTAGATATATTACATTATGACTTAGGATGAAGGGGAAGGGGGGATCTGCCTCGGAACATGCGCGCGGTGCTGCGTAAACTAAGTTGAGCAATTCCACTTAACCACTCACACGTTTACATTCGCCCTTCCATCTCCCCTCCGAACTTTCTCTGTAAGGTTTACTTATTTGGGTCGGATTTTGGGATTTTTGGGTCGCTGAATCCGAATTTTTAACTTTCCCCCCAAAATCCCCCCCCCCCCGAAACTCCCTCCAAATAGTTGTTTTTAACTTAAATTTCTTATTGTTTTAGGGGAAAAGCATTACAAAATTCAGAAACTAGACAAAATTTGCAATAAATAGGATATATGACATTATGAATTAGGATGAACGGGTAGGGTGAGGGCTGCCTCTAAACATGCACTGCGGCGCTCGTGCACTAAATTATGAAGCCCAGGCAATAGGGGATTTTATCTGGCAAAATTAATACTAGTTCTGGATTTTGACTCACTTTATGTTTTTTGGGTCGCTGAATCCGAATTTGTAACTTCCCACCAAAATTTCACCCGGCAACCCCCCAAAAAATTAATTTTTTGAAAAAAATTGGTTTTTGAGAAAAGCGCGCGGGGAATGTTCCGAGGCAGCCCCCTCTCTCCCCGTTTATCGTACGTCATAATGTCATGTATCCTATTTGTTGCAAATTTTGTCTAGTTTCTGAATTTCGTAATGCTTTTCCCCTAAAACAATAATAAATTTAAGTTAAAAACAACTATTTGGGGGGGGGGGGGGTTCGGTGAGGGAAATTTTGGGGGTAAGTTAAAAATTCGGATTCAGCGACCCAAAAAACTTAAAGTAAACCTTATAGAGAAAGTTCGGAGGGAAGATGGGAGGGCTAATGTAAACGTGTGAGTGGTTAAGTAGAATTGCGCAACTTAGTCCACGCAGCACTGCGGCGCATGTTCCGAGGCAGATCCCCCCTTCCCCTTCATCCTAAATCATAATGTCATATATCCAATTTGTTGGAAATTTTGTCTACTTTCTGAATTTCTAGATACGTTTTCTCTAAAACAATAAAAAATGGAATTTTATAATAAAAACCTTTTTTGGGGTTTTTTTTTTAGCAAAATTTGGGGGGGGGGGGGGGTGCCGGGGGAAATTTTGGTGGAAAGTTACAAATTAGGATTCAGCGACCCAAAAAACATCTAGAAAGCTAATTTCCAGTACTACCATTAATTTTGCTAGGTAGAGTCCCTATACGGTCTCTATTGCCTGGACTATTAGACTTTTTCCATTTTTAAGTTGTAAATATTTGTACTGCAGATTCTGCATTATGTTTATGACTTTTGTACATAATATGATAAGGTACATGAAAAATACAAAACTTTAAAAAAAGTCTAAGATTTATTTCGATTTCATTTGAACGGAACCTAAGTATATAGGCATTATGGTTTTTTTTTGTTGTTGTTGTTTTTTTTTTTTTTACAGTAATTTAACTAAACCCTCTACATTTTTTCTAAATTTATTAATGTAATCTGTAAATATGTGGGTTAATAGCCTTTAATATTTCCCCCAGTTTCAACTTTCAACGTTCCATAGTTTACGAGTAAAATGGCTGTGACAGACAGACACAGGAGTGATCTTATAATGGTTCCGTTTTTACTTTTTAAGTACGGAACCCTAAAAATTATTAAAACGAGTTAAACCCATTCATACACACATACTGAATAAATATAAGGATAGTCAGTTATATCTGAAATCCTCAAAATATTTATATAACGGCATTATTACGTCTCAGTGGGGATTATTAGTTTTCAATGGTTCAATATATTTTTTTTTCTTTTTAAGAAAACTTTTGCTGGATTTTCAATGCCTAATTAATTTTTTATTTAATATATATGAGTTACAAAGTAAAAAAAAAAACATTTATTCACCCTATACCGAAGAAGTTCTTGCTGTGCTTAACATTTTTATATCAATTAGTTCTTTCCCTTTTATGCATTCATTTACAATTTAGCTGTTGTGCAGATGTCACTCTTTCATTCTTCTTTGACGCGAGATTGCTATTAATTTATTATTACAAAAGTAGAATGAGGAACTAAGACACTGACTATTTATTCTTTTACCTGCAGAAATTTATTACACTTCCTATGTTTATTTTATATAAAATAATGCATAAAATGATTACCTAAAGAAAATTATGACATTGCAAATTATATTAGATTTAAATATAATTTTTAAATGAAACTGTTTTATGTTGGATAAAAACAATGCTTTTTACAAACTTAACTGTTTTTAATTTTTTACAATACTCAGGAATTAAGCTTAGAAAAAATTATTTAAAGCTCTTTTTTTTTGTTTGTTTATTCATAAGTCAAAATACCTATAGAAACTTTCAAATTATGTTCATCTTAAATTTTAATACTTTTTTGAGATTTTAAACATTTAGAATTTTTTTTTATTTTAATCAATGATTTTTTTTTAATCAGTTGATTAAAATCACGATTTGATCGCTGAATTAAATCAACTGATTAAAATCGTTGACACCCTAATACACATCCAGTGACAATTAATCGAAGTTTTACTGTATTCGATCGGGACATTAGTGTCGTCCCGCATTAAGGTTTTCCGAAAGTTGCCTGATTAACAGAAATGCATCCCACAGAAAAACTTGAGATACAAACTTACATCCCATAGCATGGGATATTAGTATAATAATAAAACTTACATTATAATTTTTATGTACATTTCTCTTAAAATTTGGTTTACAATTTTTATTTATATACAGCGATTAACTCTTATGATATAGCAATCATCAGCAAAAGTTCTTCACAATTATGATTCACGTGGTACATTAAAAAATTTAAAATGATATTAAATGGGTGAAACTCTGTAGAAAATTTATAGGGTAGGGGAGTACACAGTGAGACAGCAGCCATTTTGACATATAGTTATAACTTTTTCTCCTAGCTGGAACACACACTGAACCACCTCATCTTATGCAACACGTGGATGTAGTTTCGGCACTTCGGTTACTCGTCCAACACAATAGTGGGTAATTATTTATTTTACAGGGGTTAAAGTTACATAAACGTCCATTTTAGACTTTATTTATTTCATTATGGCATACATTTACTTAACCAAACCTAGCTATATCTAATGATAGACTATGTCGACAAAACGACACAAGCATTCAAAGCTATGGAACTGATGATGAAAAAACAGATATGGCATCCATTTTGTTACAACGTAACGAAAGTACACAGTGAGACGTGCTTCATTGTGTATCTACTATGCGGTTCTGACGTAAAAAAAGTTATTTACAGTCGAACCTCTATTTTGCGAATTTCTCTATTTTGCGAACTTTTCCTTGGAACCAAGAACATTTTGTGAATTTCTTCGTAAAATAACCTCCAAATAGCGAAGTGCACTCTCTATTTAACGAACTTTTTCTTGTGATCTAATTTTTTTTTTCTCCCCATTTCTCAAAATATTTCTGGACAGTTGAAACTTATTCTTTCTTTAAACACATTTTATGATGTTCAATGGCCTTGAACTGGTTTTACAAGGCGCCTTCTTTGTCAGCAATGAGAATTAGGTAAGTACGGAGAACGAAGACGATAATCCCTTAGAGTAACTTTTTAAAATGTGGATACAGATGAGAAAAAAAGAAGAAATTAACCATGATGTGCTGATTGATGATTGTATTTAACTTAATCCTGAAATTGAGACCTCGGAAACACTATCCGAATTGGATATTTTTGACAGTGTGAAAAATAAGAACAATACAGCAATGAATTGTGAAGAAGACGAATATGATGATGATGGAAATGATCATTATGCAGGAATTAACGAAACTTCGTATGAAGAAATGCTAAAATCATTTGAAACAATCCAACGCGGATTATAGTTAGAAGGAAATACGCCTGAAGGGTTTTTGGTGCATTGCAAAGATGCAAGACGTATTATGAGAGAAAGCACTCTTTAAAATAAAAAACTCAGACAAAATTAACAGAGTTTTTCAGAAATTAAATTTAAGGACGCATAGGATAATGTATGGTGAAATTTATTTGTTATAATAATAATAATAAATACGATAATGTCATTAAAATTCGTTAATTTTAATGTATAACTATTTACTTTAAACAGAAAATACAGTGTGTCCCGGACAATGTTTTGTTTTCCTTGCAGATTTCAAAGATTTAAACACATAGAAAAAATGAATTGATGATGGATATTGGTGGGTAAAATAAATAAAACAAATCGATATATTTATTTTAAAAAATGTGATTAATTACTTTTAGTAAAAATATTTAGTGTTTATGAATTTAAAATCTGTTTTGTGTAGTTTAAAGTATTTTAAAAGGTGAATCTCTATTTAACGAATTTTCCATATAACGAACTTTTTTCCGAGATTTAGTGGCTTCGTTAAATAGAGGTTCGACTGTATTAATAAAATAAAGTGTTTTTTTTCTCTCTCTCTATGTGTGTGTGGGGGCGCACGATGGTTAGTGAAATCTACTAAACGTAAGAGGCTGAAAGTTTGCATGAAGGTAGCCCAATGTCTGCTGTTGTCCAACCGAGGCTCATATTTTTAAAAAAAATTTAATCTAGAAATATTAATTAGAAGTCATAAACTGCAGAAAATTATCGATAGAGTATAAAAATGTATGATTTATGAAAATATATACATTGTCTCCTGTGTACCACTTGTGGTACACAGTGAGACAATTTTCGATACTCCTTTATGCTGCTTCTGTGCTTTTATAAATAACTTTTTTAAAACCATTTATACATTAATGTGTAGCGTATTTGTATAGCTTAAAGCTGTAGCAAAAAATTTTTCAAAAGAATAAAAATCGTTGCCATTTGTTAAGTAATAATAATTTTCGTCTCACTGTGTACTACCCTCCCCTATTTACTCAAATCAGTTTACCTTTCTCTAATTTTTTTTATAATACACAGTGTACAATAAAACCTCCACTAGAATTTCGGTAAACGAGTTCGTGGAAATTTGCAAAGCAGGTTTCGTGCACTTAAGAAAAGATATAATTTAAGCGGAATAACCACCTCGAGAGGGTTCATATCTTCTCCAAGAAAATGGCAAATTTAATGTCCTGGATTTTACACAGCCACGTGACACAGCCATTAAAAATAAAATAAAACAAACCGGCAGTTGAATTTTTTTTTTACGATGGCTTTTAGAAAGTTAAAAGTAGGAGTTGGTGTATTTCTCTTATATTGCGTGGATAAGGCATGCAAATAATCAGCAGTTGAGAAACTAAAAAATCCCATCTTTACATGAAATAAATAAATAAAATAGTTAAATAAAATAAAGAAATCTGAGGAGCCAGCCATGTGGGCCATGGTGTCCTTGGTCAACAAGCAAAGAACTCGCAGATTACAAACAATGCTGTAGCTTCAGTAGACCCGTTTTATTGACAGATATTGTTTTAAGTTCGAAAAATATAAAAAAAATACAAAAAGGTTACTGCATGTTTCTACTGTGCCTCAATATCGATACTTTAACGTTTTCTAATTTAGTTTTATCTATCAGAACTTTTTTACTTTTAAAAAAAGATTTCATTTTCAAAAGATTCAAAAGATTTCATTTTTCACCTATAGATTGGAAATAAGTCGAAACAACAACAATAATAATATTGCTTGACTGGCAACTTTATTTAAGTGTTAAGATTCGCTCAGAGTAGTTCAGATTCACAAATGCTTTTTAATTTTTAAATTACCGCTATGCCGAAAGAATGTCCCATATTTGAGATGACATGCAACTTACATATTTTCACTTTTTTTTTTTTTTTTTTAATCTACTTACATATATCATGCATACATATTTTACTACATACACTTTTTAACACGCACAGCAGGTAGGTACATAAGCCAATTTTTCAACAAATGGACGTAAAAATATGTAATAAGGAATCTCCCACAAACCCGATGGAACAATTTAATAAATTTATCTGGTGTAAAAGTTGGTAGCGTTTTATTTTCATATGAGATTAATAGCATATGAAAAAGAGACGCTGCCAACTTTACAGAAATGTATCCGCAATAGATTCTCCTCCAAACTGCATCCCCCCCCCCTCCCCCCCCAGCTTCTGAGAATTTCATAGCTTCTGAGAATTAAAACAAATGAATAAAATTTTCTTAAATTCTAAAACAAACATTTTAAAATCAAAGAGAGATTGTGAAAAAATTGGAAGAAAAATTGTACAGGATCATATATTTGCTTGTCAGGAAGAGACTAAAGTAAAAGTTAATAAATAATGCAATCGATTCAAATTTTATATGGTGACAACTTAGCAAGAATAACTATTCTACACCCTTTGATTAAGCAAGGAAGTTTTTAAATGCATCCTAGGTCAGTGTCTGGAGTAGGCAATCATTTTCAGAGGTTGTAAATGTCGTTCTTAAAATCTTAGCAAGAAATAGATTATTTACTGGACAATGTTGAGGAACTTGCATTTGTACATAATTAATTCCTATGAAAATCCTCATAATTGTTTAATTTTCTTTAATAATACTTAACAAACAGCAAATAAATAATGTAAAAACATTCTCTATTATTTGAATATGATTCTGTTTCTAATTATTCTGAATATCTTTATAAGTTGACTGTTAAACGTAGAAATTGTATAAGATTTTAAAAAATATGTTTACATTTTTTTTTTTAAGTATTTGGTTCGGCCGAATATTTTGATATTCGGCCAAACGGAATATTCGGCATGCCGAATAATTTGCTATTCGTCCAAGCCGAATATTCGGCATACCGAATAGTTTGATATTCGGCCAAACAGAATATTCGGCATGCCGAATAATTTGCTATTCGTCCAAGCCGAATATTCGGCATACCGAATAGTTTGATATTCGGCCAAAACGAATATTCGGCAACATGGCCGAATACCGAATAGATAACGAATATTCGGTGCATCCCAAGTATAAATCATTTTAATACATTTATTAGAGGCGAACAAATTGTAAATTTCGGTAAATCTGAATGATTGTCTAATCCTTCTTATAATAATTTTTTTTTTAAATGTTAAATCTGTATTTCTAAGTGAAGTAAAACAGTTTTTAGAAACAGAATAACGTTTGAATCAACATGAATTGAAATTAGGGATTACAATCCCGAGATCCCGTATCCCGGGATGCCGCTTTATTTTTAATCCCGAAAATCCCGGGATTTTGTTCGCGAAATCACGGAATTTTCGGGATTGTCTTTTTTTATGAAACAATATTCAGCTAAAATTAAAAAATATATTTATAGAATTTTGCTTTTGGAAATAAAATCAATAATTTTTATGAAGTTTACATATCATTGAAAAAGAATATGTATCTCCGGTATTTTTTACACATATTTCTAAGTGATTAAATCGTTTAACATGGTAATATTTTGACTTGCAAACAGATACAATTCGCACAGCTATTAGCCACTAGTCAGTAAAAATTAAATCCTTTGTTTATTTCAATTTCGTTGCGTTTAGAAGGCCGGTTGTTGCAGCAACTGAGAATAACAAAATTCCAGGGCTGCGGAGTCGGTGGGAAAAATGGACGAGTCCGACTCCGGGAATTTTAACAGATACTCCGACTCTTTCACTCGAAAATGGGCCAACTCCGACAACGCAGAACTACTTGTAAAATGGACGACTCCGACTCTTTCGCACAAAAATGGGCCCGACTGCGACTCCGCAGCCCTGGTTTTCGAATTAGAGTTTATTACGTTTGTGTTTCATAGTCTAGTCATTATTATGTTCTAACTTATTTGCTTTTCCTGCGTTTATACTTATTTTGCTTTAAAGATGTTTAATGAAAGGGATTTTACAGCTCACAGGAAAGATAATGATTACTATTTAACGTCAAAAAATGGAAAAGCGTAATTGTAAAAGATGTAGCGCAATGCTTAAAACATTAGTTGGATTAGGGATTACATTGCACATTTATCTACGAAACATGGTACTAAATCTCAGAAAGAATTTAATACAATCTCTCTTCCTTCCACAAGTCCAGACTGCATAGAAAATTACATCGCTTTCTAAAAAGGAGTAAATAGAGGATTAATTTTGTAGTGATAAGGAACCACTGGATTTAATTTTATCGCGAATGACAGCTAAAGACAGTTTCTCATTTAACGTGTTCATCACTTCAACTGATTTAAGAAATTTATTGATAGCTAAAGGCTATAATGATTTGCCAAAATCTGCAGTATCAGTTTGAAATCGTGTAGTGAACCATAGTTCCATAATAAAGGAATTAATTACAAGTAAAATACAAACTTTTAAAAAATCGGAAAAAAAATTTAGTTTGACTTTTCACGAAAGAACATCTACCGCAAACAAGCGATTTATGAATATTAATGCTCATTCATGAAACTTAAATTTAAACAAATCTGAAATTTAAGCCTTACGTGTATATATGGATCTTTTACAGTAAAAAGTGTATTGAAATGCTAACAGAGCGTCTAAACCAGTATATGACATTGCACTCAAAAAAGACATTATTGCTATTATAACTGAGACTTGGAGATGATACTTTAACACGTTGAGTGCCACGATGACTGACACTGAAGCGCTGAAAATTTACAATGTTTAAAGTAATTTTTAAGTATAATCCTGTAATAAATAAAAGGTAGGTAAATTTTAAATATTTGTTCAGTAATTATTTAAAACAATGTATATATTTTCAGTTATGTATCATATTTTAGACATCAGACATAGGTGAATGACGCGTTTTAAACGGAAAGTTCGTTGTCAGCCACTGGTGGCTGACGTGGGCGCTTAACGTGTTAAATGCCTTGATATTTCTTAGATCATATTTTCAAAGTTAAACCGATCAGTTAAGAAACAGTGCACTATTCAAACAAATCTTTTTTTTTTTTTCTCGTGGTATGTAATAATTTTTTATATTATGCAAAGTTTTCGAATTGTAACAACTATCTCTATTTAGAAATTTAAACTATACATATCTGTACTATTTTATTGTTAGTGTGTGTGCTAAGTTATTTTATTTCAAGAAAAAAAAAAAAAAAAAAAAAAAAAAAGCTCCATGTTAGGGAAAAATCTGTCGTTTTCTATATCCTAGAATTGTAATTTTTAATTACGTGGTTATGCGAATAATTGAAATTTAATTAGTGATATTATTTTTTAATATTGTAAATATTAAGCCATTCAAAATCTTGTTTAACAGAAAATAAAAAAAAAAAATATCTACAAGATGAAATATAGACATTTCATGTTTTTTGCTACATTGTCAAATATCAACAGCATATTTATTTTAATTTTCAATTGCTGTAATTTATTCTACACTTTTTTGATAATTAATGAAAGTCAAAATTTTTTAACTTTGTATATTTTCATATGTAAGTTAGAATGTATTTTTACTTCAATTGTCTTTTCTATAAGATTATGATATTTAGCTATTGTAAAAATTGATGATATTAGAGAAATCCTAATTTTCATAATCCCGGGATTGGAAATTAGTAACGGGATTGCAATCCCTAATTGAAATGTACTGTAAGTAATGCTAATGTCAGCGTGCACACGCACGCAACGTCTCTTCTCCCAAAATCATTTCCCCCCCCCCCCCGTCTCTCGCCAAGGTGTTGTACGCTTGAGGGTTCGGATATTAGCGTCCGGGCCGGGAAATTCCGGCCCGTGCAGACCTCTAGTCTGTACTCGATTGTCGAGTAACACAATGTTAGGCCCTGAGGCAAAGATTGATATGTTAGTTAGTTCAGTTTTTTTATGGCTCACGACAGGTGCCCCATTTGCCTGAGATAATCAGGCTTTTGACTGCGTATAAAATTAAAGAGTAGAAGTGGAACTACGGTAAACTCTGTCTAATGTGGAATCGATGGAAAACGAGAGAAATTTCCGTTGTAGCCAGGATTCCGCCTTAGAACAAGATTTACTCTGCGATTCGCCAGGACTTGAAAATCTTTCCGAAGACAGACTTCTACCTTAGACAGAGTTTATTATAGTTCATTAACACTGGAAAATTGATAATATGTGCATTTTTTTTTATAACTTTAAACAAACATCTTTAATTTCTATGCGGAAAAAAAAAGATCGGATTAAAAAGAAAATGCAATTTAAAGAACATCATAAATCTTTCATTTTCAAGAATAAGAGGAATTAACTTTTAACACCTCTGTGATAGAACAAATGAGAGAAAGGAAGTATTGTTTTACATAATCAAAAATAAATCAGCACGCAAAGAAGCTACCTCCTAGCGTTACAGGTGCATAAATGATCTCCTTGTTACAAGGGATTAACGCTAAGTTACAAAAACGTGATACGCCAATCTCGAAATAAAAGGTAGGGATAAGAACTTTCGAAAACAGTACGGAGAAATTAAGAAAAAAATTAGACTTGGATTTTGGAAAGCTGCCAAATTCACAGGTGGCCGCTGGAGTGACTATAGACTACTAGTTTGCTGTACAAAAGATGTTCCGTGCGCGGGTGTCTCTCTTTGACGCATTTACTCAGAACGGTAATTAATGTTAACGAACAGAGGACCTGATATAAAATTAAGCAGTAATATTCAAGATAGAAATCTGCAAGGGCCGAAATTTCAAAGATCTGGCATGGTCCGGACAAAAATTTTGTTGTCCTAACCTGACCCATAACGTTATGAAATCTAAGAATTAGGACTTAGCGGTTATAAAGGCTAAAAGCTTGGCCCGAATCCGGACTACTAGAGGTCTGCACGGGCCCGGCAAAATGAAAATTTTTCAAACGGGGTTTGGCGATAAAAAAAAAAAAAAAAAAAACAGTATGCTGTGGCCATCACAAAACTTTCTTCTATATAAATCACGTCAATTAAATCATTTAAATAGCACAAGAAATAACAACGATTTAACACCAATTCATATCAAAGTATATCTGAATTTGAAGTTGGATGAAAATTCGTGCATTAGTTCTTGAGATAGAGCTATAGCGGAAATTCTGAAAAATGTAGCATAGCAGCTCCATCTGTTGAGCGATTTACACCAAAAATAAGCAGCACTAAATGATATCAAGGTATACCTGAATCTGAAGTTTGTTGAAAATCCAAGTATTAGTTCTTGAGATAAAGCTATTGCGGAAATCGCAAAAAATACAGCACAGCAGCGCCACCTGTTGGGCGATTTACACCAAAAATTAAACAGCACTAATTTATATCAGGGACTAACTGAATCTGATGTTTGATGAAAATTCGTGCATTTTTTCTTGAATTAGAGCTATTGCGATAATCATGAATAATGCAGCATAGCAGCGCTACCTGTTGGGCGATTTTCACAAAAAAGTAATCAGCACCAAACTATGCCCTGGACTAACTAAATCTGAAGTTTTATGAAAATCCGTGCAGTAGTTCTTGAGATATAGCTATTGCAGAAGTCGTGAAAAATGCCGCATAGCAGCGTCACCTGTTGGGCGATTTTCACCAAAAACTAGTCAGGTCCACTATTATTTTAACACAGTCAAACTGACTGGTAAAGTTATCATACGAATTGAATATTTCCAACTGAGCGAAAAATTGCCCAGGCCGGGAATCGAACCCAGATCCTTGGCTTACAAGGCCAATGCTTTTTCCATTTAAGCTAACTGGGCCGACAACCAGCCAGCATATTTCGCTCAGATAACCTTATTGGTAGGAACATCTGGGCTGTCATGTAGACAGCTCAACAGAATAAACCGCAGGTTAAGGACCTCCATATTAACGATGGATACGTAGATGAACTATTATTTTAACACAGTCAAACTGACTGGTAAAGTTATCATACGAATTGAATATTTCCAACTGAGCGAAAAATTGCCCAGGCCGGGAATCGAACCCAGATCCTTGGCTTCTGGGTTCGAGCCAAGGATCTGGGTTCGATTCCCGGCATGGGCAATTTTTCGCTCAGTTGGAAATATTCAATTCGTAATCAGGTCCAGTTTATATCAAGGTCTAACAAAATATAAAGTTTTGGGAAATTCCGCGCATTAGTTCTTGAGATAGAGCGCCCACAAAATTTTTGTCACATACAGACTCACAGAGTGACAGACAGGCAGACAGACATTTTCTAAAAACCATCAAATCGTGTTCTGGGCATTCTAAAACGTATAAATCCGTCGAAAACCGGAAGTCGAAATTTTTCACGAATCCAATACTTTCTTGTAAAGATAGAAGAAAGTAAAAATGGGTTAACCGGCGAACGGCCAGTCCGATATATCAAATTGAAAAGGGTCGGACTAAGCCGACAAAATATAAACAATTTTCAATGGATGTGGCTCGGTCCAGAATAAGTTATAAATGTGATGCACGAACCGGTATTATTTTAACAATATCAATACAGAAATTTAACAAGTCTAGAGCAGAGATCTGCATCGGACAGTTACATCGTGCCTGGGTTCGGGGTGATTTTTTTCAGTTCACTCGGGCCGGGCTGAGTTCAGATTTACATATTTTTTTTCTACATACTCGGCCCGGACCGGATCGGAACGGAACTCAATAGTTCCCAGGACGTGTTGGGTAGACTTGAGAAATATTTTCAAAAATCAGTTTTTGTGTTACTATGCAGCTTTAAGTTCTGGCGTCATTCTTTTGTAATTTATTCTAAGCTACGTTATTTTTTTTTTTACCATGAGTTTTTATTTGAATATAATAAATAGTCTAAGAGTGTAAGTGATCATTAATGTTGCTACATTCTGTACGCTATGGCTTGGGGATATATAGTCTGAAATATACTGAAAAACTTTCGCATAAATATGTTGGCAGTATTCTTGATAATCTTGATTTTATGTTAAGGAAAATCATTTTTTTTTTAAATATAAATTGAGTCGGGCCGGGACTGGTTTCCTTGATTTTTGCACGGGACGGGCCATAAACTGCGAAATACTAGACGGACCGGGACGAGATAGCTTTCGTTTGGGCCGGGCCTGGAAATTTCGGCACGTGCAGACCTCTAACGACTTCATTTCTTACAATATATGCTATTCAGAAGCAACACTATCCTACAATTAAAACTCTTCAAAAAGCACATTTAATTAAACACAGATTTTATTTTCAGATTATTTATGTCCGCAAATCATGGAATACGGAATAACAATGATGTTAATGACCACTAACTTACACAAACACTCGTTAAAAAAATTGAGACATTAGAATAAAATTCTGTAAGAAAATTGATTATCATTAAACTAAAGTTACATAACGCGCTAAAGGAGGAAAAGGTACATTTAAAGGAAAATAAATACCTTTTTTTACCCGACTGAAAAGAAGGGTTATGTGTTTCACGCGTCTCTGTGTATGTGGATTTCTTTATACCATCGAAACATCCCGACGGCTGGATGGATTTTAATGAATGAGGTCCCTATCAATTCGTCTTAACGGCCTGATGGTTATAGGCTAGGTTTTATTTTTATAAATTCAAAATGGCGGCCGTAAAATACAAAATGGCGGTAGAGACGGAAAAAATTTACGCACCCTATTGAGTGGCATATCATTGGATAGGCCTTTCAAAATGAAGACGATGTTTCATTGCCTATTTTACAGTCAGAAGCTCCGTTAAAATATTATACAATCGGGAAGTTTAAAAGTCATCAATACAAGTAAATAAATAAGAAAAAAAAAATAGGTAAGTAATATAAAAAATATTTTAAGTCAATTCCTACTTAGGTTAAAAAGAAAACTTCTTTTTTCTCCCATTCTTCTTTCCTCTTGAGTGGCGCTTAAAAGCCTTGATCAAGAAGAGAGCTCTCTCGATTATTGAAAATTAATTAACTTAATTTAATTAATGAATTAATATTTGAAAAAAACTGGATTAACATAAAGTGTCATCCACTACAAATTAAAAAAAAATTATTTGAGCTTGAATGGATGAATAATAAGTATTTTATTAACGATTGAAAATTTGAACAAGATATATATACAGCGAGAGTGAGCTAATAATGGGAATTGAAAAAAAAAATAGTTTCACATTGATGAGAAATAATTAATTAGTTCCCTTTTTACGCAGTCGGGTTTTTTGATTTTTTAAATTTAATTGTTTATTAATATACTGATCTACATGTTTTGTACGCAGAATCGGCAGCTTTCCCCCTTTTAGCCTGTTCTAACTTTAGTCTTAGACATTAGATTAAATTCGAACGAAGATTCAAAAAGAAAATTAATGTAGTTTAAATAAAAAAACGGGTAAAAAATAAATGATAATTTTTAAGATCCACAAAAAATACATATATAAAATATTTCACTGTAACCAAATTAAATTTCTTAAGATTTCGTTAGACAAATGTATAACATCACTATTAATTTTTAGAAAAAGACTATACTAATAAAAGAAAGTTTCGCTCCGTGTGTGTGTGCGCCTAGCGAAATCTACGGCCCATACAAGGCTGAAAATTTTTGAGAGAATAGTCGAAGGTCTCTACCGGTGTACCTGAGAATCAGAATTTTAATATTTTACTAATTAATCGAGATATTAGTTAAAAACGACAAGGAACTCTCATCAAAAATTTACTTTTTTCATTGTCGGCTTTGAAAAGCTCTCGCGCATGCTCACAAACCCATTTACGTATCGGAAGCATGCGAAGAACCGCCTTTTCAATTTTATGGGTTTTTTTTAGTTTTGTTTTAATGGAAATCTATAAAACCGCTCGGTACAGTTAAAATTGGATGACATATCACGAAACGTCGTACTCTTACGTCTCAAATGCCACAATCAATACGAAAAAATATCGCAGTTAACCCCTTGGAAAAAAAAAAAAAAAAAAAAAAAAATCAAAAAGGGTCGTTTTTCACCCTGTATATGAACGCCCCTCCAGGGCGCAATTTTAGAGGAACCGACAAACCAAAAATGTGCTCGAGGCTGAAACCTTCATCTTCCAATTGACGGTGCAATCGGTATTTTAAAAAAATATATATGAATTTTAACTAGGGATACACCGAATATTCGGCCATATTACCGAATATTAGCTTTGGTCGAATATCAAAGTATTCGGCTTGGCCGAATAGCAAACTATTCGACCTGGCGAATATTTGGTTTGGCCGAATATCGAAATATTCGGCTGAACCGAATACTTAAACTTTAAAAACATATTTTTAAAAACCTTACACAACTTCTACGTTTAACAGTCAACTTATAAAGATATTCATAATAATTAGAAACAGAATCATATTTAAATAAAGGAGAATGTTTTTATATTATTAATTTGCTGTTTGTTAAGTATTATTTAAGAAAATTAACCAATCACGAGGATATTCATAGGCATTAATTATGTACAAATGCAAGTTCTATCTCTGAAAATGATCGCGCACTCCAAACACCGATCTAGAATGCATTTAAAAACTTCCTTGCTTAATCAAAGGGAGTAAAACAGTTATACTTGCTAAGTTGCCATCATATAAAATTTGAATAGATTCTATTATTTATTTACTTTTGTCTCTTCCTGACAAACAAATTATATATGATCCTGTGCAATTTTTCGCCCGATTTTTTTATAATTTCTCTTTGATTTTGAAATGTTTGCTTTAGAATTTAAAAATTCATTTGTTTTACAGCCATGAAACTTAAAATTTTATTAATTAAAAAAGTTTTATAACTATCCTCTTCTTAAATAACTCAGAGCAGATTTTTTTCAGCATAAAGGTTACTTGAAAAAAAGCTCTTGTTTATCAAAATGAAAGTTTCCGTTTTAAATACTAGGGGGCTCTGCCCAGTGGTGGGATTCAACCGGTTCGGTAGAAACGGTTGTTTATTTGTGCTGAGTTCGGCGAACCGGTTGTTAAAATTATACTTTAAATGCGAAAATCGCATTTACCTACTTTCTTTAAATGTTTATCTGCACAACAGCGTTTTTAGGTGCGTTCGTAATTATATAAATACGTAGCACCTATAGTCGTCGTTCAGCCCGTCTGCCCACATATAACAGAACAAAAACTACTCGACCGAATGGTCTGCAAATTTAAATATATAATTCTTGCAAAATTTTGTCGACTCATTTCAAATTTTATGAAAATCGGATGTATAGTTTAATGACAGGGACAGTCAAAAGTTTTCCGTTTACATGACGGCCAATAGGAAAAAAATATTTCTTGTGCATTTTAATGATATTACAGCCTTTCGAACAGAATGAAATGGATATGGATATGTACTTATTGAAGTGCACTAAAATATACATTCAGAACAATATGCGATCAAAATATTTATAAAAATAGTTATAGTACGAACGTCACATTTGACGCATTTGACGAGCAATTTCCAACTTGTTTAAACATAACACTGTGACATGTTCTGATTTGTTTCATTAGCAAAAAGTACATTATTTTTCTTCATCAGCCCTGTAAGAAACAAATTTAACTTTAAAAAAATGAAACTTCGAAGATTTGAAGAATTTTGGGATCCAAGTCAGCAGACCAGGCTAATTCTAGTTATATGGCATGTTTATTGAACTTTACAATAACTACTTATATTCGAATAAAAGGAACTTTGCTTTGGCTGTTTCTTTCTAAAACATACAGAACGTTCCCTGTGATTCCTGATCAATAGTTAATAGTAAAATCGTAAGATTTAGTAGTATTCTTTCAAATACATTTTTTCTTAAATATTGTTCTTCATATGCTAGAAGCCATTTAAATCAAAGTAGTTATTTTCGTAAATGTAACAAATTTTAATAAGATCCCTAAGTCTTATAAGTTATATTTAGAAAAATATATTCCATGCTTTAAAAGTGCTATTACATGGTAAAATTTGAAGCTACAAAAACTGCCTACGACTCATCTGTTTTAAAAGCATTTCATTATAGTCCAAGAGCAGACAGCACAAAAACCTATGTTTATCAAGTACGAGAAAAAACCCTTTATTTTATGGAAGAGTAGAAGTAGGGGAATCTAATGATCCATGTCTGACGGAAGTGAAGTGGTGAATAAGTCAAAAATTAATATCACTAGTGGTTGACTCGTAGGTTTATCATTGTGTTTGTCCTACAAACAAGATATGAAAACACGGAGGACTGGGAGCAGGAAAACACAATGATAAACCTACGAGTCAACCACTGGTGGTATTAATTTTTGGCTTATGCACCACTTCAGTTCTGGCAGACATGGATCATTAGATTCCCCTATTTCTACTCTTCCATAAAATAAAGGTTTTTTTCCTTGTGCTCGATAACATAGGTTTTTGTGCTGCCGGCTCTTGGACTATTAGCTGTTCGGGAAAAGGCTTTTCGCTCGTCAGTTTTCAAAGAATTTGATAGGCTGTTACATGTAACATTGCTCATTAAATACTTAAGTAGACATTGCAGAAGACAAAATTGCTCCGACAATAAAAAAGTTGCTTGTTTTTTGAGCAACACTTTTGAAGCCATAGGTTTAACATGGTGTTGCCCGAAAGTAACGGCAACTTTGACGCCACGTAAGCACTTAAACAAATGAAAAAACATTTTATGGTCTAAACCTGCCGAGTCTTGATATTTTGTATTTTACGATTTTGCAGCGATGCCTGGCCCGTTTTTTGTACCAAGAAATGGTAAGAAATTCATAAAATCCGAAATCTCATAACTCGAGATGTTTCGGTCGTGAAACAAAACTCAACAACGTCTCACTTGTTATATGGATAATGCTTTTCTAAATATGGACCCAAAGGACCGCATAAAATTTTAAATTTGTAGCTTTTTTAAAAAAGAAAAAACGGTTTCTAAGATGATGAAGAACAACATTTGAAATATTTTTTAAATTAGAATTATTCTAAATTTAACGATTTAGGAATTAATTCTTGGTCAGCGATAAGAAGGGACGCTCTACGTATTTTATAACTGATATTGACTTGATGACTGTATATTTTAAATGAAATTGTTCGACTTTCAAAAGCAGGACGAACAAGAAGAATAAGCATCATAAAGGATGAAAACTTATGATAACATTTATTAAAATGTTTGAAATACTTCGATAGAAAAAAGCACAAGCAAAAGAAAGACGATAGCGGTCTTATGACTTCAGAAGATTAAAAAAATATCAATTTTGTAAAAGATCATATGTGTTTTAGTGAGCTAGGGAGAATGTTTTTTTAAAAACAATGTAACGCGTTAAAACAAATGTTGGATGTCTACTGAATTCTGAAAATTTAAAAACAAGTTGTAGTGAATTTTAATATAGAAATAAACTATAGTTTTTTCTCCGTCAGTTTACTGGGATATTAGAGTAGTAAAGCAATACTTCCATTGAAAGCAGCTGAAGAATTATTATTTATATTTAATGGCACTTATAATTAATATTAATGATTATCGAGGATTTATTGATTATATTTTTAATATTTTTCTAAAACTATGGAGTTTTTGTAAAGTATTCAGAAGTTTAGATATATTGCCAGAATAATTGCTGCAAATTCAGCATAAATGGAAAAAAGGTTTACAAAGATAAAACATAATATGGTCTGAGAAGAGAAGTCGACAAACTCTTTCTAACATATCAAACATAATAAAGATTAGTAAAATTGGCCTAAAAAGCTCTAAAATAATAGGTTCCTATACTTTTATAGTGAATTTACATTAAAGAAAGAAGTACACATCCAACATTATTCAAGTAAAGACAAAGAAAACTGAGTGTGGACGTTAATCAAGATCCTATATGTAAGTATCTCAAATAACACAAGTTATTTAATATTTTAAAACTATTTTCTATATTATAATCTAGTTTTTTCTACATCCCTTATTATTTATTTAAATGTTTTGACATAACTATATTAAAAAAATATACTACCTTTTTGAATACTTTTTTTTAAACTTTCAACGTCATAAATATAAAGTTATTTTCTGTACAGGATACCCAAAATAACTCGAGTTTATTTTTGCTGCTTTCAATCTGAAAATGTATAAGGTGCTGATGTATTCCATCAGCAATTGTTATCTATGGGCAGTTATTGAATGAAAGGTTTTAAAAAGATGTTGAATGTTTTTAAACCGAGCTAAATTTTGTTATTGATACAAAATTTCAAGATATATCTTCTTCTCGTGCGCATTATTGTTACTGCAAAAATAATTTTAGAGTCACTTAAGTCTAATTAAAGAAGACGACATTGACGAATATTTCGGTGAAATTTTCGACTTTAGCGACAAAACCTAACATAATACTTGCATTAAAAATATCCAGAAATCAAGAACTTGCCACTCTCAAAAGTGAATTTATCGAGATTAACTTTGAAGAAATTACAAACATTTATCACCAACACAAGGATGTAAAAATGAATGGTTGACATTCAGTGAGTTAGTAGTCTCACGAGGTTAAAAACTTCATTATTATCCGAAGTTCTTACTATAGTAAGTTATAGTTATTTAAATATATAGTTGATTGTAATTTTAGATCATGAACATAAGTGAGTTCTAAGCTTAAATTTCTGCTATTTTTGTATTCTTTATTGTATTATACTGTTTTGATGCATTTTCTGATAAAAATTTTGATCAAAATTTCATGATTGCGGAATATCTATATTGATAAGTTTCTCTCTCTCTCTGTATGTGTGTGTGTGTGCGCGTGTGTCTGCGATAGCTAGCAAAATCTACGGCACGTACAAGGTCGAAAATTTGTGAAAGGTTAGTTTAAGTCCTCTCTTGGTGCACCCGAGACTCAAATTTTAAATTTCTAATAATTAGCTAAATTATTGATTAAAACTTACAAAGAACTCTCATTAAAAACTCATTTCTGTTCTTCCGAGACAGAAAAAGCGCTCGCATGTGCGCAGATGCCCTATTTAGGTATCGGGGGGGAAAAGGGAAATTTGAGTGATATTTTGTCATTATTTATTAACTTCCATCGGCCAAACCGCTTCGTAAAGTTAAAAACGAAAGACATACTTTAAAAGATCACACTCTTAAGTCTCAAATGCCGCAATCAATTAAAAGAATATCGCAGTTAACCCTGAAAAAATAAGTTAAAAAAGGGTCGTTTTTCTTCCTTATGGTAACGTCTCTCTAGGACACAATTTTAGAGGTAAAGACAAACCAAAAATATGCTCTTAAAGCGGAAACCTTCTTCTAATCTATGGTGCAATTGGTTTTAAAAAATATTATTTTCAACCCTTGCGCCTCACGGAGACGATATGTTTTCGACGCTAAAAGTAACTAAACGTCCGTATCTTAACACAATCTTTTTAGAGCATCTCAATAGATGAGATTCACATCATCAATTAAAATTTTGAAACGTTCGGACGGGTATGTGTGAAAATTTCGAAGAAATCAGTGTAAATCTGAGTGCTTCGTCGCGGTTTCGTTCGCTTTCTGTCATAGACTCCAGAAATCAAATTACGCAGAAAATAAAATGTCAAATAGCATATACTTTCAATTCAGTATTTTTTCGCGATTTTTTTATTTAAAAATATAACTTCAGACAAAATGGAGTTAAATCAGTGGTTCCCAACCTTTTTTTGGCCGTGCCCTACCTAAGCCTTTCTAAAATCATGATGTCCCTCCTCCCTTATATATATCATATAAATATTATTACATAAAAAAAATAAACTTCTATTTTCCCGGAAAGATCCGAAAATAGCATAAACTTTGATAAGTGACTTTACATTCTTTAATTTATCAAAATCATATTTTTTTTTATTACAAATATGTTTTTAACATAACTCTATGAACGCAATGAGGCCATGGATCTTCGCATTTACATCTACAAACGTTTTATTGTTTCTGGGTAACTTACCTCAGATTTAAAAGCGATAAATAGCCTACATTTTTATCTTTGTAAAATTTCTTGAACTCTCTCACATTTTGCATTACATCTGGTAGAATCGATACATTTTAGAATGGATTTTAGTATGTACTTCATTAAGAACAAGTGATTTTTGTTTATCATCGAGACTGTATGGGTAGCATAATTCCCAAGTAACATTTCCGGATTCGCGCTTTTATCCAATTTAAGTAATTATTTTTGCTTTCCCCCCATGACATACTTCTTTGATAGTGGATTTTCTTTTTCCCACTATTATTATTTGGCCACCATGTTCGATTTCAAATTTTAAAATGCATATGTCATGAAGTATGTTTATATACTGTGTGTGTAGTCTGCAGAAGAGCAGTAAGACGTTTTCTTTTCACATGGGGATTTATTAATTTCATAACAGTAGTACCTCATTTAAATAATTCAAAACATTTTTTTTTTTAAATATTAGCCATGTCAAAATAGTCGATGTTAGCTATACCCTACAAAATATCATATGTAAAAGCTCCTTCAGGAGGCATTTTTCACTATGAATTTTTTTTTTTTTTTTAAATAAATAGTATAGTCTATGAATAGAATTTTTTTTTAAATAAATAGTAATAAATATAAAGAGATGATTTACAAAAATAATATTAAAATCAGAAAAATTAATATGATTTTCTAATATATAAAAGATATCAAAATATGCAAAAGAATTTCAGATAATTATTCTGTTGTAATTGTATTTTGAACTTTAAAAGGGAAAGGTTTCGAAAATTAATTTTTATTCAGTTATTTTTTAATTTTGTCATATTATTTCTAATTTTAGACTACGACACTACTTTCATTAGAAAAAAAATGACAGAAAATTTGTTAATAAGAAATCTGAAATTGCCCCCCTGAAAAGTCATATTGCCCCCCTGTGGGGCGTACGCCCCACGTTGGGAACCACTGAAATAAAATCATACAAATTTGACTGGCATTTAAAGTTATTATTACGGGCCCGGGCAACGCCGGGCGAGTCAGCTAGTTCATTAAATAAATTACTTCTTTTCACTAGGAAACATGTTTCAGGATTTTTCTAAGCTATCAAAATATCAAAGTTTTTCAACAATGTTCTTATAATATTGGAAAGTGTTTCATAATCTGTGCGTGATGCTTGCTTCATTTTTCTTTCATGTTGATACATCAAAATTCATTCAGGCAGCGAACCAGTTGTTAAATTATTTGAATCCCACCACTGCTCGTAACCCATGGCATTGTAAAATATGTATCGTTAAACGTTTACGGACATTAATAGTAATAGAGATGATGATGATGATGATGATAATGCAAAGAAATCCTGTATTTTTTTCATATTTCCTTTGGTCGCAGAGCTTAGATCTCGCACCAAAATTAGCTCCGTTGCACCCAAGCAAATTTTCCCACCGATTATTTTGCCGTCTTCCGATTTCCTCTAACTCTATTAGGGGCCCGGGTAGGGCCCCTTTAAAATATTTTTCGTAGTAATTTCAGCAATTATTTTAAATTATTGGTTAAGACCGCCACCCTCCCGATCCATGTATCTACGGAAAGGCTGCGTGAAGAAGTTTCGTTCAGATACGCTTTCGTTAAGAATAGAATGCGCTCCCTGGTGGTGGAATGTGGAACTAACATAACGCGATTTTGTTAAAATTAGGAAATCTAACAATGCGATCTGTTTAAAACTTTGAAATAGTTCATAACACATAATAAAAAGCTTATAAAAGAATGGTGCATGCAATTTCGTGTGAGGAGGGGGGGGGGGGGGGGGGCTGGATTTTTTTTTTTTTTTTTTTTTTTTTTTTTTTTAAATTAGCCTTTCTGACCTTTTTAGATGCCGTTTTGTAACCCGGTTCGAATTTCGTTCGAGCGGATTGCCTTTTTTTACCAGATTTTGCAGTGCGTGCGCAGCACGGCTGCTATACGGTACCGTAGGCAGCGGTGACACGATTTCGAATTTTCGTTCGAGCGAGATTGCCTTTTTACAAGATTTTGCAGGCGAGCGCAACACGGCTGCTATACGGTGCCGTAGGCGGCGGGGACACGGTTTCGAGGTTCGTTCGAGCGAGTTTGCCTTTTTTACAAGATTTTGCACGCGCGGACCCTGTTCGAGGTTCGTTCGAAGTTTCAAAGAGATCACATTGTTAGATTTCCTACTGTAAATGAAATCGAGTTACGTTAGTTCCATATTCCACAACCAGGCTGCGCACTCTATTCAAAACAAAAATGTATCTGAACGAAAGTCCGTTAAACAACCTATCAGTAGATATGTTACTCGAGGTGGTGGCGGTCTTAAGCAAGAATTTAAGATATATGCTGAAATTACTATTCGGAAATAGTGGTAACTAAACTTTTCACATTTTTATGTTTAATAATTAGCATATATCTCAGGATTTCCTCAAAATACGGCGCATAAAACGGTTAGAAATGCAAAGTTTTAAAAAAGAAATCTAGCGCCCCTCCCCTCTAACCCTCCCGGAATTTCACGCTACATTTTTTTAATATTTTTTCTTATGTGTTATAAACTGTCTTAAACTTTCAAACAGATCGCCTTGTTAGATTTCTTAATTTAAATGGAATCGCGGTCTGTTAGTTACACATTCCATCACCAGGGAGCGCAGTGTATTCTTAACAAAACTGTATCTGACTGGAAGTCCGTTAAACAACCTATCAGTAGATATGTTATTCGAGGTGTTTGCGGTCTTAAGCAAGAATTTAGTATATTTGCTGAATTATTTAGTCCGTCAGAAAACCGAACCTGAAACGGTCAGAAACGCAAAGGTAAAAAAAAAGAACTATTTCGTCCCTCCCTCTCCCCCCACCCGCCTGAAATTTCACGCGCCATTTTTTATAATTTTTTTCTTATGTGTTATAAACTATCATGAAGTTTCAAACAGATCGCTTGTTAGATTTCCTACTTTAAATGAAATCACGGTATGTTAGTTCCACATTCCACCACCAGGGAGCGCACTCAAGAGAACTGCTAATTTTAATTAGCTTATACTTCGGTAATTACCGCGTGATTTTCTCGAAACCTCAAAGTCGGTGTTCCCCGGAAAGAGGCAGCCCGAATCGACATATTACGCGACCCTCTACGTGCCATGTAAAAAAAAAGTAGTTGCGGCTTCAAGGGCGAATGTTACCAACATACATACAGACGTTTACGGACATTAATAGTAATAGAGAAGGTAAAACTTTGTCTGTGTGCTAAAGTGACCATTGCACACAGAGAAACAAGATTTGGCTGGAAGATAACTGTATGTCTAAGTTAGTTTTTTAATTTTTTGATAAGACTTTTTTAATTTAAATTTTTTATGCGATTCTTAGCAATTTTTTTTTATGTTTCAGGGTGATTTTTTTTTTTTTTTCACATTAATAAAAGGAAACAGATTTCTAATTTAGTCGATAGTAATAAATTGTTTCCTCTTTTCAATAAAGTTTATTCAGAATTTGTACAGTGATTTTTGAGATTTTTTATGGAATTTTTAGAGTATTTTTCAGTTTTGTGTTGATTTTTTAGGGTTTCGTTCATCTGGCGAAACCCTATTCGTCTCACTCCTTTGTCTGTCTGTCTGTCCGTCACAGAGCCCGTTCTCAGAAACTATACATGTTGGAGACTTGAAATTTTCAGTACTTATAGCTGAACACCTCACAAGAAACGACAAATGCTAAAATTTTGAAAAAGTCTTAAATTTAACCCTTTGGGCTCCACATGTGTATTTCAAACAATTCTTTCTAAGTCAGTCTCTAATAAGGTTGGAGCCATGAAATTCCGCATACTTATAGCTGAATACCTGAGACAACAAGACAAATCATAAAATTTTGAAAAAAGTTTTATATTTAACCTTTTGGGCTCCAATGTATGTATTTTAAGCAATTTTTTCTAACATAGCCCCTAATTAAGTTAGAGACATGGAATTTTGAATTATTATAGTTAAACACATGAGCCGACACAACAAACCATAAAACTTTGAAAAAGTGTTATATTTAACCCTTTGGGCTCCAATTTGTGTATTTTCAGCAATCCTTTATAACAGAATTCCTAATCAAATTGGAGGCATGCAATTTTGTATTCCGATAGCTAAACACCTCAGATCACACGACAAATAATAAATTTCGAAAAAGTTTTATGTTTAACCCTTTGGAGTCCAGCTTGTGTATTTTAAGCAATTCATTTTAACAGAGTCCCTATGTGAATTGGGGACTTGAAATTTTGCATACTTATAGCTGAACGCCTCAGATCACACGCCAAATAATAAATTTCGAAAAAGTTTTATATTTAACCTTTTAGACTCCAGCTTGTGTGTTTTAATCAATTCTTTTTAACAGAGCCCCTAATTGTATTGGATACTTGAAATTTTGCCTACTTACAGCTGAAAACATCAGATCACACGACAGATAATAAATTTCGAAAAAAGTTTCATATTTAACCCTTTGGACTCCAGCTTGTGTATTTTAAGCAATTCTTTCTAACTGAGCCCATAATTAAATTGGAGATTTGAAATTTCGCATACTTATAGCAGAACACTTGAGGCCAGGCGACATATCATAAAATCTTGAAAAAGTGTTACATTTAACCCTTTGAGCTCCCACATATATATTTTAAGCAATTCTTTCTAAATGAGCCCCATAATTAAGTTGGAGACATGAAATTTTGAATACTTATAGCTGAACACTTCAGATCACACGACAAATAATAAACTTCGAAAAACGTTTTATATTTAACCCTTTGAACTCCAGCTTGTGTATTTTAAGCAATTCTTTCTAACCGAGACCATATTTAAATTGGAGATTTGAAATTTTGCATATTTATAGGAGAACACCTGAGGCCCGGCGACAAATTATAAAATCTTGAAAAAGTTTTACATTTAATCCTTTGATCTCCCACATATATATTTTAAGCAATTCTTTCTAAATGAGACCCATAATTAAGTTGGAGACATGAAATTTTGCATACTTATAGCAGAACACCTGAGACCACACGACAAATAATTTTTTTTTTTCGAAAAAGTTTTATATTTAATCCTTTGGACTCCAGCTTGTGTTTTTTAATCAATTCTTTCTAACTGAGCCCCTAATTAAATTGGAGACATGAAATTTTGCTTACTTATAGCTGAACGCGTCAGATCATAAGACAAAATATGAATTTTTGAAAAAGTCTTATAATTAACCCTTTGGGCTTCAACTTCTGTATTATAAGCAATTATTTCTAACTGAGCCCTAATTAAGCTGGGGATATGAAATTTTGCATACTTATAGCTGAACACTTGTGATCACCCGACAAATGATAATTTTTTCAAAAAGTCTTATATTATTGACTCCTCTGGGCTCTAACTTGTGTTTTTTAAGCATTTTTTCTAACTTAGCCGCTAATTAAGCTACAGCGAACTAGTTTCACTTGAAGGCTCCGGGAGGGGGGGGGGGGTCAATTTTTCTCCAAACCCCTCATCTGATATATCATTTGACGACCCTTCAGCCACTCTTTCATTTTATGCACAATAGCCTTTCATATTTTATTTCCACTTGGCCAGGAGGGCTTTCCTATTTTAAATTTTATAGGTTCAATTTCCTCGACTAACATAAGTGCGAATAGGTTCTAAAACGGAGTTTTGTCGGGCAGATGTTTGTTTACAATAGAGTGCACTCCCTAGTTCCGAATTGTGGAGCTAACAGATTTTGCAAAAGGATAGTGTTTTGAAAGAAATATTAAACGAAACCTTCTATGCGATCTGTGATCACACTTGCCCACTTGTTTATTCTTAAAAGCAATCTGGTTTCAATCTTTTAGACCAGTTTAATAAATTTTGACATCTTTTCAATAACATTTATTCAGAATTTGTACAGCATTAAAAAAGAGTGAGTTGCATTCCGTGGTGATCTTTTTACATCTTTGAAATAATTCCCATGCTTCAGCACACTATAGGAATTTTTGTCCTCAACGATTTTTGAACTTTTAACGAATTTTTAGTTTTTTGCATTTTGTGGCAATAATTCCACATTAGTAAATTCATTTCTCAGTCACTGACAGGGGACTAAAGGGGACCTTTTCTAAAAAGGGGACTTTGGGGGATAAAGGGAACCATTTGGGAGGCCTGCGATTATTACGAAATTCCTTCAAGGGAAGGAAGGCATTGATTGATCCCCCCCCCCCCCCCCCAATTCTTGTTCAAACTTATTAATTTTAACCGGCTGTTTGTGTTTTTGACTTCTAACCTCTGAAGCATTTTAATTTTAAATCAGCAATCTGGGGGTGGAAAATCAAAAATCCATTTAGCAGTTTTATAGCAGGACAAACTGCGATGGAGTAACTTACTTTATCATTTATTGTTTAAAAGATTGTATTAGTGAAGATGGATATGTATTAGTGAAGAGAAGTATGTTTACCATAAATTTAAAAGTATATTATAGGATAAGTATTATAATTATAGGGGGTAAGATTATATATAAATTAATTTGGTATATTTACAGTCTGGAAAACATGATAATTTTAAAGAATGAATTAGAGTTACTTTGAGGAATATGCTTAGAGGTTCAGACAAATATCAATTTCCGTAATTCCGCTTGGAATTTATTAAATATCATCCACACTTCTAACATGTGAAATTACTTCCCTATACCACTGTATTACACAATATTTACAAAGACATGATCTATTATAATTAAGACTCAATTCCTACATTATTTTTCGACGACAGAGATTTTTTTTTTTAATGAATTTCTCTAACAGGAAGTACAAGAATCAAAATCAGAATACACTCATTTAATCAGAAAGAAAAGTCATGCATAATTCATAACTAACTTTTCTTTGGTTATTAAGCGCTTTCGAATGTCGTGGTATTCAATTTCATCAGTAGAAATTTTCATTGTAAGCAGCAGGTCATGGAAAAAGTTAAATGGCAGATTATTTAAATAAGAACAGACAAAATTACATTTTTAAAATAACTGTAATAATTCAAATTTACACCAGTTCTTCAGTTTTAACATGTTTGCATTTATAAAAGTCAAACCTAAAAAAATATATGGAAGCAATCCCTAAAAATAGAAAAAAAAAAATCATTAAAATTAAAGAATGCTGAATGTGATTTGCAGTCAGAAATGCAAATATGTCAGCTAAATTTTAAACCAACAGCTTTATCTGGTTTACATTCACTTTTAAACCCAACCTTTCCCCCCCCCCCCCCATTTTTACTGCTTTATAAAATTAAAAAGGACAATGGTTACCTAGTTACATGTTTTATTACTTAACTAATTTTAAGAGCTATCAATATACAAGTCTTATTTTATTTCTCACAAACATTTAAAATCATACCTAAAATCATATATATAAACAATGACTCAGCGATCCCGCGGACGCGCTATAGCGCGTAAATCACGCGAAAAGTCGGAGAGGGGACGCAAAAAATAGCTCTTACGCGTTTCGTGGGACGCATAATTTCGTCAAAGAATCACGGGGAAAAAGTCAAATTTCGTCATAGGAACTCTAAAAAAAGTGATAATTCCGTCATTAGGACCGCGGGAAATACGCGAATTTCATCAATTTATCACGGAAAGAACGCGAATTTTGTCAAAGGATCGCGAAAAAATAGATTTTCATTAATGGATCGCGGAAAAAACGCGAATTTTGCCATAATATCCCAGAAAAAATGCGAATTGAGTCAAAGCATCGCGAAAAAACGCGAATTTCTTTAATGGATCGCGGAAAAATAGTTAATGCCATCAAAAGAACGCGAAAAAAGCGCAAATTTTGTCCTAGGATCGCGGGAAAAATGCAAATTTCACCAATTTATCATGAGAAAAAACGCGAATTTTGTCAAGGGATCGCGAAAAATAGAGAATTTCGTCAAAGCATCACGGAAAAATCGTGAAATTCGTTAATGGATTGCGGAAAATAGCGAATTTCGTTAAAGTATAGGTGCAGATTCCCAAAATTTTTAAGGAGCCAGTGACTCCTAAATCCCAAAAATCCCGTCGCCACTTTGGCTCCTAACCAAAATCTAGTGGCCACATTGTGAAACAAACTCATAAAACAATAGTGTTTATATGGAAAAAAATTAAAAGAAAACTCAGGAATTCAAAATGAAAAATAGTTTAATTAATAAATACACATGTACAACAAAACACAGACTAATTACAACAAATGTGTATATTTAAATTTAATTTAATCCTAAACGTCAATTTTCGAAAATCAATTAAAACACATTTAGAAACAAAACTATGATTTGATACGTGAATGTGCAAATCATGACTTAAATATATATGCCTCCACCGAACGAAGATAGGATAGAGTGTAAATAAGTCACGCCCCATAAATTACATCACAAACGGATGGGGAAAAATTATAATCACCCCCCCCCCTTATATAGAAATTAAACTTAATATGCTTTGATTCCATTTCTGTAACTACCCAAATTAATAAATTAAAGTAAGTTGCTAACAAGGAAGGACTCCATACGGGCATACTCAGAAAAATCTGAAAAAAAATACAGAATGTTCTTCTCCCATGGGTATATGTTTATAAAATTTTTTTTGGCGGAACCTCGGTAGAACGTCCGTAAAAAAATAATGAAAATTTCGCTTATTTGGCGACTTATCACCGTTTGGCGAAGAAATTAAGTTTAAAAAAATACGATTGTCAAATACTCTTTAAGGAAAAAACTTTTTATGTTGAATTTGTTTAAATAAGTTTAATTTAAATAACTTTAGCTTTGTCATTTTTAGTTTGTTTTAACTATAATTTTGTCATATATATTTATATGTACTTATAACGAACTTTGACTATCATATTTTACAATTTAAAACAAAATTTAAATTGATTAAAATTGTTCCAAACTCAAAAATATGCCCCATCGAGCACGGTCGATTCAACTTTCTTGCTATGGAAACAACTTCTTCGGTATGGAAATGTATTACGGCAGCATTATTCATCTGGCGTTAAAAGTTATTTTTATAACCGATAAAGCCGTTTAAATTTTAAAAAAAAATATGGATTGGAGAATAAAACAATGGCAAAATTTCGTTCAAATCGGCAACAAGCAACAAGTATAATACAAAATGTAATAATAATAATAAATTCTTTCATGGTTTACGTTTAAATTCATTAAATACCACATATTCTCAAAATCAATTAACAAACAATTTTCAGATTCATTAAAATCGTTTGCTTCTGGCGAGGAAAAGTGCTGCTCGCCAAATTGCGTGCCGCTTTCGTCTTTTCACGTCAATTATTCGAAAGTATTTTATTTTTTTACAGATTTTCTACTGTAATTCCGCCGCTAATTTTAACTGATCCTTTATTACATACATGAGTACTTTCCCTAGCATTTTTTTCAACATATTCTGAGTATGCCCAGTACGGAGACCTTCCTTGTAAGATATTTTTTTAGGAATAACTATTTATTTATATAAAGAAATTATTCTAGTGTCAGTGTATTTTGAACTTATAAATGGAAATGTTTCATAAATTAATATTTATTCAGCTATTTTTAATTTTTTTTTCATCTATTATTTCTGCTTTTAGACTACGACACTAACTTTTATTGGAAAAAAAAAAAGGACAGCAAATTCGTTAATAACAAATCTCAAACTGCCCCCCTGAAAAGTCATATCGCCCCCCTGTAGGGCGTACGCCCCACGTTGGGAACCACTGCTCTAAATCTAGATGGAATAAGATAGTGATAAGGGAAATTACAGAGGGGCTAAATTCACAAAACTCGTGATAAAAATTCCTTCTATTAAAATCTCGCAGTTGCAGAAAACATTTACAGAGCAAGAATCTCGCGATATTTTTTCGTGTCAGTTTCTTTTCCTTTTGTTCTTTTTTCGGAATCCTCTATCCTTGTGACTCCATGATCCAAAGCCCTTAAATAATCTCCATCGCATCGGGAACTTTGAATTGTCTCGTGAGCCGATCTGCAGTAAAGAAGTATTTATTTCAACTCTGGATTTCGGACGAAATCTTCAAAGAAGTGATTTTACCATTAGCGCGCTCATGTGCCGAGCTTCGCAGCTGCTAAGCTTTGTAGTAAGGCGGGCATGCACAGAATTATATTCGAACATAATGTTCGGCAAGAAAACAGTACATCACAGGGGCAGCGTTCACGGCGGTAACTAAGATCGCAAAAATTCCCTGACTTTTTATCAAGGTCATACTTGATCTCGGCCAGCGAAAAGGGCAGGTGCTTTTTTATTTACAAAAGAAAACTAGTATGTTGTGGCCATCACAAAACTTTCTTCTATCTCATACTTCAAAAGTCGCCATCACAGTGCCAAATTAAATGGCAATCTGTGCTCATCATGAGAATTCTAAAAAGATGAAATTCCGTGCATCAGTTCTCGAGGCACGACTGTCGCTGAAATCGTGTAAATCCAGCAAAATGTAGCATTGCAGAGCCACCAATTGTGTTATTTACACCCGAACCTAATTAACATCAACTTATGTCAACGTCTAACTGAATATGAAGTTTGAGAAAAATTCGTGCATTAGTTCTTGAGATAGAACTATTGCGCAAATCATGACAAATGCAACATAGCAGCGCCACCTGTTGGGCGATTTACACCAACACATAATCAGCAGCAATATTAATCAAATTATACTTAAATTTGAAGTTTGATGAAAATTCGTGCATTAGTTCTTGAGATAGAGCTATTGAGGAAATAGTGCAAAATGCAGCACAGCAGCGCCACCTATTGGGCGATTTACACAAACACGTACTCAGCATCATTTCATATCAAAGAGTAACTGAACCTGAAGTTTGATGAAAATGTGTCCATTAGTTCTTGAGATAGAGCTATTGCAGAAATCGTGTAAATCCTGCAAAATGCAGCATAGCAGCGCTACCTGTTGGGCGATTTACACCAAAACGTATACAGCATCTATTCATGTCAAGGACTGACGGAACCTGAAGTTTTATGAAAATCCGTGCATTAGTTCTTGAGATACAGCTGTGGCGGAAATCGGGGAAAATGCAGCATAGCAGCGCCACCTGTTGAGCGATTTACACCAAAAACTAATCAGCACCAATTTATATCGGGGACTACCTGAATATAAATTTTTATTAAATTCCGTGCATTAGTTCTTGAGATTGAGCGCCCACAAAATTTGTGTCACACACAGACTTCACAGACAGACATTTTGTAAAAACATGTTTTTCGGATTCTCTGACCCCTAAAACATGTAAATCCGTCAAAAACCGGAATTCGGAAAATTTCATGAATCCAATACTTTCTTCTTATAAAGATAGAAGAAAGTAAAAAATATATCAAAATTCCGCGACGAGGATTGGGAACACTGGAAATTGATCTCTGGCGACTAAGACACTAGAAGTTAGTCGCCACAGCGAAAAATTTAGTCGCCACGTGGCGACTAGCGACCGTAAATCTGTACCTATACGTTAAAAGATAGCGGAAAAACGCGAATTTCGTCAAAAAATCGCGGGAAAGAAATGCGAATTTCGTAATTTAGATGTGAACTTCCCCCAGGATTCTATAATCCCCCCCCCCTCTCCCTCCCTGAGGTTAAAACATCCCTTCCAAGGAAAATGTCCGATTCCAATACAGATCTATGCTGACAAATAATTCAATGGGAAGTGCAATGAAAGCACACATTCATTCAACAAAAGTACTCATTTACTCAATGAAAGTAATTTTTTTTTTTTTCAGCAAAAATATCTTTTTCAATAAATCCGTCTTGCCCCTTTTTAGAAGAAATGTTAACATTAGTGATACTTGTTATCTTCTACACTCATATATAAGCATTATTTTATAATTAAATTTGCATCTTGCATATTTACTTTTTTAAAAAAAAGAAAAATTCACTTAAGATATTTTTAAAAATATCTTATTTCAGCGCAAATAATACTGGTTTTAATTATTAATTATTTAATTATTATTAAAACAATAATTAATGCATTTCATTTCTCTTTTCCAAATAAACAAGTTTAATTTATCCCTTTAAAATATGAATTATTATTGGTGAGGACCCACTTTTGTAAAAAAAAAGACCCAGATTTTTGGAAGTCCTTGATCCCAGTAACCCAAGATTTCTCAAGCCCAGCGACATCACCATTTATCACTATTAAAAACAGTATTATGAATAGCATATGCATGAATTTATACAAGAATATGCACTTTTTTAAATAGCAACAAGCTTTTCAAAATTTTAATTCAACAAATTTTATTTGTTTAATTCCTTTCTTTATTTTTAACACTTATGTACTAAACTCTCCTCAAATATTACACCCTTCTTAACTTCTCTTTCAACATTATTCATTCTATAACTTAATCTTTCCATATGGACATGTAAGAATGTTTCTATTTTAAATATAATCTTTAAAATATGTAGTATAATGCGGAGCTATGTAATATAGAATTTCAAAACATCACTTTGGAGCATAATTTATATTCTTTTCAATATTTATAATTTTTTTTTTTTTTTTTTTTCCCCCAGTCATAATGCTTTTACAGTATTATGGCCAAATCTGTAAATGAATGAAAATCAAATTTCAAAGTAATTGCTTAAGAGGCGCAAAGGCCAACATAGTGAAAAAGATTCTATGCCGGGACATCAGTATATGACTTATTTATTTGTCAAATTTAATAGAACTTTATAATTTGTTTTACTAGAGAACATTTATAAGTGCATTAAAAATAAATTAATCCAAATTTAATAGGAATTAGCTGTAAACTAACTTTTTAAAAATAAAAGCCGGCTTTTTCAATTAAAGCCAGCTTTTTTTAAGTACAGACAACAACAAAAAAAAAAAAAAAAAAAAAAAAAAAAAAAAAAAAAAAAAGCCGGAGCCAGCAACCCTTATAAAATTACACCAAAATTCTTGAAATTTCCAAATTTAAATTTATGTAAATGCAGCATCAGTTTAATGTAAATAAACGACATTATAAAATATCTGAATTTGGAATTACTTCATATGATCTCTTTGATAAATGCTACGATAATAATATTGTGCAATTATGTTAAAGATAGTATTGAAATTACTGATGCAAAGTCATGATATATTTCAAAGTACTGCAATTTTCATAATCAGCAATTATTTCACTTATATAAATCCCACTCAGCTACTTACATGTGCTATAATGCACAGAAAGTGAGTTTAAGAATTTTATTCAAAACCAATCTTTAACTATTTCTCCATTCAACCATATTTTTTCCCCCTCTAAAGTTAACGCATGACTTCCTTAGTCAGAAAGTGCATGGTTTTTCATAAGGCAAAATACAACATTCAAAAGTTATTCAAAACTGATCAAAACATAGCTAAATGAAGTTGCTTGGGTAGGGTACAATAACTACAGCAGGGTCGGTGAACCTCTTCACATCAGCGTGCTAATTTTTTCCTAAAAATATTTTACATTATCTTGGCATGCCAATAAATTTAGCGGATGAAAGTAGCAAAATTAATTATACTGATTTTAGGATTTAAAATATATGGGTAACATTTTGTAATAAACTTAAGTATTTTAAAAACTCATATTTCTCTTGATGCGTCTTAAGAGGTCAGTCAAGTGAAAAGACTCGTTCGCTAATGCTAATCCTATGGAAGAAATTTATAACGATATCTCCGTTACATTTCAAAATTTTTAAATGATTTTTTTTTGCATTGGATAGCTGAGATCGATCTGTACAAAAGCCGTTTTTTAATTATTCGATTTTGTTTACAGATATTTTTAACGAGGACGCTTTCATTTTCGGAACCGGTTTCGACACTGAAAGCATGCTCATAAAAAAAAATCTGTAATAGAAATCAACAAGTAAAAAACGGCCTGCATACAGATCGATCTCAGCTATCCAATGCAAAAAAAATCATTTAAAAATATTGAAATGTAACCGAGATATCGTTATAAATTTCTTCCATAGGATTAGAATTAGCGAACGGGTCTTTTCATTTGACTGAAGTAGCCTCTTAATGCCAAATAATTCAGACCAGCTTCGTGTTCCAGTTTTTCCTTAAGAGAATGCCAGCTGAATTGGAGACACCTGACAACAGGTTTCTACTTGGGCCTTTCATACTTTTCATGCCCCCCCTCTCAAAAAAATAAAATACAAATAACTATCAGAAAAAAAAATATCAAAATGGCTTCTTTGAAAAACTTCTATGGAATTCAATTCGAAACCAACTTATCATAATTTCACTATCGGAATTTTTGCTTATGATCGTTATTTCTCGGTAATCTCTTAATTCTCTCAATATCAAATTTTTTTGATCCAGTATTGAGCTAGATTGGGATTTATAAAGTTGCATTTCAGTTTATTCAAACTGTATGACAGCGGCAAGCAACCTAATTTTAGAAAAACTCAGCAAGTCTGAATTCAAAATAGTGCAATTTTTGCATTTTCATTATATGAAAGGCTGGAGTGTAAAGCATGGCAACTGACATTTAATTCTTTTTTTTTTTTCTGTAAAATTGTTTAATTGCATCATAACAACTTTCTAGAAGTACAGAGATTTTACACAATATATATTATATTTATTCCATAATTTTTGCATCTGAATTTACAAAATGAAAACTATTTGCACATAAATCCTAAAATAAAGTCTATCAGGGAAAAAATATTGCACATGAGTTAACAGAAGTTCCATTCTTAACAAATCAGCTGTTTTGCAGTAAGCAATCATAATAGTTTTGTGTGTATTTTCTTTACAAAATTTGAAAACTTAATGTATCAAAAGTTCCATTTTGCTAATTAACTTGCTTTACACAGGAGCACTGCAATATTTTAATTTAGAACATGAGTCTATACTGTGCCAAAAATAATCTCCCGCATGCCACCTATGGCATGCATCCCTGAACTACAGGGTCATTTCCACACAAATTCAACAAATGGGTGTTACACCATAGTCACAGATTTTTTATCATTGACAGACATAGTAGTGAAACCCTTAAATCTGAAATTTAAAAATAAATATTTCAAATGAAAATCAAATTTCAAAGTAATTGCTTAAGAGGCGCAAAGGCCAACATAGTGAAAAAGATTCCATGCCGGGACCTGAACCCGGGCCAGCAGTATAGCGCACTGACGTTCTACCGGCTAAACCACATGGAACGATACCCAGCCTGGAAAATTTCTCACTATTATATGTTGGCAAGGCTACAAACGCAGCACAAGATAGAATATTTATCATGAGCCACTGATATAAAGCAAACACGAAATATAAATCCAGCATCGATAGAAACTATATTAATACATGGAAATTATTTCAGAGAGAAAAATTCACCTTTGTAGATCATATGCAGGGCTGCATGAAAGCTAAAAGAAACTCATTATCGGCTGTGGATACCCATTGCTGAAATGAAATTTTACTACTTTTTTATGTTTATTTGGACATCTCATTTTATTAAAAAAACACGAGTGAATTATCTTAACAACATCCCGATAGCGTTGGAAGATGTTTCATAATCCATTCAGTGATTCATTGCAGCCTTGAATTGAATCCTCACTTCGTATTATACTGGCCAAGGCTTCCTGGCCAGTTCGCAGATTGGATAGCCAAAACCCGAAATGTTCATTTCATTTATTTCGGCTTTTGGCCAGGAATCTCGGCGAATTCACGAACTGGCCAAGCTTCGGGTTTTGGTCATAACATATACATGGGGCGTCCATTACTGGAAATTGACTAATTAATTGCTCTAGGGATCATGATGGGTGTAGATCTGCAAAAGTTTTTCAAAAATTCCAACATATGGGAAATTGCAATAGTATTTTTTACGAAATTTACCTAAAAGTTTGGCCTCCTAGTGTTACATACTACCGCTAAAAATAACAAATCTAACAACAAATATCTACCAGACTCTGATCTTTCTCAATTATTTATAAAATCCCATTGTTCACGCATCCAGAGAAGAGTTTGACACAAATAATGCTTTAATAACATCAGATTTTATGAAGTGAAAACCTCTTAACAGGGTAGTTATTCGTTGAAAGTAAATAATCCTTTCTGTCTTCATAATCCATAAAAACGGCAGTTTCAGGAAATAAATTTTTAATTATAAAAAAAATATATTTTCCTTTAAGAGATATGTTGTCCCTTCCACAGACAGAATAGAACTGCACTTCCTGAACCGTTAATAAAGATCAACAGTTCAAACAAAAAATATAAAAAAATGATATCATCCAACATAATTATATCAAGCACATTGCTATATCCCAACTTATTAGATTATCTAAATCTCATTATACCAATAATAAATTATGAATGTAATCAATAACATATATATATTTCATGATACACAAACTGGGTTTTTTTTTTATACTTGATTGGGAATTAAAGTTTTATATAAATGAAAATTATCATTATTTCAAAGAAGCTAACATTACCCAAATCATCATGAAGCAATATTTAATTTTACGACAGAAATTTGAAGGGAATGATGAGTTAGAAAAATCTCTCTATTCTAAAAAAAAGTAACTACCGCTGTCACCGCCGCCGGTTTTGAATATTTTGTGACAGGAGGTCTTTCTTCGTTAATATTAAGAAAAATGTTGCGTACAAAAATATGAAAATCGGTGGTATTATAGAGAAATGTTTGATAAACATGCTGATGCAGACAGTTTTCAAATCGAAGAATTATTTTAAGAGATATTTAATGCTAAAGTTGGACAAAATCGTTCCATTAAAAAAGTTTTATAGCAGCAAAAACTATACATGGGAATGTAATCATTTTTAGATCTTTTTATGCGTTAGAATTTGCCGGTGTGCAGATTGTATTTCTTTTTTTAATTTGGCTAATTTTTCGAGGTTTTATTTCTATTTTAAATTCAAATTTTCAGCATTTCTAGAGATATTTTTTACAGATTTTAGAAAGTGATATTAATTTAAACTGTTGCCAGCTGTATAAACAGCAGAAACAATAATGTTTGCTTCAAAAAAATATATGTATATTTATACGTGTAACAAATTAAAAATTTATTTACACGTGACTATTATAAGCAGAAAAAAACATTGGAATTAGAATTAAATAATTATATACAAAAAGCAGGAACTTATTAAAAATTACGTTATAAAACTATAATTACACGTGAATTTTAAGAGAGAAAGGAATTTGTAAAATAATAAATTTATTAACATGCGTTAGAAGTCTTAAATAGGAGAAATTACGTCATATTTACGTCACATTACAGTTATTACATAAAACAAACACAAAATAATATTGCAAAACGGTTTAAATTTAGAAATTGCACTCGACATTTATTTGATATTTTGAGCGGATACTTTTCAACTATTTTTTTTAGGAAAGTGCAAATAATATTTCATTTCTAACACAAGTATTTTCACGTGAATATTAAAAAGAGAAAGAATAGTTTGGTCAAAATTACGTCAGATTAAAAACGATTAATTTAAAATGTCTTATTTAAAAGAACTTTCTTTTCGCTTTGTTAAAAAATACCGAAAGACAAAGATTCTGTTTACTTAAATCCTTTTATATTAGCTTATTTTGAAATGTTGTTACACGTGTCTACGTCATCAAGTTATTTTTATTTCGACGTTTTATTTGTATTTTTATTAATGTTGTACTAATTTATTTGTTCTTTCGTTATTTAAAATAAAAATTATATCAATTTGTATAATTTGGCGAGTGGTTTGGCGATTTATATAATTTGGCGAAATTAGTCGACGGGATAATCAAGTAGTACCGCAGCGGATTTGGCGTTAAAATTTCCCCAATCAAAGAGAAATGAATAGAAATCCGTTTATAGGCAGATCGCCACTGTTTTTTAAATTATAATTCAATCTTTCGAAATCTTTTTAAAGCCGATCACATTAGTGTGCATTTAGAGTCTGCAGTGTCTGGAGGGGGGTTGGAGAGCGTAGCTCGTAGGGGGCTGAGCCCCCTACTATAATAAACGAAAGAAAAGAATTATTGCACTTAACAGATGTACAGAGGTCTTGATACAACTTATTTATCATCTGTTGTTTATAATAAATCACTTAATTAACGATGAATGATTTCTTAAATTACTGTACTCTAATATTTGCGGTGTTTTAACACCTAGCATGATTTATTAAAATTTATTGCTATTCCGTAATGTATTAAAGGCATTTTTATGAGAAAATAAAATCAATTTTTAAAGCAATTTTTGATCGATATTAATAATTCGAATAACTCAGTTTTAATATTTAAAATTTTTATTTTAATTTAGGAGGCTATATTGTGTTTTAGTTTGCAAGAAATAAAAATTAAGATTTGATAAAATTTTTATCATTTCTTAAACTTCTACACTATTAGAACATTAAAAAGTGACGTGGGCCAACCTACCCCGCAATTGGGGCAGGTTGGCCCAAGAGACTTGGTGTCAATTTGAGCTTCTGAACTAATACTTATAGTTAATATTTTCAAGTTTTACTATTGTGACTTCTTCCCAGGGTTGCAAAAAAGCCGGCTAAAATTAAAAAAAGCCAGGCCGGTGGCTTTTATTGGTTTTAACCGGCTTTTTTTGGCCAAAATTGGCCTTTTTTGGCCATAATTGGCTTTTATACAATGAAGCATTGTAATTATAAACTACACATTTTAAAGTGTTTTTAATTAGTTTTAATGACATTTAATTGATTTTGAGTTTCATAAGTAACTGAATTTCTCAATAATGAGGACATTAATACAGTAGGCTCCCTCAAATCCGCACAGCTTGGGACCAGAGGTTGTGCGGATTTTAGAATTTTGCGGATTTCTGGTCATTGATTTGTTTACATTTTTGAAACATTAATTTGATTGGTAGTTAAGCAAGGGAAATTATAATGAATGCTTACAATAAAGTGAAACATTCAAATAAGTAAAATATTAAAATAATTTATTAGTTTAAATGTAAGTAATTATTAAAATAATTATGTAAAATAAAAAATATTAAAATATTACGAATGAAATCGATTCAATTCGATTCCAAAAGTCCTATGCTGCCATCTAGTGATAGCAAGGAGAACAGTGTTAATGCTATTATCAGTATATATAGCTTATTGCGCTCACTGTAACTTTTTTCATTGTTATTTAGAATCCTGAATGCTTTTCTTATACTGCTTTGTATGTTTAGAAATAAATTTCTCTATAATTTAAAAACAAATTCCTCGAACAATAATTTTAAAATAGCGTTCCGGTTCGTGGATTTTTCCATTTCGAACCCTGGAATTTTTGATATAGATATGCTAATTTATATAAAAATCAAAAGTAATGTAAATTTATTTAGTAATAAATCAGCTATAATAGCCAAAATAGAGTGATTAACAAAAAATTTAACAAAAAAAAACATTGTGGTAGTCGCTGATTTCGGCGCCATCTTGAATTTTGTTCCTGCAACTTAACTGTAAATTTCATTGTTTACATCTGAAAAAAATACGCGGATTTTAGGCGTTCGTGGATTTTAGGGTCGCGGATTTAAGGGAGTCTACTGTACTAGAATAAAGCCTATATAATTTTGCTAGTAATTTGTAGTCAGAATTGCAAATATGTCAGCTAAATTTTAAAAGGGCCATACCAATTGTCATTTTTTTTTTCATTTTTACTGCTTTATAAAATTAAAGAGGACAATGGTTACTTAGTAACATGTTTTATTACTTAATTTTAAGAGCTATTAATATACAAATCTTATTTTATTCCTAGTAAACATTTAAAATTATATGTAGTCATAAAATCACCATTTCTCACTATTAAAAACATTATGAATAGCATATGCATGAATATGCTTAGCAACAAACTTTTCAAAATTTTATTTAGAGATTTTTTCTTCTTGTTTAAATGCTCTATTTTTTATACACTTATGTACCACTCTCCTCAAGTATTACATCCTTTCTAATTTCTCTTTTGACATATTATAACTTAATCTCTCCATATGGACACATAAGAATGTTTCCATTTTGATGTGCTACATTTTGTCATTAATTAAATATAATCTTTAAAATGTGTAGTATATGTGGAGCTATGTAATATAGAATTTCAAAACACGAGTTTGGAGCCTAGCTTATATTCTTTTCAATGTTTATATATATATATATATATATATATATATATTTTTTTTTTTTTTTTTTTCAGACATAATGCCTTCTAGAAGTTATTTATTTGGCTTATTTTTTTGACAAAATTTAATAAAAATCCATAACTTCTTTTAGTAGAAAATATTTATAAGTGCATTAAAAATTAATTGATCCAAATTTAAAACGAATTAACTATAAACTAACTTCAAAAAATAAAAGCCGGCTTTTTTTAAGTGGTTAAAACCAAAAAAAGCCGGCCGGCTTTTTTTGGCCTGGCTAAAAGCCGGCAACCCTGCTTCTTCCTGAAAGTACACTGATAGTGGTAACATAAAAAGAAATTTCAAATGTTGAATTGTAATTTTTTTTAAATTATTAGAAGAAAAAGCGGGCCAACTAGCCCCGGTCTACCCTACTTAAACATGTAAAGACTCTACTGCTAAATTCAAATCATTCCAGGAATTCTTTATAAAAAGCTTAAGATAATAATTGTTTATGTAGTGTTCTAACAGAAAAATCATATATCTCAGATTGCAAATATTTCAAAGAAATTATTTTGAATAGCCATGGGAAAGTATATTATGTTTATGAAACTACACCATATATTTATTTACAGTACTAGTAATCAAAAGATTGTTCATTAAGATTTTCAAAGTATCAATGTTTCACTATGTAGAGCATTTTATTCATGGAACATAAAACATGGCTTTTACTAAAAATGTTTAAATTTTAAATGATTTCAATTTTCTACATAATTGATTGTAATTATTTAATTTAAATTATTTTTAGATGAAGTTATATTAATATATCCAACAATGTTTATTTTTATCAAGAGGTATGCATGTATATGCAATAGGAAAATTTATTTTAAAAAAAACCAGTTTAAACCCCAAAAAAAACAGGTTTTTTGGGTTTTCTGAAAAAAACTGGGTTTTTTACCAACCCTGCTTTTTTTCAATTCAATTATTTATGCAGTTACAAACGAGTAAAGAATATTTTTTATATACCTTTCAGAATTTTTTGAAAGTCTAACACAAATTTTAAAATACCCATAATAATCTTTAATATATTGTACAGGCGCAGAATATTACAATATTCCCTACATAAAAACCCTAAGATGATACAGTTTTTCAGCATAGGAACTGTAATGTGTTTTACAGAATCGACCAAGAAATAGTCAGAGTCCACTAATCCGTTGGGGACATTAGAGCAAACGTTATATCATGATCAATCTTAGAGGCTCGACAGTCTTTGACAGGCACTTAGGCTTAGGACCACCATGAGAGACTTTGATCTCCCGACATAGTCAAACTAGAAAAGTACTTTCGCTTTAAAAGGCATTTCTTTCAGGTGTGCAGCACAAGAGTAGGGCGGGTCATATATGAACCCCAGCTGACCACTCAGGTGAGAAAAGTATGGAGACTGGCCAAAGTCATTAAAAGAGTTAGTGTTCACCCCAGACTTGAGAAAGCATAGATCGGTTGGACCGATGCTTTGCGTCTGATTTTTGAAAAGGGGTCGTCTTGATCCCAGAGAAGGAGCAGAGCTTCATTGGCACAAGAACCTTACAGCCCAGCGAGTTAAGAGACGGTGAAAGTTTAGAGGGAAGCGACTTTGCCGATGCAAGAGTGACTTACTGTTTGACAGAACGATTCAGCGAATAGATTACTTTTGATCTTAGATACATTTAACTCTGTGAACGTTTCATCTCCTACAATTTGGACTTGTAACTTATAGCTGCCACCTCGTGACTGTTTATTTTCACCAGTACTCAACTATAATTATTATTGTTGTGTTTGTGATGTCTAGTAGCTTTAATCTTAAAATTATCTGTTTAATTTTATCTTAATAAATATAACTTAATATTTTCTACATCTAAGTCATACTAAACTTCACACCTTCGAAGTATATTCACCGCTCTTGCTACCACGCTTTGAGGACTCAGTACAATATTTTAAGGTGGGGATAAAGAACCTTCATATCTACATGCTGAAAATAAATACTGTTGAAATTTCCAAATTTGAATGAACTAGAAGGATAAATATGTTTCCCCATAGGATAACATGGAATTCCACTTTTTTTCTTCCCCATCAGATAAGCCCCCTTAAGTCATCTGCATAGAGTTAGAGCAAAAGCTTGTGTTGATAGTCAGTATTTAAACATTTTAACAATGAAGTTGTCGATTGGTGGGCCAATGCATAAGTCTAGCGGGGTGGGCCAAACTATGCCAGTCCGTCCCTGTAGTAGACATCCACAACCCTAAAATCTGCAAACGTCTAAAATCCACACATCATTGCAGATGTAAACAATGAAACTTTCAACTCAGATGTAGGAGCGAGTAAAATTACAGAATTTTTTAGTTTTACATCATTCCATGTGTATTTTAATATGCAATTCTGGATAATATGACTGGACTTGTGGTTTTTTATGAAGTATAAATTTATTCCTGAAAAAAAAATCTAGATATTGCTGATATCACTGGTAATCACAATCTTTTTACCACATATATTTATGTATTAACAGTGATGGAACAGCATGGACCTCATTTCAGAGCAGCAAAAAGCCATTTTGGAGCAGCAAAAACACTCATTTTGGAGTAGCAAAAATGCTGATTTTGGAGTATCAAAATGTCTTTTTGGTATTTTTTGGCGAAATTTGTGTTTTTTCTGCGATTCTTTGACAATATTTGTGTTTTTACTGTGATTCTTTGACGAAATTCGCATTTTTTCTGCGACTCTTTCACAAAATTCGCATTTTTCTGCAATCCTTTGACGAAATTTGTGTGTTTTTCGCAATCTCTTGAACAAATTTGCGTATTGTTTGCAATCTTTTGACAAAATTCGCGTGTATTCGGACCCTTTGTAGAAATCAGCTTGCCAAAATTAGCGTATTTTTCAAAATCTTTTGACGAAATTTGCAGTTTTTTGTGATCTTTCAACGAAATTCGCATGTTTTTGCGACCTTTCAATGAAATTTGCATTTTTTTTGCAATATTTTAATGAAAGTAGCGTTTTCTCACGATCTTTTCACCGTGCTTTGTTCGTTTTTTGATGAAGTTATCTATCCTTTTCCTTTGGCAAAATTCCATGTCTCCCCCCCCCCCCCCCGTGATCCTTTGATGAAATTTGCGTTTTATTCACAATCTTTTAACAAAATTGCATTTTTTCAAGATCTTTTGACCGCATTTTGATGAAGTTAGCGCTCCTTTGACAAAATTCACGTTTTTTCGCGATCCTTTGACGAAATTCGCGTGTTTTTCGCGATCTTTTGACGAAATTTGAGACCTTTTGATGAAATTTGCGGTTTTTTCTGAATCTTTTAAATAAAGCGTTTTTTCACGATCTTTTGACAGTGTTTTGTTCGTTTTTTGACGAAATTAGCGATCCTTTGACAAAATTCACGTTTTCTCGCGATCCTTTGACGAAATTCGCATGTTTTTCGCGATCTTTTGACGAAATTTGAGACCTTTTGATGAAATTTCCGATTTTTTCTCAATCTTTTAAATAAATTATCGTTTTTTCACGATCTTTTGACCGTGCTTTGTTCGTTTTATGACGAATTTAACGATCCATTGACAAAATTCACGTTTTCTCGCGATCCTTTGAAGAAATTCACGTTTTCGGAATCTTTTGACGAAATTTGCGTTTTATTCAAGATCTTTTGACGAAATTTGCGTTTTATTCGCCTTTTTTTTTTTAACGAAATCGCGTTTTGTTCGCTTCTTGACAAAGTTAGTGCTCCTTTGACAAAATTCACGTCTTTTTTTCGCGATCCTTTGACGAATTCGACGTGTTTTTCACAATCTTTTGACGAAATTTGAGACCTATAAAATAAATATCTTTAAAATAAATTAGCGTTTTTTCACGATCTTTTGACCGTGCTTTGTTCATTTTGACGAAATTAGCGATTCTTTGACAAAATTCACGTTTTTCTCGCGATCCTTTGACAAAATTCGCGTGTTTTTCGTGATCTTTTGATGAAATTCGCGGGGAAAATGATCGATTTGGCTCAAGAATTATTATCGAATTGGCGCAGTTAGGCGCAATTTTGTTGAAAAGTGATCGTTTTGGCGCAGAAATGCGCAGCATTATCGAGTTGGCGCAATTGGAGCAGCTGTTCCATCACTGTATTAATCAAGCTTTTCTGGTTATCAAGATAGGCTAAAGCTAAAATAAAACTTCCTTACTTTATGATCTTGATGTGAATTAATAGGGTACCTTTTATGAAAAAAGTCTCATTGAATAATTCAAGGAAAATGTATCTCATCTTTATTATGCATGTTTAATTATACATAATTATTTACTTGACCTTTACTTTTAATAATTTAATCATTTAAAAAATTCTTATTTTTTTATAATTTTAGTTCATTACTTTTCTTAATTATTTTAATTTTTACTGTATTGCAAAGCATTCGTTATAACATTTAAGTTACTGCTTAAAAAATGTAAACAAAACAGTGACCAGAAATCTGCATAACCCCTGGTCCTAAGCTGTGTGAATTTGAGGGAGTACTGTATTTTCAAATCTAAACCATATTGCGCTTAACATGAAAACTTAATAACACAATATTCTAAATGTCTCCCTCCTCCTTTTTTCACTGACAACAAAATCAAAGATCAACTAATTGAAAAAAAAACAATTTTCTTGATTTTTTCCTCATATACAACAAAATATTAAATACAAAATACAGTGGAATTCCATTTATACTTTACCTGAGTTGTACGTTTCCCTCAGTTGTATGTTTAAAGTCACTGGTCCCGATCATTTGCCGTTCAAATTTAGCTGAGTTATACGTTTTTGAAATATATGTTTCCCTCAGTTATGCTTTTTCGTTTTTGTGTCCCCGGATGAAATTTTATCTTACTTATATGTTTTGCAGAAAATATTTTTCTTACGAACTTTTTCTATCCCTAGCCAAATTTTTCTCTATGGTTTCTGGGATTTTAACTAGCCATGTGCAAAAAGGGAGCATGTGAGAAGTAAGGGGAGGAAGGATAGAGGTGTTGGCCATAGCAGCAGGGACCCCGTTTTCCACTCCCCTCTCACATTTCTCTTTACCACCACAGACATGTGACCGCCTGCCTTCGTCTAGAATTCCTATAATACAGGCTGACGTCATCCTCGCCATAGTGGGTCCAGAACCAAAAAACCAAGCTAAAACTAGTTATCGTTAGCAAATGGGGAACAACGACAGGTCTTTTTAAATACGCAATCCCAGCTCTGGCGGTAGACCAATGCTGAGGTCCCAATATGACGGCTATTTTGGGCAACAATATCAATATGCATCCAACAGTGTGCTGTGTTGTAGATCACGTAACATTTCATCGTGCGACTTAAAAATCAGTCAGAAATAGGCAGCTCTCTCCAAGCTCTCCCAAACGAGCCCGCTTACAAGATGGACGATTTTACGAATTAGAAAAATCTCTATAAATGTGTCTTTAGTCTAAGCGTTTGGCCGACATACCGGTAATCTGAAATTTGTTGCAAGAAAAGGCCCTCGAGTTAGCAGTATTCAAAGCTTCTCAGGGTTGGCTTACAGGATTCAAGGACCACTATGGTATTACTGGTCGTCCCTATGCGACGAGTAGAGTGCCATGGATGATTGCACAGTTGATTACTTCAAAGACCGAGGAAGTTCCAAAGTTAATTCAAGGCTGTTAGGCAAAAGATGATTACATCACAGACAAAAACTGACTCATGTCAGGACCGGCATGCAAAGTAAACAACGTTTGACGGTACCAATAATCTACGATTTAGTCATTGAAAAATATAAAAAGCCCCATTGTTATAAAAATGTAATCACGCTCTTCATGGATTATGAGGCAAATCTATAAGCATGGATGATGCGGGCAGCCATAGAGAATTGGCTAAAGAAACTAGACGTGCATGCAGGAAGAGAAAAATACAAAGTTACGCTATTTATGAAACATTGTTCTGACCCTCGCCCTAAAGCTAGCTTGAGAACATCCGAGAAGTTTTTCCCGGCCAACTAAGTGCACTAGAAAATTCCAGCTCTTAGTTTTGGGCATAAGTGCAAATTGTAAAGTACATTATCGCAAGAGGCTACTTTAGTAAAATGTGTCATATCTTGATGAAGAACAGCTCAAACAGACCCAAAATAATTGTTCTTAAGGTAAGAAAGATTCCAACGCAAATGTTTTTGATGAATGATTTACACAATTTTATTCATTTCTTTTAAATTCTCTAATATAAATAGTATTTTTTATGGTACAATAACCTTTTTTGTGCACTTTTCTCATATACCTTTTTTTTTTCTCTCTCTCTGCAACTTTCACAAATTCAGACCTGCCAACCTTTGAAAATGAGAAATCGTAGCACACAAAATTTAAATTAATCTGGAGGTTGGTTGGTTGGTTTTTCTTGTTTCACAGCCATTCTTTTGACATTCGTAAAAGGAATAAGGTTTCCGTCTTTCAACTCAATGTAGTAAATTTTTTCTTCTGAAAATTTTTATATGATTTTTAGAGTTTATTGTCGTTTCGCAGCGTTTTTTTTCTTACATTTGTAAAAGGAACCTGGTTCCAATTTTTTAGCCCAGTGCAGTAAATTTTGACGGAATTCGCGATTTTTTTCCCGCCATCATTTCAGGATATTCACATTTTTAAATCACGATTCTTTGTTGAAATCCGCACTTTTTACCATGAACTTTTGACGAAATTTGCATTTTGTAAGCGATCCTTTGATGAATTTTGCGTTTTTTTTACCACGATCCTTTGACTAAATTAGTGTTTTCTTTCTGCGATCTTTCGGTGAATTTTGCGTTTTCTTACTAATCTTTCGATGAAATTTGCATTATCTTACTGATCTTTTGACGAAATTCGCGTTTTCTTTCTGCGATATTTTGACAAAATTCGCGCTTTTACCACGATCCTTTAACGAAATTTATTTTCTTCTGTGACTAATTGACGAAATTGATTTTTTTTTACACGGTCATTTGTCGAAATTCGCGATAGTTATCGCAAATCGTGCGATTTTCCACACTATTTCAAACCTTGCTCCTCAAGGAACTCCCTCGAGAATTCTTAAAATGGCACCCTTGTTTCTAAGTAAGGGAATTCCTGTATAAATATTTACAAAATCACGATTAGAGTGTTTTATGTTAAGAAGTTTTTTTTTGCAGACTAGAATTTTTTTTTTTCTCATGAGCATTTTTTAATGTCCGAATTTTCGGACTAATGGCCAATTTTTTAAAACTTTCGAAATGAATACTTGGAAATTTCGGAACAGAATCACTCCTGAAAAATATGCTGCGCGGAATAAAAATCGCAACTAGAAAAAAAAAGTTTTTGTGTTTTTTGCAAAAAATCGTAGTTTAAGACCGATTTTCGTAGCATCGTAGTTCATAGGTCCAAATCGTAGCAACTACGATTTTTTCGTAGCAGTTGGCAGGTCTGATTATGTTACAGTGCATAATATTTCTGAAATTTCGGTTTTCGATTAAAAAGGTAACTGATTGTCAGTGAAACAAAATTTTAACCCCTTGAGGGGCACGTAATTGCGTTTCTGTAATGCCGAATTCACACCAGAACCTGCAAAAAGATTTATTGCAAAATAAGGAAAATCAATTTTACATATGTTTTCCACCAAAGTTAGAGAAGTAAAATTTAATAAATTTTTTCTGGTGCAAATCTTTATTAATCATAGGTGGGATAAAATATATACCACCGCCCCTCAAAAGCTTAACGATATATATTTAAAAAAAGTCCTGGTAGATCATTAATTGAATTGTGTATGTTTTACTGAGTTATACGTTTTGTTATCCGGTCCCAGGCAAAACGTACAACTGGAGTTCCACTGTAGCTATTTTTAAATGAAAAATTTTAACATAAAAATATAAGATTGTCTGCGTTTTTATTCTCTAACATACTGTGCAGTTTAAATCAAACTAAACCAGAACTAGGGTGTAAAAAAAAACTTTTTTTTTAATTTAAAAAAAAAAAAATTGGATTTTAATGATTTTTTTTCCCACCGTTCAAATACTGAATAGGTACCAACAGTTTTAGGTTTTCAAAACAATTAAACCTCTAATTGCAAAAATAATCTGTGTTTTTACACTTTAATAAAATTACAATTATTAGTTAGTAATTACATCAATTATAAAAACTGCAAATTAGTAGTTTCATTAGTTACTAGCATACAATAACGTTATATAAATTTATATTTTGTAAAACTATATTAAATACTAGTGATATTTACATTTATTAAAATTATTAACAAATGCATTTAATATTAAATTGTTTAATACTATTTAAAATTAATAATTATTAAACAATTAACTCTGTAATTAGGGGCATTATATATATTTTATGCTTTAATTACTAAAATTATAATAATTTACTATTCATTCTAGAAAGAAAAGCGGGCGGGGGCAGGATGCTAGTTGCAAAATAGGGCACTATTTCATGAGGAAATGTATTAATACTAATGTCTTTGGTAATTATATAAAGGGGAAAATAGTATAGTTTTTAGTATGATAAATAAAGTGTCATTAATTCTAATAATTTTATGAATTACAAATTGAAAAATACAATTAAATTGTTAAATAACATGTTTTATGTTTTTTTCTCTTAAAGAAATAAAGTTCTATCATTTTTGCAAGGTCTTGAGCACATATATTTAGAAATACCGTGGAATTTGAATGATTTTTACAAGAAATCTCCATCTATAACTACAAGGGAATTTCATTATTTTTTAAAAAGGCAGGGTACAATTTGCCAATTTCAAATGGGGCAGGTTGTTGTGGCGCCCTAAAAAAATGTTTAGAGGAAACAGTAAGTAATTACAGAATTAGTAAAAAATGCAAATAAGTTATTTCATTAGTTAGTAGCACAAATAAAAAACTAACAAATATTACCTGCAGCTGTTTTGCATTTGTACTCGTTAGGCGCATCCCACACTGAGACGACAAACGGCATGAAGCCACAACATGTAGTGCAAAAACCGGTCGAAACAAAGGACGAAGTTGTTTTTAACCAGTTTTTCCAGCGAATTCAAGCGACATGTCTTATGTGTCGCCTTAGTGTGGGACTTGCCTTAATCGCCAAAATCTAAACTTACACACATGTATGCATATGCTGACCCCCAAAAATATGAAAATATTTTAACCCATTCATATCATACACACATACAGAGTAAATATAAGGAATAGTCAGTTGTTGTGAAATGACTATCTTTTCTTTGTTTTCTCTAAATGCCAAAAGATAGCAGCACTAAAACTGATTGAGAGTATATTTGCAGTTCTTTCAATTCTGAGTTTATTTATTTCTTATGTATTTCTTATATCTTTTGAATGTGTGTGTAATTGTATTATTAAGGTTTCTTAATTTTTGTTTTCAGTGTGAATTTAGTAATTATTAATATTCCGTTAATTTATTTCTTGATATTAATTAATTATGTTATTATTTGTATATTATTTTGATTCCCGCCGATAGATGGCAGGACAAGCCCAGGAATCATGTTTTATGAATGTACCGGAATATTGCTAGCTCGCAGATTTTAGTAGTATGTTTGCTGTTCTGTGAAATTTGTAGAAACATGAAAATGTGAAGGTAAAAATATATATGGGGCGAAGTTTTGTGTAAGTCTCCTTTGTAGTGTAAACTAACTGATATTTAATATACATAGTTTGAATATATGACCGTTTGCAGTGCTGTTGTTGGAAAAAAATATTTGTGGGAGCTCACCTTTTCATAGAGTAGATCTTAATGCTACCGGATTTTTTCTAAGCAGAAAGTCAATTTAAAACATTTAGCCAAAAGCCGACTTTTTTTAAATTAACAGTTATAATTATTATATCCTAGTTTTTATAGTATTGTATTTGTATAGCATTCAACTAAAAGCAATATTTAATCAATCTCATGGTAACATTTTCCATCATGAATCAAAATTTAATTGAAATAACAGAAATAAATCCATATATTACTTACTGGCACATCTATCCTAGAAGTTTCCATAAAGAACGATAATGAGATTCTTTTAAGGGAGGTCCTACATGGCTTATGAATATAAGCAGGGTTGCCAGCTTTTAGCCAGGCCAAAAAAAGCCGGCCGTCTTTTATTTTTTAAAGTTGGTTTACAGTTAATTTGTTTTAAATTTGGATCAATTAATTTTTAATACACTTATAAATATTTTCTACTAAAAAAATTATAGATTTCTATTAAATTTTGTCAAATAAATAAGTCTATAACTTCTAGAAGGCAAATGTGAAGGCATTATGTCTAAAAAAAAATATATATATATACATATATGGGAGACCTACATCCAGCAGTGGATTGAAAACGGTTGATGATGATGATGATATATATATATATATATATATAAACATTGAAAATAATATAGTAAGTTAGGCTCCAAACTGGTATTTTGAAATTCTATATTACATAGCTCCACATACACTACACATTTTAAAGATTATATTTAATTAATGACAAAATGTAGCTCATCAAAATGGAAACATTCTTGTGTGTTCATATGGAGAGATTAAGTTATAAATGTTAAAAGAGAAATTAGAAAGGATATAATATTTGAGGAGAGTGGTACATAAGTGCATAAAAAATAGAGCATTTAAACAAGAAGAAAAAATTCTCTAAATAAAATTTTGAAAAGGTTGTTGTTAAGCATATTCATGCATTTGCTGTTCGCAATGTTTTTAATAGTGAGAAATGGTGTTTTTATTAATATGACTATGTATAATTTTAAATGTTTACTAGAAATAAAATAAGACTTTACATTAATCGCTCTTAAAATTAAGTAATAAAACATGTAACTAAGTAACCATTGTCCTCTTTAATTTTATAAAGCAGTAAAAATGAAAAAATTGGCAGTTGGTATGGTCCTTTTAAAATTTAGCTGACATATTTGCAATTCTGACTACAAATCACTAGCAAAACCATCTAAGTTTTATTCCAGTATTAATGTCCTTATTATTGAGAAATTGGGTTACTTATTAAACTCTAATCAATTAAATGTCATTAAAACTAATTAAAAACACTTTAAAATGTGTAGTTTATAATTACAATGCTTTATTGTATAAAAGTCAGTTATGGCCAAAAAAAGCCGGTTAAAACCAATAAAAGCCACCGGCCTAGCTTTTTTTAATTTTAGCCGGCTTTTTTGCAACCCTGAATATAAGTGAACTGACTTTTTCAATAAGGAGTGAATTTCTCGCATCGTTATTCATATAACTGAATACCCCTTCGTATTCAGATGTTGAATTGGGTATAGTTTTCATAGTCTGGAGAAGAGGATTTAGCTCTTTAGGTTCATCTCCAGTATATATAAATTTGATAATTATCGTTATAATAAATAACAATAATTATTGATGAAATAAAAGAAAAGTTTGTGCTCGTGCGCGATATTTTTTTTAAAAGTAACAAACCAAATATTTCTGGGACCGGCGTTCCCACTCAACTACAGCACTGACCGTTTGTTCTAATTTATTTGTGACTGTTTCATTATTTCTTCTTGAAGAATGATGCCGGCTACCCAGGTAAGTACAATTTTCATTGTCTCTGATTAATTTTCTTTATGGGCAGGTGAAGAAGTGTTGGGGTGTTATTTAAAGTAATAGTTTCAGTATTAAAACAGAGGGTTGGCCCATTTTCCCTTAATATAAAACTGGTAGTTTTATTTAGTTTTAATAAAATGTTTAGAGCAGACAGCATTAGTATATTTTTAGTTCTGTTTTTAGCTGTTGTTGTTCTAACAGTGGTGCCCGAACAGGGACTGGGTTATTCTGTAAGTGTTCTTAGGCTCTCTATGTATTTTTAAGGTAGTTTATTTATTGAATTTGTTTATTTGTGATATTTTTTTATAAAAGATTTTTTGAAGAGTATTATTGTATTATTTTTTGTATTATTATTATTATTATTATGGAAGCTTTAAAACTCAAAAGAACCGGCGTTCGCTCGTCTTTCACACGCACAGCAAATATTCTGAAAACAGAACTTGTAAAGGATGATTGTGACATAAGTTTAATTAAAGATAAATATGCAAAACTGCAAAACATACAAGCAGAATTGAATGATTTAGATAATAGAATTTTAGGTTTGATAACCACGGAACAGATTATTTCCAATGAAATAGAAAATAGAGAAGCTTATTCGGATGACTTTATCACGCTGACTCGTCAGTTTAATGAAAAATTTATAATCACAGAGGTGAGGCCAGATGATGGGTTCAGCGTTACGGGCAATAAGATGAAGTCGTATAAGCTTCCGAAAATAGAATTAAAGAAATTCGACGGAGAATTAATTAATTGGCTGCCGTTCTGGTCCCAGTTTCAAAAAATTCACGAAGACCCAGATTTACATGACAGTGATAAATTTTCTTATTTAGTACAAAGTATGAAAATAGGGTCACGCGCTAAGGAATTTATTGATAGTTACCCGATTACTTCCGATAATTATAATAATGCAGTTATGGCACTGACAGAGTGTTTTGGGAAGCCTGATTTATTGATAGAAGTATATGTTAGGGAGTTGATTAAATTATTTCGAATGTAAAAGCTGACAATTGAAATAAATTACCCCTTGATAAGCTTTACGATAAGATTGAAGCCCAATTGAGGGCTCTAGATTCATTAGGCCTAAAATCGAGTGAAAACACATCGTGGTTATATCCCATGGTGGAGTCGAGCCTAACCGAGGATGTCCTGAAAGCGTGGCAGAGAAATCCATTTTTCAATCAACCTGAGGGAACAGATCTCTCTCGCCTCAATAATAATGAAATTCTTAAAAGCTGAAGTTGGAGGTGAAGAGAGATTCAAACTAGCATGCAGCGGCTTTGAAAATAACAATTGTAGAGAAATATATCATGATAAAGTAAGAGGTGAGGTAAGGGAAAAATTCAAAAAACATAATATTCCTACTGCATCAAATTTCCTAACGATCAAAGAACGTTCGTGCATTTTTTGTGATAAAAATCATGATAGCAAAAACTGTTATGAAGCCTGTTTATTAACTTTAGAGGAAAAAATCGCTAAAGTTACAGAGAAGAGGTGTTGTCTAAAGTGCTTAGAACCTAATCATGTCGTCAAATTTTGTAAGCAATTTGTGCGTGGCTATTCTTGTGGCAGACCTCATTTGATTTCACTTTGCCCAGAAATTCATAAAAAAGGGGAACTACTGAAGGAAAAGGTGGTAACAGAACATGTACAAATGACTGCTGCCAAGCAAACTTGCACCGCGAAGTAGCATTAATGACTTTGCAGGTAAAAGTCACGGGTGCGAATAAAGTGAAAAAAGTCAGAGTACTTCTAGATTGCGGTTCGCAAAAGTCATATATTTTAGAGTCTTTGGCAGTCGAGTTGGGTTTACCAATTATTTCTAAAGAAAGCATAGCTCATACTTTATTCGGGGGTGCTAGAACTGCTCCGAAATTGCACAATAAATATCGGGTAAAATTATGTTCACTAAATCAAAAGAAATATCCAGATTTAGAGTTTGATTTTTTGGACCAAGACGTTATCTGCGGTGACATTCCACGTTTACATAGAGGACCAATTTTAAGAGAATTGAAACGTAATAAAATTTGGTTATCTGATATGGGTGCAGATCATCCTAAAATTGAGATGCTTATAGGTAGTGATATATATATGGGAAAATTCTCACGAGTCTAGTTAAGCAATTAAAAGGAGGATTGACCGCAGTTTGTACAAAGTTGGGTTGGGCCGTTTGCGGTGCATTGGATGATTTTTCTCCTCCTATAGAGAAAGGGGCTACAACTTTGTGTACGAATTTGGCTATCAGAAATTTGAAAATTTCCTATCTTTAGGATTTAGAAACAATCCGAATATTAGATACGCCACAAAATTTGATTAAGGCTGCGGAAGAAGAAATGGCTCAAGAACAATTCTTAGATTCTCTTACTCGAAACGAAGAGGGTTGTTACTGTGTAGGTTTACCATGATTGGGAACCAATGTAGAGTTACCATCAAATCGTCATGTGGCTGAAAAGAGGCTTTTCAGTGTTTCCCGAAAACTTAAATCTTTGAATAAATTTGAGGAATATAATAGGGTTTTTGACGAATGGATGGAAGAGGGTGTAATTGAGGTAGTACCAGATGCAGAACTAGATAGTAAGGGGCATTATCTTCCCCACCACCCAGTGTTTAAACCAGATAGTGCCACAACTAAGATAAGACCTGTTTTCGATGTGTCATGCAAAATAGGTAGAGCTCCCTCTCTCAATGACTGTTTATTTAAAGGACCAAATTTAATTGAGGAAATTCCTTCGATTTTGTTGAGATTTAGGGAAAAATGCATTGGGGTAACTTCCAATGTTAGACGTGCATTTTTACAAATAGAATTAAGAAAAGAAGATAGGAATTTTTTGAGATTTTTATGGTGGGAGAGAGAAAATGTTATAAAAGTATTCCGCCATACTAGGGTAGTCTTTGGGGTTACCTCCAGCCCATTTTTATTAGGAGCGGTTATAAGATACCATTTGTCACAGGTGCCACCCGAAAAGAGGTTTTTGGCTCAGAAACTAGATAAATCTTTATACATAGATAATTGCGTAACATCCGTTGATAATCAGCAAGAACTCAAAGAGTTTATAAAATATTCTACTCAGGTTCTCGCCGAAGCGAAGATGGAGCTACGCATGTCGACCTGTAATTCAATAGGGACAAATATCGATGTAATGTCACATGTTTTGGGTACAGATTCCGCGTTAGAGGATCCCATATCAGTTTTAGGAGTTATGTGGGATAGAAACGAAGATAACCTGCATATTAGTATTAAGATTTCACCTATTTCAGAGAATTTGTCAAAAAGAGAGATTTTGTCCCTAACACAGACTATTTTTGACCCATTAGGTTTCCTGACACCTGTTTTATTAACTGCAAAGTTATTGCTTCAGGAAATTTGGACTATAAAAGTATATTGGGATATCCCTTCACCTGAAGAAATTAAAGTTAAATTCTTAAAGTGGTATAATAATTTGGGAATACTTACGGATTTGAAATTGCCGCTGCGCATAGGGTTTGGAGATAGAAGTTTCTGGTCGCTCCATGTTTTTTGTGACGCAAGCCAACAAGCCTATGCGACCATTATTTTTTTTGAGATGTGAATATAACGGGGGAAATAGTCGTAAGTTTAGTTATGGCTAAAGCGAGAGTCGCACCATTGAAAAAGGTTACAATCCCAAGACTCAAACTTATGGCGTATGTTTTAAGGGTGCGTCTTTCTAAATATGTTACAGATGCTCCTTCGCTACAGGACTGCTCGAAATATTTTTGGACCGATTCCACCACCGCGTTATCCTGGATTAAAAGAAATGATAGTTGGGGAACTTTCAGGGGCAATCGGGTGAAGGAAATTTGTGCTGGCACAGAAGCAAAATCAGTGGTCTTACGTTCCGAGCCAATTTAATCCGGCAGATTTGCCTTCTCGCGGCTGCTCTCTTCTTCGGTTTATGGAATGTAAATGGTGGTATGGGCCTAACTGGTTAAAAGAGCATAGACAACTGGCCAAAGCTAGAAATAGAGCCAGATGAGACTTTAGTTTTTTCTGAACACAAGAAAGGAGTAAACGTAAATTTAAGTTTAAATATGATAAAGGATCCTAAAGAAATTAAATGGTATAAGAGATTCTCTAAATTTTCAAAGTTGATAAGGGTTTTTAGCTAGGTAAAAAGGTTTATCAGTAATTGTTTAAAACGTAACATTAATAAAGAGCCCTTTCTGTCTGCTTATGAAATTCAGGAATCTAAAGACACACTTCTTTCACTTGTTCAGACGGAGAGTTTCTCAGAGACTGGAGACTCAGTTCATGGTCTCCTGGCGAAGAGAGATCAGAGGGGCCTACTTAGCAGGGCTGGCTATTTGCTGTCAAAAAAGGGTTTCTGCCTTGCCAGTGGCAGAAACTGGTTATAACCGGTTTTAACCGGCAGAAACTGGCAACAACTGGCATAAACACATTTCATGACTTAATCTAAGACTTTTTTACTAGTATTAAATTCCTTAAGAAAATTTTATTCCATATAAATAACAAATGAAATATTGTGGGTAGTTTTAATTAAAAAATAAATAGATTTGTATTAGAAAAAATGAGTAATGTAACAGATAAAATTTTTGTTATAGTATGGTTATATAATTTTATATGTAAACAATTATTAGAGTATTTTAAAATTTCAGTTTAAAAATCAAATACAAAACTATATCCAATACTTATTTTAAATTAAACAATGAAAAGAAAAAAAAAATATTCAATACTTGCTCAAAATAATTTTCTGTAATTAAAAGTAATAATTTAATAATAACACTATAAATTATCTCTCATAGAAATGTTATAGTTATATGCGGATCTTGTAATTCCATGAATTTAAAAAACATTTCATTTAAATACAGTATTCAAGGGAACAAATCTGACTTTTTTTTTTTTTTCAATTTAAGACTGTTATAAGCATAGATCAAACTTTGTGCGAATTTTAGTAAAAAAGCTAAACTCTTTAACAATGATTTTACGCACAAATAACGTACAGACACGACAAAAAACGATTATATGGGACATTTTTGTCGTGTCTGTATGTTATTTGTGCATAAAATTGTTCTTAAAGATTTTAGCTTTTTTATTAAGACTGTTAGTTGAAAATGTTCCAACCACATTTTGCACTTACAAAACAAACAACTACAAAGGTTCAAAGCAGATTTGATACAGTAATAACCGACTACCATATGCTAACTTATTTACTTCATCCTAAGTATATGGGATCAAAATTGACATATGAGCATAAAGAAAAGGCAAGGAAATTGCTTTCTGATATTAATCCCAATTTTGTGCCACATATAATATCCTTTGAAGCAAAATCGACTCCTGCCTCAGAAACATATTTCTCCAAGGAAGCCGTAGAAAATGTCTTGCCCTTACCTTCTATGTGGTGGTCATCTTTAAAAACGAATACTGGTGAAAATGAGGATTTGTCAAATTTGCATCCTCAATAATGACATTGCCAGCAAGTAATGATAGTCTTGAAAGAATATTTTCAAACTTTTCTTTCATTCAAAACAAAGAAACAGTATGTTCAGAAAGATTAGCAAAATTTTGTCCTATGCTATGGAATGTTCTGTGGAAAAAGTAATAATAGTATATTTGAGTGGCAACTTTGTTCTTTCAATATTGTAAAATAATTGTGCAAGATATTTCATTACATTTTTTTTCTGTTATTTATTGTGCTTCAATTATTTACTTATATATTTTCACAAGAATCATAATCTTTAAGTTATTGCATTGTATTATTTATTTAAAAATACTCTGAAAAATACACTTGTTAAAATATCACAGATTTTTTTGTAAATTTCTTTTTTTACTTTTAAATAAAAATTCAACTCTAAACAATAATATAAAATAGTTAAACTTGTACAGCATCAGACTACCATTGTAAATTTCTGTTTTTCAAGTGAAAAAAAATTAGTACCTATTATTATATAAACAAAGTATATTTATATGATAATTTTGAAACTTTTTAGAACTTTGAATAACATTCATAATCTTTAATTTTAATTTTTAACTTAATTGTTTACACATCAAATACATGTATGAATTAAGAATCATTGCACATTAAAGTTCTTATTAATATTAATTCTGAGTTTCTGCCAGTTTTTGCCACTTACTGGCAGAAACTTGCCAACCCTGCTACTTAGAGTAAAGACTAAAATTATAGAACGTGATGATCATTACGCTTTTAGATATCCTGTTTTGTTACCTTCCAAACATTATACTGTCTAATACGAGATTATCACTTGAAAAATTCTCATGCTGATATTCAGACTCTTATGGTCATATTACGTGAAGAGTTTTGGATCATAGCTGCTAGATGCACTATTAGATCAGTAATAAAGAAGTGCATTCCATGGCAAAGATTTACAGTAAAGCCGTCAACTACTGCACCCATCCAATTGCCATTGGACAGAGTTCGTGATGCCTTTAGTTTTGAAATAACAGGAATTGATTTATGTGGTCCTCTGATTCTCAAAAATAAAGCAAAAGCGTGGGTAGTTCATTTTACGTGTATTGTGTACCGATGTGTACATTTAGAACTTGTTACTTCTATAAGCACCGAATACTTCATACAAGCTCTTCGCCGATTCATTGCCCGGAGAGGCCGTCCTTCTATAGTGTACATGGACAATGGCACCAATTTTGTAGGAACGTCCACAACACTGAAGAAAATTGATTGGGAGAAGGTAGTCTCTCATGAAACTTTAAATCCCACACAATGGAAATTTATTCCGCCAACTGCTGCATGGTGGGGCAGATGGTGGGAGCGACTGATCTGCACCGCCAAAAATCTGCTTGTCAGAGTGCTAGGGCAACAGTAAATTATGAGGAACTGCTCACAATTATTTGTGACGCCAAAGACATCATTAACTGTAGACTAGGACTGGGCAATGTAGAAATTTCTTAAATCGATTTATCATCCATCCAACATCGCGATTTAGTGCTAAATCGCGATTTAACACAGATTTTACATTTTAGAATATGGAAGCCTATTTTTTAATTTTTAGTAACAAAATACGATCTTTATGTGCCCCCCCCCCCCCCCCCCTCCTGTATTATTTAGTATACTTAGCTTTTAATTTGTCAAATAATTTTGAAAAGAGGTACATTTTACACATAAAAAAGCTTTGAATGTCCCAAAACACTAGTTTTTTTTTTTCCATTTTAAAAATTAGTGACCTATTGTAATACATTTTATAAACTCATTCTATAAGAAGTAATATAAAAGAAAATGATTTTTTTTTTTTTTTTTTTTTGTCTGACTTGTTATGCATGCTGCAATCTAAATTCCTTAAGGGGGGGGGGGGGGGACTTCCCCTAGCCCACTCAAATAGCACTTTCTTGCTAACAGCCTACATACTTTTTTTTTTACAGACACAGATTAAAAAAGTTAATGAGGTAAAACAGAAGCATATTAAAAGACTTCAATGATGAATTTAACTATTCATTTACCATGATGAGAAAAGTAGTAAAAAAAAAGGGGGGGGGGGAGATATGAGAAATAAGGTGCAATTTTATATCTTTTTAACTTTTAGATTAAAATAAGATTTGTTTAACATAAATGCTGACATTTATATAGCGGATGGAGAAGGATTGAAAGTGTGACCCTTGGAGCACATCACTGAAATTGCTGATTTTTTTCGTGGTTGTTGCCATCCTTTAAGATTAGTAATAAAATATAATCTTAAAATATATCTCATTTTAATGATAACAAAATGTCAAAAAAGCAAAAAATCGCAGATCTGCAGAAAAATCTAATGAATGCCTCTTCCAGCCCTCCCTCATTCTGCTGTAAAAATAAAGTTACTTGACTCATTACAGAACTTTATTAAAGTACTTTTAATTAATTACAAAATAATAATAAATTAAAACTAAAATATTCCCATAATACCTAAACATATGAAAATTAATTTTTCATGAAAATAATGCATAAAAATATAAACTAAAAATGGATGAATTTGGATAAAAACAGTGAATCACTTTCAGCAAGGTACTCGACTGGCATTGAAATTGGATGTCAAATCTGATGCATGACTATTTTAAAATATTTTAATTAATTAAGAATAATAAAAAATAAAGAATATGTATTAAAATATTACCCAAACATGTGGAAAACGAATATTTCATTAAAAGAATGCATAAAAATAAAAATTGAAATTCGATGAATTTGGATTTTAAATATGAAACTTTATTCTTTTTTTTTCCAACCATAAATACTCAATCAATTTCAGGAAAAAAATATTATTAGTAAAAGAAAAATATTTCATGTGGATCACGGCCAAATAGTGATACACAAAACAATGCATGACTATACCTTTAAAATAATTTCATTAATTACAAAATAATAGAAAATAAAAAATAAATGTTAAAATATTACTAAAACATGTAAAAAATGAATTTTTCATCATAAGAATGCATAAAAATATAAACTGCAAGTCGATGAGTTTGGATTTTAAATATAAAACTTTATTATTATTATTTTTAATCATATAAATGCTGAATGAATTTCAGGAAAACAATCTTTTGAAACGATGCAGGATTCTACTTTAAAACATTTTAATTAATTACAGAATATTGGAAAATAAAAAATACATATTGCAATATTACTCAAATATGTGAAAACTTAATTTATCATCAAAAGATTGCATTAGTATATAAATTGAAATTTGATGAATTTGGATTTTAAGATTTAAACATTACTCTTTCCTTTCAACTTTCCACTATATAAGTTCTTAATTTCTGAAAAATACACATTCCAATCTCGTAAACTCTGAATCTTGTTTACAAAATAAATAAATAAATATCAATTCTTACTTAAATCATCGTTTTCTTAAATCGCCTTTTTCTTAAATTGGATCCTGCTAAATCGATTTAACACCAGCTTGCCTTGTTTTCATTAAATCGTCTTTTTCTTAAATCGGAAAGCATGGAGGCTTGCGATGTTTGTTTAAATCGGATCGTCCTAAATCGATTTAACACCAGCTTGCCTTGTTTGTCTTAAATCGGAAAGCATTGAGGCTTGTGATGTTTGCTTAAATCGGATCCTCCTAAATCGATTTAACACCAGCTTGGCATGTAAGTGGTAGATACATCAAAGTAGATAAATCGGTTTTCTGATTTAGCTCTGAATCAGTATTTTGTTTTAAATCGATTTAAAGCCAATGGCTAAATCGCGATTTAAGATAATGGCTAAATTGCGATTTAAGATAATGGCTAAATCGCGATTTAAGATAATGGCTAAATCGCGATTTAAGATAATGGCTAAATCGCGATTTAAGACATTGGCTAAATCGCGATTTGACATTAGCTAAATCGCGATTTCCGATTTTAGCTTAAATCGATTTAAGACCAATGGTTAAATCGGATTTTCGATGTAAGCTTTAAATCGATTTAAGAGTTAAATCGATTTAAGGCCCAGGCCTACTGTAGACCATTCACTTACGTGTCAAACGATACGGAAGATCTTGCACCATTGACTCCGTCGAAGTTTTTACGCGATCTTCGAACATCAGGTGTAGTGGATTTGGACTTTGTCGATAACAACAAACTGCTTGTTCGCCAACGTTGATGTCAAGAATCTCGCGAACAATTTCGAATGAGATTTCACGAAGAATATCTTAGCCAATTGGCAAAAAACATGGTCAAAAGGACTGTGATATCAAGGAAGGTGAGGGTGACATTGTGCTTATCAGTTCAGAGAACACCAAATGCATCAATTGGGCAATTGCTCGAGTACAGGAACTGTATACGGGTCGAGACGGACGTGTAAGAGTAGTTAAAGTCAAGACAAAAATGGCACATTAGTGCAGCCTGTGCGCAAGCTTTATCCGTTAGAAGCGTGCTCCTGTACTAGAGATACAAAAATTAGTTTTTGATTTGACTCTCACCAAATCAAAAGGTGGGAGTGTTGTGAAATGACTCTCTTTTCTTTGTTTTCTCTAAATGCCAAAAGATGGCAGCACTAAAACTGATTGAAAGTATATTTGCAGTTCTTTCGATTCTGAGTTTATTTATTTCTTATGTATTTCTTATATCTTTTGAATATGTGTGTAAATTGTATTATTAAGGTTTCTTAATTTCTGTTTTTAGTGCGAATTTAGTAATTATTAATACTCCGTTAATTTATTTCTTGATATTAATTATGTTATTATTTGTATATTATTTTGATTCCTGCCGATAGGTGGCAGGACAAGACCAGGAATCATGTTTTATGAATGTACCGGAATATTGCTAGCTCGCAGATTTTAGTAGTATGTTTTCAGCAGTGGCGTAGCTACATATTCAGCGCCCTGGAGCAAGTAAAATTTGTGCGCCCTCTCGTCACTCGAAAAAGTTCTGTGCAATTTTGTTTTGAAGTTACATATATACTATTATATATGTGACTAGCTGACCCGCCCGGCGTTGTCGGGGCCCGTTATAATAACCTTAAAAAAACTGTTGAAATACAGCTCATAGAAACCTAAAAAAGAGTGCGCAGTTAATGTTCGAAAATGGTGGTAACAGAAGTACAAGGGTTATTCTCTGCAATAGTGCAAAAAGTGCTTCCCAGCCATATAAATGCTCTTAATTTTATTACATTTTTATTTATTTTTATTTTTATTAGAAGATCTAAACATAGTTTATTAGGGGCAAAAAGTAAAATTTAAAAATAAATAAATTTAGTATTTAAAAATATAATATATATCATGCAAACATCATTCCCTCACCTTTCCCCTACCTGTACTACCCTATTTTATTGCCTATTTCTTTCCATCCAGAAATAAAAATAATTAAAAATACCCTAAGCAAAATAAAGTTCTTATTTGATACATTATAAAAAATAATAAAAATATTAATTTTTACTATTATTATATAGTCTACTCAATCAATTATATGTTTCCCCATGTTAGACCATCATTCCCTCACACATTGCTATTATCTCAAATATCTACCACTAATGAGCAGTAGCAGTCTAGCATCCTTCACAGAGAAGAAGCTATTTTGAGCACTTGTCAGTCCAGCAACATAAATTGGTGGTGTAAGATTTTGTTAATTTTACAGAATTTTTTTTTAGTCAGTATATCCGGAAGCGTTTTTATTAGCAGTCATTCCCTCACACAGAATATTAATTTTTTTGTAAATATCAAAAATTTTAATTTTATCATACATTATATATTAAGTGTTTCTCTTAAAGGAAACAGTTTGGATTTCTTCATAATTTTGCATTTTTCCCCTACAACTAGTAAAAATGTCTTATTTCATCATTCCCTCACTTGTCATTCCCTCACATTTTTTATTTTATTTTTTCCACAAATTTTTATTTTATTTTTTTTGTTAAGTCAAATTTTTAAAACAATTTCTGTTGCTATTAAAATCTTCAATAATTGGCTGATTTCTTACCATTTATCTAATTTTTATGAAAATTTACATATGCATCATTCAAGTCAGACTGCTGGCCAAATTTGCAAGTATTGTAGAGAACAACCCACAAGATAAACTTTTATAATGCAGAAAGTAGCTGAATAGTAAGTTAAGTTGAATGATCCAATTCCCGTTAAAATTGGTCATATAGAACCCAACAAAAGAATGCAGCATTAATGTTCGAAAATCTAAGATAAACTTTCATAATGTATAAAGTAGATGAATCGTAATCTAGGTTAAATGAACGAATTCTCATTGAAATTGGACCATAGAACCCGACAAAGAATGCTTCCCTCCCCCTAAGCGGTGGAAGGTGCCTGCCCCCCAGTAAATTTAAAGAATTACCTTTAACATTAAAGTAATATTTAATTTATGCATGAAATCCCCCCCCCCCCCCTCTAAAGTTAACCACATTACCCTTAACAGTAACTTCGATTTTTAATTTACGGCTGTAGTGAGTAAACGTAAGTTGATGCCGAAAAAGAAAATTAATATTCGAAAAAGGCGGTAGCTGGGGTATAAGGAACTTTTTTAGTAGCTTATGAAGTAGCCGGAGGACCCTAGAACAAGAAAAAGAAGAAAAAAAAAGTCAATTGTAAGAGAATCAGATCATTTTTTAAAGGAGCTACACCAAGAGCCATAAGAACAGAAGGCGATTAATATTCAAAATTGGTAGTAGCTGAAGTCTGAGTAATTTTTTTGTCATGCATGTAGTAGGTAGAGGACCTAAGAAGTTGTCAGGAAAAAACCCTAGGGAATCTGGCCATTTTTAAGGGAGCTATAATAGAGGGCCCAACTGATAGTTGAGAGCAAGGCCCTACGATGAAAACATGTTAAAAGGTCCAAGTACTTAGCACTTTATATCTTCAATTAGTCGAAATTAAATATAGTGTACGAATTAATCGTTAGAATAAAATTTAAAGAAATGCGCAAAAAATGGGAGGAAATGCTTAAAAAAGGGCCTAGCGTCCCAATAAAAAATTGAGGATGTTGGCTTGGGAGAGGAGTCCAAGACTAAAGTTTAAAGTTATGCATTGAGATAGTGACACAATTAGAGGGTGAAAAGTGCTTGGCGCACAAAAAGTTCAAGGGGCACCGGACCGGGCAGGGTCCTAACTGAAATGTTAAAGTGGAAGAATAACCAAATGGGAAAAGAGCCCCAAGAACGAAGATAGGATTACAAGAGGGCAATTTATTAATAATTTGGGACACAAAACCTTCAGAGGGCCCTGCACCGAGCCTCACGGGTCCAGGGTGTTAAGTGGAATACAGCTCGACGTAAGGAAATGTTTTAGTGTTTTGCAAAGTAGCCGGAGGACACTAGAACTACGTTAAGGAAAATGGCTAGAGAATTGGATAGTTATTAAAGAAGATGCACCAAGGGCACCAAGAAGGTGATTAATATTCAAAATTAGTGGTAGCTGAAACCTGGGAACATTTTTTTGTCTTTTGTGTAGTAACTGGAGGACTTAAGAAGTTGTTAGAAAAAAAAATCGAGTGAAATGGACCATTTTTAAGGGATCTATAATAGCGGACACTAAAGAAGCTAACTGATGTTGAGAGCAGGACACTAAGATGAAAACATGTTAAAAGGTCCTAGTACATAGCGCTTTAGATCTTCAATTAGTCGAAATTAAGCATAGGGTATAAATTAATTATTACAATAAAATTTTTTTAAAATGCGCAAAAAATGGGGGAGAAATGCTTAAAAAAAGGCTCTAGGGCCCAAATAATAATATGAGGATATTGGCTTGGGGAGATGAGTCCAAGACTCATATTTAAAGTTATGCATTGAAACACAATTAAAAGGTTAAAAATTCATGGCTCACAAAAAGCTCAAGGGGCCCAAGGTCCTAACTGGAATGTTGAAACGCGGGAATAACTAAATGGAAAAAGGGCCCCTAAAACGATCGGATAAAAAAGAGGCTAGTAACAATTTGGGTATAAAAACTTAAAGGGACTCGGGGGGGGGGGGCGGATGATAAAAAAAATAAAATCTGAGCCTCGGGTGCATCAGGACCTACCTTGGACTGCCTTTACCCAAATTTTCAGACTTCTATGTGCTATAGATTTCGCTAGCCGTCGCACACAGACACACACATAGAGCTAAACTTTCTTTTATTAGTATGGAGTATATGTTACATTTATATACTATTCTTAATTCGATTTAAAACCTTACTTAAATAAATAATGAATAATAAACGATGAAATGAATCGTAATTCTTTAAGTAAGGAGTACCTACCAATATTTTCTGTGAATTGGACGGGATTTTCGTTTTAAATACGCCAATGGGCTAGTAAACAATCTGCTGCCCTTAATATCTGTTTTTCTTTTTAAGGATTTCAAAACATTGTAGAATAAAAAAAAAAAAAAAAACTCTATTGTCAAGAATTTTTTTTTAACTTTCGCATATGGATGAACCACGTTTTTAGTGCCAGAAAATACTAAAATTCCATAAAATTCAATGTAACATAAATCGGTAAATTTTGGTCGTAGAAAAAAAGAAATTTTTATTATTTTACATGCTAAAATACGGAGAAGATTTGTAAATATAGATTTCTCAGAAGTGACTTCTTTGGCTACCATTATTTCCGCAGACTAATCATCTTGATAAATTTGTAAAACATTTTCAATGGAAATGTACCAGGAAGATTATTGTTTGGAAATAGTGGTAGCTGAGAAAGCAACCGATGAGAGTCTTGTAAATAAGTTTTGATTATTTCAAGATTTGAAAATCTTCAATTGTCGTCTACAAAAAAGTTACAGAAAAAAAATCAGACATGTTGAAACGGTGTTGGAGAAGTTACTTGAGGCTGCAATATGGTATGAATTGAAATTAAAACTTCGCGAATAGAATTCATTTCTTTTAACTGTGTATAAAAAACATGTTTTATCACAAGGTAAAATATAATAGGAATATGCTGATTGTAACAAGATTAATTTGTAATATCTGATTAACAATGAAAAAATATGCAAATATTTTTTACAAATCTTTATTTCGCTCTTTCTATTTTTGCGCCCTTAGGATTCGTGCGCCTAGAGCAGTTTGCTCCAACGGCTCCACGGTAGCTACGCCCCTGATTTTCAGTTCTGTGAAATTTGTAGAAACATGAAAATGTGAAGGTAAAAATATATATGGGCGAAGTTTTGTGTAAGTCCCCTTTGTAGTATAAACTAACTGATATTTAATACACATAGTTTGAATATATGACCGTTTGTGCTAATTTATTTGTGACTGTTTCATTATTTCTTCTTGAAGAACGATGCCGGCTACCCACGTAAGTACAATTTTCATTGTCTCTGATTAATTTTCTTTATGGGCAGGTGGAAGAAGTGTTGGGGTGTTATTTAAAGTAATAGTTTCAGTATTGAAATAGAGGGTTGGCCCATTTTCCCTTAATATAAAACTGGTAGTTTTATTTAGTTTTGATAAAATGTTTAGAGCAGACAGCATTAGTATATTTTTAGTTCCATTTTTAGCTGTTGTTGTTTTAACACCAGTTATATCTGAAATCCTCAAAACATTAAACAGCATCATTATTAGCACTCAGTGGGAATTCTCAGCATTCAGTATTTAAAATAGTTTTGCTGCCTTTTTAATCCATAACAATTTTTATTTAGTGTATATGAGTTCAAAAATTAAAAATAATATATAATTCAATTTTTAAGCAGACAAAGAAGCTCTTTCTGTGCTTAACATTTTACACCAATTCTTTCTTTTTCTCTTATACATGCTTTTACAATAGTGGTTCAGCCGATGTCATTCTTTTATTCTTCTTTAGCTCCAGTATTTGCTACAAATTTATTATTGCAAAAGCAGAATGAAAAAATAAGATTCTGGCTATTTTATTCTTTTGCTTGCAGAAATTTATTGTATTTGCTGTACTTATTTTATATAAAAGGAAGAATAATTTGATTACTAAAAGGAAATTATGACATTGCAAGTTATATTAGATTTAAAAATAATTTTTAAATTAAATGCTTTTTATGTTATGTTAGATAAAAATTAGGTTTTTACAAACTTGCTGTATTTGAACTTTTTACAACAGTCGGGAATTCAGGGGTGAAAAATCAAAACTCTCTTTTTATTAGTATGTTTGGAGTAGGGATGCAACGAATAGTGATTTGGCCGAACACTGAATAATCGGCCAAGTTTTAGGCCGAATACTGACTTTAATTTTTTTTTTTTAATTTTAAAATCAAAAATTAAATTAAGGACTAAATGAAATTAATTTTTTGTTTGAGTGTTCAAAAATCATAACAGCTGAATGTATTTTTAGGTGCGTTCGTAATTGTATAAATACGTAGCACCTATAGTCGTCGTTCAGTCCGTCCGTCTGTCCGCATGTAACAGAGCAAAAACTACCCAACCGAATGGTCTGAAATTTCAAATATATGATTGTTGCAAAATTTTGTCGAGCCATTTCAAATTTTATGAAAATCGGATGTATAGTTTAATTACAGGGACAGTCAAAAGTTTTTCTTTACATTACGGCCAATGGGAAAAATTATTGAAAGTGCATTTTAATGATATTAGAGCCTTCCGAATGATCTGAAATTTTAAAGATATAACTGTTGCAAAATTTTGTCGAGCCATTTCAAATTTTAGGAAAATCGGATGTATAGTTTAATTACAGGGACAGTCAAAAGTTTTTCTTTACATTACGGCCAATGGGAAAAATTATTGCAAGTGCATTTTAATGATATTACAGCCTTCCGAATGGTCTGAAATTTTAAAGATATAATTGTTGCAAAGTTTTGTTGAGCTTTTTCAAATTTTAGGAAAATCGGATGTATAGTTTAATTACAGGGACAGTCGAAAGTGTTCCGTTACATTACGGGGAATGGGAAAAATTATTTCAAGTGCATTTTAATGATATTACAGCCTTCCGAATGGTCTGAAATTTTAAAGATATAATTGTTGCAAAGTTTTGTTGAGCTATTTCAAATTTTAGAAAAATCGGATGTATAGTTTAATTACAGGGACAGTCAAAAGTGTTCCGTTACATTACGGGGAATGGGAAAAAATTATTGGAAGTGCATTTTAATGATGTATCAGACTATGCGCTTTATGAAGTGCAAAAAAGTATACATTCAGTACAATATGGGTTGCAAAAAATAATTATAAAACTAGTTATAGTACGAACGCACCTCATTTGCCACGTTTGACGAGCAATTTCCAACTTGTTTGTAATATTTTAAATACTTTGATGCCAATAAGATAACATATGACTTTCAAAAATGTAAATAATAATTTAATTCATAGTTTTTTATTTAATCCATAGATAGTTCTAGTAATTTATATATATATTTTTATCTAAAATAGAAACTCATTACCTCTGTAAAAATGAAACTTTTTTTTATTTTAGTAAAATCATTAAAAATAAGAGCTTGCATCTGTCCTCTGTCTTTTATATCCTTTTTCATTCAACTCAAACTTAGTAAATTTACATTCTGTATGTAAAGAAAAAGGTTGTTTTCTTATAATATAATTATTCATTCCATTAAAATATAATTATTCTTTTCTGCTACCAAGATATACTTTTCTCTTTTCTTTCTCTCTAAAGTAACAAGCCCTCATAATCAGGGTTCGCAATACCCCCCCCCCTCCTTTTTTTTTTATCCAACCTACATGGGCTTTTTCGGGTTTTTTCAAAAGTATAATATATGTGATATTACATTATTTATATATTATACATACTATACAGCAAAAAAAAATATACTGTTCCCTTATTATATCATCATCATATATATTATAAAGCAGTAAGATCAAAAAGTTCCGCTCGAGTGTTTTCAAAAACTACTCGGTGGATTTTTTTGTAAGTTATATCATTCGATAAAGAATATTCACGTGGTGGTTTATGAGAAAATATACAGGGATAACTATGATTTTTGGTAATAAATTTCGTATTTTAATGTTATTTTGAAGCAAAGGGTTGCCAGTGATTATATTTTGGCGAAAAGTTTGTTGATTAGAGAATTGAAATGACTATATCCATTGGACAAACATTTCGCAAATAAATGAAAAAGAAATACTGATATTTAATTTAAAAAGACAACAAAAAAATGTTTTAATAAGACATAATATTATAAAATGAAAATATTTAATTTAAACATGAAATAAATATTTGTAATACTTAAAATATAATTTATTGTGAAATTTTACAGTTGATACAACATTTGGCGAATTAACGCCTGCCTTACGTTAAAAAAAGAAATCTGAAAATTTGATTAGACTAATTTTGAATTACTATTTTTTTTTTCTTTTTAGTTCTGTAATTATTGTGAGTTATATATTGTTTCTTTACGATTTCTATTTTTTGTTTGTCGCCAAACAATGTGATTTTAAGCCAAAAATGCATAAGCCAAGCGTGACATTAGCTTGAGGATTTGTGGTTGTTCAAGTGGACGAGATCAACATTTTTATATTCGATTATAAATGATATAGATATCAGTTAATATTTTAAAAATGGAATCAAATATTTAAAATTTTGTTTGAATTTCTGCCACACATACATATTGTAAAATCCTTTCAGGCTTAGATGCTGTATATTCAAGCGGACGCCATCTTGGATGTTTTGAGATTTCTTGCCGATTTTTTGTTGACGATGTTTTACATTTTATTTTCGTTAAGCCTTTCATGCGCATAAATTGTTGCTAGGTGACAGTTACTACTTGGCGGAAAAGGGGTTTTCATGCCAAGAAAAAATCCCAGATGGCTGCCGAGGGAATATATGACATCTGTTCGTAATTTCATACTTTTTTTTAAAAATTTCGTCGTAATTACGGAAGCATGCGATTTTTATAGACTCCAATTCAGATCAATGAATATTATCCTTTTTTTTCTTTTTTGAAAATGTTATTGTTTATTTAATATTTCTTTGGCCATAACGCCAATTTCACGTACAGGGAAATTCACAGTTTCAAAATTCAGGAACTGAAAACTATTCTTAAAGAAATGTATGCAATCATGTGTTATTACTATAAAAAAATTCAACATTTTGATATATTGGGTACTTTTCGGTTAGCCGGGCGCCACTGTTATATATACATGTATACACAAATGTATGTACATACATCTATATACATATTCAAATATGTGGATACACATGCATATGAGTATATATACATGTATATATACGCATCTATGTATGTATAGATATGTATATATAACACTGGCGCCCGGCTAACTGGAAAGTACCAAAAATTGCTTGCTGAAAAAAAATTGCAAATCTTTTTTAATTCATTATTTCTTCTTTGTTTTTCTTCATATTCCCCCCTCTGTTAGGTAATATTTTGAAAGATATTAGACTAATCTTTGATATTTAAAAGTACATAAAGTAACGTCTGAATTCCATATTATTATTATTATTATTGTTGGCACGGAATTCATATGCGCTCCAGGGTACCTAATGGGCTCCAAAATGGCGTTATTTTACTTGACTTTGTAACTAACATAGCTATTGTTGTTTATTTAATAAATCGTTTATTTACTCTTATTTCCTTTTTTTACAATTAAATAAATTATTTTCTATCTATAGTTATTAATTAATTTTTTTATTTATTGTTATTTCCTTTTAAAATAATAGAAATTTTTAAAATAAGTATACATATATGTAACTGGTATTTGAAAACTATGTTTTCGCCAAACTGTTGTTAAAAAAAAAAAAAAAAGTGCCAAACCCGGTACGTATATGATATCTGTGTCTAATAGTTAGGCAAGAGTTCCATTTCCTGTTCTGGTTTTTTGGCGAGCTTTTTTTTTTTTTTGGTGATAAATGTTTCAATGCGATTGTTCGATCTTCAGCATTTTGGGTTGCGTTTTTCTTTGAATGCTACTGGTGGATAAGTAATAATTTTGCATGCATATTTTTTATAATTATTTTTTGAAATTTATAATTTTCTGGATTTTTTTTGTTTAAGCAATATTTTTCTGTGAATGTAAATGTTCTTTAACGTAAAAAATTCTTTTTGCAAATATATTTTTCGTGGGGTACTACTTGATTATCGCGTCGACCAATTTCGCCAAATTATACAAATTAACAAAATTTTTATTTCAAATAAGGAAAGAACAAATAAATTAGTAAAACCTTAATAAAAATGCAAGTAAAAAGTCGAATTAAAATTAATTTGATGACGTAACAAATATATGTAAGGTATTTAATGTCAAGTGAATATGACATTTACGATCACCCATTATTGGCATTTAATCTTATATTTTGGCGATAGTTTTTTGGTCGATGGGATAATCAAGTAGTACCTTTTAATTTTATTCAAAAAATTTAGCTTTAAAAATCCACTTTTTTTTTACTTCACTGTTCGAATAAATATATAAGTTAAATGCTCATCATTATCTGCAAATAATTCTTTAAATTTTTTATTCTATTTATTCTGCTGGAATAGACAGATGGAAAACAGTAGTAGACCTGCCAGAAGAGGACGTTTATTAAAAAATGTAATGTAACATGTAATGAGATTGATTTTAAGCTACCACAACCACATATAGCGCAAGTTGAGATGCTGGGAGTTCAACAACAAACAAATGAAAATGAACAATCGGAATGTTCTTAAAGTTCAAAAATCAATCTCTTCAATCATTGTAATGCTCTCTAATTTAACAGTATGGTGACTAGAGAATACTTTAATTCCTGTTGTCATAACTGTCTCATTTCCATACCAAACTCTACTTTAAATGGTCAACTAAAAGAGTTGTTCCTTAATTGCCCAAATTTTGTCTAAGGCATAAGGTAGTATAATATCCTAATGAAGTTAGCATCGTTTTCAGCAATGCAGAAGGACATTCCAGATGATGGTCTTTACTGCTTTAAAATAGAAGGTTAAAAAAATCACAATTTCGTTTGATTCAAGATTCGTTTGGAAAATGGACCAGCGCAGCGGGCATAGCCTGCTAGTATATATTATAAAGCAATAAGCTCTAAAAATTCGGCTTGAGTGTTTTGAAAAACTACCCGGTGAATTTTTTTTCAGATTGTATCATTCGATAGAGAACATTCCCGCGGTGGTTTATGCGTCAAATATACAGGGATAACTATGATTTTTGGTAATAAATTTCGTATTTTATTGATATTTTCAGCGAAAGGGTTGCCAGTGATTATATTTTGGCGATATTATCGTTGGTAAAAGAATGGAAAGGGCTATATCAGAATAATGTAAAATAATATAAACATCTCGCCAAAAAAAACCTTATTTTTTAGTTAAAAAAAGGAACAAACAAAAATCCTTTTAACGAGAGAAATTTAAATAATGAAAATAATTAATTTAAACATGAAATAAATGTTCGTAATGCTTAAAATGGAATTCAATATGAAATATTTCAATCAGGGTTCGTTGATATATATCGATGGATATATATCATGATATATATCTTGATATATATCCGATATTTATTTTTAAAATATCAAGATTTTTGATATTTTCGATATTTTTAAATTCTTGATATTTATTTTCAAAATATCAAGATGTTTGATATTTTGCATATTTGATATTTATTTTCAAAATATCACTGAGCAAGATAATTTTTATGTTTTCTACATTCAAAGCGAGTGTCAATGAAATTTCTACCTGTTACTGACTGTGTCATTCTGTAGATAATAAACTTTTGCCTCTGGCAATGACTCTTTTAGGAAAAGAAGAAAAGAAATCTTTTCCAAGCTTTATGTTTGAAACTTTTATTTTTAAATGTAGAACTAATAATTATGCGAGACAGTTAATTCAAAACAGCCATTGAAAGATAAAATGTAATTTAGATAATCATTTATATACAACCAGGCCCAGGGTTCGTTGATATATATCATAATATATAACCGATATCTATTTTCAAAATATCAAGATTTTTGATATTTTCATAAACTTGATATTTATTTTTAATATATCAAGATGTTTCATATTTTCTGCATTTGATATTTATTTTCAAAATATGAATGTGCGCAAGATATTTTGATATTTTCAGCCATATGCTATATTTGTAATATTTCAGTGTAAATGAAATGAATTTTCAACTGTTATTGGCTGTGTGTATCTGATAAAGAACTTTTGTCTCTTCTGGATGTGACTTTTTTAGCCAAAAAAGAAAACAAATATATTTTTCAAGCTTTGGATTTGAAACTTTTATTTTTAAATGTCGAACTAATAGTCATGTAGGACATAATTAATTCAGAACAACTAATGAAAGATAAACTGAATAATTTAAATAAGCAGTTATATTACAAAATAATCTTTTCTCAAGTTTTGGTTCAGTTGAGTTTAAACTATATAACATGTTAGGAAATGTGAAATAAGACATTTATACTTACATTTATGATAATTTTTTTCAATTAAAAATACTTTTTTGTAGGGTGACCTGGGATAATTATGGGTCACTCTCTTTCAGGGGTAATTATGGGTCACTCTCTTTCTGGGGTAATTATGGGTCACCTAGTTTTTATCCCTATGATATCTACTAGGACAAATTCTAAAATAGTGGATAGGTTCTCTCATAAGTCTACTTTATTATGTATAATAATTCTTTATTTTAACTTAGCTGCATAATATGAGTTGAGATGTTTTTGTAACATGCTATAAAATCATCTTTCAAAAAGATTGCCTTTGAAAATTGCACTTTTTACCAAGTTCTATGCCACAATTAAATAAATGCTTGGATTTTTTTTTTTTTGTTTATGCTTTTTTTAAATACAAATACTACAAGGTTTTTAAATACATGCACATTTTAGTCCTATTTGTTTTCAAATAGATTCTAGATGTATACCCAATTATGTCCCAAATACCTGGGGGTAATTCTGGGTCACCGGGGCAATTCTGGGTTAGCATGTTTTTTCCATTTTTTATGGCATTTTTTTAATTTTAGACATGCAATGCAATTGTTATTTTATGATTTTAAGGGTTTTCAAAAAAAAAAAAAAAAAATTAAATAAATATACAGCATTGTAAACCTAAAGTAACTTTTGAAGTAGGCCAGATAAAATATTTTTATAAACATCTCTTTTTTATACTTTATTTTTTAACTACTAGCACATGGTAAAACACAAGTGTTGGATTCATATCTTTATAGTGTGGAGCAGTTAATTAGATCCAAATCATTAAGAAAATATCAACCCCAATAAGATTCTTGTTGCTTAAAAGAACAAAGGAGTATTGTAAAAAAACAAAATTATTTTTTCAACTAACGAATAAAATGTTTTAAAGCATGCTTTTCCCTTTAACTTTAACCATATTAGGCTAGGTAGGGTTCTGTCATTGTTTGAATATTAGTTTTTAGGCCTAATTGCTAGAACATGGTGAAACACATGTGCTAAATTCATATTTTTATAAAGTAGAGCTCAGTTAATTTGAAGAAAACTATAAATATAAATAAATCGGTCAAGTGATATTTTTATTCATGCACAAAGTGTTCCATATGATGGCTATTTATCAGTATGATTCACCTTACCTATAACAGAGACCTTGTACAAAATTTAAACTCGCCTTTGTGCCAAGCATTCTTCAAATAAGGAGATTTCAAAGGCACATTTTTCTAGGTTAATATCTTGGCTAATAAGCAACAAATGTTTTCTTAAATCATAATATTAACTATCCTTGAATGATTTTGTATCAATATGTACCCCAAGTATCCAGGGTTCGCAAAAACCCGGGTTTTTTTGAAAAAACCCAACCCACATGGGTTTTTTCATGAAAAACCCAATTTTCCCCGGGGAAAATCGGGTTTTTTCAAAAGTACAATATATGCGATATTACATCATTGTATACTATATTATATACACTATACATAAAAAAATACATTGTTCCCTTATATACAATATAATTGTAATGCTATTTTACAAGTTATAAATTGTATAAGTTATATGAATTTAAATTAAGTGTCAGTGTTTTTCACAAATTAGTTTTAAATATAATAGAAGATATAAAATTGTTAATTTGCTTTAAAATCAAATGATAAATAGAATATTAATATTTAAAATATATAAGTAGGAAGAAAAAAAAGGGGTAAACTAGTCGGATGTGCCAATCCCAAAACTTTCCTCTATCTCATACATGTTAATAATTCAAAATTCGCTATCACAGTGCCACGCCCATCACAAGGATTGTAAAATATAGGTTCGTTTAATTGGATGCATTTAACAAGGAGATCTAAGTATCACACTGTTTCAAACAAATCATTGAATTTTGGAACCCACCCTGTTAGATGTCCACAGCCAAAATTTCCAACCCAAACAGTATAAAATCAACACCTGTTATTCAATTTACATCCAAGTCTAATAATGCATGAAAATGAAACAGAATAAGTTTGATTAAATTACGAGTTTTTGAGATATAGATTTTGCAAAAATCATGAAAAATGCAGCATACCAACACTACCTGCTGCGCAATTTACACCTGAACCTAATCAGTAACCGCTTATGTCAATGTCTAATTGAATCGGGAGTTTGATGAAAATCCATGCATTAATTCTTGAGATATTGTAGAAATGATACAAAATACAGCACAACAGAGTCACTGTTGGGTGATATTCATCAAAATCTAATCACCACCAGTTTATATCAAGGTCTAACTGTATCTAAATTTTTATTCAATTCTGTACATTAGTTCTTGAGATAAGAGTTATTGCTGAAATTGTGAAAAAATGCAGCATAACAGCGCTACCTGTTGGGCGATATACACCAAAACTTGATAAGCAACAACTTAACTTGTAACTGAATCTGAAGTTTGATGAAAATCCGTGCATTAGTTCTTGAGATAAAGCTGTTGCAAAAATTGAGATAAATGCATCATAGCAGCACCATCTGTTGGGCAATATACACAGACCTGCCAACCTTTGAAAATGAGAAATCGCAGCACACAAAATTTAAATTAATAAGGAGGTTGGTTGGTTGGTTTTTCGTGTTACGCAGCCCTCTTTTGACGCGCTTTGAAGCGCATTCGTAAAACGAATAAGGTTTCCGTCTTTCAACTCAATATAGTAAATTTTTTCCTCTGAAACTTTTTATACGATGGTTAGTGTTTCTTTTTGTTTTGCAGTAATTTTTTTTTTATTACATTTGTAAAAGGAGTCTGGTTCCAATTTTTTAGCCCAGTGCAGTAAATTTGGACGAAATTCGTGGGTTTTTTCCCGAGATCATTTCAAAATATTCACATTTTTTTCCCACAATCGTAATTTACAATTTTTCTATCACGATTCTTTGTTGAAATCCACATTTTTTACCATGAACTTTTGACGAAATTCGCAAATTGTGCGATTTTGCACACTATTTCAAACTTTGCCCCTCAAAGAACACCCCCCCCCCCCATTTCAGAAATTCTTAAAATGGCACCCTTGTTCCTAAGGAAGGGAATTCCTGTATAAATATTTTCAGAAACACGATACACTCCTGGTTAATATACATAAAGAGTGTTTTATTTTAAGAAGTTTGATTTGCAGCCCAGATTTTTTTCATACTAATGGCCATTTTTTTAAAACCTTCGGAAATGAATACTTTGAAATTTTGGAAATTTCGTAACAGAATCACTCCTGAAAAAGATGCTGCGCGGGATAAAAATCGCTACTAGAAACAAAAAATGCATTTGTTTTTTGCAAAAAATCGTAGTTTAAGACTGATTTTTGTAGCATCGTAGTTTATAGGTCCAAATCGTAGCAACTACGATTTTTTCGTAGCAGTTGGCAGGTCTGTATACACCAAAAACTAATCAGCATCAGTTTACATCAAGGTCTAACTAAATCTAAGTTTTGTGAAATTCTGTGCATTAGTTCTTGAGATAGAGCCCCACAAAATTTTTGTCACATACAGACATTTTCTAAAAACCATCAAATCGTCTTCAGGGCATTTTTAAAACGTATAAATCCGTCATAAACTGGAAGTTGAAATTTTTCACAAATTAAATACTTCCTTCTTGCAAAGATAGAAGAAAGTAAAAATACATATCTTTTATTTTCATGAATATAGTTCATTTGAAGTTTTTATATAAAGACATTCTTATGATATGCCTTTACCTATAATTATGTACTACGTATGTTGCCTACTATGTTCTATGTTAGTAAAGTATTTCAATGTGCTAAAATACATTTTTATTTTACCTCATGTGTTTATGTAATGGCTTTTATGTATTAATTTTTTTTTCAAAATTCACTGAAATGACTTAAATTTATTAAATGTTTATGTTGTTAAAATTTTTAAATATTTCTGAAAATTGAAAAAACCCACATTATGGGTTTTTCAGTGGGCTTTTTCAAGTGGGCCCATTCTGAAAAAACCCACCGGGTTTTTTCGAACTGGGCCCAGCTTTGCGAACCCTGCAAGTATCCCTCAGCTCTCTTGCTAAGCACCTGCAAAGTAAAGTTTGTGTGTAACAGAAAAATGTGATTTTCGTAAACATCCCATAAAAATAAATGGCATTCATTTATTTTTTATAGTTTAAAAAAAAATGTAAGTTTTAATGATGAAAATTTCTACTTTAGAGGTACTTTCTAAAAGATTACAAAAATATTTTATTAAAAAAATATGCATTAACACTACATAAAGACAGTGACCCATAATTGCCCCGGTTGACCCATAATTACCCCGCTGCTGGGGTAATTATAGGTCACTTAAAAAATTCAATAAAAAAAATAAATAAAAATATTTTGGGTAAACTGAGTGTTTTATACAAAAGCTACAATACTAAGTCAATTTCATGCCAAATTTGAAAATTTTATCTTTTATATTTTCCTAGATATTGAAATCTTATTGTTTTTTTACCCATATTTACCCCGTGTCACCCTATTTAAAATTTTGTTTTAAAAATATCTGATTTTTTTATACTTGATCTTTATACTGAATCCTATAGTTAATTTTTTTATAAGTGTATAAAGCAAATTGTTACTGTTTTCAATTAGTTCATCTTCAATTTTGTTCCAAGTGAAAAAAAAAAAAAAAAAAAAAAAAAAAAAAAAAAAAACAGAAAAAAAAAAAGATAAATGCATTTTTAGAATATTGTTTGATTAAGTTTTCATGTTAAGTGCAATATATTTTAGTTTCTAATCTATATTATGCTCAAAAACATTTATTATCAGCGGTAAGTTGTCTGCTTTGAAAATATCGGATATATATCGAAAATATCGGATAATATATCAAAATATCGGATATTTTTGATATTTTCGAAAATATCATGATATTTACGAACCCTGATTTCAATAGATACAACATTTGGCGATGTATCGCCCAGTTGGAAATTTACAACTAACATGCGCAATATTTTGAAAATAAATGATATATGAAAATATCAAATATCTTGACATTTTGAAGATAAATATTGGATATATAGGTAATTTTCGGTTAGCCAGGTGCCAGTATTATATATACATTTATATAGATATATATATGGTACTTCTTAGTTATCCCATCGACCAAATTCGCAAAATTATACAAATTGACATAATTTTCCTTTTAAATAACGAAAAACAAATAAATTAGTAAAACATTAATAAAAATACAAATAAAACGTCAAAATAATGGTTTTATTGGCATTCAATCTTACAACTTGGCGACAGTAATTTGGTCAACGGGATAACTAAGTACCATATATAGCTATATGTATGTATGTATACTTATAACACTGGTGCCCGGCTAACCGAAAAGTACCCTTATATTACATTTACTTTATGGCCAGTGTTCAGATAGTCAAGTGGAATCACTCTAGATTTTTATTTTTGTATTGTGCACATATGGAAATAAGAAAAAAAAATTATACAATTAGCTGTTGATTAAACACAGCAAACTATAATTGTATTAGAATTAAAAATATAATTCACTACAGTATACCCTTTTTTTTTTTAATAAATACTGTTTTACTGCATTAAAACTGCGTATTAAATCTAATATGCATGTAATAAATTATGATTTATAACAAATATCACCTCCTTCCTAAATCCTAATCAAACATTTAAAAAAAAAAAAAATACAAACATACTATATAGGGTAGATGTGCCAGTAATGGACACCCCTTGATGTTTTTGGTTCATAAAAAAATAACTAATAAATATTTAGCTTTAATTATTTTTTTTATATTTCCCCCTTGTATGTTTTATAAAACTGGGTTATTGTTGACACTTTTAATCAAACCAATCAGGAAGCAGAAAATAATGTTTCAAAGTTTTGCTGTTTTTCTGTGAAAATCTTAATGAAGAGGCTAAGAGTTGGCTTCGTTTAATCAATTTATATATTATTTATTTTCTTGCAAAATTTGAATGTTTTTGTTTGAGTAGCAATAGAAAACTTTGAATTTTATATGCCAATGGCCATTTACAAAATTTCATTTATTTTTAAGATTTTAAGAGGGGTGTCCATTACTGGGATGGTTAATTAGTCATTTTCCAGTAATGGACACCCCATGTAGACATTGCTAAAAATGCAATTTTAGTAATGTTTATAGCGCATAAAATACTTTGGCTTAACTGCAAACCTAAATAATCAAATTTAATTTTTAAATTATACTTATCAAAATGTAATAACACCAAAACTTTTATAAATGGCTGCTTTTAAGTTATTTTATGAGATTTTATGAAATTTCAATATTTTATTTTATTTATTATTATTATTTTTTTATGTAGTACATATACCTTGCATATTTTATAATCCGGCAATCAAACCATTCAGGAAGCAAAAAATATTGTTTAAGAGCATAGTCAAAGAGGGGCTCATAGGGCTTAATCCTTCTCCGTTTAAATAAAAATTAAGTTACAGAAGCTATTAAAAATCTATTTTCTGTCTTAAATGTTTCCTTATTTTAAAAAAAATGTAATGTGTAAATGTGTAAATGAATGAAAAAATGTAATGTGTGTATGTAAATGTTTAAAAAAAATGCTACTATTAATGAAAGTTACAGGTAATATTCATGAAACTATAGTAAATCTGCAGATCATTGGCCTCAAACATCAGTACTACAGTTTTATTTTGAAATTATTTTATTTAGTATTTAAAATATTCAACTCACAATATCATTTCTTTCATATTTGTAATATTAATTATTATAAATGATATATCAAGTAGAGTCTGGAAGATTGTTAAAAATAGTGACACAAAACTAAACATTTAAAAATAGTGGCACAAAACTAAACATTAATATTCCAAAACTTTTTTTTTTTAATTACCCTTTAAATCCACCACTGTTACAATAATTTGATAGCTGTAATTGCCTGATATTTAGTAGTTTAATCTATCCATCTAAAATAATTAAAACATCGATCTTCTGATAATTTCAATAATTGATACAAACAATAAATGATTATCACATACTTTATTAATTACTGGTATCCTAAATGTTAAATTTATTTGAAAATAACTATTTTCTTTCATTAGTATGTATTCATTAAATTCTGGTTCTAAATAGTCATAAAAACAATTATATTTATTACTTTTTATGGGGTGTCCACTACTGGGCCAGAGGGTGTCCATTACTGGGCTTTTGGGTGTTTTGATATATTTCTGTTATTTAAAATTAAATTTCTATTCATATTGGGAAATGAGGCTATAAGAATGGTTAAATATTGTCGATAGATTAATATAATATTGAAAAAACTGGAATATAATAATTTTAACTATTAATAAAAAAATAATTTTTAAAGAAATTCCTTAAGGGTGTCCATTACTGGCACATCTACCCTATGTGTTTTCAATCTCGTTTAATTATTAAATGCATTTTTAACCATGCATATGTTAAATGAGTAGAAAAAAGGTTTCTAGAGAAAAACTTTTAATAAATTCAGTATCTGACAATATTAAGCCATCAATACACACATCAATCAATACGTCAATAAATTATTAATCATTTAATCACAATAAATGACTAATAATAATAATTAAATACTTTTAAGGTTAATTAGTATTAAAATGAGACAAGTTGAAGATTTCTTAGCACTGAAAATAAAATGAAATTTATCTGTTGTATTTGATAAGATTTACATTCAGAACCTTCAACTTAAATTACTAAAAACATTTATTTTGAAGTCAGTTGGGTCATTTATACAAATTTTGTACTAATTTTGCATCTTATCATAATTACCAGCAGTATAATAATATAACATTAAAAAGGGGAGAAAAAAATACTTGCTTAAGTTGATGATAGATGAGAAATTATACAAAATTTGCTGTAAAAAAATTATAAAAGCAAAAGCAAATTACTGATTTTGGCACGCTTACAAAAAATAGCTGCATTTCGCGATTATGAGTTATGAGCAGTTTCTTTTGACAGAACTTTAGTAATTTCTGTATATATTTCTGAAATTGTAAGTTTTATCATTTTGCTACAGTTACACTACAATGTGTTTTACATAAGGTATAACACATTAAAATAACTCGGTTTAGTTTATCCTAGCTAATCAAACAATATTTTCTTACTTTTTTCCCCTTTGGCGTGCTTGCAACAGAAATAAGTAAACAATATTTTCTGAGAAGATACTTTTTTCCCCTTTGGTGTGCTTGCACCGATTAAACACAAACAGAAATAAGTAATGACAGCATATGCGATTGCGAAACATGTTATAAACAATCGAATTCGATAAAATTACTCAGCAAACGATTTGACAGTAATTTGTAATAAAACTCCAAGACTAATAAGAACTCAACAGAGCCATGCCAACGCGGAAATCGAACTTAAAAATTGATCACAAGATTAAATACTTAGAAGGTTAATTAGAATAAAAAAGGGACAAGTTGAAGATTTCTTAACACTGAAAATAAAACAAGAATTTCCACGCAAATAAGCCGAGTTCCGTATCGTTTATTTCCAAAATCTTCAAATTCAGACATTAAATACACTTGCAAGCAAAAAATACTTCAGATTAAATAGTAAAAATACTCACATCTTAAATGTTTACATTGACAAAGACGGAACAACACCCGAATCACACATAAAATTGCTCTTCATAACTAGTGTGGCCACGCGAGATTTTCCTCGGCCACCAACAGGTGGCGGTACTGCATTCAGTTTACTTTGCTCAACAAGCATGACCGCAAAATCGAAATAGGTCCCGTAAATAATATTCAACAGGTGAAAACGTTCTGCAGAAACATTCCGCAAAATAAAATGCTACTCCAATATGGATAAAAAGCAAGCACAAATTAATTACTTTTAGTATACTTTTCACTTTCATTACTACATTCAATACAACATATCAAAAAATTAACATGTTATATTTTTATATTTCATAGAATGTTTCATGTTATATTTTCACAATGATCATTTTGCCCAAGGCCCGAATTTTTTTTTTTCTTTCCCACTCCGTACCATTTTTGCAGTACCTAATTTACTTATGCGGTTACTTTTTTTTCGCTCAGTTGGGAAAATTCAATTCGTAATTTACTTATTTTCCTAAATGTATTATCGCGGAATTGGATTTTTTTTTTTATGAAATCGACAGTAAAGTCTTACGATTAAAATGAGTTAGCTATAACTAGGTTTGACAAGCCGAAAATATATTTAATTAAAATAATTATTATTAAAAAGCTATAATGTTTTACCATCATCGCGGATATTAATCATTCTTAGAGCATTTTATAAAAAATTTTGTATTCTTTCAGAAAAACGAGGTATGACAAACTTTATTCGGCCGGAAAAGTCTGTCATACCTATTTTAAGGAGGTGGCCGGTGATAGTATTTCACATTTATTTTACTGTGAATTTTTACTGGTGGATTCTTTATTTCGCGTCTGGACGCTGGTCAAATTAGAGTTTAGGCCGGGCCTGGTCTCGACTCTCTTCGGACCGGGCCTAACTTATTTTTTCCGTACAGAGCCGGGCCATGTTCCATTCCTAGCCTTCACGGCCCAAAATTTTCAGTACTAGTTTTGACCCAGCCAGTATGAAAATCATTGTCTCAGGGTGGCCTGGTCCATTCAAAGGTCAGCAAAATTAGGCCTCACCCAAACATGTTTGCAAAAAATGCATACATTTTTAAACTGCCATTATTCTACACTTAAACATTAAAATTTATTCTTTTTAAAGAATTGCAGATTTCTTCGCTTAGTAAAATATAGCTAAATTAAAATCTAGTAAAACATGTGAAAAAGAACCTGCCTATGGCGGAACCCTGTTTTAAATTGAAAAACGTGTTGATCCATACAAAATTAATATACTAATACGTAAGAAAAGAATATATAATACATTTACACTTGCTAAGGAGGGAACGTGTCTATAACGCTTTTTTTTTTCCTCCTTTTCTATGCAATTCCATTTTAAAAGATTTAACTGCATAGCATTTTTCAGATTTTTAACGCTTCAATACATGGAATATGGATTAACAATATTAATGATAACTGAAACATTTACATATAAGAAATAGAGATTCATTAAAAAAATAAATATCGCAGCCTGCGGCACTTCTATAAAAATGAAGATTATAAACAGGAAAAATAGTTAAGATAAATATTTTTGGTCAGAACTCCTTGTACAAGACAAATTTTTAACCAAATCGACGTAAAAAAGTCCTTCCGGCCGGTGCCGGGAGGAAGAGGTAGCTTTCATATCAGGCCCGTAGCTAGACCATACTTCCAGGTAGGGCAAAGGTTTTTCCAGGGGTGGCAGATTATTTCATCAATTTTTTTAGTCTCTTATTCGTAGTTCTTCAAAAATATGTACTGCGATTTTAGGGATTTTTTTTTTTTTTTTTCATTTAAAATATAAGATATTTCTAAAGTCAGTATGAAATCTGTAAAGTTTCTTCAGAGACATAATAAAAATATATTAAAGTTAAATAAGATATTTGCCATAACCAGGGCCGTAGAAACCGCCCCCAATACCCCCCCCCCCCATTTGTGGGGGGAGCAAAGTCAGTGGCCCAGTAGTAAGTTATTGTACCTTTGAGCCGAATAGTGTTTAACTTTTATAATTATTTTTTAATGTATTTTTTAATAACATTTTAATTTGTTTTATCCAAATTCATTTTTTGTAAAAGATCTTTGTCAGATTTAGAAAACAGATATGCGCTTTCCTTCTATATCCACTATTCTTTATAAAGGTGCCCAGATGGAAGAGCTTTTGAAGATTCTAAATTCAATTTAAAAAATATAATGCTACTTTAGTCTTTTTGGGAGCCCTTTATAAATGGGAGAAAAAGGTGAAACAAAAGGTTCAAAACATCATTAATACTAGTACTTCCTTCAACGAAAACAGATATGCACTTTCTTTCTACAGCCACCATTCTTTTTAAAGGTTCCCAGATGAAAGAAATTTTGTAGGCTCTAAATTCTTTTTGAATTGTCTTTTTTAGGGCCTTCTACAAAAGTGAGGAAAAGTTGGAACCCAAGATTCAAAAGTTTTAGGCCAAATTTTTCATTCAAATCTTTAAAAAATATGCTTTTTAATCTCATTGGGGAGCCCAATACGTTTCAAAACTTCCTTAATACCATCACTTCCTTCAAAAAATTTATGCTTTCTTTCTATACTCACCGTTCTTTTAAAGGTGATGAAAAAAATGTTGCAAGCTCTAAATTCTTATTGATTTTTTTTTTTTTTGGGGGGGGGGGGGGCTATAAAAATGAAGAAAAGTTGGAACTCAAGATTCAAAACTTTTAGGCCCCATATTTTTTATTCAAATTATTAAAAAATATGCTTTTTAATCTCGTTGGGGATCCCAATAAGCTTCAAAATTTCCTTAATACTATTACTTCCTTCAACCAAAACAGATAATGTGCTTCCTTTCTGTAGCCACAATTTCTTTTTTAAGGTGTCCAGATGAAAGGAATTTCGCAGGCTCTAAAATTTTTTAAATTGTTTTTTATTGGGGGAGGGGTAGGGGGAGGGCTATGAAAGTGAGGAAAAGTTGGAACCCAGGATTCAAAACTTGTAGCCGCCATTTTTTTATTCAAATGTTTAAAGAATGTGCTTTTTAATCTCGTTGGGTGCCCCAATAAGGTTCAAAATTTTCTTAATACTATTACTTTCTTCAACCAAATCAGACATGCGCTTCTTTCTATAGCCACCATTCTTTTTAAAGTTGCCCAGATGAAAGAAATTTTGCAGGTTCTAAGTACTTTTTAAAATGCCTTTTTGGGGGTCCCTATTAAAAGTGAGGAAAAGTTGGAACCCAAGATTCAAAACTTTTAATCCTCATTATTTTTATTCAAATGTTTTTTTAAAAAAATGTGCTTTTTAATCTTGTTGGGGGTCCCAAAAAGCAGGCATCTGTGTGCCATGCATTTGCCACCTATCCCCTTATTTTCAACCTGTTTCTTTTTTAACGTTTCATTTCTCTTCTCTCGATAAATTACTAATGTTAATTATACATAAATTATATTCTGTAATTATTTAATCTACTAGCAGAGCTTCGCTTGCTTTGCTAGTTGTTTTTTTCAAAAAAGAACCTATTTTGGGGGTTCCCTCTTGGGGGCCCCACTGCCTTCCGCAGCGTAAACCCGTTCAGGATATCCCCAATCTGATCTTGAATCAAACAATCTTTGAATTATTGTAATTTTTCTTTCGATAAAAGTATTAGTTTCCAGGTAAAAGTTAAATTTTCCAGCATCGTCGTTCACGTTCCTATAGGAGTATATTTTATTATTTTTACACCTTCAGCTTAATCATGACAGCAGCAAAATCTAGTGGTTAATTCTTTGGTTTTAGGAAAACTTGTCAAAAATTATCCGCAAAACGCGAAAAAATGGGTATAAATCCCATAAAACATTGGACAAAAATTCAAAAATACCCGAGAGCAAAATTTGACTATATCGAGCCATAAAGTTGAAAGTGGGATGTTAAAAAATACGCTAAAAATCACATAAAATGTTCGTAAAAGATTCAGAAATTGCAAAGGATAAATTTTCTATATTGAGCTAAAAGACCTGAATCCATTTTGGGTTGTTAAAAAAAACAACAACAAAAAAAAAAAAAAAACACCGCGGAAGGCGAACAAAACGCCGCAGAGTGCAAAACTTACTATATTGAGATAAAAGATTGAAACCGGATTCCTTTTACATTCTCAAAAAAAAATAAATAAAATAAATAAATCAGTGAATTGTATGTTTTTTCCGTTGCTTTTACTTCCGTTCAAACACCCCCACCCCCCCACCCCCCCAAAAATGCTTTCATTGCCCATTTTTTGCAAAAATATAGAAAGTTACTAATCTAACGTAAAAATTACCTAACATCCTTCAATATAAAGATGCATTTTCGTCAAATCAAATTCCAATAGTGTTCCGTCAACTGTGTTGCATTGTATTTTTCCCTATTAGAAACTGAACTTTTACGCATGAATATTTTTTCCTTCATAACACCAAAAAATCACGAATCAAAGATCAAAATTTCTAGAAATTTTCCATTCAAAAGACGAAAATTTCTTAAAATATGAAAAAAATCTCTTCTAATCGCAGGGGTCTTAAAAACGGGAAAAGCGTTTAAAATCGCATAAAAAGTTCGCTAAAAATTAAAAAATTGCAGGACAAAATTTTGTACTTTGGGCTAAAAGTTTGAAAGCGTACCCTTTTTACTAATGTCAAAAAATCCCGTCGGAACACGAAAAAAAGTTAAAAATCACATAAAAGACTGTTAAATATTCAAAAATAGCAGAAGACTACTTTACTATGTTCGACTAAAATGGAAAGATAGATTGAAAATGGATTCCTTTTATGAATGTGGGGAAAAAGCACAAAAATAGCATAAAAAATTAAAAGAAAAAATTGTTAAAAAAAAAAATCCAACATCTGTATCGAGATCCATAATTTCAGGCATACAGTTATCCTTCTTGTCAAATCTTGTCCTGAACAGAAAACATCTGGTCAGACGAAAAAAAAAAAAAAAAAAAAAAAAACTGGACGGAGAAATATCTGTCTTTATTATTATCTACTGGAAACCCGTCTTCATTGCCCCATAGATGACATTTACATGTAATTATAAAACCCTTTTACTCTGAAAAACCCTTTCTGGATATTGCAATTCCGTGTGACACTGATCGATTTTACAAACTTTTATAATTTGCTAAAAGTGTTAAGAAAGCTGTTAAAGAACATTTTCCACTTTTGTTCAAAAGCCCCCAAAAGCAACTTAGTGAAGTTAACAATGACAAAACCACATGATTGTAACACATGATAGTTGTATATTTTGTACAACCTGTTTTGTCAAGCCATAAAATAGGTAGCCATCTGCAACTGAAAATACATATACCTTTGGTTTCCCTTACCTGATAATAATAAATTTCATGTATGACAAGTTGTACAAAGAAACCAATTTTCGCGGACATCAGTTAATCAGTTTGAGGAAAGGAGTTAAAAGGATAACCTCTAAAATGTATTATTCTCTAAAGTCTGTAGTTTGACTGTTTCCAGAGGCTGTAAGGTGAATTTCTACAAAGCAACAAAACTAAAAATGTCCCGCAGTTCTTAGAACGAAAGAAAAAAAGTCTTCACAAATGAATTTTTTGTTTAAATTGTTTTGTTTGAATTGAGAAGTTTTAGGGATGGGTGTCTGTTAGTTAAGTTACAATCTATGCTACTTTTTTTTTTTTTTTTTTTTTTTTTTTTTTTAATAAAGGCAAAGAAAAGTTCAGAAATTAATGTGTCGATCAGGGTGTCCAGTCAATTGTGCTAGGACGGGCAAATATTTTTCCAGGTCGGGCACTGCCCGACCTGGCCCCCACCTGGCTACGGACCTGTTTCATATTCCTTATTTTTAAAAAGCCAGCTTATATTATTCACACACACGAAGCTCAATTTAGTGGAAACCAATTATAGAAGATTCAATACTAATTTTTATCAATACTAAATCATTATGAATGAGAATTTCGCGAAATTAGTCAGCTTTATCCAAGCTGCTTTTATTTAAAGTAACTTTATTTGATTGCCAAATTCGGCGATATCCTGAAGTGCCATGATGGATGAGGCTAACCAGTGGATTTGGTCGAGACCTTAGTAATTCTTGTGCACATGCTCACTCACATCAGAATCGGTTGATATAGACGAGTGCTACCGCAGGCAAAAAATCAGATTTTTCAAAATGTGACCCACATTAGAAATTCAAACTGCTATATCTGAGCCATTTTTTAAGATAAGGACAAAACAAAAATGCTCCGGAATCCTTATATCTAGGTCAAATACTTAAGAAAGAAACCTTTTTCAATTTCTAATTTTTTTGCACCTCACTTTAAACATAATTTTTTTTTTAATTTAATGGCCGCCATTTTGAAACAAGATGGCGGATGAAGCTGACCAACGAACTTGGTCGAGACATTGCTATATACTATCCACATGTCTTCTTACATCCAAATCGGTCCATAAATACGCTTGTTATTTCGTGACAAAAATCAGGTCGTTCAAAATGTCAGCCACAATAGAAATTCAAAATGCTATAATTCAGCCATTTTTTTAGATATAGAAGAAACAAAAACTGTTCCGGAATCTTTGTATTAAGGTCAAACACATAAGAAAAAAAATATTTTTCATTTTCTAATTTTTTGGTACCTGATTTTAAATTTATTTTTTTTAAATGGCCGCCATTTTGAAACAAGACGGCGGATGAAGCTGGCCAACAAACTCGGTCGAGACATTGGTATGTACTATGAATACACCAAGGTACATCCAAATCGGTTCATAAATACGCCTGTTATCGCGTGACAAAAATCAGGTCGTTTCAAAATGTCAGCCACGCTAGAAATTCAAAGTGCTATAACTCAGCTATTTTTTAAGATATATACGAAACAAAAACTGCTCCGGAATCTCTGTATCAAAGTGAAACACATAAGAAAAAAATATTTTTCAATTTTCAGGTACCACATTTCAAATTTTAATTTTTTTTTTTTAAATTTTAAATGGCCGCCATTTTGAAACAAGATGGCGGATGAAGCTGGCCAACGAACTCGGTCGAGACATTAGTATATACTATATACACACGAAGTTACATCCAAATCTGTTCATAAATACCAGAGTTACAGTGTGACAAAGATCAGATATATATAGTCTGGGGGTCATGATCGGTAAAAATATACCTATATTTTTAGAAATAGCTTTCCTCCGAACGGCTGCAATAGGTAGCTTTTTGTAATGAAAGCTACCTAAAATCACTCGCGGGCCGAACTTTTAAGTTTTTTACCGGATCGGGCCGGGCCGGGCTGGGCTGGGGCCGAACTTTTAATTTTTACATCGGGCCGGGCCCGGAAATTTCTCGGCCCGTGCAGACCTCTAGGCCAAATGTCGGCTTTCCGCAAAAGCGGTAAATAATTACAGCTTTTTAATAATAATTAATTTAATTAAACTTACTTTCGACTTGTCAAACCTAGTCATACCTAGCTCATTTTGACTTTTTACTACTAATTTACACATAAAATTTTCAATTTCGAAATCACGGGGTTTCAGCTGTCATCGGCTCCCGGACTATTTTACACATCATGATAATCAAAATCAACTTGCTGACGATCAACAAAACAGACAAAATCAAATTGTTAATGTCCAAAACAGAAAAACTATTTACTAGAAAATGCTCCTCCGAAAAATACGATACTTTCACCGGGACATTTGTGACGTAACATTTGTGAAAAACAAACAAAAAATTTAAAAATTATGAGTCTCATGATACCCCCAGTCTTTGATGCCAAATATCTGTAAATTATTTAAAAATAGGCTTCCGTTATTTTTGGTTGAATTTTGCATCAGGTCTCGCTGAAACTACATCCGTGAATTCAGTAGTGAAAATAATTAATTATGATTAAGTAAAGAATCTGGCAATCCAGTTACCAAAAGAAGAAAAAAAAAATAATTTTTCAAATCATCAATAAATTGATTTTGATAGATCGAAAAAAATAATTTTATTTGATTTTGTAGTTTTAAAGCTCAGTTTTTCATGAGTAATAAATAAACATGAAGGTAACTTAAATTCGTATTCATAATACATATTCCTTGAAAGTATACTTTTGAGATTTTACTAAAACCAGAGGATCCAACACGGACTTCCCGAGAATATACTGCCTTGTGTGCAGAACATAGGTGTAAACAATTATTTTAATTAAAAAGTAGCATTTTTTTTTTTTTTTTTTTTTTTTTTTTTTTTTTTTTACATTATATATATATTTTTTAGATTGCTCGCTATCAATATCAAAAGCATTTTTTTTTTTTAATTTAAAAGAAATCAATTACGTATTCAAATAAAGTTTTGAAATTTATTAAAAGCCATATTTTCGTATTAGCCGAAGAAATCGCAAACTATTTCGCTACTTACAGCAGCCTTTTTGATTCAGATAATTTTAGAGGTTTAAGCACGCAGTTCAATTACATATCTGTTCCATTTGTGTTTTATTTATGATATTTTACTTATTTACTTACTGATTGATGAAGTTTTAATTTCGTTATTTAAGTATTGCGCGGCAGCGCAATACTTATTTATTTCCAGTGTCACTTCTCAATGTTAATTTAACATAGAAAAGCCTATGGAGATCATAACTTTTTCATTTTTTCTTCCCACCTTTTTGTCCCTGATGCTACTCTTTTTTTTATTCTTCGCTAATTCTAATAATATTATAAATTTAAAGTGTGAAAATGTTTGCCTGACGTGAATGGGCAAAACGGATGATAAAATGACTTTGCATATGGGTGAATTATAGCCCAGAGAGTAACATGGGGTAAATTTATATTTACATAATTCAAATATTTTTCTTAATGATTCAAATTTCGCATTTTTCACTGAGAATCAACGGACATTTTCCCAATAAAATTTAACATTTTTTTTTTTTTCGTTGTTGCCACTAATTCAAAGGTCGAAATAATAATTTGTGTATTCTTAGTTGAATGATTTTCACGCGAAAAATTAAACTGAAATAGTTTCAAACAGATTTTTCAATTCCTACTATTAGTTCACACTCTCCCTATATTTATTTATTTATATATCTTGTTCAGATTTTCAATCGTTAATAAAATACTTATTATCCATCCTAGCAAGTTGAAATAATTTTTTTTAACTTTGTACTGGATGACAATTGATGTTAATACAGATTTTTCAAATATTAATTCATTAATTAAATTTTAATTAATTAATTTTAGTTTTATATAGGAGACAAAATGGCGGCCATTGGTTATTGAACAGCATTTAATGCATCTTCATATCGATAAGGGGGGTTACCATAGGGGGGGGGGCTGTTCTGTCGCCAAATACCGCCAAGTTTAGCGATCAAATGAGTCGCCAAAAGTGATGCCAACTTGGCGATATCTCTAATATTTCGCCAAATTCCCATAGACTTCCACTGTAAACCTACTTGCTTATAGAAAATCAACAAATTGAGATATTTTAATGCAACAAAAACTAATATTAGCTTAATGGATTACATTAAATTTTTCTTTGATGACCTATGACTAGGAATTGACTTTAAAAACAAAATTTTTATAATACTTGTTTACGTTAAGATTGGAAGTTTTTGCCCAAAGACAGCGATTTGCATTACTGCACTGGTGAAACATTTTGAATTAAACATAGGTAAATTGCATCACAAATTGTGATACAATACAGCATAAATCAAAGCCTGATGATGGTACCCTCCATTAATTTTGAAATGTGTTCGTCTGAATGCAGTAGTTATTAAAAAACTTGACATATTAAACAAAAACCGAATTTGAATAACAAATTTAAAAAAAAAAAAAAAAAAAAAAAAAAAAATATTTCCTACATTGTTTAAGCCAGAGAAGGGACAGATATTAAGATATTTCATTCAATTAGTTCTACATTTAATGTTAAATTTTTGTAACAAATAAGTTAAACCAATTGAACACTAAAAAATAAAAATAAAATTCATGCAACATGATACTTTAAACACTCTAAAAACTTACAAGGAAGGTCTCCATACTGGGCATACTCAGAATATTTTGAAAAAAAAAAATACTAATTAAACTACTTATGTATGTAATAAAGGATCAGTCAAATTTAGCGGCGGAATGACAGTAGAAAGTCAGTAAAAAAATAAAATACTTTCGAGTATTTGGCGCGAAAAGGCGAAAGCGTCACGCTATTTGGCGAGCAATACTTTTCCTTGCCAAAAGCAAACGATTTTAGTGCACCTGAAAATTGATTGTTAATTGGTTTTTAGAATGCGTGTAAATAGTATTTAATTTAAACTTAAACAATGAAAGAGTTTTATAAATACATTTTTTCGTATTACATATTTATGTTGCTTGTTATTTAATTTTATTACTTTAAAAACAATTTCATGTATAAAAAATACTTTCATATATTTAAGCGTATTCCAAAATAAAGGCAAGATTCATTTACCAGTTATTCATTTCAAAGAATTCGTCGTTTCCATAGCAACAGAATTGAATCTACAGTGCTCAATTGGACTTAATTTTGAGAGATTGAAACAATTTTAATTTATTTTAATTTTGTTTTAATTCATAAAATTTGATATTTAACTTTCATTATAAATATATATATGACAAAACTATAGTTAAATCAATCTAAAACTGACAAAACTAAAGTCATATACATTAAATTTATTTAAACAAGTTCAACATGAAACATTTTTATCTTAAAGAGTATTCGGCATAAAAAGTATTTTTTGAAATTTCATTTCATCGCCAACCGATGATAAATCGCCAAATAAACGAAATTTTCATTATTTTTTTTTACGAACGTTCTATCGCGGTTCCGCTAAAAAAAATTTTTATAAACATATATATCCACATAAGAAGAACACTCAAATTTTTTCAGATTTTTCTGAATATGCCCGTATGGAGACCTTCCTTGTTAGATTCCGTTCAAATGAAATCGAAATAAATCTTAGACTTTTTTAAAGTTTTGTATTTTGCATGTAACTTAACATTTTATGTACAATCGTCATAAACATATCACAAAATCTGCAATACAAATATTTACAACTTAAAAATGAAAAAGTCTAAGATTTATTTCGATTTCATTTGAACGGAATCTAAGTTTTTAGGGTGTTTAAAGTATCATGTTGTATGAATTTTATTTTTATTTTTTAATGTTCAATTGGTTTAACTTATTTGTTACAAAAATTTAACATTAAATGTAGAACGAATTAAATGAAATATCTTAATATCTGTCCATTCTCGGGCTTAAACAAATGTAGGAATTTTTTTTTTTTTTTTTTTTTTTTTTTTTTTTTTTTTTTTTTGTTATTCAAATTCTGTTTTTGTTTAATAGAATATTAGCCGGAAAACTTTATATTGTTTTAGGTGCAAACGGGTTCATCTTCTGTACGTGATAGAGTCAGATTAAAAAATATGTATATTGCTTGAAAATTAATTTAAAAACCATAAAAATTCAATAAATTTGAGATACAGTTTTAAAAGGAAAAAAAAATTGGATTTGAAAGCACTTTCTTTTTCTATTCGATGGCGTAAAAATTGAAATTGCTTAATGTCTAGAAGTTTTTAAAAAATGCAGTTAAAGCGAAATTTATGGGTCAAGTTATTACCACCGTCAACATAACGTAAGCGTTACTTAGGAGTGTGTATTCGCTTTATAATATACACACGAGTTTCAAGTCAACAAATTATGAAAAAATATATAAACAAAGCTCCAAACAACGTGTGTTTATTTAAGGACCCATAATTATTTTGAACAATAAAACGCATATATCTAAAATAATTTCAGACTGAATTAAAGCAAAAATATTAAAGATTATTAGCGTTTTTCAATTACCTTTGTAAGATTTAATAAAATTAAAATCGATTAAAACATAATCCATTGTATTTATTTCTGTGGAATAATAAATCACCGAATTCAGAAAAAACACATACATATTCTTAATTAGTCGGATATGCATGTTAATATTTCGAAATTCGCTATCACAATGCCAAAATTAAATGGCAATCTATGGCAGTCATCAAGATTATAAAGATATGAAATTCCGTGCATTAGTTTTTGAGATATGACTATCACTAAAATCGTTTAAATCCTGCAAAATGCAGCATAGTAGCGCCAACTGTTGGGCGATTTATACCAAAACCTAATCAGGAAACAACCTATGCCAACGTCTAACTGACTCTGAAGTTTGATGAAAATCCATACATTATTCAAAGCTGGAGTAGCACACTGAATATGATATAAACCAGTTGGAAAAAATATTCGTTCCCTTCATTATGATCCATACATTAGTTTTTGAGATAGAGCTACTGCGAACCTCGTGAAAATTCCACCATAGCAACGCCACCTATTGCGCTATTTACACCAAAACCTAATCAGCAACAACTTGTGTCAACGTTTAACTGAATCTGAAGTTAGATGAAAATCCGTACATTAGTTCTCGAGATAGAGCTATTGCGGAAATCGTGGAACCACCTGTTAGGTGATTTATACCTAAATGTAATCAGCACCAATAATTTATATCAGGGACTAACTAAATATAAATTTTTATTAAATTCCGTGCATTAGTTCTTGAGATAGAGCGCCCACAAAATTTGTGTCACAGACAGACATTTTATAAAAACATGTTTTTCGGGATATCTGACCTCTAAAACGTGTAAATCCGTCGAAAACCGGAATTCGAAAATTTTCAAGAATCCAATACTTTCTTGTAAAGATAGAAGAAAGTAAAAATGCACTAACAGCTTTGAAACGACACCATACAAAAAAGATACGATCTAATTGTCAAACATCTATCTGATTACTTTGATAAGAACAAAAAACAGTGATTAAAAATAAGACACGAAAATAATTAATATAATAGTAATAAATAGTTCGTTGTTGAGATAAATTTAAAAGAGAAAATAAATAAATAAAAATTGCGCTTGAAAATTAAAAAGTTGATAAATTAAGCTAGAGTTTGAAACAAATTTTCCTTTTAAAGGATTTTTTTTTTTTTTTTTTTTTTTGCTTTATTTGACAATGTAAAAATTGAAAATATGCGATATGTTTTAGAAGTAATGTATAAACGATATAGCGAAAGCAACAACGCAGGAGGTCGTTGACAACATCATTATGATGTCGGCATACCGTACAACTTTTTGGGATATGTTTCTAATATGAATACTCGGTATGAATGCCGTTGGTCAGGCAAATCTCGAATTTCCCTTTCCAATAATAAGCTATGGGCGTGGTCTGCATCCGTATTTTTCTAAGTTCTCATAACAAAATCAATATTTTTAGCTTCCCTTTTTTCCTTGCTAGTTTGTTTGAGAAAGTATTCCAAAATATGTGCTTACATTTTGCGTGTTAAAATCTTGAGCTGCGAATAAGATTTTAACACTTCAAATAAAATTAAGTACATAAAATAAGTACATAAAATAAATAATTTGTTAAATAAACTAGCAAAAGGCAAAATCGATTTTTTTTTAATGCGGTTTACCGCGTTTGAAAGTTAGAAGTGCGAAATTTAAGAATAGATTTTTAGGTTCTCGGTATTTTAATTGGTTCGGCCAATGCGAATTAAGATCGGGCTAAAAAGAAAAAATCCGCTGTGCCTCTCCTTTCATTCCTGATGGGAGATTTGCGGAAGTATCAACTGCGCAGGCAGCCGCGCTCGAAAAGTAAAGCTTTTTTGATGAGCTTTCCTTTTGTTTTTTAATTAATATCGTGGTCAATTATAAAAAATGAAAAATCTGAACCTCGGGTACAGTCGGACCTGCCTTGAACTATCCCCATCCAAATTTCCAGACCTCTATGTGCGATAGATTTTCTTAACCATCACCGAGAGACAGACAGACAGACACACCACACACATAATTTTTACTTTATTACTATAGGTTTGAACATACAAAAATGAAGAAGAAAAAATAGCTGGCACAAGACTGAATTTTTACTAAAAGCCCACATGTTACCAGACTTTATTATTAATTTAAAGATCTCAATAAGCCAACATTTCAAAACGGATGCACAGTTTTGACAGACTGAAAATTTTGAATAAAAATTAAAACGCTTGGAGGAGCATTTTAATGATATATAGATTAAGAAAATTTTGTTTTGAGAAAAATGCATACAACTTTTTAAATGCAATTTTGCAATACATTATGATTTTTTTTTACTTTTTCAATACTATGAAAAGGAAGAGGTGTGAAAACGCACTTTCTGCCAAATATATGGTAATACTAAATTGGTACTTTTAAATTTTAACACAAAAACAAAAATTCGATTTGAGAATCGGTAGTTTGGGACCCTAATTTTAGTCCACTGATCTCTAGTGGGCAGTGCTTTGATATTGCAGATACAATTGTATCCTTTTACCCCGCCGCCGCTACTTTGTACATTTCCCAGTAATCATCTACAAACTATGCGTTAAATTTAAACTATAATTTGAACCAAGTTAAATTAATTGCCTAAAAAGGCACAAAGGGGTTTAACACTTAAAAGTTACCGGAATAAATAAAAATTCTAAACTTTGTTTAGAAGTTTGATGAATAATGCGCTCTCCAGAATTATTATTCGAATAAAACCTTTTACAAGAGGCCAGGAAAAAACGGAATTTGTTTCGTTTTCTTAAAAGAAATTGGTCGCTCATGGAGGGAGCTCAACTGGTGTGGTCTCTGAATAGAGGTAAAATTTGTATTGAGCCTATGGGAATAAATTCCGTTCCATAAAAAAATGGTTGTTCAAGGAGGTGGTCGCACAGGGAGGTTTCACTGTATCATCTATTGATCCAGCCATACATTTAAACAATAATTATTAATCCCCATTATCAACTAAATAGACATAACTGTTTCGCTAGTACAACTCAATGGTTGCTATTTCCCTACTCGTTTACAAATAATTGTTTTTTAGAGATATTATGGAGTGTACTATTTTATATATAACGCTGATGCTATTACTGCGGCAAATGCTTGTTTACCATGAAAAAAATAATAATTTTTTCTCAGTCTTTTCTTTGTCAACGTTGGATATTTAGGTCAATTTTTAAAAAAATTGTCGGTGAAAGGTCTTCGTTGAGGAACAATCAATTATGCGTCAACACACCAATGGTTTATTTCTAATGATCAGGGTAATGTTATCATAAATGACATTTTTTCTGGCAAATGAAAGAAACAAGCATGTATGTCAATTAAAAAAGTACCACTATTTAAATGTATGCCGTAAACTTTGTAAATAAACAGATACTTGTAAAAAAAAAAAAAAAAAAAAAAAAAATCTGTATTTTTTTGTAAGGACCCTAATTATTCCTACCATGAAAATCACTCAAGATATAAGCAGTCGAAATTAAGTGAAAATATCGCTCTTTCTCTTGCCTAGATATTGCTCATAAGTACGAACATTTCAAAAAGCGCACTTGTTTGGAAAATTTTAAGTCCATTATAAATTGTTAACCACTTGAAGGATGGTGTTATCATTTTTGGATGGCTTAATTTTAATCCCTAAATGCCAGATTGGCACATGAATTTTGGAATGAAATTTTTCATTATTGAGATTAATGAGTGATGATCATTTCAGAGACAAACTAATATTACTTCATTTTTTGAGAAAATCTGATCTGTAAATCTTTAAAATAAACATAGTGGTAAATGAACTATTTTGTGAACTTTTAAATTCATATACATACATACATACATACATACATACTCTCTCTCTCTCTCTCTCTCTCTCTATATATATATATATATATATATATATATATATTATAAATTTTGTTAAAATATGTTCTTAGTTCTCAAAACTTATCGTTTTTAATAAAGGTAAAATAATGAATATAAAGTTTGAAACTTGTATAATAAGATGGTCTCTCACTTTTTTTCTACGATCCCCTGAATGTTGTATGAGAGGTCACTGTACCTTTGAAAATCAAAATATATATATATATAGCCATTAAATAAACATTACCGACCACCGACAAAAACAGAATGAATAAAATTACATTAACAAATTGACAAAAATACAGTTCCCCTCAACACACATAACATAGATTCCAAAAACATAGTAAATAATAACAGGAATTGAATAACTGAAATGGAATAATGGAAATTTGTAGAACTTAGACAGAATCATTGGGTCCCAAATGCCTCAAGTTCCACAAATAAAATGTGTGGTTTCATCTTCATATTAGCCATAAATTAGCTAAAAAATATGAATTTGGGACTACCACACACATAAAACAGAGAAATAAACCATTGAACACCAATTAAGTTCAAAATAAAGCAAGATTAAAAAGGATAGAGGAAAAATAAAAAAAACAAATTACCAAATTAAATCCATATTGCCTTAGCAGTAGGCATAACAAATACGCTCATTGAATACGCTCATACGCTAGCACATGTTGCCAAAAAAGTTTTTTAAATGATGGTGGACCAAGGATCAACAATATACAGCATAGCCAAGCAATCCCCCATTATATATAACCAGTGCCCTCTATAGCTAATTTAGAATTAAGAATGAACTGCTCCATGTGTTCAAATGAATCAGTGTTGTGCTGCCGTCTATTGACTTATTAGTAAAATAAAAACTATTAATAATTATTAATGGATTAAGTTTTAAAGAAATACTGTTTAGAGATAGATAAATGATAATTAAATAATAATTAAAAATATGTTAATAAATATATACAATTGTATTATAAAAAATTAGTAATTGATATATTAAATCAAAATGATATGTAAAATGCTGAAAATGATGATTATTAATGTTTCACATAAATATGTGTACCTCGCCATGACATATCACAATTTAAATTCTTCACAATTCATCACAATTTAAATAATAATTAAATTTTGAAATTAATAAGTTATTTTATGTGTCAATAAACTTTCTTAAAAATTAAAACACACATAATTTAAGGGGAGAGGGAAGAATAAATAATAAATTTATTAAAACATGCATATTATTCTCATTTAAGATAGTATACTTTGTATTAGAAATTAATATATTGTTCTGAGTAGGCTAACATGTAAATACAAATTAATCGTTAACATTATTAAATATTAATAAATATGAATAAATTTTACAAAAATTTTATTCGTGATACTTTATCAAATTATTCTAAATTTCCCGCATATTCACTATTTCCCTGTCTCTTAATAATGTCTTATTTATCATTACTATTTAAACTCCTTTTCTTTTAAAATGCATATTTTAATATTTTTCTTATTCCAATTTCTGATCTACAAAGCATTTTCCCTTCATAAAAATCTTTCTTAAAGCTATTCCATTTCTCAATGCTAAAATCGAAACACCAGATCATTTCGAATATTCTTTTAAACATTTTCTTTTTTATTTCTTATTTTATAAGTTCTTATATTTTTCTCTCTAGTTTTTGCTTCTAATGTTTTTCATCGGACCAACATTTTACTACTATTTTTGTCTGCTATCGAAAATGAGTCCAAACACTCTCATTGGATTCTAATCTGGCACAGGTTTCTGATTTGTCCGGAACATGCGCCTATGCATCTATAACTTTCCATGCAGACTCTCCTTAAATTAGCTTGCATGAGTGCAGAGCCCAGAATTTTTCATGTTTTTGATTGTTTAAATAACCTATAGCTGATTGGAGGAAAATGTTAATAAGCTGTAACGAAAGGACGCAGATTACACATCTAAGTTTTATCATCGCATCTGTCATGTCTCCAGAAAATTCATGTGTTGTGGAAAGTGGTCCTATGATGTGAAATATATGAATAAACAGTTCTTTTATTCTGCAATGAGTTCTCTTTTTGGAAAACTTTTTGTGGATTTCTTAATTGTCTCGCCATTCGACTGCACAATACTGATTCGACTGCACTCAATCTGATTAGTCAAATGATTCGCCTTCCTAATGCACATCTTCAATTCCACACTAAATCGTAACAACTTCTAAAGCTGGGTAGGATGGAATGAATCTATGATTTTGAGAAGCATTTACAAACAATCGCTTGCTGTGGTATTGTAAGAATGGAATGCAATGGTACTCATCCGTCACTGTGTTTACTAATGGAGTCTACAATACTCATCGATACTGTGATCCACTATGATGATTAATACAGATGGTGATCTACTACAGTGGTAATCTTCGATACTCCAAGCAACTAGTCCTTCATTCAGCACAACCAATTTCCTGAAGTTCATTTACATTGGAGTTTTCATAATGCAACCAAATCAACTAAATATTTACAGGAGTCATCCTAAATTTTATTGGAGGCTATGTGATTCTGAAAGCACCCTGAGTCTAAGAATTCCAGAGTTTTTCTGGAAAAAATTTGTTATTTTATTATGTTTCCAGACTTCTATGTTTTACCTTACAAAAATTAGAATTTCTTATTTATATTTTGTTGTTGTTATTATTTTTAGTGGAAGGATGCTATTATTTACAATTGTTATTCAAAATCAGAGTTTCTTATGTTATTATTATTTATTATTGCTATTTAAAATAATCATCTTAATTAAATACATGTTAGTAAAGTTTACATTTTTATTTTCAGTAAAGTTTTGCCTTTTTTGCACAATGTTTTGGGGATCTTTTCTAAGGCTGAGAGTTTATTGATAATTTCTTAAATTTTTAATAACCATAACATTAAATTAAATTACTTAAAGATTAAAATAACTGGTTAAAACTTACTTTTTAGCATTACAAGTGTATTCTTGAACCTATTCAGGGATATTTACTTGTTTGAGATTTTTATTTGTATTAGCTTTCTTAATGCAGGAATAAATTAGTTGGTTTAAATTTAAGGACTTCTATTAATGTTGAAAATTAAAGTGGAATTGTTTGATATAGGTTTCTCATAATAATATTAATTTAATAGTTAATTGTTTAGGGTACTTAGTTTACTGATTTTTATGAAAATTTAGCCTACTGGTATGATCACGTTCAGATAATAAATTATCATAGTTATCTTTTCGCAGCATGTTCTTTATAGCATAAGTTTTTAATAATCTGCATCAATGATAATTAGTAATACCTAATGACGTAAATTATGTAAATATGTACTTTATTTTAATTAGTATTAATGTGTTACTTATCTTGTTATATTTTGTTTGGGTTAGTAGTATGTGGTGAACTTATTTATATTTACTACTATTTAAGAAAACAAAGTATTATTGAAGTACTAATGCTAGTATCTTAATTTTTCTAACAAGGGGACCACCAAACATGGTGCACACATTTTTTGATAATTTTTAAGTATGTTGTAGGGGTTACACCCCTAATTATTCCCGTGAAAGGTTTCCTTCAAATGGGCCTTAGTTTTTAAGAAATTGGGGGGGGGGGGGTAAAGTTCAGCATACTTTTCAAATACCTATTTATTGCTGTTCTGAATGCATACTTGGTGGCGTCAAGGTAACGCACAAATACACTATACTGCAGATAGCGGGTTCGGACCCAGCTTGTACCTCCATTATTGTTATTTTTTTTATGTTATATTTTTGACATGTTACTAATTTTATGTGAATTAGGAATTAGGCAGCTTTGAACTTTCTGGTATTTTCCTAATTAATTACATTTACATTTTCGCAATTTTTATGAAAATTTATATTTTTTCTGCAATTTTTAAGCTAATATTTCTATTGACCAAAATTAATCTAATTTATGTCTAGAATTTTATTGAATTGTTTTTATTAAATTAATTATTATTTAAATTTTTATACTTTAAGCACTGATCTATAATAATTATATATGTATATTTTGTTTACTTTATGGAATTTTATAATTTTTATCATAATTTATACAAAATACTTTTCATGTCGAATAAACGTATTTACGATTAGATAATTTCAATAGCACATTTACAAAAGAGTAATAAAATGTTAAAGTAGTAACACTTATATGTAATTTGTTTACCAGTTGTATAAATTTTTAATGTCCTCTAAATATCTTTATCTGTAAAGTTCAAATTCAACATCATTTTTCATTTGCACAAATAAAAAATGACATTAAATATAAAATATTTTTTTCATTTTAACAATTATAAATATTCTTGACAGCATTCTTAAATGTTCAAATGAAAATGCAATAATGCGAGATATTAAGACCAATGTCAGACGGGTGTCTTTATTGCTGCTTTTTTGCTTAAGTATTATCCATTCACAATGCTATAGCCTTGTGAATGGATAATACTTAAGCAAAAAAATAGCAAAAATGATGCCTGTCTGACATTGGTCTTATTCTATAAATAAAAAATATTTTTTAAAAAATCGTCTGCTGTGCTTTTGCAGAAATAGAAGAAATAAATTTTTCCTTTTACTGATCTCGTTCAGCTATTTAATGACATTAAAAAATTAAGTATTTAAAAAAATATATATTATGTTAGTTTGTGCATTCCATGCATATTGTTAAAAAAATTCATGCAAAGAAATTGTTTTTATAGTCATTTTTTAATGCTATTTTATGTTTTGAATATTATTATGATATGTATTCCCCGATTAATTGCATATTTACTAAATTAACAATGGCGATGTCAGTAATGATCAACATTTCATTAGTTAACATATTGCATTCGTTATATTTAGAACAAATGAAATATTGAAAGTATATATTATTTTGTAATTTTTTTTTCCCTATTCGATTATATATATAAAATGTAGGAAAAAAGTATTACGCATTATTTCATAACTGTGATAAATAACAAAATATACATAAATGTAAACAGCAATAGTAAGTTTTAAAAAGATGATATAGCTATATATAAATTAGTTTAATAATATAAATTTTCATTAAAAAAAATCGAAAATGTAAATGTAATTTATTAGGAAAATATCAAAAAGTTCAAAGCTGCCTAGTTCCAAATTCAGATAAAATTAGTAACATGTCAAAAATATATATATATAAAAAAAAAAAAAAAAAAAATTGGAGGTACAAGCTTGATGCGAACCTGCTATCTGCAGTACAGGATATTTGCGTGTTCCCTCGATACCACCAAGTACACATTCTAAACAGCAATAAATAGGTATTTGAAAAGTATGCTGAACTTTGACCCCTAATTTCTTAAAAACTAAGGCCCATTTGAAGGAAACGTTTCACCGGAATAATTAGAGATGCGACCTTTACAACATACTTAAAAATTATCAAAGACTGTGCACACCATGTTTGGTGGTCCCCTTGTAAATCTCGGGTAGAAAAAAATAATTTTATATAGCTAGAACCATATTGAAAAGTTGTTCATTATGCCTTCTCTAGTTAAAATTTTTTCTATTTTCGACCAGTAGTATTTTTAAATAACTTTTTTTGGATTGAATAGCTGAGGTTGATTGATCTCTGCAAAGGCCATTTTTTACTTATTTGATTTTGTTTACAGAATTGTTTTATTTGGATACTTTTACTTTCGAACCGGTTTCAAAAGTGAAAGTAACCTGCAAAGAAAATCGAAAAAGTAAAAAACAGCTGTTATAGAAATCGATCTCAGATATTCAGTTGAAAAAAAAAAAAATCATTTGCAAATATTGAAATGCAAACGAGACATCTTAAAAAATTTCTTCTATAGGATTAACATTAAAGAATAGGTGTTTTCACGTGAGTGAAGTAGCCCCTTAACACAGATTTTTGAAGCTATTTATGTCTAAATTTAATTAGTTAATTTTTATTTATTTTTTTTTTTTTTTAATAAATCAGTAAAAAATAGTATCAACCCATCCCTTGAAGCATCTAAAACTGAACAGCATGCTATAAATTTTTTCATATTTTTATGTCACATTTTTATGTTCTGAATTGAAACTGATTGATCTATCACTTTCATTTTATCTAATAACATGTAAGTGATTATAAGTAATTTATCTGAGGTAGCTTTATAAAACAGTTACATTTTCAAGAAAATGTAATTAATATTAATAAAATTAAAGAATATTTGTTTCTTTTATAGACTTTTTCCTAGATTTTTGGCATTAGTGTGCACCACACACATTACACAATAGGCTGGCATGCCACTGATCTACAGTATAATAATGCAATAAATTTATACATAAATTTTATAAGTAACTTAAACTTATAATAATTGTTGAAATTTTGTAATTAGGATCAGCGAAGCAAATCCTCTACTAGGCTACACAAATTACATTTTGTCGTACACTTTACAAAAAAACTAGTCAGTATTTTGACTTGAAATTAAACATAAAAATAAATTATGACCTGTAGATTTGCACAATATTATTTTTTTTTACAGAATAACCTTAAAAAAATTTATTATTTTAATTAATTTATTTTACATGCTTTTCCATTACGGACGCATTTTTGTAAATAAAAAATGAAACACGTATATTTTCAGAAGAAAAAATAAATCATGGAGTTACTCATTGTAGATAGAAACATGATTAATTAAATAGTTTCACGATTTTTTTATGAAATTTTTAAAATACCTTTTTTATGAAAATTATAGCATATTTTTAATGAATTAAAATTTGTGAAAATTCAGTTATTTACATTCAATAATAAAAGTATTTTTCTGTGTTCAGAATTCAAATACACAATTTATTCTTATTATGTGAAAACATTTACGCAGACAATACTTGTGCATTTTAAAAGAATTTTTTTTTTTTTTTTTTTTTTTTGTAAAGTAGCAACAAAATAATTGTAAACAAATAAGATTAATTGTTAAATTCGTTATAGCATAAAATAGCTGTTTAACCCGTTCTATGCACGGGAGTTCATGAATTTAATTCTAAAACCATAATTAAAAATATCTATTTGATTTAGTGAAATATTTTACTACTACTGTGCCTTTTTTTTTTTTTTTTTTTTAATGATATTAAATATACCATGTTACTAAGGCAGCAGACAATAAAAACGATATCTTCGGAATAAGGGAATAAAAAAGTTTTGTTGATGTTTGTGATGTGTTTCTTTATTTTTAAAAATTTGTAATAATTAAGCGCAATTAAATAATCTCTAATTATTTGCATGTGAGGTAAAAGAATTATCGTAATGCCCGCTACAGCTTTTTAATATTGCAGCGGGGCGTATGTAATATGCAATGCATCTTGCAGTAAAAAGGTAATTGTTGTGGTAAATTTTTATTGTGAATTTTTAATTGTTGGCAGCTGCTATAATGAAAAATGTTTAAATTTGATAGGATATTGCTGAAAATTTGGTGGGTTTTATTAATCAAAATTAAAATATAAATTATTTCTATTCTGGATTGCTTTAGTTGCCCCGGCCGTGTTTTAATACACATGTACATAATATTTCACAATTCTGGCTTACAAACTATGGATTTGTATAGCATTACAGACAGACAGACAAATTTTCATTTTTATATATTAAATAAAAAATTCCGAGGCAATTCTTAGTTATCCGGCTAAATTTACATTTCTAAAATTAAAATGCGCCAAAACATAAAATAACGTTTTTGCTTAATAAAAGATGCAAAATTAATGTAAAAAAATCTTGTTACTTTCAAATATTTATCTTATTACTAGGAAGCTCTGCCCACTGCAAGCTACGCTTGCCAACCCCGTTCAGACACCACAGAATCTAAAAGCACGCTAATCTGATTGGTTTTAAAAAGATTAGAGAAGATTGAATTATAATGAAAAAAACTGTAGCAATCTCCCTGTAAACGGGTTTCCATTGATTTCCCTATGACTGCGAAAATTTAAGGCTGAATCAGTTGCTGTTAAGACATCCAATGGTTGTTTTCGTGTTTGATTAAAGAAGGTCAGTTCAAATTTTGAAAAGAAGCTAAAATAAAGTGAAACAGAATCTTTGCCTCCCGATATTATTTAACAGCGTTCTAATACGATTGACATAATACAATTTACTACAATTTACTGCTTTAACCCCTTCAAGGACGGTTTCGTATTTCGAATTTTGTTTGTAAATTCTGGTGTCATTCACTGATTTCAACATTTTATGAACAGAAGTACCTTGCCCCTGAAAGGTTTGAATGCATATTAATGTATTTATTATTTTAAAGTTTCCTTTCTCTTTTAATATTCACGTGTAAATACAATTTTCAAGACATAATTTTCAATATTTTCCTGCTTTTAACATGTACTCATTTAATAGTAAAGTTTTTTTTTCTGTTTATAATAGTTACGTGTAAATAAATTTTTAATCGTAAGGAAATACTATTCTTTGAGCTGTTTTTAGAATTGAAAACAATCTCTATAATAATAGCTTAAGTCATGTGACTGTCATCAACAGTTCCAGGCAGATCCCTTCGCTTTTTATATTCCAGGCGACCATTTTGGTACTTTAATGTTAGCCAGCCACAGAGGTGATAAGTCGCCAAATATTATTCAATCGCCATCATTTCACCTATATTATAATAGACCAAGTCATGTAACTGCCATACATAATTACGGGCTGATCCCTTCGTTTTTCATATGAAAGGTTTCCATTTTGATTAAAAAATCAAAATGATTTTTTTAAATAAAACTACATAAAAGTTGCCATGATCGCAAAGAATTCTTGGTACTTTTATGTTAGCCGGGTGCAAATCTCGCCAACAGCTTTTTTTTTTAACTCGCCAGTTAGCATTTTTTTTAATTTTTCGAGTGCTAAATTAAAACGTTACTACTTGGCTATACCGTCGACCAAAAATCTGTCACCAAACTGTACAATTAAATGTCGATAGTGGTTGATCGTAAATATCACATTCACTTGACTTTAAGGAAGTTACACATGTTTACGCCACCAAGTGATTTTTATTTCGACGTTTTATTTGTATTTTCATTAGTGTTATACTAATTTATTTGTTCTTTCGTTATTTAAAATAAATATTATGTCAATTTGTATAATTTGGCAAGTGGTTTGGTGATTTATATAATTTGGCAAAATTGGTGGATGGGATAACTAAGTAGTACCATTAAAACATTGCTTTGAAGTTTAAATTAAATGTCATGATTTGTTGCATTATTTAATACTAGCCATCCTTGGCAACCAATTAGGTCTCCCTTAAATGTATGCTAAGATTTATATCATGTTGCTTTTATTCATATTTTAATTTACTGTCTCAATCCTTTACCAAATCGGGAAATTCTGTTAGAGAAATCGAGAATTCTGTATTTTTATGTTAGCTGAGCGGAGATGATAAATAGCCAAACAATGTTCTTGTTGCATTTTTTCGTATTTCATTAAAAATATAAACCTTCTACTCATTTTATTTGAAATACTTAACTGTAATTTTAATCTGAAACATTTAAAATTCATGACTTTCCATTATTTCATAAAAAATAAAAAAAGAAAAAGAAAAAAATAATAGAAAAAGAAAAATAATACCATAAACCATGACAGTTAATTTCAACATCAAAGCATTGTTTTAATTTGCCACACGAGAAACAAAAAAGGCTAACTGGAGTCTTAAAAAATGCTATCGGCGAAATTTGCTCCCGGCTAACATAAAAGTACCGAGAACTCTTTGCGATCACGGCAAATTTTATGTAGTTTTACTCGAAAAAATAATCTTGATTAAAAATAGCCACCTTGCATATGAAAGGCGAATGGGTTAGCCCGTAATTGTTTATGACAGTCACACGACTTGGACTATTATAATATAGATGAAATGATGGCGATGGGAATATATTATGTGATTTATCACCTGCACCTGGCTAACATTAAAGTACCAAAATGACCGATTGGCATATAAAAAGAGAAGCGGTCAACGCAGAACTGCTTATGACAGTCACGTGATTTAGGCTATTATTGTAGTGATTTGGCACACATGTGATATACGCACCGGGTTTTTACGACAATTTGGCGGAAACCTCATTTTCGGAAACCAGTGACATAGGTGTTTTTAAATTATTTTCTATTTTTTTTTTTTAATGAAATAACAATAAATAAACAAAACTTTAATTAATAACTATAGAACAAAACAATTTATAACAACTTTTTTTAAATAAAAAGAAAATAAATGTAAATAAACATTTATTAATAAATAAGCAACAATAACCGGGTTTCAATGCCAGGCATAATAGTGCCAATTAGGTACCCCGATGCATATATGACATCTGTGCCTAATATTTTTCTTTTCATTTCGTTAAAAAAAAAAAAAAAAAGTGAAAGCCATTAATTTTAAATGTTTCAGTTTTAAATGATAAATTTTGTTTTTTAAATAAAATGATAATGAAATACAAAAAAAAAAAAAAAAAAAAAAGGGAGAAATGTTTGGCGATTTATTACCTGCGTCGCACTAACATAAAAATTCCGAGTTCTAGATTTCACTATCAGAATCTTCTGATTTGGGGCCGTTCAAATATTACGTAAGCACCTAGAGCGGGGGAGGGGGTTAGCGATTTGCTTATTTTTGCTGACAAGGGGGAGGTGGGGGTTTGAATGATGCTTACGTAAGACATTTTCAAAATCTCTTAACTTGTAAAAAAACTATTAAAAAATTTGAAATTGAGAAAAAGAAATAGCAAAAGAATATTAAACTTGAAGTTCTGATGTCAGCTATTTTGACTGCACAAGGAAAACATAAACGATCTCTTTTATCTAGAGGTGACTGTTCATGTTTGATGCACGAGAACTTATTATCTCTGAGAACTTACTATTTCCAATTGTGAGAATAGAATAGAATAGAATTGAATGGACCGATGCGATATGTTGTATTGTGACAATACAAGTTTTCAGGGAAAGTTTCCAAAACGTAAGTAAAATTCCATCTTTTTTGCTTTCACGACCCTTCTCTGTTAAGTGGTTGAACCCCATAACTACTGACCGACTGCTCTACTGTCTGGCGTCTCGTGAGTTTTGAAAACCTCTCACTACTGTAGTGTAGTGGTGTTAAAAATAAATGAAAGCGGAAATATGTCTTCATTTCGAGAAATCTTGTATAAAAAACTTTTTGAAAGTTTCAAAATGTCTGCATTAGATAAACCTTTGAAGGATATCCAATGTAAAATTAATGATGTGTGGCGGCAGTATAAAAAGTCTTCTAAAACTGACAAAGAGTTAGAGGTATTTGTGCTAAAAAGAATTGAGGACGAACTGCATAAGGCAACCAAAAAGAAATCAGTCTTTCTTGATTATTTTATAAAGGTAATTATAATAAATTTATTCTTAAAATTTTAAATATATTTTATCATATTTTTAAGTTTACATAATTACTTGTAAAAATTGGAAAAAGATAAGATAAAATGACCTTGTAGCCAGGGCCGTAGCAAGGTCTTCAGAGCACCCCCCCCCCCCCCAAAAAAAAAAACATTTTTCGCTATAAGATTTTAGAGAAATATCTATATTTAATTTTCCACGCGAGTTCCATTTTATAACAACACCAGCGGAGTTTCGCTGGTTGGATTTTCCAAAACGAACTTCAAATTGAACGAATTTGCAGTTGGGCTGCACTGCTTTCAGCAACGTACACCCATAGGAGCTATGTCCGCTCCGATCTCCAATCATACGAAACCTGTATTATTGTAATTTTTTTTTTGATCCAGATTAAATTAAAATTTTCAACATTTCGTTCACGTTGCTAGGGGAACAGATTTGATATTCTTACAACGTGAATTTAATCAAAGGACTTGCAAAATTTAATTGAGAATTCTTCCATTTAGGGAAAAAATTTTAAAAAAATCGCCAAAGAACGTGAAAAAACGCCAAAAATTGCATTAAAAAATTCGAAGTTCATAGAGATCAAACTTTACTTATATTGGGCTAAAAGATTGAAACCGGGTTTATTTTTTTTACGAATATTAAAAAAAACTACCAGAAAAGTGAAAAAAAGCTAAAAATCACATAAAAATTCTCGAAAATTTTTAAAACAGCAGAGGACAAAATTTGGCAAAAAAGTTTGAAACTGGATTCCTTTTACAAACGTTATAAACCGCTAAGTATTGCTCATAAACAAAATAAATAAATAAAAAATATGGAAGTCGTTTTCGTATTTTCAATTTTCTCTTCAGTTTGACAATGCCATCCGCGTGGCCCAGACAGATTTTCTTTAAGCAGAAAATATTCACTTATAACAATTTTTTTTTCTGCTTGGATTGGTGCCATTTATTAAATACAGTACAGAATATGTACAGATTTAATAATTAAAAAAAAATTACTTTTGGGATATCGTTTTCATACATTCCGGTTTTCTCCAGTTTAAAATTGTCGCCCAAGTTGAAATTTAAGAAGAAAAAAAATATCTTCCGATAGAAGATACCTTTCTGTGGGCAACATGGATTTCCTAGTAGATAATAATAAAGACAGATGTTTGTCTGTCCAGAGTTTTTCTTTGTCTGACCAGATGTTTTTCTGTTCAGGACAAAATTTGACAGGAAGGTTACCTGTATGCCTGAAGTTATGCACCTCGAAACAGGTTTTTAAATTTTTGATTCAAATTTTTTTCATTTAATTTTTTACGCTATTTTTTGTATTTTTTCGAGTTTCGTGCTTTTTTCCCCACATTCATAAAAGGAATCTATTTTCATCCATCTGTCCATTTTAGCTGAATATAGTAAAGTAGTCTTCTTCGATTTTTAAATATTTCGCGAATTTTTTATATTATTTTTAACTTTTTTTCACATTCCGACGTGATTTTATGACATTAGTAAAAGGAATCAGGTTTCAGTCTTTTAGCCCGATGTACTAAATTTCGTCCTTTGTAATTTTTGAATTTTTCAAGAACCTTTTTTTTTTTTTTAAAGACACCTGTGATTAGAAGAGATTTTATCACACATTTGAAGAAATTTTCGTCTTTAGAAAGGAAAATTTCTAGAAATTTTGATCTTTGATTCGCGACTTCTTCGTGTTATGAAGGAAAAAAGTCATGCGTAAAAGTTCAGTTTCTAATAGAGAAAAGTACAATGCAGCACAGTTGGCGGAACACTCCTGTGATTTGATTTGACAAAAATGCATCTTTATATTTAGTAAGGATGTTAGGTAATTTTTAAGTTAGATTGGTGAGTTTTCTATATTTTCGCAGAAAATGAGCAAATTAAATCAAAGCTTTTTTGTGTGTGTGTGTTTGAACGAAAGAAAAAGTTACGGAAAAAAATCCTTCAATTCACTGATTTATATTTTTTTATTTATTTTTATTTATTTATTTATTTTTTTTATTTTTTTTATTTTTTGAGAGAGAGAGAGAGAGAGTGTAAAAGGAACCCAGTTTCAATCTTTTATCCCAATATAGTAAAAATTTTGCCATCTGCGGCACAGATTTTTGACATCCCTGAAAGGGATCAGGTTTCAGTCTTTTAGCTCAATATAGAAAATATACCCATAGAAATTTCTGAATATTTTACGAACATTTTATGTGACTTTTAGCATATTTTTGTCTTTCACAGCGATTTTTTAACACATCTTTTGGCTCGATATAATCAATTTTCTCTCAGCGATTTTTGAATTTTTGCCCAATTTTTTATAAGATTTTTACACATTTTTTTTTTCGCGTTTTGCGGAGTTTTTTTAACAATATTTTTCTGAAACCGAAGAATTATCCAATAGATTTTCCTGCTGCCATAATTAAGCTGAAGTGGAAAAATAAAAAAATTGTTCCTGTAGCAACATGAGCTACGATGCTGGAAAATTTCACTTTTATCTTGACACTATCACTTTTATCGAAAAAAAAAAAAAAACAATAATTCAATGATTGTTTGATTCAAGATTGTTGCGGGAATATCCGGAACAGGTTTACGCTGCGGAAGGCAGAGAAGGCCCCCAATGGAGAACTCCAAAAAAATAGGTTCTTTTTTTAAAAAAGCAATCAGCAAAGCGGGTGAAACTCTGCTAGTAGATTAAATAAATGCACAATATAATTTATGTATAGTTCTTATCTATGTATATGTTTCTTAACATAAGTAATTTATCGAGACAAGAGAAATGAAATGTTAAAAACGAAACAGGTCGAACTTAAGGGGTATAGGTGGCATATGCAATGCACATAGATGCCCGCTTATTGGGGTCCCCAACGAGATTAAGAAGCTTATATTTTTTGAACATTTGAAAAAAAATGAGGTTTAAAAGTTTTGAATTTTGAGTTCCGAATTTTGCTCACTTTTAAGAGCGGCCCAAAAAAAGAAAATTTATAAAGTATTTGGAGCCTGCCAAATTTCTTTCATCTGGGCACCTTTAAAAAGAATGGTAGCTATAGAAAAAAAGGGATGTCTGTCTTGGTTAAAAGAAGTAATAGTATTAAGGAAGTTTTTAACCTTATTGGGGCCCCCAACGAGATTAAAAAGCATATTTTAAAAACATTTGACTAATAAAATTGGGCCTAAAAGTTTTGAATCTTGAGTTCCAACTTTTCCTCACTTTTATAGGGGGTCCCAAAAAAGTCAATTAAAAAAGTATTTAGAGACTGCAAATTTTCTTTCATCTGGGCACCTTTAAAAAGAATCGTGACTGTAGAAAGAAAGCACATTTGGTTGTAGTAAGTAATAGTATTAAGGAAGTTTTGAAACTTATTGGGGCCCCCAACGAGATAAAAAAGCATATTTTTAAAACATTTGAATAATAAAAATGGCGCCTAAAAGTTTTGAATCTTGGGCTCCAACTTTTCCTCACGCTTATACGGGGCCTTAAAAAAGACAATTCAAAAAGAATTTAGGACCTGCAAAATTTCTTTCATCTGGGAACCTTTAAAGAGAATGCTGGCTATAGAAAGAAAGTGCATATCTGTTTTGGTCAAAAGAAGTAATAGTATTAAGAAAGCTTTGAACCTTATTGGGGCCCCCAACGAGATTAAGAAGCTAATATTTTTTGAACATCTGAAAAAAAATGAGGCTCAAAAGTTTTGAATCTTGAGTTCCGAATTTTGCTCACTTTTAAGAGCGGCCCCCAAAAAGAAAATTTATAAAGTATTTGGAGCCTGCCAAATTTCTTTCATCTGGGCACCTTTAAAAAGAATGGTAGCTATAGAAAAAAAGGGATGTCTGTTTTGGTTAAAAGAAGTAATAGTATTAAGAAAGTTTTTAACCTTATTGGGGCCCCCAGCGAGATTAAAAAGCATATTTTAAAAACATTTGAATAATAAAAATTGGGCCTAAAAGTTTTGAATCTTGAGTTCCAACTTTTCCTCACTTTTATAGGGGGCCCCAAAAAAGTCAATTAAAAAAAGTATTTAGAGCCTGCAAATTTTCTTTCATCTGGGCACCTTTAAAAGGAATCGTGACTGCAGAAAGAAAGCACATTTGGTTGAAGGAAGTAATAGTATTAAGGAAGTTTTGAAACTTATTGGGGCCCCCAACAAGATAAAAAAGCATATTTTTAAAACATTTGAATAATAAAAATGGGGCCTAAAAGTTTTGAATCTTGGGCTCCAACTTTTCTTCCAGTTTATGCGGGGCCTTAAAAAATACAATTCAAAAAGAATTTAGAGCCTGCAAATTTTTTTTCATCTGGAAACCTTTAAAGAGAATGCTGGCTATAGAAAGAAAGTGCATATCTGTTTTGGTCAAAAGAAGTAATAGTATTAAGAAAGCTTTGAACCTTATTGGGGCCCCCAACAAAATTAAAAAGCATATTTTAGAAACATTTGAATAAAAAAATGAGGCCTAAAAGTTTTTAATCTTGGGCTTTAAAAAGCATATTTTTAAACAATTTTAATAAAAAAATGGGCTAAAAAGTTGTGAATCTTGGGATCCAACTTTTCAGCCCTTTTATAGGGGCCCTTAAAATATACAATTCAAAAAGAATTTTGAGCCTTCTAAATTTCTTTCATCTGGACCCCTTTAAAAAGAATGGTTGCTCTAGAAAAAAAACGCATATCTGTTTTGGTTGGAGGAAGTAATAGTATTAAAGAAGCTTTGAACATTTGGTTTCACCTTTTTCCCCCATTGATAAGCGCACCCCAAAAATACTAAAATGCCATTTTATTTTTTAAGTAGAACTTACAGCCTTCAAAAACTTTTATAAGGAATGGTGGATATAGAAGAAAAGCACATATCTGTTTTCTATTTCTAAATTTGATCAAGATCGTTGACAAAAAAAAAATGAATTTTGATAAAACAAAATAAAATGTTATTAAAAATACATAAAAAAAATATTTTTAAAGTAAAAAAAACATTTGGCTAAAAGGTACAATAGCTCACTACTGGGACCCTGGCTTTGCTCAGCACACCCCCCCCCCCCCCCAAATGGGGGGTATGGGGGCGGTCGCTACGGCCCTGCTTGTAGCCTTGGCGAAACATGGTCACTATGGCAATAAATAAAGACCAAGGAAATGCCAAAAAACGAGTTATTACTTTTTAAACCTTATTTTTTCTTTTCAAATAACTCGAAAATTAATGCATCCATGGGGGGTAAAATTAAAAGATATCTAAGTTTTGTAGCATATAATCTTCTAACTGTTTTCAAATTTTGTACCTTACTAAAAATGAAACGTAATCCAATTGAATTGAAGATGCCGTATATCTATTTTTGCCCTTTCATAAAGTCGCAATTATCCGCAAGAATTTGTGGAAGTTGTGACCAATACCATGCATCTCAGAAGTCAGCAAACAGACAGAAAAAAAATTCAACACAGTGAAATAAAAAGAAAATTGACCAGTTAAACTGATGGCATTGAGCTCAAAGGCTATTCACACTAATTGTATATTATACTCTTATTTCAAAGGATAATGACGCTCGAAAAATAAAAGAAGGGATTAGTCCCCGTTGCCCCCTTAATACTTAACCAAAGAACCTCCAAATTTAATCAGGGAAGCTCCTTAACATAATAAACTGGTATACCAAATTTGAAGTAAATCAGATAATTCTGCATGAAAAACACCTTTCTCTAAATTAAGGGGGGTATTAGCTCCCCCATTTCTCTTTTTATGCTGAACCAATGAACCTTTAAATCTAATCAAAAAAGCTCCTTATCAGAATAAACATAGAAAAAAAAATTAAACTAAATTAGATAATTCTGCATGAAAACCCAGTTATCTCAATTAAGGGGAGGGGCAATTTCCCCCATTTCCCCTTTTATACATAACCAATGAACCTCTAAATCAAATGAAGGAAGCCATATCAGAATAAACTGCTATATCAAATTTGAAGCAAATCGAATAATTCTGTATGAAAAACCCATTTATCTAAATTAAGGGGAGACCAGCCCCGTCCCTCCTTTATACATAACCAATAAATCTCCAAATCTAATCAAGGCAGCTCCTTAACATAATAAACTGGTATACCAAATTTGGAGCAAATCGAATAATTCTACATGAAAAACCATTTATCTAAATTAAGGGGGGGGGCGGTCTAGCCCCCCTTTTCCTCCCTTTATATGTAACTAATGAACCTCCAAATCTAATCAAGGCAGCTCCTTAACATAATAAACCGGTATATCAAATTTGGGGCAAATCGAATATTTCTACATGAAAAACCCATTTATCTAAATTAAGGGGGGGAGCCTTCTTTCCCCCCTTCATACTTAAGTAATGAGCTTCCAAATCTAATCAGGGAAGCTTCTTAACATAATAAACCGATGTACCAAATTTGGAGCAAATCGAATATTTCTGCATGAAAAACCCATTTATCTAAATTGGGGGGGGGGGGGAGGACCAACTCCCCTTTTCCCCATTTATTCTTAACCAATGAACCCCAAAAACTAATCAGGGACGCGCTTTATCAGAATGAACCTAGAAAAAAAAATTGAAGCAAATCGGATATTTCTATCAAGAGTTATCGCGTTATGTACATACGTACCTACATACAGAACATATATAGGGTAGAAATAATGCTTCGCAAATCCAAACAAAGCAGGCCTTTTGCTAGTTTAGAATATAAAAATTATAATTACATTATTATAAATGCAAAAGAAGAATAAAAAAGGAAAATCAAACAGAAAATTTCGATATATGTTTAAAAACTTATGCTAAAATAAAGAAGATGGCGCCATGTATCAATCATTTAAAGAATTTCTAGAAAGAATGGCATATAAGTGAACTCACTTTTGAAATGCACATTTATAAGCATATTACAAAATTTCACAATCTATGAGTTATTACATTTTTAATTCTTTAAAATTACACTTTTCCGCATAACATTACAATTTTTTGCCTCCTGTGATAAATGTACAAACACATGTTTTATCTTTATAATGTTATTAAAAAGTACTCATACATCAGCAAAAAATTTTTTTAATATACTGCGTACATACTTATTAGTATAAAAATATGGATATAAAGAACAACGTATTTGCATGTAACGAAAGAAAAAAAAAAAGCAATTTAAAATTTACCTCAAAAATTAAAGAATTCTACAGATTTGTTTTAAGCCTAAATTTAAAAAAAAAACACTAACAATTTCTATTTTCATAAATTAAAAGATAAAACAACTGAGGAAGAAGACTAAATAAGCTAGTAGCAACACTGTTTAATAACTACTTTTCCACAAAAATAAAACATTTTCAAATAACAAAACAAAATTATTGAAATTAGTTTTAAATTAATGGATTTAATTTTTTTTAATAATGTTATGAAATGATATAAAACAAATGAAAAACACACACTTTTAATATTTTATATGATTTTTTTTTTTTAAATACAAATTTTTAAGTTTTACTAAAGATAATGCATTGCATTAGCAAAAACCAAAGTGCACTATTTAAACATTAAAAAGCAATAAAGTGTTTTTGACATATTTAAAAAACTAAAAATTGAACTTTTAAATTATATGTCATAAAAATGCAATTAATTGAAATAACTATCTGAAGACGTACGTTTCAAAACTTACCTTATCCAGAAAATCAAATTTTGGGAAATCGCGAAAAACCTCTAACTGCGTCCATTGGTTTTCATTGTAAATAGGGCTCGAAATGTACCAGAGTAAACTGGAATGATATTTCGGTTTGCGAAATTATGACAAATATTGTTCCAGTTCATGAAATTACTGTAAATATCATTCCGATTCGAAGAATTATTAAAGCATATCATTACAGTTTTATATATATACCTTATTGTGCTCCGTGTAACTTTTTTATTATTGTTTAGAATCTTTGAGTGCATTTTTTAAATTGTTTGTATATAGTTAGATAAAAATTTGTATATACTTAAAAAATTTTTTTTTAGTCAACAATAATCTTGAAACAGCATTCGGGATCGTGAATTTTTCCATTTCGAGCCCTGATTGTAAACTTAGATTTTACCAATGACAGAAATACAGGATAAAACTAGTTTTTTTGCAGATTGTTATGTTATTTCAGTGCAGGTTTACAATAGACTAGACTGATAGATAAAACATGATTTTTTAAATTTTGGATATGGCGAGTTTTGAAACTCATGTCCTCATCAGTATTCTATTTTTTTTAACATGACAGAAATTTGCTCAGTTGGTCAAATCAAATCAATAAATAATACAAACTGAAACCAATACAGTAAACTCTGTGTAAAGCGGACTCTGTATAAGACAGAAATCTGTCTAACTCGGAAAGATTTTCAGGTTCCTGCGAATCCATTGACATAAAGTAAAATTAGTCTAAGGCGGAATATTGCCTACTACAGATAATTTTCTCGGTCCCGATCAATTCCGCCTTAAACAGGGTTTACTGTATTTCAATTTTTGTTATTTATTTATGTATGTGTGGAGAAAGTGGGTTAGCATGAATGATGTTTCATTTGTAATTTATTCCTATACCAAATTGTTTCAGCAATCAGTCATAAAAATTTAAATGTTTTGAGACAATTCATTGCATTAGTACTGTATAAAAAATGAATTGGCAATAAATTTAGAGTTAAAAAAAGAAACAAAACTCAAACATTTCCTTTTTTAACATCACATCCCTGCTTGAACATTTTTATAAAATTAAAACATCATAACTGCCAGCCTAAGGAGAAGTAAAAAAAAAAGTCCCAGATATTTGAAACTCTACAATGAAAGGTTGATGACTGCATGGAACTTTTAAAATCAATTTTATTTATTGAAGTAAACAAAATATTACTCCCACACAAAATGCTACTATGAGATATTGGTACGGGCACCTCAGAAAGATTACCTGAGTATATAAATTAAATTTCGTTTGTCAAGCATAGATTACGAAGCATTTCCCACCAAATTCAAAATACTGTAAGAAAACTTCATAATTTAACAAAGTGAAAGATGATATCTAAGAAAACAATTCTGAAAACACATAATACATTTAAAAACTTAATTTCAGCATTTGCCAACTATAGTTAGAAAAGTATCTGAATTCTTATGCACAGCAAAGTATATGATCTTTAGATTTGTATATATACTACATAATATGTTCAGTAAAAAAACGCATAACACAGTTGCAAATTCCCATTAGCAATTTTCGCTTAGAAATGGTAATGCACTCAAATTATTTGTGCAGTCCTGTTCAAGATCTATAGAATTTATACACACCAAGTAATATGCAAAAAATCATTTAAATATAAAATTGTATATCACAATTGAAAATGCACTTCCAACAATTATCGCTCATAGACAGTATTGTAACCAAATTGTTTTGTGCATCTCTGTAAATGAAAGGTAAATGATATGCAAACCCTATTCTACAGTAAGTATCTTGTAGTGCATCTCAGTGATGTATATCAGTTTCAATATATTTCAAATAGTGTAACGTCATTAAAATACATTGCAAACAATTTCTCCTCATAGACTATAATGTAAGATTTTTTGTCATAAATACTTTCCAACATAGTTGAAAGTGTTAAAAATGGAAGCAATACAGAAAATATAATCTTTCAAACAAAAACCATACTAAGTACAACCTGATCAAAACATATAAAAAAAAAGTTATGCTGAATATTTCTTTTTTAAGGAAATCTATGGGAACAGTTGAAAGAAAAAATTAATTTTTATCTACAGTATATAAATCTACATATCAATAATTTAAAATAATCAATAATCATTAAAAATTATAAAGTATTTAATTACATAATTTGCATTCCCACATATTTTATGCATCACCAGCTTGATTATTTAAGACAAATCTCCCCCCCCCCCCCTCCCTTCAATCAAGATATCTTTCCTTCAGCTGCAGTGCAACTGTGTGCAAATGGTAGGTATTATAACTGATAAAGAAATATCATCAATATTGTGAAGCATAAGTGCTGATTTGTTTACATGGAAAATTTCTTATTCATGGTAGAGTGTTTTGTTGAATGTAACAGTAAAAAGGCACATGAAGGAGAATTCAGAGTGAAAGAAACACTTATTAGGTATTGGCATAAACAGTAATATCCATTAAGGAAAATAAAAGTTAATTTTGTGGTAATGTGTTCCACATGCATTTTACAGATGATATAAGCACAAATGCATATATGAGAGTTGGTTTTTGGTGGTATGTTAAATTTTATTACACAACACGAAAGTACTGATATACTTATAAAATAAAAATGACATGTATCTCCATAAAGTAATAATAAATGCATTTTTTAAAAGAAAATTAAAGTGTTTCTAATTTTTGCCCCAGTTATAAAATTATCTATGTACTTTTGGAACTATTATATATTTTGTTTAATCGTAATTATTCATTTATTAAAATGTTCGCGAAATAATACACAAATGCAGCAAAAAAGGTGCTGTCATTAAAGAAACTCAAAAACGGCTATTTAATGATTCATAGGCCTTCATTTGTTTCAATACAACGGTATAAAAACTGAAAATGTGCGATGCTTAGAAGTTAAAAAAAATTGCTATAGAGTATTTAATCACACAATGATATATCTGCTTTGTTTTACAGCTGGCTTATACAACATAATGTTATTTTTTGGAGATGACACAAAATAAGCTGGGAGAAAGAAATAGCATACCAGGGGCTAAAAAGTTTACAAAAGATGAAAATAAATACAATGTATATAAAAGTCTAAAGAATAATGATTTTAAAACTTAAAATTAAAAAAGATCTTTCACATCCAGGATTTTCTTAGATAAAGTGTGTAACCCTGCCGTCCCCCCCCCCCTCCAAAAAAAAAAAGGAAATATAAATAAATAAAAGCAGGTATAAATGGAGTTCTAATTAGTGGAAGAAAAACAAAGTACCATTTTATTTCAGCTCTTATAAATGGAAGAAAAACAGAAATGTATCATTTTACTTCATAGAAAATCTGCCATAAATGTATGTAATATATTTTGTCATGAAAGATGTCTACATGCTAAAATGAGCTCAACATTTAAAAGTTTAAAGGTAATGTCATAATTGTATTATATATGCAAAACTAGCATAGAAAAATAGAAATGCACAATTTACCCCATTATACAGCTTATATTCAAAATATTAGAATAATTGAGAAAAAGTAATAAGAAAAAATTATTTTTCATTTATTTGTTTTTCATACTAAGCAAAAACAATTAAATTTCTTATAAATTAAATTTGGAATGTTTAGATAAGATTTTAACATTTACAAAATATAAAATACAGTACAATAATATTTGGAAATTTTTCCAGAGAGAAACATTCGCCTTGAATACAATATTTCAAATGAAAATCAAATTTCAAATTATTTTTGCTTAAAAGGCGCAAAGACCAACTTAGTGAAAAATATTCCATGCCGGGAATCGAACCCGGGTCATCAGTATAGCGCAGTGACGTTCTACCGCTAAACCACATGGAACGATACCCAGCCTGGAACTTCTCACTATTACAAGTTGGCAAGGCTACAAACGCAGCACAAGATGGAATATTTTCCGTGAGCCACCAACATGGGGCAAACACAGACACTTAATTAAATCCAGCATCGATGAAGCTATATTAATATTTGGAAATTTTTCCAGAGAGAAACATTCGCCTTGAATACAATATTTCAAATGAAAATCAAATTTCAAATTATTTTTGCTTAAAAGGCGCAAAGACCAACTTAGTGAAAAATATTCCATGCCGGGAATCGAACCCGGGTCATCAGTATAGCGCACTGACGTTCTACCGCTAAACCACATTGCGTGGCATGGTCCATAAACCACATAATGTGGTTTAGCGGTAGAACGTCAGTGCGCTATACTGATGACCCGGGTTCGATTCCCGGCATGGAATATTTTTCACTAAGTTGGTCTTTGCGCCTTTTAAGTAAAAGTAATTTGAAATTTGATTTTCATTTGAAATATTGTATTCAAGGCGAATGTTTCTCTCTGGAAAAATTTCCAAATATTAATATAGATTCATCGATGCTGGATTTAATTAAGTGTCTGTGTTTGCCCCATGTTGGTGGCTCACGGAAAATATTCCATCTTGTCCTGCGTTTGTAGCCTTGCCAACTTGTAATAGTGAGAAGTTCCAGGCTGGGTATCGTTCCATGTGGTTTAGCGGTAGAACGTCAGTGCGCTATACTGATGACGCGGGTTCGATTCCCGGCATGGAATATTTTTCACTAAGTTGGTCTTTGCGCCTTTTAAGCAAAAATAATTTGAAATTTGATTTTCATTTGAAATACAGTACAATAAATTAGGTATTCAGCTTTCTGAAACACATCAAAATATTAGAATAAAATTTAGATTGGTTCAAAACATTAGAACATTTTATTTTACGCAACAATATTACCTGATGAATATGAAATAAATGGTAGTTAATATTTTGTAGCATCCCCTTTAGCTTTCATAACAGCATACAATCGATCTTGCATACTATATACAAGGTGTTTACAAACATTTCTATCAATATTAGCTCAGACTTTATACGTGCCACTAACTCAGTTTTACTTGAAGGAGGATTTTCTTGGAGTTTTTTCTTCATTATACACCATAGGTTTGGTGGCCAAGGAAGTACATTAATGTTACGTTGACGGAACCAATTCTTAGTTGACACCGAGGTATGCGGTGATGCTAAATCTTGTTGAAAGATGAAATCATCTTCAAATAAATCTTATGATGGAATCATGTAATATTCAAATATTTCTTGATATATCTGAGAGTTAACCTTTTCGTAGGCGATGCATAACTTTCTAGGTCCTTCTGCACTCATGCAACCCCAAACCATGACACTAGCAGCAAATTTCACGGAAAGTTTAAGGCATTCTTTATCAAATGCTTCTTGCTTCATATTCCACACTCAAATACCTTGATTACCATATGAAACACAAAACATACTTTCATCACTAAATAATACATTTTTCCAATCTTCTTCCTTCCATAAACATCTTGATTTACACCAATTCAATCTTATACACTTTTGTTTCGCAGTTATGAGAGGTTTTGTTTTCAATACACGAGATTCAAACTTAAATTTATGGAGACGTCTTAATGTTGTCGATATAGAAACTTTAATTCCTCCTTCTTTCCATTTTCGGCGCAAGAAAGGCGCACTTTTAAAACGGTTATTCTTAACTATACACTTCAGTTTCCCGTCATCTCTAGTAGATGTTTTTGGTTTTTGGCCGCCATTTCGGCATTTATTTTGAAATTTTACATTTTTTTTTAATTGTGTTAGTATTTTACTAATGTTTGACTGCGACCAATGTAAATAATTTGCTATCTAACATCAATTTTTACCGTGACGATACAAATCAACCATGCAGAGTTTAATAGATTCAGGAATATCACTCACACGACCCATTTTAAGAAGAAAAAGCAAACAAACTGCAAAAAGAATACTGATTTTAAATAAAATCGTCTGAATTTAATCAATGATGCCACCAGTTATGAATTGGTGATAATTAAAGGAGAATTAATGTAAAATATTCTAATATTTTGAACCACTTGAAAAAATATTCGAATATTTTGACTTTTCAAAATTATTTTTCTTTCAATTAATCTTTTCAAAAATGATATTAGTTTTAAGATAATAAATAAGCTTAATCAACAATAAGTTCTTAATAAAAATATCGCTTTCATATTTGCATTAAAAGACATTAAAATACCAAACGATATTTTCAATTTGTAAAAAAAAGTAATTATTCTAATATTTTGAATATGAGCTATATTATGGAAAAAATGTTTCCATGAAAGTGAAAGAGAAATATCTATTATTTAGGATGTAACAATAATGTATACATTTTCCTACTTTTTGTATTACAGGATACTTTATAAAACTCAAACTAAAAGCCCATGCATATTTTCAATTAACTAGTTTTTGAAATGTATATTATAAAACAAAAATATGTCTGTCAGTAATACTGATATCATATGGACAGCAGCAACACCTGACCAATAAATTTTGCTTTTACTGCATTTTTTAAAAACTTCTTAAGATTGCACAATATCAATTTTTACATCATCGAATAAAAAAACAAATGTTCTTTCAAATGCAATTTGTTTGAAAATAGTATCTCAATTGACTGATTTTTTTATATTTTTTAAAGTTCAAGCATTTTATTAAAAATCTATCTCTATCGTGTGCAGCACGATTAGAAAACATTAACCAGCTTACATTTAAAACAATATAAATAGTTCAGTGTCTATTTCCAACTAATATTTCATATGCAATTAAAATTTCATCAATAAAGGAACAAAATAATATAAGTAAAAAATTTAACAGACACGTAATCAAACTACACGCTTAAACCAGTGAAATTATCAGAATCCAAAAATGCTGCTGTAAATAGGGAAATCTTTGGCGATTTCTTCATCTGGCATGCAGCTAATAGAAAAAGTATCACTTTTAATAAATTTCAAAATTTATTTGAATAAATTATTGATATTTTTTATACAAAAATGCTTTTGGCGGTGTTAATGGGTAATTTTAAAAATATATATTAAACGCAAGAAATCTATTAGTTTTCTATTTTAAAAAATGATTTTCACCTATATTCTGTAACACGGATCCCCTAGTATTAATTATTAAGAAATAATGTGGTTAAAAATTCATGAACTGAAATATATACTTACTTCTTTTATCTTTAAACACGCTACAATGCTACATGTCCAGAGTTCAACTCTGGACTGGGCAAGGTACAATCAATCTTTCATCCCTTCGGGGTCGATAAAAGGATTACCAAGTTTGCTTGGGAACCAAACCGTGAGAGTCCTGCATTAGGCTGACCACCTGACTAGAATATATGCCGTACTGATAAATCAGTTTAGTAATAAAGTTAATGGTCAAGAAAACAGGGTTGGGCACTGCAGGCCGTGATCCTTAATGGATTACAACGCCGCAGGTTAAGTTTGGTCCTGATCATTAGATTCTGCTTGGTTGACACCCCACAAAATAAATATTTGTTCACTTCTGAACATTAGTTGTCAAGTTATCAGCAAACGTATAAAATGAGCAACTTTAAGAGAACATACTTCAGATTAAAGTTGAAAATATCTTTCTTATCATTTTATGTAGGCTACATGTACTATCAAGTAAATGATATATTCATGAATTTTGAGTTGAGTATTATGTAGACTACATGAATTATGAACTGAATGATATATTTATAAATTTTGAGTTGAGCACTATGATTCTTGTTAACAAAAAATTGCTATATCATTATTATTGGAATAGTTTTAGCAGAAATATCACTCAATTTCAAAATGCATTTCTTAATACTGGCACACTTCTCAAACTCAAACACATTTTAAATCCTATTTAGTATGATTTTTGAGATAGAGCAATAAAATTTATACTTAATTGAATGAAAAAAAGAAAGAAAAAACAGAGATACATATTGATATATGTACAAATATATATAATTCTAAGAAAGTTTGTCCCTATTAATTTAGATTAATGTTCACTTTATTTAATCACAGATATAAAGTAGATTTTAGTTATTTTGAACATTGTTTAATTGGGACATGTCAACAACAAAATCAAAAACTATCATTAATTTCACTTCTGATAATTGGACAGCTGCTTTATCAGGACAAATCATTCTAGAACCAATGTGTTCCAATCAATCAGAATCTACTGTATAGAGATTTTAATGCATGAAACAGAGGCATAGAATTCTATTTCATACAGAGAAAAAGTACTTTCTTGTTATAATGGTTCCGGTGAATAAATTGCTAAGTGGCAGCAATGTACTGTCACGTTATGCAACATATAATGTCATAATAGCCATATGACAATGGTGTATTCATAAAAAAGACAGAGTATAACCTATTATAGGCAGGAAGTATAAATAACAGCTATAGCTACAGAGGGTATACAGAATTTCTTAAAGAATCAAGAAAGTACACAGCATATACTACTGTATACCCTCCACTATATTCCTGCCTCAGAACAAGTTACAATTATGTTTCCGTATGATGTATATAAATGTGAGATAATAAATATCCTCAAAAATGCAACATAACAAACTCAAGAGTTTAATTAATAGATACACAACATCATATGAAAAGAAAAAGCATAACATGAGGAGCATGGAGAAATTGCAAAATTATTCTGGAGCGATCGTCTCATGAAGGGTGAATTTTAAAAAAGAAAGCGAGAAACATGCTCAGTTCCATAGTTTTCTCTCAACATAAAGGTTGAAGATCCATTAAAAGACAAATAAAAGATTTTAATAAGAATTCTAAGTGAATTCCAGTATTTATTATACAAATGTATTATATTATAGATGTGATCTACTAAGCATATTATTTGTTTGAGAGAATAATAAATGTTATATAAAATTGAAAAGATAATAGATGCATTCATTTGTAGTTATAAGCCAAGTGAATCTTTAATTTTCAGACCAAACCCTACATATATATGACATGTGTATAATATATGGCATATCTATGACATAGGACATGTAAATATCACATACATATGACATGTGTATAATTAATAATTATGATGTATATGGCATATTGTATGTATGTATGGTAATTGATGCATGTGAACAATACATATATGATGTATATAATATAACATTGGTAATGTCCATTACAAAATCATAACTGAAATATTTGCATAATTGTAATAGTGGCGACCACTATAACAAAGAAGTACCGAGAAATATAAAAAAACATACCTTGGCTACGAGTGACTTAGCTTGCAAATAATAAGCTTCAATAGTAGCACTATCATAAAGTTGTGTTATACTCTCAACGAAGTACCTAAAATAAAATTAAAGCTTTTAAAATGAGAAAGCCTTTTTATGCAATAATATACAGTCAAATTGCATTATGACAAATCGCCAACAAACCGAATTTTTGAATCACTACATGCAGGTTTCATTATAATCAATGTATAGCATATATGTTAGATACTGAAAGAGGTAAAAATTTTATTTGTTGTATTCAGGGGTTCATTTGGTGTGTCTATGAATTTCTCTGACTTTTCCAAATTTTCCATATCAATAAATTTAAATTTAAAGGTAATGAGATTTTGTGATTTTAGATACAAAATATCTAAAAGTTGTTAATTTGAGAATAGAATTTTCACAACTGATTCTGAAGCACAATCTGCAGATTTTTTAAACAAATTTTTGAAAAATTTGCAAATTGTTGAACACTCAAGATATTTATTCCATAGTTAAAGATTGAGTGACATCCTTATGTTTTCTCAGTGAAAATGTTACTTTACAGGCTTAACATTTTTCAGACACACACCTTTAGCACCTGGTTTCACCCACTTTGTCCAATCAGGATGAAATTCTTTATTACATCAATCACAGATAAGTACAGATTGTTTTGACATATTTTAATACAAAAACTGTTTTTTTTATATAAATATCTGTTCTGAAACTAACTCAATTTAAATATTATAAATATTCAATAAATTAAGCCAAAGAACATTTAGTTTGCAAACAAAGATAAGTAAACAGACTAATAATATAACCAATCCTACAAAACTGTACAAAATTTCAGAGAAGCTTCTATTAAAACTCTCTGGGTTACAAGAAAGGACTGAAAAGAGGGTAGATAAAATTAATTGCACACGAAGTTGAAATACTCTTTACAGCAAGCCAGATTAACTGTTCAGTAATCAGGGGCTTACAAAAGAAAACTAAGAAAAAAATTCTTAGTTTCGTTTATTTCATACTTATATTCTGTATTTTAAACAAAAGAGAGGCATACCTGTTTCAAAATCTTACCCCACCTTGGATTTTGCTTTGGAGTTGCTTATGGTCCCATGTATTATATATATACCGTAATTTCCTGCGTATATGCTGCAGCTTAGTTAAGTCTTTTTCATACCGGAAATTTTATTTAAAAAATTAAGTTAAATAATTGTTAAGCAAAAGCACGTCAAATTTTATTTAAAACAAATACTGGTAGGAAATCTAATTATCTGAGCTGCGGCATATACACAGGAAATTACGGTAATAGCGCTAAGTGTATAACAGTTCCGGAGTCAACTCATCCGGACCCCGATAATCACGCTCATCCTCGAAAAAAAAATATTGTGGTCATGTTAGGCTTAAGCATTCCGATCCCGTGAATAAGGCAATTGTTCAACTTATAATAATCCACATTGTATCACATCTGTTTTTCTTCATTTTCTCTAAAAGTTTCAAAACTATACAATCATAATGATTTGAGTTCTAAAAATACCCAGCTACCAACAACAGATTATCGATATAAACAAACGAATACCGTTGCCATTTGCAAGCAACAATTCCAAACCTAGATACAAATGAGCGACTCTTTGATCGTTTCATTAAAAAAAATACTGTTTAACATCCGATTTTGCTCTTAAAATATTTGTACAAGCATATTACAGCCTTTAAATATTTCGAAATGTGTTTTTCACTTTTACATACCGACTTATGCTTTGCAAAAAAACGGAGTTAATTATTTTATATAAACAAAACAGCAGTTCCATGTATGAACTACGCTTTATTTCAACATTGTTTGGCACCATCTCTCTGCAATGAATATAAATTATGGAACTTTTGACTGAAATTATAGTTTTTTATTTAAAAAAAAAATACAGGACGTTATGCTGTAATTCGAGATCATTTTTTAAATGTTTTCGTTATGTAATTTTAAAATTTCGTTCAATATAAATAAAATGAAATTTCTTTATGATACCTTTGATAGAATTTAAATTTTGTTTTATTAATTTTTCACATTATCTTATTAAATTACAATTTTGTTTTCACTCCAAGGTTATGTTCAAATTTTACAACGTTTAAAATAAAAATTTTATATGCATTGATGTAATTAATATATGTAGTACATGGCATTGTATATTCCTCACATATTAATTACATTTGATACGAAATATAAATTTTTTTCAATGCAAGCAAATTTCAAATGGATATAAGCTAATTTCTTAAACATTGATAAAATTAAAATTTTACGAAAGAAATAATAAAAATATTTTTGATTTTGTCATTTTCTACAATACAAACCTTCATTCATAATAAAACCTCAAACATCATAATAAAACCTTCATTCTGTTTGTTTGTATGAAATCTTATGAAAATGAAACACAGATCAACATTCCGTCATTTTTTGACAGGGGGTTATATAGTAGTATGTAATAAGCAGAAAAAGGTAAGTCATAGAAAATTCAGCATTGTATTTTTCTCAGTGGTGGGGGGTATGGGGGAGACCTGAAACTTCCGTAGGGGATTAAGCTAAAACCTTAATACCCCTTGCAATAAAAGAGTGTGCAAGCACTAATGATTTTAGAGCAAAACCTGTTTTAAAAAGGTTTTTTTTAAAGCAAATTACATGATACATTTACGAAAATTACATTTACATAAAGGGATGCTAACAGAAGATTCAAAGAGTGCCATAGTGCCCACCGTATTCGACAGCCCTGCTTTACAATACTTATGAAGAGTCAAGTTAGAATCTCCTGGTTCTGTGATTTTAAATCCTTAGTTTTATGATTAGAAAAGTTTTGAGTTTTTCTCTGAAGTTGGAAATTTCTCTGACTTTTCCTCAGAAATTTCAAATTTCCCTGACTTTTTCCTTAGGATTGGTAAATTTTGCTGACTTTCTCAGTCCATAAAAATTTCCCTGACTTTTCCAGGTTGTCCAGGTGGCTAGACACCTTGTTCATTATAACTGGGATTTGCCATAATGAATGTAGTAGATTTTTGTATCAAATTAATATGGGGGATTTTGTATCAATACTAATGTTAATTTTAAAAAGTTTCAAACTTGCTATTATGAGGTTACTTTTATTATAGAAATTGCAAGAGAATAAATCATTTATTATTATTATTATTATTTTAATTTTCAATATTACAATGCATTATTGTAGTATTTTTCAAAGCAGGCTACGTGATTTGCATATGTTTTCTAGGTGTGTAAAAATGTTTTAAGGAAAATTATAGAGATTAAAAGATGGAAGAGAAAAGAGCCATGCAAAATAATTTTAAAAATACAATTTGAATAAAATTCAGAGAAATCTTCTTTGGAATTTATTTCTGAATCTAAATAGTTACATTTATATTGTCAAAGATATGAGGCCTTGAAATTCAAGTTAAATACTAGGCATGAAAGCTCAACTTCATCGAAAAATATGAACTATGTGTGTGATAACAACACCATATCAGTGTATCATTACAGATTTACCTATTTAAACATCTCCCTTGGTTTATGGTCATGATTTTTAAAAGCTTTTGCATCAATCTCAGAAACAACCAGAATCATTAAAAAAAAAAAAAAAAAAAGTAGATTTCAGTGAAAGCTTGCATGCCTGTAATAAGACAGGCTTTTTCTTAACATATAATTTCAATTATACTTTAAGAATTTTTATCATAGTTTTAGAATTTACTTTTCAGATATGTAAAGCCACTGAGCATACAAAAAACTGACCATGTTCATATAAGTATAACAGAAAAAATATGTATAGATTTTTTTTATATATATATAAGGGAAGGGGGTATTGATCATATATAATACAATACTGTTGAACACTAACATTTCTCCAATTATCAACCTGCAATATCTTAGAAATATAGATGCATGGCATTTAATGATATATTGTTATCAACCCAGAAGCAGAATTTTCTGTGTCAATCTGCAGCGTACTAAAATTTATCTGCGACCCAATAGTGCTAGACTAAGCCTACTAAAACAACAATATCCCATAAAATAAGAAAAATTTGCCTTTATAAAGAAAATATAATGAAATTATGAAACAAATACCATAAATCTAGAGACTTAAAAGCAGTGGTGTAGTCGTAAAAAAAAGCAGAGGGTATACGTTCTAAGCAGAGGGTATACGCTCAAGGCAGAGGGTATACCCCAGTGTATATATACTGCAGCTTTCTTGAGAGACAGAGGGTATACGGTGTTCCTTAAAAAAATCCAGAGGGTATACCCCCGTATACCCCCCACTACATCCCTACTTAAAAGTAAATTTCAGCTTTTTTCTAAGCCCAGCCTTTCTTTTTAAGCTAGTGGATTAATCTGCAGCGCCCCCTGCCATGCTGGACAGTTTCTGCTACTGGGATTATCAATTGCTTAATGTTATTAAAATCAGCCAAAACCATGGCCTATATTCAATTCTATGCTAAAATCAATCATTTGCATGTTCAGTTTTAGAAGATGACTGGATGACAATCAAAAACATTTCTTCTAGTTAAAAATCTAACAGAAATTGAAAACTGCCAAAAATTTTATGAAGGAATACAAAATAACAATGACAAACAACAAAACCAAATGTATTGGAAAAATACCTACAAATGAAAAAATGCATTGAAAATTTTAAAATGAGACATACATTGCACCAACAATTTTCAAAAACAATATGAATACAAACATTACATTATTAATTACATTACATTATACATACATAACATTACATTAATGATCTTTTCAAGGGAGAACAGGGCAGCCATTCCAAAAATTATTCGAAAGAGTTGCTTCAATAGCCTTCAAAGTTAAAAATAGTAGCAAAAGTAGTTGTACATCATGGCCAATTTAGTAGGCAAATAGTTGCACATAATCCAAAATAGTCACAGTGTTCATATCAGAATGGCTAATGATTTTTCCTTTGACAAATTTTCTGATTTTTCACTGACCTTTCCTTGAAAATTATTAAGTTTTCCCAACTACAACAATACCACATTTTATATACAACAGCAATACCACACTTTATATACAATGTGCAAAAATTCAATACTGTTCTTACAATATTAACCAATTATTATTAACAAAACTGTTACAGTAATTGAATTCTAGCTTTCATGACATTGGAGTTTGCTACAACTTTTGGATCAAAACATGATACAATTCTAGTTAGTTGCAGGTATAATGGAGATTTTTCTAGCATTCTGTAGATAAACTTCATGAAAGCTTTCTTGCAGCTTTCACTAAAGTGCGATATAAGGGAAGTTTTTATTTTTCAAATGTTTCTGCTTACTTTTGAAATGACATCTTTTGTAGCATACTATAACAGATATGGGGTTATTAGGCCATGATACAGCATGATAAACTACATTATACATTATACTACTAGGTTGAGAAAAAAGTTCTGGGAAATTTGTGAAAGTTGCATTGTTACACGCAAATTAACAACAAAAGCAACAAGGACTATTTCTTTAATCATAATCCATGACTTTCTGCCAGATTCCAGATTTGCTGGAAGTACCATGGTGGCTCCTTCGAGTAAAAAACCCTTGACATACTTCTTCAACTTCATTAAAGGATTCAAATTGACGGCCCTTGAAAAAGTGTTGCACTGATTGAAAGAGGCCATAATTGGATGGAGTCACGTCTGGAATGGAGGCAGGGTGTGGAAATAATCTGGTAACTATCAGATTACTGCCAGGTAACTATTAGATTAAAAATTTCCCAGAACTTTTTGCTCAACCTAATACTAAAGTATAAATATGACAAAAAAATTTCAAAAATTAGATTTTTAAAAATTTTTAAATAGTTTGCTATGACGGAAGGGGGGGAAAGCAGAAATTTTGGGAGGAGAGGTATTTTAGATGATTGATTATTTTACTAGAAAGCGAAGAATATGAGTTTTTTTTTTTTTTTTTTTTTTTTTTTTAAATAAAGAATTTTAAACATAAATTTGGGAGAAAGGGGTGATGTGACTATTTATTTATTGTTATTAGTGACCAACAAATAGGGCAGAAATATTTTTTCAACAATAAAGAGTTTTGAAAGATTTAAAACGAATGTATGCTGAAGGTGTTGGAGGAAGGAAAAAGCATGATTTTTAGAAGGAGGTATTAATTTATATGCCAGATTATTTATTTGTTGTCACTAGAGAGCAACAAGTACGACATGAGATTTTATATATATATATATATATAAATGGAGATTATTACAGATTTTAAATTTCTTTGAATCATGGAAGGGAGGAGCAGGGAAAAAGAAAGATAAATTTTGGAGTGAGGGGATAATTTAGATGACCATTATATAATGCTATTAGAGACAATGAGCAACAACTAAGCCAGATTTTCTTTCTTTTTTGAAAAATAGTTTTAAAGATTTAGAACTCTGTAGGTTGAGGTGTCAAAGCGGGGCATCTGAGATAGCACTGTATGCTTTCTTTACTGGGCCTGATTCTTAGAGCGATTCACCTGCGTGACATCACAAACAACATCTCAGCTACCAAAAATTTTTTAAATACTTTGTTCATTCTTACAAATTGTTTACAATGGTGTGTGATATTATTTATGGTTTTATCTTGTAATTAATAATATTTTAATGTATTTAGATTATAATTATTAAAATAAGTCTAGATTATATCTATAAAATAATAGGGAAGAAATGCTGAGCTCCTGATTGCAAATCTAACTATGATACTGAAAATCAGTATACAACAATCTTCAAATTTCCGACTGATAATAAAAAGAAGAAATTATGGTAAGAAAACCACATTGTGATATTTTTACTCCTATTGCAAGGCATTGGCCTACATTAAACATTTTATAATTTGTGAAAGAATTAAACGAGAGGATAGCATTGAACTTGTCATGGCAAGAAAAAAAAATAACCTTTCCTTATGACAGATGCCTATCCTACTGTTAATGAAAACATTCCGGGATTCCGGCATATCTATATAATAATAGCTTAAGTTATGTGACTGTCATCAACAGTTCCGGGTTGACCGCTTCGCTTTTTATACGCCAAGTAATCAATTTGGTAATTCACTGTTAGCCGGGCGCAGATGATAAATTGCCAAATATTGTTTCATTGCCATCATGTCATCAGTATTATAATAGTCCATTTCATGCGTGGTAAATTAAAACAAAACTTTGATGTTGAAATTAAATGTCATGGTTTATGGTATTATATATTACTTTTCTGTTTTCTTTTCTTTTCTTTTTTTTAAAGAAACAATTGAGAGTCATACATTTTAAATATTTCAGTTTTAAATTAAAGTTATGTATTTTAAATAATGTGAGTGGAAGTAATATATTTTAAATGAAATTAATGAAATGCGAGGGGGATAATGTTTGGCGATTTTTCACCTGCGTCCTGCTAACATAAAAATACAGAGTTCACGATTTCTATATCAGAATCTCTCAATTTGGCGCAGGATTGAGCAAGTAAATTAAATTATTAATATAAATAACATGATACAATGCTTAGCATATATTTAAGGGTCAAGTAGCATATATGAAACTGGTCGCCAAAGGTGGCTAGTTTGAATAAATGTTTGCCTCCAAAACAAAAAGAGCCAAATGATAGTTAGAAAAAATAAAAGAAGCAGATGATAACCAGTTTAAAAAATGGTACAACAATGGCATTATAACATCTTTTGAAGATTTCATAGAAAAATATGTACATTTATTCTGTGGTGTTCAACAATTTATTTTACCTTTCATGCTGTATATATTTTAATTCGTAACAGTAAAGTTTTGACATTACCATCTCCATCTTATTTAAGAAACTTAACTAATTTAGCTAATAGTACAACAAGCTCATGCGAATGTTTAAAATTCTACCTATCACATAAAGTTTTTAGTTTGAATAATTATGAGACAGAATATAGAAAATGGCCTTGGTGAGTGGCCTTTTATATAAAAATAAAAATTATAAACTTCCTTGTATATTGAAGTGGACAAAGGGGGAGAAGAGTACATTTTAGAGGGAGAAGAAGGGGTAATTTAGATTATTGTTATTTATTGTTATTAGAGACAGTTAGGCAAATAATAGGGCAAATTTTTCTTTTTACTAAAATTTTAAAAGATGTGAAACTCTGTATACGAGGGAGGTGGGAGTCAAAGGGATTAGTGAAAATTTTGGAGGGAGGGGTAATTTAGATAACTGATTTATTGTTATTACAAAGCAACAAGTAAGGCATAATTTTTTTTTACGAGTTTTAAACATTTTAAACTTTATACTATGGAAGGGGTGCACAAAATGAGGCAGGGGGGGGGGGGGGGGGAGATTTCAAAGAAGTTATAATCGGAAATTTTCTGAAACATGGAAGTTTCACTGCTGTATGGTCTTCCAGATGAGACTTTTTTTTTTACCACTTTTAAAATTTTCCTGGGCAATAAGCGAATTCCCTGTCAAAATTTCCTACATTTTAGGCCTTCATGGTTGCTCACTACTCAGAGTATTTATAATATAAAAGAGCCAAAGTAACTAAAAATTTGAATAATTTTTTTTTTCCTTTTTTTTCAAAATCATAAAACATGCAGAATTTTGAAGTTTCAAGTTTAGGGAAGGGCACCTTCACCTAGCACGTCAAATGGAAGAGAAGTGGAGGGTTGCTAAATTGGTAAAAATTTCTCTTAATCTTTTGCCCACAAAATTGCACATTTTCCTATCTTTAGCAATGACAGGTTTCATGATATGGTGATAGGCCAATTAATTATAAGATTTTGAAAATCAATCACTATCTAGTGTTGACTCAAGAAAAAAAAAGGGCCGCCGGACGGAATTTTTCAAAAAGGGAACACTATTTTGAAAAAGGGTACAGTCTTTCAAAAAGGGAACACTATTCTAAAATAAGGGTATATTTTTTTTCAAAAAGGGCACACTTGAACCTTGTTCACTAAAAATATTTTGAACTGGTTTGTTTAGAGTCTCTAGAATTTGTGATATTTTCCCGGGATCAACCGAATTGCCACAAGGCGCATAGGAAGTGTTAAAAAGGGCAGCCACGCACATCGGAAGGGTTTAAAAGAGCCGCCGAGCACAAAAAAGAAATAAAAAGGGCCCCCGGGCACTGCACCCTGCTAAAGTGGCTTAGAGTCAACACTACTATCATTTCAACAGACTATTTTAAAAGAACATTATATGTGCTGACTTCTTGAATACTGTACCTATCCATGCCCTAAATAAACAAAATGTGCCATAACAAATGCAACAAAATGTTTTGCAGCATTTGGCCTCCTCCTCCAGCTTGCGCAGAGAAAAGGAAGGCAGAAGAGAACAAACAGAAAGAGTGAGCATTTCAAAAATTCCCAATATATGAGGCAAAATGTAACTACTTGAAATTAAACTATTATAAATAAATAAGCATAAATAAATAAATATAGCATGCAAAAGATCGAATTGAAATAAAATTTGCTCAATTTCAATGTTAGATGATAAAAATTCGAAAGTTAGAAATAAAATGTGAATAATTAAAATCAAATTATTAAAAAACAATTTTAAAAAAATGTTGCAAATTTATTGAAAAATGAAATATAAAATGTTATATTAATAAAATATGTTAAAAATAAAATGTGAAAAACAAACTAGTAAATATAATTTTATAAAGAATCTTAATTTTTTTATTCAGAAAAAAGGGGGCTTACTTAATTCTAAAATAAAATATGAGAGCAGCTCCTTGAGATGAAAATTTCTTGGGAAAATCATGCTCTAGTACACGCTTGCTCAGTTGTAACCAAGATAATAAGCCACTATAAAAGAAGACATAATTAGATGCAGGAAACAAAACAGAAATGTAAAACAACAGAAAAAAGATAAGAAAAAAAAAACTTACTTATCATCAATAAAAGCTATTCCAAAATATTCTTTTTCTTTAATATTAAAATGAGATGCAACAATGTCCAATAATTCACCAGCATACAATCTTGACTAGAAATTAAAAAGAAAACATGTGATTAGCATACAATATGTCATCAAAATTAAATAATATAAACTAATGCACTTATTAAATTTAATTAACTATATGTGAGCAAGCATTGTGTTATATAATGGCATTGTGTTTAAAACAGAGAATTTTAAAAATAAAATCCTGAAATGACTGGATCCCAGATAAATTTTATCTCAATTATTATACATAAACAGAAATCCCATTTAAATCAAATTTGATTTAAAAATAAATAAATCAATTAGATTTGATTTAAATCAGATTATTTAAATTTATTTATTTATTCAAAGCGAGTTTAAGAACTCAAGTTATTAATTATCTTACATTTATAAATGAAATTGAAATTATATTTTTAAAAATTACAAAAACGTTTAGTATTTCCAGCTATTACAATATTGTAAAATTATTTTATTGTAATACTAGCTGGTGTTACCAGAGTCTGAATAATAGCCTTAAATATACCTAAAATCAGTGATGAAATTACACATTTTTAACAAGGGTTGTAATATTTTGACTGTCCAAAACTATTCAAAAGTGGTCGAAACTTTATTAAATATAAGTTGCTCAAAATGCAAATTTATGAGAATATTAATATATTATATTTATATAATAATCAATAATATTAATATTTTAAAAACGATTTTTTTTTTTTTTTTGGTGGGGGGGGGGGGGGTTATGCAATAATATTTCATACAGAAACATACATTCATAAACGTTATTTTCCATTAAGTGTAACTCATATATTACAACATTTGATGGGCAATAAAGAAAAATTGGAAAATATTGATTTTGAATTTGTAGATTGTACAATTGTCATTGAACCGGATGAATGGCTGTGCTAACTCATCATCGGTAGAAAGATTATTTTCCAAGTTTGATCTCATCCAGAATATACTATAAAGTCGTTTTAGCTTAAAGTTGTTCTCAAATCCAAAGGAGCAACTTTCTGATATGTTTCTGAATTCATTTTTGTTCGGAAATGCATGAAATTGCCAGGTGTTCTTATTCAGAAAAAAATGCAATTGAATGGCATTTTCCATTTTTTTTTGCAAAAGCAGAAAATCTTTCAGAAAATGCTGTCAAAGTGGGCGTTTGGAACCAAATTCCCAACGCGACAGTCCAAAAAATACTTACATTGAAATACAGTAGACCTCCTCAAATTTGCAACCCTAAAATCCACAAACACCTAAAATCGCAGATGTAAACAATGAAACTTTCAGTTCAGATGTAGAGGCAAAATTACACAATTTTTTAGTTTTATATCATTCCGTATGTATTTTAACATGTAATTCTCGATAATATGACTGAACTCGTGGTTTTTCATGAAGGCAGTATAAATTTATTTCTGAAAAACTGAAGATTTTGCTGATATCATTGGTAATCACATCCTTTTTACCAAATAAATATTTTGTTAAGACTGGCTAAACCTGAAATAAGACTTCCTTTACTTATGATTTTGATGTGAATTAATAGATTACCTTTATGAGGAAAGTTTCATTCAATAATCCAAGGAAAATGTAACTCATCTTTATTATGCATATTTATCATACATTATTAATTATCTGGGCTGCTTAATAGCCTCTGGTTATTAACCAGAAGAAGACCCTTTAATTGCCTTCGAGGAGGACTTAAAGGAATCCACTGGGAGCAGAGACTTAATGTCCAATCCGCACCTTCCACCGGTGCAGCATGTTAGTACCCTTGCCTATAATGCCTATAACCCTTGCTTATAGTGCATGGGGAACGAACGCGGATGGGCTTCCTCCAACCCGCTTGGCCAGCGTGGAGCAATTTGGCCACCTACCCCCCCCCCCCCCCCCCTATTTTACCATGAATTCACAAAACAAATCACAGCCCTTAATTCCCGGCGGTCTGAATGTTCCTGGTTACGGCAGCGATCAGAAAGACATGAAGACAGAGGGTGCTAAGAATAATCGGGCTCAGCTTGGCTACGTATAATGGACGATCCCTATCTTCGGAAAATCGTTTACAGGAAAGACGACCTCAAGTAAGATGGAGTGATGAAATCAGAAAAGTAGCCGGTGTAAATTGGATGACTAAAGCACTAGACAGGAAACATTGGAAAAATCTGGGGGAGACCTACATCCAGCAGTGGATTGAAAACGGTTCATGATGATGATTAATTATTTGCCTGGCTTTTATTTTTAATAATTTAATCATTTTTTAAATTATTTTACTTCTTATCATTTTAGTTTATTAATTTACTTAATTATTTTAATATTTTATTATATTGCAAGCATTCATTACAATTGCATTATTACATCCAAATTACCCCTTGAAAAATGCAAATAAAGCAATGAACAGAAATCCACAAAATTCTAAAATCTGCACAACCTCTGGTCCCAAGCTGTGCAGATTTGAGGGAGTCTACTGTACTTACTTTCAATACTTACTTGGAAAATGATCTTTCTACTGATGAAGATATTTTGCACAACTATTCATCAGGTGTATTATGAAATCTACAAATTATAAATCAATATTTTCCAATTTTTTATTACTTCCCAAGAAATGTTTAAATGTGTTAGTTACACTTTAAGAAAAGAACTTTCAGATTTTCTTTTTTGGTGTGTGTATGTGTGTGTGTGTGTGTGTGTGGGGGGGGTATATAAGCTTGCCTACAATGAAAGGAACTGTTAAATTAAAATAAGGAATGTCTATGGGTCTATTCTATTTATCTATTTCAACCTTAATTCAGAACTTACATATTTTAAGGTGACATAACGTATAAACTAAAGTGCTAATGACATATAAAGTTATGCAACGTATTTATACTAATAAAAGAAAGTTACGCTTTGTCTGTGTGTTCGTAATGGCTAGGAAAAATGTACCGCGCGTTCAGCCGCAAATTTTCAGCCTTGTGGCTGAAAATTTGGGTGAGGGCAGTCCAGGGCCTCTCCTGATGAACCTGAGACTCAGAATTTTAAATTTATGATAATTAGCTGAGTTATTAAAAATCAGAAAGAACTCTGATCAAAAACTCACCACTTTCGTTCCGAGCATTTGCTCATGCCTAGAACCCGATTTACATAGCGGGACTAAAATGAAGAACGGAAAGCAGGAATTTCAAGGATTTTTTTGTCATTATTCTTTAATTCTCCATCGACCGAACAACCGCTTACTAAAGTTAAGAACAGAAACCATATTCTGAAAGATCGTATTGTTATGTCTTGCATGCAGTAATCAGTTTAAAAAAACACAAAGAAAATTCAAAATGGGTCATTTTCGCATTTTCTTTTTCTCTGCACGGCATCGCTTCCCTAAGGCACAATTTTGGAGGTACCGGTTAAAAGAAAAAAATACGTATGTAAAGCTGAGACTTTCTGCTCTTCGAAGCTGTAATCGGTTTTCAAAAATATAAATTTTAACCCTTTCGAAAAAATTCGCGGCCGCAGGTCACTTTGCGCCTTACGGAGATGATTTTTTTCAAAGTGTCTAAAACTTCGTATTTCAACACAATCTTTTCAGAGCATATCTGCAAATCGGATTTACACAACCTACTAAAATTTCGAAACTTTCAGACGAGTAGAAGTATTTTTTTACAAAATAAAATGTGTGCAAATTTCGAGGAAAACAATAAAAAATTAGTGGTTTCGGCGCAGTTTTTTCGACTTCGGCTCAAATTTTCACTACTAAATATGAATTTTTTTTTTTCCCCCACGAAATTTTAAAGAAGGCTTGGATACAGCTATATTTATAACTTATTAAAATATTAGAGAAATCGGACGATAAGAATTATTTTTTGTTTGTTATGCGCTAGCGGAACCGAGCCGAAAACAAGAAAAAAAGCGAGAAGAAAACGTATTCACTTTTCAACTAGATATGGATATTTTTCTCGATTTTTTCTCACGAGGTGCATAACCATCATATTTACAACTGCTGAAAATCTCAAAAGAGTTCAGACAAGGACTATTGTTTTTAACTACGAAATATACCAAATGAAAAAAAAAAAAAAAAAAAAAAGTCTTTACGAATCATTTTACCACTAAATATCAATATTTTTCTCGATTGTTACACACAGGCCACAAAAATATAAGGTTTTTAACTCCTAAAAATTTCAACCAGTTTGGAGGATACGATTATATATATATATATATCAAACCATTTTAAACTAGTCGGACGTGCCAATCCCAAAACCTTCTTTTATCTCATACATATTAATACTTCAAAATTCACAGTGCCAAAAATAAATGGCAATCTATGCCTTCATGAGAAATCTAAGGATTAGAAATTCCGTGCATTAGTTCTTAAGATATGACTATCGCTAAAATCGTGTAAATCTTGCAAAATGCAGCACACCAGCGCAACCTGTTGAGTGATTTAAACAAAAACCTAATCAGCAACAACTTATGTCAACGTCTAATTGAATCTGAAGTTTGGTGAAAATCCGTGTATTAGTTTTTGTGATAGAGTTATTGCGAAAATCGTAAAAAGTCATAGCAGCGCCACCTACTGGACGATTAACACCAAAACCTTATCAGCAACAACTTGTGTCAACATCTAACTGAATGTGAAGTTTGATGAAAATCCGTGCATTAGTTTTTGAGATAGAGCTATTGCGGAAATCGTGAAAAATGCTGCACAGCAAAGCCACTTGTTGGGCGATTTACACCAAAACGTAATCAGCACCAACTCATATCAAGGAATAACTAACTGTATCTGAAGGTTAATGAAAATCCGTACAATAATTCTTGAGATAGAGCTATTGCGGAAATCGTGAACAATGCAGCATAACAGCGCCACCTGTTGGTCGATTTACACCAAAAACTAATCCGCACCAATTTATATCAGGGACTACCTGAACATAATTTTTTATTAAATTCCGTGCTTTAGTTCTTGAGATAGAGCTCCCACAAAATTTGTGTCACATACACACAGATAGAGTCAGACATTTTGTAAAAACATGTTTTTCGGGATCTCTGACCCCTAAAACGTGTAAATCCATCGAAAATTGGAAGTCGAAAATTTTCACGAATTAAATACTTTCTTCTTGTAAAGCTAGAAGATAGTAAAAATGAGAAAATTAATTCCTTGGAAAAAAATCATTCCCCAAAGTCATTATTCGTTTTTTGCGCGCATTTTGCCGTAGAATTTCCAGTACGCACTTTTTGATTAAAAAAAATACACTTTATTTTTACAATAGCTCTGAAATTCTAATACCATACACTAACCTTTTAACTAATGATCGAGTATCGATTGGCTCAGATATAGTCGGATTTAAGGGTGAAATAATCCGTTTGAAAATCAAAAAATTTCACCCAGATTTCGATGCGAGAAAAAAAAAAAAAGTTTCGCGTAAAACAATAATTTTTACAGCTAAATATAAATATTTTAGAACGAAAATTGCGCAGTCGTCGAAACACATACCCCCCCTCTCCCTCCCCCGTTATAATAATTTCGTGACCTTTTACAGCTAATTTATTTTCCCCCCGATTTTTCGCACAGTCAGCAGCACATATTAAAAAAAAATTGAGTTAAAGATATAAAATCATGCAAATTTAAGGTTCATTTAAGAATATTATCACGAACCCGGGCAACGCCGGGCGTGTCAGATAGTAAAACAAATAAATTCATATTAAAATTAACATGAAATAAAATGAGTAGGCACCACAAAGAAAAGATGCATTAATACATATAAATAAGAAATGAATAAACGGTATTACTTGTGGGTTTTATGTTAACTGCATTATGACAGAAAACTGCGTAAGGAATACGAATTTGAATACGAATAACTGGAATATCACATGGCAGAAAATGCATAAAAGAATCAAAAGAAATGCATAAACATAGGAAAACAAAATCCGGGAAAAGTTACAGCGGTAAGAAAAATGCAGTAATTATAAAATTAAAGGTAAAAAATTAAAAAATCACAGGTCCTGGGAATGTTTTTCATTCTTGATCACATGAATTGTATAATGCTATAATCAAATTACCTGAATAACAATATCTAATCTGCGTTCATCAAGCAATACCACCTGACTTCGGCGGCCTTCGGACATCTGAAAATAAATACACTGTGAGTGATAATGTTTATGTACAACAGAAGACTACAAATTAAAACAGCAAATGACGGCATTTAAATATTCCAATTACCTATTTGTTTTAGAAATAACACCAAACAAATTTACAAATACACTATTCAATTATTAGAAAAGCTGTGCAGACCATTTCTGTCGTAGTTTAAAAGATGAATAGGGAGGATGTTTCTTCACTTTTTGTAACGGTTTTGAAGGGCCATTTTCGTGAAATTTTAGGGTTTCTAATGCTTTATTTGATACCGCTTATTCGCAATTACACTGGTTGGTACTAACATTCTCCGCCCTGTAAAAATAATGGTTGATTCTTATAAATTTCATGATATTAAATCAAAACATGGCAATGAAGTGACTGTATCACGTAACAATTTTTAGATGGGAGGGATTGCTTTTAAAAGTAAGCTATTTTAGGCCTTACTAAAACATAATGGGAAATTCTGTAAATATTAAAATATATAAAACATTGTGTTAATGAACTACAAATAAATGCATATTAAACATCAGCTGAAATAAGGCGGCAAAAGGAATAAAATGATTAGAGGGTACAGCTGTACATGAAAGAGGAAAGGCAGCAAAAGAACAATGCACAAGACAAGTATCAACAAAATAGATTTACGTGATATATCTTATAGGGATGCACCGAATATTCGGTATCTATTCGGCATTCGGTCATACTACCAAATATTTGGTTAGGCCGAATATTAAACTATTCTGTCCGCCGAATATCAAACTATTCTCTATACCGAATATTCAGTTTAGCCGAAAATATCAAACTACTCTGCCAAACCGAATACTTAAAAAACTCTTTAAAATATTTTTTAAAACGTTACACAACTTCAACTTTTAATCAATTAATAGATATTCAGAATAATTAGACAGAATCATCTTTAAATGAAAGAGAATGATTTTATATTAGCCCAGTGTAGAGGAGGGAAAAAAAGGCTGAATTCGGAATTAATTAGGGGAAAGCTGGAAATTGTTTTAATCCATTTAGTTTAGGTCTAGAATGAATATGCTATGTTTTCCCCCTCATACTCGGTGAGCGTTAGGAAATATGTACAGATTTATAGTAAAAAAAAAAAAAAAAAAAAAAAAAAAAAAAAAAAAAAAAAACGTTTTTTTATATACCGTAACAGTATCTCAAAACAGCCAACTCTGTCAAAAATATTGTCAATACAAATGTTGTAGAGCTTAAAATTCTGAATAAAATGAGTACCTACACTTAATATTTTGTTGAACATTAAGGTCACAATTCTACTTTAAAGTTTTAGACCCGTGGTCAGGGGGTTGAACTCAGAATTAATTAGGAGGAAACTGGAAATTGTTTTAATCCCTTCAGTTTAGGTCTAAAATGAACGTACTATGTTTTCTTCCTCGTACTGGAGTGAATGTTAGAAAATATGTACATATTTATTTTCGAAAAACACGTTTTTTTTAATTACCTTAACAATATCTCAAAAAAGCTAACCAGTGTTCTCGCTGCCGCTCGCCATCGCGCCAAATTGCGACAAAATGCTTCATTTGGCGAGTAAACGAACAATCGGATTCGCCAAATTGCGAGTGCTCAATTTCTGCTCATTTTAAGCGTGTGCCAATGAAGTCCAGATTCTTATCCGGGTTACTGAACGATTGATGTCACTTTTCGTGTTCAATCGCACTTTCCCATTTACATTACTCTATTTATAGACATATTGAGTCAACACCAATTCAGTCTAGCAACAGTCAAAGATACAGAAAGGATTATGCTATAGGTATTTCCCTATTGTCAGTTGATCACTATATCTAAGCACTGGCATCGCGCCGGTAAAAACACAAACAAAATTACTTGCATCAAGCTCCAAATAGAGAAACGTTTTTCTGGAATGCGGCTTTGCAATTAGCCATTTACCGTACTATTTATTAGCTGTATGCAAAGTATCAGTGGCGGGTCAATCTTTTCTATCTGTTAGAGTAGAAATCTCATAGCAATTTTTAGTGTATATTTTCATAACGGTAAATCAAGGATCGTTGCTGTTTTGAATTTTTATTTAGACTGCTAAAAGAATGTCTGAAACATTTACACATTTGAGAGGCACTTAGAATTTACTTATTTTTAATAGTTCCTGTAGCGGATAGTCGAATTTCTATTTTATAAGCAATTAAAAAAAAATTAGGTTGTTTTAGAACATATTGAAAAGAAATCCCTGCCGGCCCGGCCTACAGGCGGAGGTAGATTTCGAAGTTAAGTATATTAATTGCTCCAACAAAAACTAAATCATGATTAGATATAAATCCACTTTAACAGTTTTATCTGGTCGCTTTTGACGTGTTTTTATTTCATTTTTATATAATAACTGGTTTTATCAGAATCATGTTAAGGCGGTATTAAAAAAAAATACTTTTCCATGCTCAACAACTCGAAATTTTCAGACACAGTTTCAGACTCATGTTTAATAGAAGAAATACGAAACTTGCTGACGTGATTTTTGAAAAGATTTATACGCGGCATGTGTTCTTGTTTTTCTTTCAATTAATTGAAACTTGATTAATAAACAATTATTTTCTCAATGCCTACTTTGACATCATTTTTTGAAATATAGTCTGCCTCTATTAAAAAAAATCGATCATTACGGTACATTATATAGTTTCCGAAGAAAATAATCTATCAATTGGATGCGTTTGAGAGCAAAAATGAATTTAAAAATGAGTTAAAAATTAGAAATTTTTTCTCCCCAAAACCCTATTTTTTGCGCCCCTTGAGCCCATTTTTAATTTTATCAAAAATCTGTGATGCATAAATTTTTGGCCCTATTTTTAGGAGTAATAAAAACTTTAAACTGATTTGATATGTACAAAATAAGTTATGGGGTTTTTTCTATTTTCACAAAACCCCTCTATTTCCAGCCCCTTGGCCCGATTTTGCCCATTAACGAACTTGACCGAGATTTTATGCCCTTTGATTTTATGTATCAGTTTGGAAGAGATTTGCGCAGAATTGTGGAAGTTATCGTGTCCAGAAGAAAGTGATATATATATATATATAGATAGATAGATAGATAGGTAGATAAAGTTTTTTACTGAGGGTGGTTTGGGGTTCTAGGGGTGATGATCGGTGTAGATCTGCAAAAATTTTTCAGAAATTCCAACATAGGAACGACGCCAATAGTAGTATTTCATACGAAATCTAACTAAAAATACTTTTCCATGCTCAACAACTCGAAATTTTCTGGCACATTTTCAGATTCATTTTTAATAGAAAAAATACGAAACTTGCTGACGTGATTTTGAAAAGCTTTATAAGCGGCATGTGTTCTTGTTTTTCTTTCAATTAATTGAAACTTGATTAATAAACAATTATTTTCTCAGTAGGGCAATATTTTTCCTTTCTAGCACAATCGCTTCGGGAATTTCTGTTCAAAATGCCTACTTTGACATCATTTTTTGAAATATATTCTGCCTCTATAAAAAAAAATCGATCATTGCGGTACATTATATAGTTTCTGGAGAAGAGAATCTATCACTTGGATGTGTTTGAGAGCAAAAAATGAATTTAAAAATGAGTCAGAAAATAAGCAGTTTGGGTTTGAATACACCCTTAATAAGATGATTTTTTTTCTTCAACCGCTATGTATTTTTAATTTGTTTTTGCTGTAAGAATTGGTCCTATCAAAATCTTATCTATATAAATGTTGATGACAATATTAAGAAGATATATGATAAATTCATGGGAATTTTATATCTTGTGAATTGGCGGAGTTATGGAAATTTTTCTTCTTCACCCCCCTTTTTTTTGTTTTCGTAAATTTTTTTTTTTGCGTTACGAATTGGTCCTATCAAAAACTTGTGAATATAAAAGTTGTAGATAATATTAAGGTGATGCATAATAAAATTAACTGAATTTGATATCTTGAGAATTGACGAAGTTACGAATTTTTTTCTCCCAAAAACCCTATTTTTTGTGCCCCTTGAGCCCATTTTTAATTTTATCAAAAATCTGTGATGCTTAAATTTTTGGCCCTATTTTTAGGAGTAATAAAAACTTTAAACTGATTTGATGTGTACACAATTTAAGAAGTTATGGGGTTTTCTCTATTTTCACAAAACCCCTCCCTATTTCCATCCCCTTTGTCCGCTTTTGCCCATTAACGAACTTGACCGAGATTTTATGTCCCTTGATTTTATGTATCAGTTTGGAAGAGATTTGCGCAGAATTGTGGAAGTTATCGTGTCCAGAAGAAAGTGATATATATATATATATCTACCATGTAGTTATCTGATACCTATTTTAGGATTCCATTAATTTTTTCATTCCTATCATTGCAACGATTTATTTAATGTTTTTTAATTTTCTAGTTATGTTTTTATATTTTTTAATACTTACAGCTTTAATTCATAATAATTGACGGTGGCAGGTTATGTTTAATTAATGGTAATATATTAGCATTCAAATTACTATGATGCATTTGCGCAAGTAATTATGAATGTATGCTTTTTACGATATTTTAAATATCTTTTCATTTTGAATGTCAACAATTCATTTTGATGTATTTTTTCCTTAAGGTATCTTATATATATTTTTATATATTCCCAGGTCGCTAAATTATTTAGCAATCTTTTAAATATTATACGCTTAGATCATTGCTGCAATTAGCGCACAATCTATGTGTATTATCAATAAGATTTCTACCATGTAGTTATCTGATACCTATTTTAGGATTCCATTAATTTTTTCATTCCTATCATTGCAACGATTTATTTAATGTTTTTTAATTTTCTAGTTATGTTTTTATATTTTTTAATACTTACAGCTTTAATTCATAATAATTGACGGTGGCAGGTTATGTTTAATTAATGGTAATATATTAGCATTCAAATTACTATGATGCATTTGCGCAAGTAATTATGAATGTATGCTTTTTACGATATTTTAAATATCTTTTCATTTTGAATGTCAACAATTCATTTTGATGTATTTTTTCCTTAAGGTATCTTATATATATTTTTATATATTCCCAGGTCGCTAAATTATTTAGCAATCTTTTAAATATTATACGCTTAGATCATTGCTGCAATTAGCGCACAATCTATGTGTATTATCAATAAGATTTCTACCATGTAGTTATCTGATACCTATTTTAGGATTCCATTAATTTTTTCATTCCTATCATTGCAACGATTTATTTAATGTTTTTTAATTTTCTAGTTATGTTTTTATATTTTTTAATACTTACAGCTTTAATTCATAATAATTGACGGTGGCAGGTTATGTTTAATTAATGGTAATATATTAGCATTCAAATTACTATGATGCATTTGCGCAAGTAATTATGAATGTATGCTTTTTACGATATTTTAAATATCTTTTCATTTTGAATGTCAACAATTCATTTTGATGTATTTTTTCCTTAAGGTATCTTATATATATTTTTATATATTCCCAGGTCGCTAAATTATTTAGCAATCTTTTAAATATTATACGCTTAGATCATTGCTGCAATTAGCGCACAATCTATGTGTATTATCAATAAGATTTCTACCATGTAGTTATCTGATACCTATTTTAGGATTCCATTAATTTTTTCATTCCTATCATTGCAACGATTTATTTAATGTTTTTTAATTTTCTAGTTATGTTTTTATATTTTTTAATACTTACAGCTTTAATTCATAATAATTGACGGTGGCAGGTTATGTTTAATTAATGGTAATATATTAGCATTCAAATTACTATGATGCATTTGCGCAAGTAATTATGAATGTATGCTTTTTACGATATTTTAAATATCTTTTCATTTTGAATGTCAACAATTCATTTTGATGTATTTTTTCCTTAAGGTATCTTATATATATTTTTATATATTCCCAGGTCGCTAAATTATTTAGCAATCTTTTAAATATTATACGCTTAGATCATTGCTGCAATTAGCGCACAATCTATGTGTATTATCAATAAGATTTCTACCATGTAGTTATCTGATACCTATTTTAGGATTCCATTAATTTTTTCATTCCTATCATTGCAACGATTTATTTAATGTTTTTTAATTTTCTAGTTATGTTTTTATATTTTTTAATACTTACAGCTTTAATTCATAATAATTGACGGTGGCAGGTTATGTTTAATTAATGGTAATATATATATATATATATATATATATATATATATATATATATATAAAACTTATATATATATATATATATATATATAAGTTTTTTACTGAGGGTGGTTTTGGGTTCTAAGGGTCATGATAGGTGTAGATCTGCAAAAATTTTTCAGAAATTCCAACATAGGAACGACGCCAATAGGCCTAAAAAATGAGATACAATAAAGGATTAAAGATAGATTTTTCAGTGTTTCACGCCTAATCTTTTTTTGCTAACATTTGTTTCATTTGGCTACTGTCTTTTGTCTTTTATTTCTTATTCGCCAAATCGCGAATGTTGGTCAAAACCAAGCGAGAACACTGAAGCTAACTCTATAAAAAACATTGTCAATACAAATGTTGTAGAGCTTAAAATTCTGAATGAAATGAGTACCATCATTAATATTTTTGTTCAACGTTAAGGTCACAATTCTATTTCAAAATTTTTCAAATCAAGAGCTTGAAGCCGGGAGAGACCAAGTTAACTTAACAATATCTCAAAATTGCGGCCTTAATATTGAACAAAAATATTAAGTGTAGGTACTCATTTTACTCAGAATTTTAGTCTCTACAACTTTTGTATCGACAATGTTTTTGATAGAGTTAGCTGTTTTGAGATATTGTTAAGTTAACTTGATCTCGCCTGGATTCGAGCTCTTGATTAGCGATTAAGGCAAAATTTTGAAATAGAATTGCGACCTTAACGTTGAACAAAAATATTAATGATGGTACTCATTTTATTCAGAATTTTAAGCTCTACAACATTTGTATTGACAATGTGTTTTATAGAGTTAGCTGTTTTGAGATATTGTTAAGGTAATTTAAAAAAAAAAAAAAACGTGTTTTTCGAAAATAAATATGTACATATTTTCTAACATTCACTCAAGTGCGAGGAAGAAAACACAGTACGCCCATTTTAGACCTAAACTGAAGGGATTAAAACAATTTCCAGTTTCCTCCTAAATAATTCTGAGTTCAACCCCCTGACCACGGGTCTAAAACTTTAAAGTAGAATTGTGACCTTAATGTTCAACAAAAATATTAAGTGTAGGTACTCATTTTACTCAGAATTTTAAGCTCTACAACATGTGTATTAACAATGTTTTTGACCGAATTAGCTGTTTTGAGATACTGTTATGGTATGTAAAAAAAAAAAAAAAAAAAAAAAAAAAAAAAAAAAAAACGTGTTTTTTGATTATAAATCTGTACATATTTCGTAACGCTCACCTAGTACGAGGAGGAAAACATAGCATAGTCATTCTAGACTTAAACTGAAGGGATTAAAACAATTACCAGCTTTCCCCTAATTAATTCCGAATTCAACCCCCTATCCATTGGGCTATATTATTTATTTGCTGTTTTAAAAGTGTCCCTTAAGAAAATTAACGTTTAATGAAGACTTTCATAGGAATTAATAATGTACAAATGCAAGTTAATGAGCATTGTCTGGTAAATAATCCATTTCTTGCTTTTTCACAAACAGGGTGTTTCTAAACAAAATGGAAAGATATTTTCAGGGGTAAAAATAGGCATCAAAACAGTAAATTTTTTGTACAGCAAACCAGGATCACAATTCACTTATTCAGTCAAAAATACAGTGAATCCCCAGATCAAAATTTAATTTTCTTTTGTTACTTTAATAATAATGAAGATATTGTAACTATATTGTCAACAGAGTTACTTTAATTTCTGTGAAATATGATAACATGACGAGAAGTGCTGGAAATAGAAACCATTCATATCTAAACAGCACTGAGCTAGACATTTCTTTTTTAAGAATGTAGCTAACAGTACTTGTACTGTATCACTGGCCGAAATCAGTCACTTCCAATGATATCATCATATTCTATACAAACAAATTAATTTGATGCAAATCTCGCTAAAATATCTTCATTTTTGCTCCAGTTGTAAACGAAAATTTAGTAAGAATTTGTACACTTTTCATTTTTGATAGAATAAGTGGAATGATATGTTGTTTCTTGTTCCAATTAAGAGAATTCTTTTCATTTGTTTGAATTCATTGAAGAAGGCATGGAATTTAAATTTTGTTAATTAAAAAAGTTTTAAACCATCTTCTTAAACTCAAAATACAGAATTTTTTTTGTGTAAAATTTACTATTAAAAATAGTTTTGTTTGTCAAAATGGAAGTATCCGAGCTAAATATTATGTAAAATTGTTTATAATTTAATTTTTTAATATTCGGTATTTGGTTTGCCTGCAGGCCGAATATTCGGTATTCGGCCAAAATGACTATTCGGTGCATCTCTAATATTTCATTGAATTGTTATTTAAGAAAGAGAAAATACCTTTTGGTGCTTTCAATTTTATCTAGCATTGCAATTTAATACAACGATCCTTAATTATTTGTTACTATTATAAAAATGTTTCTCAAAAAAGGTGCGTGCTGGAGCAATCTGGATGCCATATCTAGATTTAATAATGTCTGTTCTACAAAATTCAGATATTTGTTTTGCTGTGAGATAAAACTTTTATTTTATTATTGTTTTATTTTTTGCCAACTAATTATGATTATTATTCGATAACTGAATTTTTACAATATTAACTCTTTTATAGCATCAACAGTAAATTTTTTTCTATTATAGTTATACAAGTTTCCAAAGTCTAAGACAAGTTTTCGGTTGAATTCTATAGCTGGCACACCTGGATATTTAGCAAGAACAAAGAGTATTTGCTTTGTTTTGTTTTGTTCATTGATTAAAAATTTTAATCATGCGATTCGTTTTTAAATCGCCGATTAAAATCACAATTTTTGACAATTTTGAAAATGACGTAGACAAGTATTAAAATCTATGATGACGATAATTTAAAATGTAACTACAGATATTTTTATTGCTGAACAAATAAAAAAATATATACAATTTGAATTGTTTTTTTCCAGCTGAGTGAAATCGCTAGAGAATAGCTACTAATTCTTTTACCTTCATAAATTTATTTTGCTTGCTGTGCATATTTTATGTAGCAGAGAGATATATGTAATTACTCAAAGGAAGTTATGAAATATGTAAATAATTATAGATCCAATTAAAAATTATCTTTATACCAAATAAAAAGATAGCTAATTTTGGAAAAATAAATTAGCGAACAATTTTCTTAACCTTCTTTAATTTAATTTACTTTTTTAACTCAATCGTAATGATTGGTAAAGATATTATGCAATTTGAATTTTTTTCCCCCAACTGAGTGAAACAGTGTCCAGGCCGGGAATCGAACTCAGAACCTTTGACTTAAACTGCAAATGCTCTTCCGACAGGGCTACCTGGGACGACAACTGACCGACCCAAACCCAATTCATTCATTGGCATCTGGTCTGCCATGTCGATAGCTCAATAGAAATAGAATAAGCCGTAGATAAAGGGGCATTCCAATTCCCTTCTTCCCAGTTTCTTTACCAGCGGCCTACGGCTTATTCTGTTGAGTTGTCTACATCATAGCTGTAACGTCAGCTATGGTCTACATCGCAGGCCAGATGCTATTGCCAAAAGGTTGTCTGAGGCCTTTTAGCAGAAAATTCTACAAGTGTCTGCGACAGATCTTTCAGGGACTGAAATAATCTGCAGGTAAAATGTTATAAATGAACCTTTAATTAATTAATCATTTACTTTTAATGTTTTTAAGCATTTTACTCATTTTTATTAATAATAATCTTAAGTTTTAGTAATAAATAATAAAGAACTAAACATAATATAAAGTTGGAAAAAGATCCAATGGGGGAAAAAAAAATCTGCAAAAGGGAAAAGAAAATCTGCGACGCACGTCACCCGTCAGGAACTTTCTGCTACCGGGGTCTGAGGGAATAGTGTCAACCGGTTGTCGTTCTTTTTTTACTGAGTTTGATAAATATTTCATACAATTTGATTTTTTTTCCATCATTACGATTGTGTTAAAATTATGACTGTGAGTTAGTGGGCAATCTAAAAAAATATATCCAATGCAAGATGTATATATATATATATATATATATATTGAGATTTCAATTTAAACAAAATTGTTTTTCACCTATGTTATGTAATAGGGGAAGCCCGGTTAGGATCCCCTAGTCTATATTATAAAGGACAAACATATCTGTGCGTAACGCATACGTCATTTTGCGAATGGCAACACTTTGAAATTTGAAATAAAATTTTGGATTTGCAATTTTTTCTACTGCAAATTTTTAAACTTCTAAACATCGCACATTTTAAATTTTTACACCGTCGTATAAGGAAAAAAATACTCTTTTAAATGCAATTTGTTTGAAAACTGTATCTCAATTTATTTTTCAGATATTAATTTTTTTGTAGTTTTTAATAACATTTTTCTTATCGTGGCAATAAAAGTACCTGATTTCATTGAAAGTCATTGAAAGTAAACGGAAAATAGTCGAAAATAGAGATATCTTTCTGTTGCCATTTTCTCATAAAACCTAAAAAAAAAGGTTGAAATTAAAATATGGGCTATGTCAAGAATATTGTCTGTTATTCTGTGATAATGACGTCATATGCACACTTTTCTATAGACGAAGTTTAAAACTGGATTGTAAAAGTGGATTGCTTTAGCGGATGCAAATGACGTCATTTTATTAAAAAAAAAAACGTGTATTTTATTTCTTAAACCTGAATTATGTTTTGTAGAAGTGCGTCATTTTTACAGCCCAGCTGCTTTGAAATTCTTCACAGGTGAAAATGCTTCACATTTAAAAATAATGTAATCGAAATCACACACTGATAAAACGCAATGTTTTACAAAAATTTAGAGTATCTTTATAAAGTATATTATTCAATCTTCTGACCATCGTTACATTTTCAATTTTCGTCGCATAGAGAAAAAATTTACTTTCAAATGCAATTTGTTTAAAAACTTTATCTTAATTGACTGATGTATTATATTTTCTAAAATAATTTTTAAGCATGATTTTTTTTAAGTTTATCTTATCACGTGCCGGTTTCAATACATAATAATAATAAACATTTTTCACATAAAGCAACAAACATTTTTCAGCATTTGTTTCTGACTATTTTTGCATAACGAAATTAATACTTCCTTTATAAACAAATAAAAGAATAATATTAAAAAAAACCACCGATCTAACATATTTGTGAAAGACAAATTAACGAAATTAATACTTCTTTTATAAACAAATAAAAGAATAATATTGAAAAAACAACAAATCTAACATATTGTTGTTTCGTACATATCGTACGAACATATCGTACGATTTAAATTTTTAGATCACCAAATAGGATTTTTTTTTAATGGAATAACTTTGTAAAGTCCATCTCAGTTTACTGATTGTCTACAGTTTTAAAAACAATTTTTAAGCATGGAATATTTTTTAATTTATCTATATCGCGCGGAGCTCGATTACGAAAGATTAATCCGTTTGACCTTAAAACAAAATACAGATTTCATCATTTTCTTACGGCTAATATCCATTAAAAAAATTTCCTATGAATAAATAAATAAAATAATATAAATAAAACACAAATTTACCAGACATGCATAAGCTCTGAAATTATCAGAATATAAAACGATGCCATAAGTAGCAAAATCTTGGCAAATAACTCTTAGCATGCAGCTAATAAGAAAATATCGCTTTTGATAAATTTAAAAAATTTATTTGATTGTATAATTCGTATTTTCCACATGAAAAATGCTTTTTTAATGTAAGTGGTCAATCTAAAAATATTATGGAATATAAAAAAATTATTAGTTTTCAATTTAAAAAAATGATTTCACCTATATTCTTTAACCCGGGAAGCCCGGGTACGATCCCCTAGTTTATTTAATAGCAGAAATAAAATGCTCCATCATAAATAAACAAGGTAAAATATTTTGTTACTTGCCGCCTCCGGCGACCAGTTTGGTCGCCCTTAAATGTATGCTGAGAATTGCAACATGTTACTTTTATTTATAATTTAATTTATTTACTTAATCTTTCGCCAAAACGGAAGATTCTGACCAAGAAATGAAAAATTCTTTAAGATCATGGCATCACTTCGTATATTTTGTTATGTTATGAATTACATCTTTCTTGTCAAAAACCGCTTAACTCACTTAGGCATTTTGTTTCATGTTCGTCTGCATATCAATTGTAATACGTTCACTAATGCGGATATTTTAACATATTAAGTAATCTTCCGTAACTGAGTCCTCTTCCTATTGGCGCATTTCAGCTAATACGACACCAAAGGGATCCAGCGTTAGGGTAAACAAAATTACTGTGAATTTATCATTTAAATTGCAAAAATTTACTGAGAAATGTTCGTAACCTGCATCTCAAAGAATATATATTTATGTAGGATTCCATGTTCCATGTTACAATTTTGATACAGATCTTTCATCATGAAATATATTTTTAATCGCCAAAATGAACGAATCGCTATTGTTTGTTTTCGTTCATGGAATGGGATATTGAGTTATGAGCCTAAATTCAACTAAAGTTGTCTCAGAATATATCCATATTTGAATGTAATTTATCGCGTAAACATCAATTATTTTTGAACGATCTTTCGAAAAATTGAACTTTTATACAGTTTTATTGGAAAAAATAATTTTGATTAAAAATGGCTGCTTATGTTATGGAAAGCGAAGCTGTCAGCCCGTATTTGGCGATAACAGTCACATGAGTTAAGCTTCCATTATTAGAGTTGAAAGAAGTGTATTTTTAATTAGTTTGATAAATATGTTTTAAAGTTATGTATTTTAAATGAAATGAGTGATGTCTATATTTTAAATGGAATGATGGCGATGGAACAATATTTGGCGATTTATCTCGTGCGCCCTGTTTTATAAAAAGCACCGAAATGGCCGGCTCGGCATATAAAAAGTGAAGCGGGCGTCCCGGAACTGTTGATGACAGTCAAATGCTTTACGCATTTATTATATAGAATATTTTTAATAATTCTTTTTTTGTTTTGTTTTTCTAATCTTCTTTTAGGGATGCTTTACCCTTTATGGGATAGGGTTTTCGGATAGGCATACTAATAAATCTTTATCTAGGGATCTATTTTCGATTTTTACAATATCCGCTGCAGAAAAGCTTATTCTGCATAAATGAGTGAATCGAAAGTGGATTTTCCAACAATTGTAATTTTGCGATATTGAGATAAAAGTAAGATTAAAATACGTATTTTAATTCTTTTCATTGCAGTCCTTCGACTTTCTTATTGAGAATATTAAAACTCTGAAACAAATTTGGAAGGAAATGTAACTTTATGACACTAAACCTCATTACGTATTCAGGGCTCTATGTAAACAAAAAGTGTAGACACACTTTTCTTACAGGGTCCTGTTTTTGTGAAACAGACAAGTCTTTTTTAGTTCACAGGCTATCAAAGCCTGAGAGCTAATGTGACTGGAGGTTCTGTATGTATGTGGGGCATTCTCACAATCTTTTGACTTTTGGGGGGAAAATCTGACAAAATTAAACTTGCTAAAATAACTTTTTAATCTGATAGACGAATGCCTTAATGAATCAAAATAAAGAAAAAAAATGGTCAGCAGCGAAAAAATTTTTATTTAACTGAGGTTTAAGTTAAACTTGCGAGTTTAATTTTCCTTACCATTTTACCCCTATAACTTTTTATTTTCTTCTAAATTTTTACTTATAATGAATTTGCATAGTACCCACAGGACATTCAAATAAGAAAAAATAACAATGTAGTACTTTTAATACAGAATTTGTGTATAACATTGTCTTAAAGGGGTGTTAAAGAAGGGACGGTAAGGTAAAAAAAGGGGATGGTATTGGGAAAAAGGGACGAGATGGTAAAAAAAAAAAAAAAAAAAAAAAAAGGGGACGGTAAGAATGGAACGGTAAGGAAAATTACCACCTATTTTTAGGAAAATCATGTTAAGACTAAGTTATAGCCACAATGTTCATTGATTTTTAGAAACAGTTGTTAACATTGGATTAATTTTTTTTTTTTTTAATTTACCTCGAAAAGTGCAGGAATAAACTGGAGGACGGTGAGACTACCAATAAAGCCACGATGCTTGAAATTTATATTTAGATGCTGATTTAAATTCTACAGTAAATTTCCTGCCAAAGAATTTTAGACATTATTTCTCTATATTATACTTCTGCATGAGAAAAAAACTTGAAAAAATTTCTGTGGCTGCATCTGAAATGATTTTCTGTATAATTTTAGAAGAGGGATGGTAAAGAATCTAAAGCCCAGGGACAGAGTATAAAAAATAATAACAACCCTAAAAATGTGTGCAGATTAATTTTTAGCTACATATTTATATAAAACAATAGTTCCAGTTTCAGAAAAAAATTACATCGAATTATTTTTATTGAAACAATTTTATCCAGACAGCTCCAAACTTAAAAATCAGCGTCATCGACACGGGACGGTATGGGAGTTTTCCAGGTGTTTGGACCCCCAACATCGTTCAAAACTTATTTATCTCGTTAATATTGTTGTGCAATCATGCAATGGGATGTTCCCCCAGTATATGAAATTTAAAAAAAAAAACCCAAAAAAGTGTATTAAATAAAAAATTATTATTCAGGGACATGAAAGTCAAAAGATTGTGAGAATGCCCCATGTACGTAACGTAACACGATAACTCTTGATAGAAATATCCGATTTGCTTCAAAAAATTTTTCGAGGTTCATTCTGATAAGGCGCTTCCCTGATTAGTTTTTTTTTTTTTTTTTTTTTTTTTTGGGGGGGGGGTCATTATTTAAGTATAAAGAGGGGGAACGGGAGGAAATCCCTCCTTAATTTAGATAAATGGGTTTTTCAGGCAGAATTTTCCGATTTGCATCAAAATTTGTAAATAGGTTATTCCTGATAAGGCTCTTCTTTGATTACTTTTGGGGGGTTCATTGTTTAAGTATAAAGGGGAACGTGCGGCTGACCCCCCCCCCCCCTTAATTTAGATAAATGGCCCTTTCAGGCAGAATTATCAAATTTGTACCAAAATATGTAAATAGGTTAATTCTGATAACGTTGTTCCCTGGTGATTACTTATGGGGATTTATTGGTTAAGTATAAAGGGAGGCTCGGAGGGGTAATCCCCCCTTAATTTAGATAAATAGGTTTTTTAGACAGAATCATCCGATTTGCCTCAAATTTTGTAAATAGGTTCATTCTGATAAGATACTTTTACTAGTTTTGGGGGTTCATTGGTCATTAAAGGGGGAATGGAGGCTAATCCCCTCTCCCTTTAATTTAGATAAATGGGTTTTTCATGCAGAATTATCGGATTTGTTTCAAATTTTGTAAATAAATTCATTCTAATAAGGCGCTTCCCTGATTGATTTTGGGGGTCGTTGTTTAAGCATAAAGGGAGGAACGGGGGCAACCCCCCCCCCTAAATTTAGATAAATTGGTTTTTCATGCAGAATTATCCGAATTGCTTCAAATTTGGTACACCGGTTTATTCTGATAAGGGGTTTCCCTGATTAGATTTAGAGGTTCATTGGTTAAGTATAAAAGGAGGAACGGGAGAAACCCATTTATCTAAATTAGGGGGCTAACCCTCCCCTTAATTTAGATAAATGGGTTTTTCATACAGAATTATCATATTTGCTTCAAATTTGGTATAAGAAGGCGTTTCTCTGCTTATATTTCGAGGTTCATTGGTTAAGTATAAAAGGGAGTACGGTGGGCTAGCCCCCTTAGATTAGATAAATGGCTTTTTCATGCAGAATTATCCGATTTGCTTCAAATTTGATATACCGGTTTATTCTGATAAGGCGTTTCCCTGATTAGATACAAAGGTTCATTGGTTAAGTATAAAGGAAGGAACGGGTGGCTAATACCCCGCCTTAATTTAGATAAATGGGTTTTTCTGCCCGATTTGTTTCAAATTTAGTATAGCGGTTTATTCTGATAAGGCGCTTCCCTGATGAGATTTGGAGGCTCATTGGTTAAGTATAAAGACGGGAAACAGAGGGGTGGGGACTAATTCCAGTCCCCTTTAATTTATTTTTCGAGGGCATTGTTCTTTGAAATAGGAGTATAATATACAGGGTGCTTATAAAGTCCCGGACCCATTTTGATGTTTAATAACTCATAAAATAATAAAGATAGATTAAAATTAATAACATAAATGGTTAGATAGACTCAAAAAGTTTCATGACCCTTGTCAGTGAACTTCCACGTGTGCCCCCTTCGTCGCACGGAGAATATCAAGTCGATAGTCAATTTCACGCCAGGTAGCGGCAAGCATGTCGGCATCCACAGAGGCTATTGCGGTTGTAATTCTGGCTTTTAAGTCATGAATGTTCGACACTTTCCTCCTGTAAACACTGTCCTTTACAAATCCCCAATGGAAAAAGTCCAACGGCGTTATATCAGGTGATCTGGGTGGTGCACCACGTCATTGGGGTACCATCGTTCGTACTTCTTTGAATGACCATTTTCCAGGAAGATGGATTGGACGAGGAGGTCCAATTCCTTGGCCACCCAGATCACCTGATATAACGCCGCTGGACTTTTTCCTTTGGGGATTTGTAAAGGACAATGTTTACAGGAGGAGAGTGTCGAACATTGATGACTTAAAAGCCAGAATTACAACCGCAATAGCCTCTGTAGACGCCAACATGCTTGCCGCTACCTGGCGTGAAATTGACTATCGACTTGATATTCTCCGTGCGACGAAGGGGGCACACGTGGAAGTTCATTGACAAGGGTCATGAAACTTTTTGAGTCTATCTAACCATTTATGTTATTAATTTTAATCTATCTTTATTATTTTATGAGTTATTAAATATCAAAATGGGTCCGGGACTTTATAAACACCCTGTACAATTAGTGTGAATACTCTGTGAGCTCGATGCCGCCAGTTTAACTGAGCACTTTTTATTATATTTGTGAAACATCTTTTCATAATTGTGTGAATTTGAAACTGTCGTTATATTCAGATTTCTGTTGTCAAATGTTTATATAATTTTAACAAGTTTATTCATATGTATAAAAGCTAAGATTCTTTGACAACGTCTGCCGTAAGTGTAAAAAATCAGATTTTATTTTTAAATAATTAAATTTGTGAAACGTTTGCTCAGAAGTAAAGATGAAAATAAGGAATTTTGCTTAGTGGCCACTGGCCGGTAAGTTGATATTTTTTAGTAGCCAGTTACTGGCTAGTGAGAATAATTTCTTTAGTCGCCAGTAAGTACATTTATGTCACTGAATATTTAATTTTAAAATATATAAGTTTAGAGTAAATAAGTAATTTATGTAATAAATAAAAATATTTTAATTCATATTGTTTTGAATAAAATTAAAATACTAATTTCCAATCTATTTTAAATTTTAAATTAAGTTAACAGTAAAGTTATATGTAACATGCTTATATAGCTAACTGCATAAGTCCACTATACTCAGGTACTTTTCAAAATTTAAAAAAAAAAATTCTGAAATTTACAGCAAATTTTCTGAAATGTAAGGTGGGGGGAGCTAAGGGGGGTCTCTTCTGGCACTAATTATGCATTTTTTATAAGATACTTTAACAAAATTCGCGTTTTTCCGCGATTTATTGGCGATGTTTGTGTTTCTTCCGCGATATTTTGACAAAATTCTCTTTTTTTGCGATCTTTTAACAAAATTCGCGTTTTTTTCGCGATCTTTTGACAAAATTCGCACTTTTTTCGTAAGCGATTCTTTTGATGAAATTCGCGTTCGTTTTCGCGATTCTTCGACGAAATTCTCTTTTTTACGCGATTCTTTGACAAAATTCGGATTTTTTTCTGCGATCTATTGACGAAATTCGGGTTTTTTCTGCGATCTATTGACGAAATTCGGGTTTTTTTCGCGATCCATTGACGATATTTGCGTCTTTTTCGCGATCTATTGACGATATGTGCGTCTTTTTCGCGATCTATTGACGATATTTGCGTTTTTTCGCGATCTATTGACGATATTTGCGTTTTTTCGCGATCTATTGGCGATATTTGCGTTTTTTGCGATCTATTGGCGATATTTGCGTTTTTTTGCGATCTATTGGCGATATTTGCGTTTTTTTGCGGTCTATTGACGATATTAGCGGGTTTTTTTCGCGATCTATTGACGATATTTGTGTTTTTTCGCGATCTATTGACGATATTTGTGTTTTTTCGCGATCTATTGACGATATTTGCGTTTTTTCGCGATCTATTGACGATATTTGCGTTTATTCGCGATCTATTGACGATATTTGGGTTTTCTTCGCGATCCTTCGACGAAATTTACGTTTTCTTCTGCCATCTTTTGACGAAATGTGCGTTTTACGTTATCTATTGACGAAATTCTCGTTTTTTTTCGCGATTCTTTGACGAAATTCGCGTTTTTTTCGCGATCTATTGACGATATTTGCGTTTTTTCCGCGATCCATTCACGATATCTACGTTTTTTCCGCGATCCATTCACGATATCTGCGTTTTATCCGCGATCACTTGACGAAATTTTGGTTTCTGAGCGATTCTTTGACGAAATTAGCTTTTTCGCGATCTTTTGACAAAATACGCGGGTTTTTTTCCCGCGATTCTTTGACGAAATCCCTTTGGAAAATCCTGCATTTGGCCGGTACTTTCCATATTTTTAGTCGCCAGTTTTTCACGTTTAGTCGCCAAGTGGTGACTGGCGAGTGCTTATTTTCATCTTTACTCAGAAGATGAAAAATGTTTGTGAAAAATCTACTATTAAGATAAAATAATTTTGTGAAGGGTCTTTTTTTTAAAGTAAAAAAAAAAAAAAAAAAAAAAAGTAAAAAAAAAAATTGTGAAGGGTCCTGCTTTAAGATGAAATAGTTTGCGAAGATGAAATATTTTCATTAGAATCCCTTAATTAATACAAATTCTTTTTAAACAGTTCTCTGATATTAAACTGCAAAACTTAAAATATTGCATTATAAAGTATTTTTGTTCGTTCGTAGAATCTTAATACGATTTTATTGGCAATTTTCGCGGCAAACCATGAGGACCTCTAACGGCGCACCAGTATGTCGCGGTACTCCAGTTGAGATCCACTGCGCAACATAACATTTAACATGTTGATTGCATTGATAACAAAGATAGTAACATTTTTTTTAAATGACATAGTTTCATTTTCTACACTATCACTAATTTATTTAAGGTATCTTGCCTACCTTAAAATGTCATTTTTGGTGAAAATTTTCTAATTATTATTATTGTTGTTTAATTTGAAAGAGCAATCTTTTACATTTTCAAATATGTTTTAATTTTATTTCTACTATTACTAGAATAGAAGGTATGGCCAATTTAATAAATAGGAAGTAATGAATCAAATACCGGAAGTGGGCGTAGGAAGGCCAGGAGAAATGTAAACAATGTTTTTATGCAGGATTTAATGGAATTTTTTACATAAAAAAACTATCAAACCTTAATTGACGCTTCTAGATTAATTTTATAGATAAGAAATCTTTAACTGCGACTTCTTTGGGAAATCAATTTTTACATTATGTTCGATAAACTTCATTGCATAAAATGTTTTAAACATATTTCAGTGGGATTTTCTCAGAATGCTTTTCCTATTACTCACTAGGGATGCACCGAATAGTCGATATCTATACGATATTTGGCCATACTACCGAATATTCGGATTGGCCGAATATCGAAATATTCGGCCAGGCTGGCCGAATATCGAAATATTCGGCCAGGCTGAACACTTAAAAGACCTTTTTAAAAAATATTTTTAAAAACCTTAAAAAAACTAATATTTTTAACTGTCAATTAATAAAGATATTTAATAATCAAAAATAGAATTATATTTAAAAAGAGAACGCTTTTTCATTTTTTATTTGCTATTTGAAAAGTATCACATAAGAGAATTAACTAATAATGACGATTTTCCTGACAAATAAACAGTATATGAATGTACAATTTTTTATCCACTTCCTTCAGAATTTCACTTTGATTTTAAAATGTTTGTTTTAGAATATAAGAAAATTTTATTCATTTGCTTTAATTCAAAGAGAAATCCATGAAATTAAAAATTTTATCAATTAAAGAAGGTTTAAAACTGTCCTCTTAAATAACAATTAAAAACATATATATATATATGTGTTTTTTTTTTTTTTTTTTTTTTTTTTTGTATAGAACTTACTTGTAAAAAAAGATTTTGTTATGTATGTGTGTTAAATATTACATAAAACTATTTAAAAATTTAACTTTTTTAATACTTTCAAATACTGAATTTTAAAAGTAATCGGCAAGTCGAATATTAGGTATTCGGTCGAGTAGTTGCTATTCGGCAGGCCGAATAATCGGTATTCAGCTTGATAGTCACTATTCGGCTAACCGAATATTCAGTATTCGGTTTACCTGTTAGCCGAATATTCAGCATTCGGTCAAAATCTCCATTCGGTGCATCCCTACCCTATTACCCACTATGTTCTGAACTAGAATCTAAGCTCTACGTGATAATGTAATTATTTTATAGGTACAGTCGGCCCCACTTAATCGGGTAACGGATAATTGCATACCCCGCTTATATGCATAGAATGCCGAGGAACAGAAACGGTCACCATAAGGTTAATGTTAAATATACTCGTTTTATCGCATAACAATATCCGGTTAATCGCATAAAATATCCCCAATCTAGTAATCCGGATTTATGTGAATTCCTGTGAAGGCGATGGATGAGAAAAATTAAGAACGGAAATATTTTGTTATGTAATAATGGTTTGTTATTTATAAAATAGAAGATCAGAAATGGCCGTGAGAGAAAAAATTTTATTCTCTTAATTCTTGGAAGCGTATGGGAATGTTGATTTTGAACAGGTGCGATTTTCTTTTAAAGCTTGCCATACATATAGCGACTCAAGATGCTGGTGGTACTTCTTTGAAAATCATGAAAATGGGGGAAAATACAATAGAGAAGATCAAGAGAATAAAAGAACAATATTTAGCATCGGAAGTGGAGAAATGCAGTGTCCGAAGTAGAAAAAACAAACTTTTATAAAGTGTTTTTTTTTTTTTTTTTTTTTTTTTTTTTTTGAGGCAACAGATAAAGGATAAATTGTCAAATAATGAAAAATAATATAAATTTGTGCAGAAATTTATTTTTAAAGGTATGATTTAAACACAAAAATTTGTTATTTTACTTTAATTTTAATTTTCACTTAAATCACATAAATTATAATGAAAAATTAAACCACGTAACGTAAATAGTGTTATAATACATTATACTTTAGAATATATATATTATTATATACAGAGTAATAATAAATTATTGATTAAAATTATTATTACAGTAATTAATTTTTAAATTATTGTGTAAATTGTTATTGTGCATTAATATTTATCATATCTGTGGTATATAATCAAATTATAATAACCTACTGACAACCTTAATTGCTGCCCTCGCTTAAATGCATACCCCGTTTAATTGCATACAATTCAGTAGAACCAATTGTATGCAATTAAGCGGGGCCGACTGTATTCAAATATAAAAAATGGTAGTTTTTAATTTAAAAAAATGTGTATTTTTTTTTTTTTTTACATATTTTGAAATATTTCAGTTAATTTTGAAGATATTGTAAAACTCCTAGTTTAGTGCACAGGTAAGTTAGTATGTAGTGCAAAGGAAATTGATAGTTGAATTAAGTGTACGCTGTCTGTCATAAGCATGAAATTTTACTTTAAAACAAGTGGGTAAGTGTAATCACAGATCGCACAAAGGATTTCGTTTAATATTCCTTTCAAAACACTTTATCCTTTTGCAAAGTCTGTTAGTTCCGCATTTTGCAACCAGGGGGCGTACTCTATTCTAAACAAACCTCTATCCGAACGAAACTCCGTTTTACAAACTATCCGTAGATGTAGTAGTTGAGGAGATGGGGCCCATAGCACACGAGATAGGTAGGCGCTCCCTGGCGGTAAAAATTCGAACTAAAAAATGTACGGCTATGGTGCATAATGTGAAAGATTGGTCAAAGGAGTGTCGGCAAAAATTAGAAAAGTGAACCCCGGATGAAAAGGGTGGAAGAGGTTAGAAAAATTGCTTAAAATACACAAGTTAGAGCCAAGAGGGGTAAATATAAGACTTTTTCAAAATTTTATGATTTGTCGTTTGATGTGAAGTGTTCAGCTATAAGAATCCAAAATTCCAAGTCTTCAACTTAATTAGGGGCTCAGTTATTAAAAAAAGCTTAAAATACACAAGTTAGAGCCCAGAGGGGTAAATATAAGACTCTTTCAAAATTTTATGATCTGTCGTTTGATGTGAGGTGTTCAGCTATAAGAATCCAAAATTTCAAGTCTCCAACATATATAGTTTCTGAGAGCGGGCTCTGTGAGGAACAGACAGACAGAGGAGTGAGACGAATAGGGTTTCGTCAGAAGAACAAAACCCTAAAAAAGGAAAACCAATTTTTAAATTTTTTATGAAGATATTCTTGGGATTTTGTGTTCTTTTCATCATTTTGTTTTAAAATCAAATTAATTAAAAATATGTACAATTATTCAATTGTCAGGTTCTGAGAAACATCTACTAATAGAACTATGGTTATATATTATTTTTCTTGCTTGTATATTGTCTGTGTAGTGGGAATTTTAAAGTAACACTCTTTTCGTATCTGAAACTTAATCCGGCTAGTGACTTGGAGAGGGGAGTTGAAGGTTGAAGGAATGCGGTTTATGATTAGAGCGGGATCCTGCTATTCAAATGCATACCTGAGATAAGGCGGACAAAAGGATTGCACCAGATAGCGAAATACCGGACCTCGGGGTCAGAAGGGAAACCCTGTTTATGTTTTTGGGAGAGGAATGATATAGTGAAGTGAGATTAGTTAAGGGATAGATCTGAAAGTGTGTAGTCGCTTTCTCACGGAGCACAGTTGGTGCCTGGAACTCAATGAGTGAGTTCGTTCCAGAGTAGCTCGTGGACAGAACTAGATTAGACAGTGAAGCTCTTAGAGTATAGAGTTAATCTGTTGGGAGATTAATAGTGATCTCCGATAAATCTAATTTAACTAGCGTAGGATGAGAGGAATATAAAGTAGTTTAACAGTACACAGCAAGCATTTAATTTAACGTTGAACCGGATCACCTATATCTGAGTTCTTAAGTGTAAATAGTGTTTTGTGATTTATAAATAGTATGTAAATAAATTGTTAATTAAGTTTAATTGAAAGAGTTGGTTTTATTTTCAACAATCCTCTCATAGCGTGACCAATATCACGTAATCATATAGGTGGTGGCAGCATATAAATAGTAAAGGATTTCTTCAAAGTTGTGTGGACTTTGAGGAAACCCGACAAATTGGTGGCAGCGACGGGATCGAATCGCCGGAGACCAGTGACCAGCGAGCCGTGTTACAATGTGTTAATACCGGAGCACCCAGTGGAATATTTGCGTGGTAATGCTGGATCGTCGAGCGGAATTTTGGAGAGCTAACAACCGAGTGTCGAGTGGAAGTGCAGCGTGTGCGCCCTATCGTCGTTACAGTGAAACGAAATAAAGTGTTTGTGCCCTATCGTCGTTTCAGTGAACCGAACTAAAGTGTTTGTGCCCTATCGCCGTTACAGTGAACCGAACTACAGTGTTTGTGTCCTATCGTCGTTACAATGAACCGAACTAAAGTGTTTGTGCCCTATCGTCGTTACAGTGAACCGAACTAAAGTGTTTATGCCTTATCGTCGTGTTGTTACAGAGTGTTGAATATTTATTTCATCAAAGTGGCTCCAAAGTGCGAAATATTTAGTTTAGTTCATCGTGGAACTAGTGAGCAGCAGAATACCCCAGCAGATAAAATATAAGGTAAGGTGTTTTGATCATTCCTTTCTGCTGACATTCTCGAACTAAATATTTTTGTGTGTGTGTGTGTGTAATTAATGGTAATTTATGATAAATTATGGGTAAATTTTGATAATTCATGTGCAATCAAATAATTGTGTTGAGATAGGTATGAGACATTAACAGTTATATTTACTATTGTTTTAAGAAAAGGTTATAACATCTTTGTGCTAAAATTGATTTTCTAATTTTTTTTTAAACTGATAATGGTAGTAAATAAAATTAACGCATTGTGTTAATAGTTGGAAGGAATAATTGAATTTAAGTAAATTTAAAGTGTTATTAAAGTAATATTTAAGTTAAGCAATACTGTTTTAAATTTGAAGAGTTGATAACAAACGAGCAAGGAACATTTGCTTAGAATTTTAATTGGCTGGAAATAAATTTCGAAAAAAAAAAAAAAAAAAGGCTCACAAGAGGGTTGTGATTTTATTTGTTTTAAGTGTGAGGACCACTATTGAATTTGGAAATATTTTATTGAGGATAATTGTAGGAATTTATATGTGTATTTTATGCAATTTTTCTTTATGTGGATGTTTCTATTTAGTGATTGGCATCAATACTTTTATTCAATTTGCAACATATCAGTATTATTACGTAAATTGTATGTTATTATTTAATTGTATAAATTGGAATTTGTATTGCATAATAATCAAATTGAAATTATTTTGCTTTTTTATTGGAAGTAAATTGTGTGATATCAATGTTTGAGGAAATATTGAGTTAATAAGTTTAAATATTATTGTAGAGGGGATAGTAATCGGTAGAAGTTATGGTTTTCTTACTAAAATTAAAAAAAGACGGATCTTCAGATGATATCCGAAGAATTAGGAGTTGAATTCACGGAAGATGATACCAGAATTCAGCTTAGGAAAAAGATAATGGGGAGCGCAATGACTATGAGGAAGGGATCATTATGGAATTAGCTAACACTATTGTTCCGGAACGTTTAGAACGAGAAAAGCGTGAGTTAGAAAAACAGGAAAGGATAGAACGCGAAAAGTTAGAAAAACAGGAAAAGTTAGAGCACGAAAGGTTAGAAAGAGAAAAAAGGAGGAAAAAGTTAAAAAGAGAAGAGAGGGCGGAAAAATTGAGGATGGAATATGAATTAGAAATAGAGAGAGGCTAAAGATTAAAGGTGCGGCAAATAACTATAATGGGACTATGGAACCTAATAATGAAAGCAGCATAGAAAATTTGATCAAAAGTGTTAAAACTCTGTCTATCAAAGTACCGGAAGGGACTGAGGGATGCAATTTGTTTAACAGTTTAGAAAGGGCATTCAAAACTAAAAATGTACCGGAAAACCAGCAGGCTGAAATTCTATTGGCTATGTTAGGAGATAAAGCGGGTAATTTGTCAATTTATACCACTAGGGAACAAATTAAGAGTTATGAGGAATTAAAGGAATTAGTTCTAAGGGAACACGAGCCGACACCGAAGGCATGTTTGGAAAATTTTAAGAAGGCTAGAAGAAACCAAAATGAAACTCATGAGTTATTTGTATAGCGTTTAATAGCAACGTGGGAAAATTACTGTAAGATTATGGGTGCGGACTCATATGAAAAGGTCAAACAGTTAATAATTACTGATAAGTTGTTAAATACGTTAGATGAGGAAACCGCGTCGTATATTGGGTTAACTCAGCAGAGTAACTGGTTAGAAGCTTCTAAAATTGCTAAAGAATGTGACAATTATTTTGACGCTAAACACAAATCTTATGCGGTTACGTACAAAAGTTTTAAGGGTAAAGATAGATATGTAAACAGTGAAAAGGTGAGACCGAGGGAGGATAGTAAATTTAGTGGTAATTGGAGGCAAAATGGGAGTAATGAGATTAATTCTTTTTCGGATAGAAAAACTGAGTTTAGGAGATATAGTCCTAGATGCTTCAAATGTGGTTTAAGAGGTCATTACCAACGTTTTTGTAATAAAGTGGGTAATGAGGGAAATAATAATACTAGTAAAGGGCGAGAACAGAAAGCGGGTGTAAATAAGATTGTCATAAAAGGAAACAAAGAGTTACCTAAAGGAGCTATTATGGCGAGGATATCGGCAAAGGCCGAAAGGAGAACTAATGTTATTGGTGAGAAATTAAATAAAACTCGAGAAAATTGATGTTAGTGTAAATGAGCAGAAAGCGAAAGGATTGGTCGATTCTGGATGTGAAATAAGTGTCGTTCATAAAGATTTGGACCGGAAGAGAAATTAAAAGGAGCGGGTAGTATTTATTTACAAGGATTATTGAACGAAGCACTTAACTCACCGTTGGCTAAATTACCGCTAGCTATTCCGCAATTCCGACAAACTAATGTAATTCACCAGGAAGTACTTTGCGCGGTGACCGATAATATTAATGAGCAAGTAATTTTACATCCCGAAGTGATTAATGAGTTTTCAGGGGTCAATTGTGAGGAGCCATTTTCAGAATCCCAAGAATTAGAAAGTAAGGAAATTAGTATTGATAACTTGAGCGAAAAGGAAGATATAAGTAGCGATAATTGCAATATTTACGCAATAGAAACGAGATCGGGAAATTTGCAAAGTCAGGACGGGAAAAAGACGGAAATAGAGGAAAATGAGAATAGTAAAATTACAATTATTAATTCTGATATGTTTAAAAATTCCCAATTGGAATGTAAAGATTTAGAGACAGTTTGGGAATTAGCTAAAATTGATAAAGGGGATTATTGTATTGTAAACGGTTTATTGTATCATAAAGAGAAATTGGGAGGGGAAACTATATCTCAGTCAGTAGTGCCTAAAGTCAAAAGAGAAGGAATCTTAAAGTCAGCTCATGTTTCCAATGAAGGAGAACATCACACGGCAAAGAAAACCTTAGAGAGAATTAGGCAATATTTTCATTGGGAAGGTATGGCTAAAGAAGCTAAAAAGTTTTGTAAATCGTGTCTAGAATGTCAATTATCTTGAAAAGTGAAAGTGAGTGATAGAGTCTTAGTTGAGTTGGCGGATGGTAGCAAAAAGTATGTGTATCAAAATAAAGGGGAATTTATTGCCAGATGTAATATAGTTAATATTGTTTTTGAAGGTGATGAAGAATTTGGAGAAGTTGGGGAAATTCCTATTTTAAACCGGGAACAAGAGGTAGAGCGAGACATAGAAAGGTTTGAAATAAAAGGGTTATCAAATAATCAAGTCAGAGACATAAAGTCCATTTTGAGGGAGAATAAGGAGGTATTTATGGGTCCTGTGCGACCAGCGGAAGTAGGGGAGCACCGTATCGATTTGAAACCGGGTGTAGTAAGGAAAAAGCCAAAATTATATAGTGTACCTGTTGCTTATAAAGAGGAAGTAGATAGACAGATCCAGGAATTATTAGAATTAAATCTAATTGAAGTGTCAAATGCAGAAATTAGTCATCCAATTGTATGCGTGGCGAAAAAAGACGCAACTGTTGGACTTTGTATAGATTATAGGTACTTTGTATAGATTATAGGTTAAATTCAGTAATGCAGGTTCCAACATTTCCTATGAAAGATTCGCAAGAAATCATGCATACTACGGGATCACCTAAATATTTATCTTCGATCGATTTATTGAGGGTTTATTGGCAGATTAAAACAGCTGAGGAATGTAAACATTTGACAGCATTTACAACTCATAATGGGACTTATCAGTGGCGAACTATGCCTTTTGGTTTATTAGGGGCGGCTGCTACTTTCCAAAAGGATATGAATGAGGTTCTTCAAGCTCATCGGAGGTATGCACAAGCACATATTGATGATGTCATCATTTCTTAGATAGTTGGGAAGAGCATTGTGAGCATGTTAGAGCAGTCATCGAAGAACTTAAAAATCGAAATTTTACGATTAGGTTGGATAAATGTAAATTTGGAGCGAAGTTGACTAACTTTTTAGGTCATGTAATTGGGGGGTGGAACGCATGCACCTCATGAGGAGAAAATAGGAGCAATAAGGGATTTAAAGAGACCGAAAACTAAAAAGGAAGTTAGATCTATTTTGGGATTAATGGGATTTTACTGATCTTATATTCCAAATTATGCTGGAATTGCTATACCTTTAACTGAATTAACTAAAGGGAAGGTTAAAAATACTGCACCATGGGATGAAAGGGCAGAAAAAGTATTTAATATCCTAAAAGATGAATTATGTAATGTGACGCGTTTGGCTACACCTACGGTAGGCCTGGAATATCAGCTTCACGCCGATGCTTCAGACCTGGCAGTAGTTGTCTTCAAAAGATGAAAAGGGTCAGTTTAAGCTGATAGCTTTTGCCAGTCAGAAATTATCAGAGGGTCAGCGTGCTTGGTCGAGTATAGAGAAAGAGGCTTTGGTCGAGTATAGAGAAAGAGGCTTTGGTCGAGTATAGAAAAAGAGGCTTGGAGCGTTCCCTTCCGGTTGCGAAAGTTTGAAAAATGGACATATGAATCTCAAATTGAGATCATCACTGATCATAACCCATTAAAATTTCTCACTGAAACAACCCAAGGTCCACCAAACTCACTAGACGGGCTCTTGCCTTGCAACGCTGGAACCTAAGTATTTCTCATCGTCCAGCAGAAAACATTTGAATGCTGACGCAATTTCTAGACTACATAGAAAGAGCTGGGAAGAACAGCCAGTAGCTAGTCCATCGGAATCAATGACCAAGTAATTGACAAACCTTAAATGTGTATCATCACGTTTTAAATTTTTTTGTGTATGTGTAATTGTAGCATGTGTAATTTTTCTTTAATAATCATATTAGTATACAGTTCATTAGAGATGTCAGTAGATAATGTTCAGATACCTTGAAATATGTATGTAATAATAATAACGAAGAAACCTGCAAAGAAACTGTTGAACACTTCTCTGATATTGCTATATGTTCAGGGAAAATTAGCCCCTAAATGGCATATTTTCCGCTAAGGTAGGAGATGTCAGGTTCTGAGAAACATCTACTAATAGAACTACGGTTATATATTATTTTTCTTGCTTGTATATTGCCTGTGTACTGGGAATTTTAAAGTAATACTCTTTTCGTATCTGAAACTTAATCCGGCTAGGGACTTGGAGAAGGGAGTTGAGGGAATGTGGTTTATGAATAGAGCGGGGTCCTGCTATTCAAATGCATACCTCAGATAAGGCGGACAAAAGGATTTCAGCTGATAGCGAAATAGCGGACTTTGGGATCAAAAGGGAAACCCTGTTTATGTTTTTGGGAGAGGAATGATAGAGTGAAGTGAGATTAGATAAGGGATAGATCTGAAAGTGTGTAGTCGCTTTCTCGCGGGGTACAGTTGATGCCTGGAACTCAACGTGTGAGTTCGTTCCAGAATAGCTCGTGGATAGAGCTTGATTAGGCAGTGAAGCTCTTAGAGTATAGACCTAATGTGTTGGGAGATTAATAGTGATCTCCGATAAATCTAATTTAACTAGTGTAGGATGAGAGGAATATAAAGCAGTTTAACAGTACACAACAAGTATTGACTGTATTTAATTTAATGTTGAACGGGATCACCTATATCCGAGTTCTTAAGTGTAAATAGTGTTTTGTGATTTGTAAATAGTGTGTAAATAAACTGTTAATTACGTTTAATTGAAAGAGTTGGTTTTCTTTTCAACAATCCCCTCATAGCGTGACCGATATCACGTAATCATATCAGTGGTGGCAGCATATAAATAGTAAAGGATTTCTTCAAAGTTGTGTGGACTTAGAGGAAACCTGACATCAATATTGCACTAAAAAGTGCTCCGAACGTAGGACTAACTAATCTTAACTAAGAATCTCCCAATTCCCAAAGTTCAATATCAGCATCAGCAGTTTGTCTTCTACATAAAAGACATCAAAGTGAAGCAAATAGACGAATAATTATTCAGTAGAAATTGCATACCAAAAATGGAACAAAAATATAAATGCTCTCGGACATAAAAAAAATCATAAAAATCTCTTTAAAAAATAGGAAGAGCAAAATTTTTACGGAATTTTTAATTGTTGCATCGTTTTACCGTTTGCAAAAAGATTGTGTAGAACTAATTATTTTGAAAACAGTTCAGATGATCATCATAAATTAAATCAAGGTATTATTCCTTAATAAGCAGAATCAGTTTTAAAAAAAAAGTTATGAAACTTAAACCTTAAAATAGGCATCAATCATTGGGCTGTCTTTGAAAAAGGCTAAACGTGCGGATCAATTGGGTGCACATGTGCAGAAGTGCAATATATGCATAAATACAGACAAGTTTTACCTGGATTTTTATTGGCATCTAGTTCGCAAAATTTTATTTATGTAGTGATTTATAACTAATTAATTATAAACAATCGTAAACTGTTCCGTCATAAGATATAATGTTTATTTAAACCTGTAATTGAAAAGAAAAAAAATATTAAAAGTGTAATAGCAGCAAGAAAAATATTTAACAAAAATTCATATTTACATGAAGCATCCCAGAAAAAGAGAATACAATATCATAAAAATATCAAGGAATACTAGAAAACAGGAATTCTGCTTTTTCAGAATTCAGTGTCGCCTCCGATGAATATATATAAATATAGATAGTACAAAACATATTTAAGTTTTAAGACTTAAAAAACACGCTTTTATTTTATATAAAATGACGTCATCCGCATCCGCTGAAGAATTTCTCATTTACGATCTAGTCTTAAACAACATCTATAATAAAATACGCATATGGCGTCACTATCGCTGAATAATAGACAAATCGAAAAAAAAAAGAGATGTCGTCATTCAAGAAACTCGACAAAAAAAAATCGGCTATCACGTGATTCATATGCCTTCATTTGTTTGTAATATTGATATATAGATACTTAAATTTAGTTTATAATAGCTCCATGTTTTATCAGAAATCATTCATTTATATTTTTTCAAAATAGCACTTATTTTAATTACATTTGTTTCAGATTTTATGAGAAAATGGCAACAAAAAAGATATAATTGCTTAATTTCCAACTATTTTTCCTTTACTTTCTACAGACATGGAGTACTTGAGTTGCCAAAATTAAACAAATAGCGCAAAAAAATTACTATCTCAAAAATAAATGGAGATGCAGTTTTCAAACAAATTGCATTTAAAAGTACTTTTTTCCCCCAATACGACAGTATAAAAATTGAAAATGTGCGATGCTTAGAAGTTTAAAAAATTGCAGTACTGATTATTCCGTACACTGAAATACCTGCTTCGTTTTACGGTTGGCTTATTCAACGGAACGTTATTTTTTGGAGACGACACTTTAATTGCTGGGAGAAAGAAATAGCATAACGGGGGCTAAAAAATCAAGGAATATAAGCACTAGCAAAAAATGACTTATTCTATTACCAAAATATCCTCACTCGAATGATATGCAAGTCCTATCAATCAGTCCACTTTTCAGAGACGAAGGCCTTTTATGAGAGCCATTTTAATGACCCCTACATACAAAAAAAATAATAGCATATCTATTGGCTTTCCTTTTATTGTTTCCACAAAACAGCTTCGAAAATAATTAAAGTGAATGAAATAAGATTAGAAAGACAAATAATGATTTAGTAGGGATTTTCTCTGGAGCTGTTTTCCAAACCGTATTAGATCAGTGGAAGAAACTTTAATAAGGAATCTACACTATATTGCCAAAGGTGGCCGGCCACTTACGATTTTGGACGTTTTGTTAAATATCTAGAAAAATAAATCAGGAATTAACCTAAAATGCCCGGTGTGTAAACAGTATAGTATAGGTCATATATTTCAGCGAAGATTTTTTTCTCGAAACCCCATAGGGGACCGTCAACAAATTGAAAAAGAACGAATATCTTTTGGATAACACTATAAAAACTAATGTAGCAAAAGCGTTCAAACTGTAGATTATGATTAAGTAACTTATTGTAATAAACTCGGTTCGTTTTTATGAGAATAGCATGTATTCTCGTAGAGAAATTAAGGTTTTTATAAAAACAGTCCCAAATTTTGCCAATTTATTTGCTTATAATTTGTACAGTTCTTAATATAAAAAAAAATGTTATTTTCAGAAAATATGACAAACAACATTGTACATAATATTCTGCCATCAGAATTAAAAAATAATAAACATTGGATGAAAAATGAGCAGGTTTACTAAAAAAATATTTCACTGCGCATGCGCGAATGCAATCAAAATATAATTAGCATAATGTGTTAGCTATATGTATAGACCAACTTTTGTGAAAGTCTGAAAAACATAGCTTGAAAAGCCTGAAAATTATCGTTGATAGAATAAGCTCAAAATCCGTTATTCCCAAAAGGAAGCTAAAAGATTAGGGGCTGTATCCAAATACAGTAATACGTGCAATATTGTGTACACTATATTGGCACTAATCAATGGATATATGGATACAGCCCCTCATCTTTTTGCTTCATTTTGGGTACAACGGATTTTGAGCTTATACTATCAACAATAATTTTCAAGCCATGTTTCTGAGACTTTTACAAAAGTTGCTCTATATATTTAGATAGCACATTATGCACATTATATTTTGATTGCATTCGGGCAAGCGCAGTGAAACATTATTTAGTATACCTGCTCATTTTTTCATACAATTTTTACTATATTTTAATTCTGATTGCAGGGTCAGAGTCAGGTAATATAGACGAAACACGCGAACGCCGTTCGGAGAAAAATTTCAAAGTTTGCAGACAGTTTTGATGTTTTTTTTTTTTTTTTTTACAAGTTTCTTTATTTAAAAAAAGAAATTAACGAGATCCCAAGCGGAGAATCGGTGTAACGCACGTTACAGACTATTGACAAGGTCTGTAGACTATTTTTCAACTGGAGAAAAAAAAAGTTTGCTAGAAAGTATTTGCCATGTACCATAGTACATTATTTTTTGGAAGAAGCGCCGCAGCTCATACAAATTAAAAACTTAAAAATATTGTAAGTGCGGTGCTTATGCCGGAACGGCGGGTACAATTCCTTTTTTTTTTTTTCCCCTCCCGCCAGGGTCGGTAGCAGAAACAGTGCAGCACCGACACGGGTGTTGCAGATTATGTTAGGCTTTGCAGATTAATTTAACAGATTAAAAATAAATTTTGTGTTAAAAAATAAATGTTAAATGTTGATCTCTTTTTAAATAAAGTTTATTTGGTTGGAAATTTTAGCGAATGTTTATGTGCTTGTATATAACTTTTCATTTTTGCTGTTGGCGGCAATATAGGATTTGGGAGGAGCGCGGCATTTTTTTTTTTTTTTTTCCAGAAAATTTTAAAGAAATTATTTGAGTTCGCAGACAGTTTTACATTTTATCTAAGTCTGTGCAGGGTGTTGTGTACAATATTGTTTGTCATATTTTCTGAAAAGAATTGTTTTTTATATGAAGAACTCTGCAAATTATAAGCAAAAAACTTAGCAAAATTTGAGACTGTTTTTATGAAAACCTTAATTTCTCTTCGAGTATACATGCTATCCTCATAAAAATGAACACAAATTATTACAATAAGCAATTTTATATTACAATAAGCCACTTAATCACAATCTAGAGTTTGAACTCTTTTGCTACATTAGTTTTGATAGGGTTATTTAAAAGATATTCGTTCTTTTTCAATTTGTTAGCGGTGCCCTATGGGGTTTCGGAAAAAAATCTTCACAGAAATATATGACCTGCACTATTCTATTTACACATCTGAAGTTTCAGGTTAATTCCTCACGTATTTTTCTAGATATTTAACAAAACGTCTAAAATCGCAAGTGGCCGGTCACCTTTGGCCATTATTCCTTCTTCCATGGGCCATATAGTGTATTTTATTTCAACAGCGCTTAGGATTCACTAAAGTAGCTTCTGCAAGATGCCATCGCCTCTTGCTTTAAAAAGTGGGCTACCGCCCACTTTTTAAAGCAGGACGTTTATAGGATTATTTCATATCATACGAGGGAGCATATTAAAAATAAGTGTAAAAGTAAAAAAGTTTAAAAAACACTGTTTTTATTCAAAGCTCATCTTTCAGCATTCAATGTTCATTTTGGAAATTACGGCTAATTTTTTTGGCTACAATTCATATTTCTCCCCTAAAATTTCCGTTACAATACATTAATTTGGCGTAAGCACCAAACTCGAGTGTGGAATACTTTTTCCTCTTAAGTTTGGAGAAAGCGCACACAAGTGAATTTATTTAAAAATATATAAATTTTGCTCTGACATCTAGCTTTTGCTAAGTCAGTTTCGATATGAACGCCACTGTGCTAATAATAAAGTTTTGTTCTGCGAATGAATTGTAAACTGCCATTTTAAGAGAATGGCACAATATTAATGAAACAGAACTTAAAAACATGGTCACTACAGTGAAAGACCAAGTGTTTGAGATTATAAGAAAACACAGAGCACCTATATCATGTTTATTTTATTTTATTTTTTGTTTTTAGAAAAGTCTTATAATTTCTTAATAGTGTATATTAATAATATTAATAAACGAATTTCTCTTATCAAATTATTCAAATTTATTGAAAACTAAGTGCAATAATTATGTTATAATATATTTGATATGCTAACTTATAATATTTCTTTTTTTCATAATTTGCAAAATTAAAGTGGTCTTATAATATTTTAACAGATTATTTGTATAGGTGTTGGGGATTGAAAAATGTTCGCTAAATAGATATGCCCACCAGTAACGTAGCTAGAAAAATATTTCGTGCGACGACCGGAGCGGGGGGAGATTTTTAATTTTCATGTAATGTATTCAGTATAGTGAACATAGAGTTAATTATAATACACAATATTCACTATACTATAACAATTTTAATTTCAGTAAAGTATATTTAATCAGGCATGAGAGTGGGTAAAGAACAAAAAGTCTGAAAATACGCGTAAGCTAAAATTTGGTAAAAAACTAAAAGACCGCGCGAAATCATATTTTGCACAAAACACGCAAAAACACACAAATTTTGTCAAAGGGCTCGAAAAAAATGTGGATTTCGTCAAATGGTCACTGGAAAAACACGAATTCCGTCTAAAGATCACGGGAAAAACGCAAATTTTGTCAAAAGATCGCGGAAAAAACGCGAAATTTGTCAAAAGATAACGGAAAAAACGCGAATTTCGTCAAAAAAAGCGGGAGAAGCAAGAATTTCGTCAAAAGATCGCAGAAAAAATATGAATTTCGTTAAAAGATCGCGGAAAAAACGCGAAATTCATCAAAAGATTGTGAAGAAAAAAGCGAATTTCGGCAAAGGATAGCGGAAAAAACGCAAATTTCGTGAAAGAGCTGCTGAAAAAACATGAATTTAGTTAAAGAATAGAGGAAAAAACGTGAATCATCAAAAGGCTGCAAAAAAAGAGCGAATTTCGTCAAAGGATTGCGAAAAAAACGCGAATTTCGTCAAAGGATCGTGGAAAAAACGCGAATTTCGTCAAAGGATCGCGAGAAAAATGCGAATTTCGTCAAAGGATCGCGGGAAAAACGCAATTTTCGACAAAAAATCGAGGAAAATACGCGAAATCCGTCAAAAGATCAAGGAAAATACGCGAAATCCGTCAAAAGCTCAAGGAAAATACGCGAAATCCGTCAAAAGATCGAGGAAAATATGTGAATTCTGTCAAAAGATCACAAAAAGAAAAAAATACGAATTTCGTCAAAGAATCGCGGAGAAAATGCGATGCAATTATCGCGATATGTCTCGTTTGCGCATTTTTCTGCTGCCAGAAAGAAAAAAACGGCAAAATTCGTTTCTGTTTTTTTTTTACAGATAAAAATCAAAAATTCTCTCAAAAATTTCCGAAAAGTCGGAAATTCCGATAAAAGTTGGAAGAATCTCATCCCTGATTTAATGGTATAAAAACTTCTAAAAAATGAACTAATTTAATTGTTTAAAGAATTAAACAAGGTTGTATATAATATTTCGGAAGGAAAAGGAGGATGAGCCTTGAAACCCATAAGATCCCCTTTGCCTTCCTATGGGCTACGGCCCTCATGTGCACTATACGGGAGTGTAAGTTTTAGAGGCTTTACTGTACATTTATATGTTTTTATTTCCGAATAGCGGACAAATTCTCGATTAAGTTGGAAAAAAAAATTAAGGTGTGCGCACTAAAAGGTTAAACTCAGAATAGGAATGCCACAAATTATTCCAACTTATTTTATAAGATTAAAACCAGAATATAAAAAATGAACCAGCACATATGACGTAACCGTTATGATATATTTTCATGATTCATTTAAATTTATATGTATTGAAATTTATAGTATCAAAATTTTATCGATGAAAAGGATTTCAAATGCTCCATAATGCAACAACGGTGTGGGATTTTTTATGTATTCGGGGTATTTTATAAATAACATGTTTTCTTGGCGACTCTCTCGCAATTTAAAGGGGGAGGGGGAACACCTAGAAAATTTTGGATTCACTCACGAACGCATTTATATCTATATATAGATTCAGGAATTAATTTGCTAGTTCATGTTATGTTTCACACTTTTGTATCAGAATACGTTGAGATTAGGTCGTGTTGGAATATGTGAGAAATATCTGCAGAATAACAACAAGAAATCAGTTTAAAGTTACTTCGTGTTTCAGTTGTAGTACAGCGCGGGTCGAGTATAAACCGACCCAAACCCGACACACTCTCTAACCCGAAACCATAACGAAATAAAATTAAATCTACACTTTAATACAATTATGGGGAAAAAAAGCCTTCACTATCAGTTTTACTTTTTATGAAGGACAATGAACATTTCATTAAATTTTAAATATACATTTATATGTTTTTTTATCAATATTTTCTTTAATCAGAAAAATATTGAGAACTTTCTTTTGAAAAATCGGGCTACCCGAATCACAGAAGTCTCGAACCCGACCCGAAAGAGCCGAAACCAACCAGGCTCAATGTAGGACTTTACTTCAAACAAATCAATCATGTATGCCTCAAATCTCCGTTCTACTCACGATCGGAAGTTCGATGACAATACTACAACAAATTTGATCTTGGAATAAACGAAAAGGTTACCAGAGTGAAGGTTTTAATATAAAAATAGGTTACAGTGCTATTACAGGATGTGATGAAAATAACCAGTTTGAACCCTTCAAAATATATATAATTAAATCTATCCTTTTGTTAAAACAAATTGACACTTCTAAATCATTTATGAGAATCATTTACACACAATATCTGTTACAACCACAGCAATAATTAAAGGTATGTGTGTGGCGGGGCATTTGTAATTTTAAAGATTAAAGGTAATTTAAAAAGTTTTTTTATTATTTGTGCAAGACCTCATGAACCTTGCTTTTTTTATTTATAAGTCTACTGTTATCTGTTTCATTTCTTTTACGTTTTATAATTACTCTCCTTTTTGGATGTTTTTCCCTTCCTTTTCTTGATAGATTTCTTTTTCGTGTGATTAGTTTCTAATGCATTTTTTATGTCCTTTTCTATGTTTTCTTGACCGGATTTTTTCTGATAGTCACTTTCTTCAATAGCCAACCTTTAGAAAACAGTTTAATTGATTAAAACCTCACCACTCTTGCTTTGTGATTATTTTATTATATGTCTGTAGTTATTTTATTATGAAATTTAGGGAATCAGACATTTACTAAAGTTAACACAGAGATAAAATATATCCCTATCATACAACACTTAGCTAAGCCTAACCATACCCCCAAATTACCCCACTTCAGAAAATTCATAACAAATAGAATTATAAAATTTATTCTTAACTTTCTATGTAGATGTGTACCTGAGATGTTTCTCCACAAGTCCGAACTAAAATTAATAATTTATGACAGTTAATAATGGCATTAGAAGAAAGTTCATCAGAAGCTTAAACTAACATACTATATGCAATGAGCATAAACAAGATAGTTTATAAACATTAAATTTGCTGCAGTTTCTAAAATTAAAACAAAAATGTTTGCCATAATCTCAATGTATGTCTCTGAAAAAGAATTAACTAAACATCTTAATTTAAAAAGCGAAAAAATGGTGTTTTTCAATATACCTTCACTTTCCCCCACCTGACCCTAAAATTTATACACACCACGTAGTGCTCCAAAATGAGTTAATGTTCAAAATGCATGCCACAGCTGAAAACGCTCTTCCGCATCAATCATCGCTCATAATCAGTTCTGTAACTTAATTCTTTTATGTGTCTCTCTGTGTAAATTAATAATACATGCTACTCGCTCAATAATTAATAGAAATTATGCTGTACTCAACCTCGGTGTTGTACATAAATTTTGTTACGTTTAAAGTATCAGAACATCATTAATATGCATCACAAACGATTTTTCCCATAGACCATTACTTTTTCGTGCATCCCTGTAAGCGAACTGTAAATGAAGTGTGTCGTAGCCCACCTCAGTGACGCATATCAGTTTCAGTAACATCTGAAATAGTGTGACATCATTAAAATACACCGCAAATGATTTTCTCTTATTGACCGTAATGTAACAGACTTTTTTTTTTTTAAGTGTACCTGTAAACTAAAAATACTGCATGCTTCCTTTTCAGTAGCGAACATGTTATAGTAAACCAAAAATATATACATAAATTTCATGGAAATCCGAATATATTTCCGAAAGTTTGAACTTGGGTGGACAAACAGATGGCCAGACAAACCGAGGCCAAACACTTTTCAATTTTGGTGTTCAGAAAATCCTGGTACAATAATAGAATCTACAAAAAGGAATAGCTAGGAAGATATGTTTTTGATTCAGCTAGCATACCTGTATCGTATTCCTTTCCTCGGGATCATGAAAATTTTCAGTTTACGACAGGATTTCGTTATAGATAGATTCAGTTTTCATAGGTCATATTGCACAGTTAGTCAAAAGGGGAAAAAAAGAGAGAGGGCAAACCTATAGAATTTAATCTCTAAATTGCCACTGAGAAAAAAGAAAGAAAATAGCCATTTGAATGTAAATTGTGTCTTGTTTCAATTTTTGTTTTGCTTTTTTAAAGAGAGAGCGCACCCCGTAGATTTTAAACTCCACGACCCTTTAAGGGTTTTTCTTTCATTTTAACATAACTTGAAAAAGACATACTTTCCAGTAGAATGGCTATTTCCGGTCTGTTTGTTTGTTTGTTTTTTTCACCTAGGACAATTCGATGATAAAAAATATATGTTTTATTTTTCCTTTGGCGCAGTACATTATGATTGTGACGTTAAAAAACAAAGAATAATAAAGTAACAGCAAATATTCCTGTATTTCTGGCAAAAGACAATAGCAATAGATAGAAAGTCTATATAGGAAAGTAATTAAAAATGTTTTTTTTTCTTTTCTTGTTTATTTTAAAGATAAATATTTATAGGAATAGGCAGTCTTAGAACATGGTTGAAACAGTGTTTAACATAATAGTTATTTTTCCCGAAAGTGCGGACAATCATATTTTCTTAAAATATTTTATATAAAAGATCTTATCTTACAATAAAAGACATAACAGATTAGGGATGTAGATCGTGATATCCTAATATATAAAGTATATAAGATAAAAGAGATAAGATATATTAATAAGAATTATCTTATACAAGATAAAAGATATCTTACATAAAAGAGATAAGACAAATCATACAAGAAATCGTATACAAAAGAAGTGAAATTATGGAAGAATTTTTAGATATTAAGGATGCCAGTCACTGAGCTTCTGAATTCGCCTCATTAATATTAAGTCTATGGGCGTTTGATGCATTTGTATATTTAAAATACCCCAAAGGAAAATTAATATTATTTTTAACTTCTTTTTTTTTTTTCTGTGTACTCTTCTTAAAGGATGTCTCTTTTTTTCTAAATTTCTCAAAATATTTCTAAAACATATACTTAATTTTATACGAAATGTTAAAATCTTACTCACTGTTCATTATCTTTTAGCAGGCTATTTCCATGAGCACTTGTAGTGTAAGTCACATACTAAGATTTTTAGCTACCAGTATTTTAGAACGGAAAAAAGTGACTTATTTTACGGGAGATGTGTCATTAATTGAATAAGGCCAAGCAAACTTTTCCAAAATAACGGTGGCCAACAAGCAAAGCAATATTATCAGCTATGTGACTTACACTACAAAAATCCACGGAATTAGCCAACACATAAAATATTAAATTAAGCATAGATTTTAGAAATATTTTGAGAACTAAGACAAAAAAAACCACAGACCTTCTTTAAGAAAAGAACACAGAAGAAAGGAGTGAAAATATTAATTTCCCGAGGAGACATAATACATATAGGAATGCATTCTACACCCCTAGACTTAGTATTAGCGAGGGAAATTCGGAAGCTGAGTAACTAGCAGTCTAAGTAAATTGAGATTTTTCTTTTTTTAATGAGCTTTCCACAGCTCACGTTGAGGCCCCTAATCTGCAAATCCACAACTTGAAATTAGTTTGAAAAAAAAAAAAAAAAACACTTGAGTCGCATCGTGATTCGAACATGAATTAAAAACTCGACAGAGAGACAGATAAAAATTACTATAAATTTTCAGCAGTGTTTGGAAGTTTTAAGAAAAGGCGATGTGGTGCCGGTGTTTTTATGGCCGATTATCTACACGGGAAATATAGGCCGAGGGAGAGGTGGTAGTGGCGGGTGATGCCCTTCGCTGAGGTCTTTCTAAGTGAACTTAACCCGTATTTACGCAGCGTTACGCAGGTTCAAAATAAACCATGAAAATTCCGAACAGTTAGGCCGACGACCGCGAGATCAGTCGACCAAGAGTCCTGTGATCCAGTCGGGTTGTACCCAACCCGAATCTGAAATTTTTGTTTAAAGCCAACGAAGTGAAAGAAAATTAATTCACATTTTAATACAAATATGGAAAACAGTCTGCAATTATACCTCTAGTATCAATTTCATCTTTTTTGTATAAAAATGAACACGTATACACTCATTAATATACCAATATATAATTTTTCTCATTTGAAAAATATTCAGGACTTTCTTTTGAAAAACCGGGTCAATCCGAACCCAACCCGAAGCCCAACCAGTGGCTGAGAGGTTCTGCTCTCGAAACTGGTAGACGGGAAGTGCTGGGTTCGATCCCAATCGCGCCCGTCGGCCTAATCGTTCGGAGTTTTCGTGGTTTTCTTCGAGCCATGGATTTCCATGCGTTAATACGGGTTAGGTTCCCTTAGAAAGACCCCCACGAAGGGCACTCCTCCTCGGGCCTATATCCCTAGTGTAGATAATCGGCCGTCACAAATCAACCAACCGAACCCAACCCGAAAGAGTCGAAGCGTAATCCTAAACCGATATAAACTGGAAACTTTAAAGTGAACTCGAGCCGCAACGCAAAAAAAAAATAGCGTCAACCGAACCCGACCCGATGCAGGACTCTAGTTCGACCTAGCACCTATCGTCTACTAGTTTCCAGATCAGAATCTTTCGGCCGCTGGTGGGACAATAAATATAAGTAAATCGAAAGTTAAAATTAAAAATATAAGGATGTCTTGAAAGTTTCTTAAAAAGAGAAAGGGGGAGAAAAAACAAAGAAAAATTTTTACATAAAAGTTTTTGTTCTGTTACTGAGTTACATAAGTCCAGTCTTTTCTATAGACATAAATAGACAAACCTCTATTCAGTCAAATGTATTTGATGTGCATACTAATTACACATAGTAAAATCTTATACTTAAGTATAGAATTTTGGGGAAAAAAATGTCTTATTTATTTGTCAATTTTACTGATCATTATATGACCTAAAACATGACCTGATTTGTAATGTAATAAAAAAAAAAAAATAAAATGACATCCAAGTTTAAAAAGGTTGCTTTAAGGGGATTCTTCAAGCACTTGAAAACACCTGCTCCGTAATGTTAATCCTATGGGCAGGTTATTTTCGAATTTCTTGTTTGAATTTGAATATTTTTAAACGATTTTTTTGCATAGGACAGCTGAGCTCAATCTTTAATACGACTCATTTTTAATTTTTCGAGTTTGGTTGGAGATTTTTTTAAACGGTATTTTCAGTTTCGAAACCGGTTTCGAAAAAAAGTAAAAAAGAGTCATATTAAAGAGTCATATGCAAAAAAAGCCATTTAAAAATATTGAAATTGAAACCTGAAATTCGAAAATAACCTGCCCATAGGATTAACATTACGGAGTGGGTATTTTCAAGTGCGTGAAGAATCATCTTAACACTAATACTAATCAATCAAGTATCAACAAAGCTAAACAGACTCACGTGCGTCACATGCCAGACACCCCTCTTAAATAAGGTGGAGAGAGTATTCCACGACCCTGAAAATCTACGGGCCTTGCTAGTAGGTCGCCGTACTACATCACCCATTATTACTATCACAACTATTGTTATTACTGCTGCAGATTGCCATAAAAGCAACAAATCCAGTTCGGTTATCAGCACAAACTGAATCAACTGGGTGCCTGAACACGTCATTTTTTTTCGGACACGGAACATCCGGTAAAGAAGGAAACAATTTCTACAGAGATGTTTTGTTTGCGGCACGGTGACGTCAGAAATCAATCACCCTGGTTCTATAAGTTATTATTAACAGTATGTAAAAGGAAATGGGATCTAGCAAAACACAATAAAATTTTAAACGGGATAATTTTCAGGAAATTCGTGTAACATTTTCTTTTTCTATCGGGATAGGAGTGAGGCAGCATAAGATAATAATTAATCTGAATAAACAGGGCTCTACTACTTTAAAAAAAAAAATCTGGTAACCAATAAAATTATTTACCCCGTCCAACGTCCCCGTTACTTTGTCAGTTTTTTTCCTATTTTTTAATTTAATAATGGATATTGAAAAAGTATAAACTTTTTATAATGGATTGAAAAAAATAATCATGAGCATAGTTATGGTATATCTTGAACTGCCTTAACACTTCAATTCAGTTAATAAACTAATTTAGAAAGATAATAAAGTACACTCCCTCAAATCCGCAACCCTAAAATCCACAAACGCCTGAAATCTGCAAATCATCGCAGATATAAACAATGAAACTTTCAGTTCAGATGTAGGGAAAAAAGTACAGTTTTTTTTTCTTTTTAATCATTCTGTAGGTATTTCAATATGTAATTCTTGTTAATATGACTGAACACATATTTGTTTCATGAAGAAAGTATAAATTAATTTCTGAATAAAAATTCAAGATATTGCTGATATCACTGGTAATCACGATCTTTTTACCAAATATAGTTATGCTCTGCACCAAGATCTCCTTACATCAGGGACGGCGAACCTATGGCACGCGGGAGATTATTTTCGGCACGACATAAACTCATGTTCTAAATTAAAATATAGAAGAGCTCGCGTGTAAAACAAAGTTATTAACAAAATGCAATTTTTGAGACATTCAATTTTCAAGTTTTGTAAAGAAAAATACAAACAAAATTATGATTGCTTTCTGCAAAACAGCTGAGAATACTTCTGTTAACTTATATGCAACATTTTTTGCCTGCTAGATTTTATTTTATTGGACTTATGTGCAAATAGTTTTCATTTTGTAAATTCATTGAGTGAAATCTCTGTACTTAAAAAGTTGGCAAGCAGTTAAACAATTTTACAAAAAAAGATTAACCTCTCTTTTTTTTTTTTTTTTTTTTAAGTTGCCATGCTTTACACTAGGGGTGCACAACCTTTTTAAGAGAAGGGCCACTTTCAAAAATGTCTGGGTTGTCGAGGGCCACATCAGTCACACGAAGAGAATTCTATTTCGTGGAGGTGGGGGGGGGGGGGGCAGTTACCACTCTAGGTTCCCCTGCCCAGTCAACATATCCAATTCAGTGGGCAAGGATATATCAACAGTTTACGTTTGTATTTATAAAAAGGATTAATTTGAAAGAGTGATAATATTCCTAGACTTTATTCGGGGGAGTAAATTTTGTTTTATTAAAAGTGCTAAAAAACAAACATAGGCATGAAAATGGCTGGTGCCGAAAAAAAATGCGAACTTTATGAACGAAGGGGACAGGAAGAACCGATGAACAAGATTTGAGATTTTTACGCACCTGGCACCTGATCAACGAAATTTGTGATTTTTCCGTCCCGATCAACGAAATTTGAGATTTTTTTCCGCACCTGATCGGCAAAATGTGCGATTTTTTTCGTGCCCGACCAAAGAAATTCGTGATTTTTTGGATCCCGATCGACAAAAACTCGCGCCTTTTCCGTGCAAGAACGACGAAATTTCCGATTTTTCCACACTTGACCAATGAGATTCGCGATTTTTCCGCGAACGATCAACGAAATTAGGGATTCTTAACTGACTCCGACAAAATTTGCGATTTTTTCAAACGGTAAATTGACGAGATTTGCGATTTGTTCTCGCGATAATCTGACGAAAGTCGCGATTTTCCCGCAGCCAATCAACGAAATTTTCAATTTTCCGTGCATCATCGAGAGAAGCCGCGATTTTTTTGTGCCTGACAACGAAATTTGCGATTTTGAGCCTGATTGGGAAAACTCGCGATTTTTCCGTGTCCGTTCGACGAAGCTTGCGATTTTTCCTAACCCGATCAACGAAATTCACGATTCTTGACTGACGAAATTTACAGTTTTCCCGCGGCAAATTGACGTCATTTCCGATAAACAGACGAAACACGCGATTTTTCCGCACCTAATTGACAAAATTCGCGATTTTTTCCACACCCGATAGACGAAATTCACGATTCTAAACTGACTGGCGAAATTTGCAATTATTTCCCGCAGCAAAGTGACGAAATTCGCGATTTTTTTCGCGCCACTTCCGAAACTCACGATTTTTTCGCAGTCGATCAAGAAAATTCGCCATTTTTTCGCGCATCATCAACAAAATTGACGATTTTTTCGTGCCCGATCAACGAAATTCGCGATTTTTTCGAGCCCGTTCGCCAAAACTCGCGATTTTTCCTATCCCGACTTTTCCGTGCCCTATCGGCGAAATTTGCGATTTTTTTCCACGCTTCAGCTACAAAATTCGCGATTTTTCGGTGACCGATAAATAAATTTGCGATTTTTCTGCGCCTGACCGACAAAATTCGCGATTTTTCCGTGTCCGATTAATGAAATTCGCGATTTTTCCGATCCCTATCGATAAAGTTCGCTATTCTTCCGCACCCGGTCAACGAAATTCGCGATTTTTCCGCGCCCGATCTACGAAATTCCCAAATCTTAACTCACTGACGAAATTGGCAATTTTTTCCCGCAGCAAATTGACAAAATTCGCGATATTTTTCTCGTGACTGGCGAAACTCACGATTTTTCCGCAGTCGATCAAGAAAATTTGCAATTTTTCCTCGCATCATCGATAAAATTTATGATTTTTATCGTCCCCGATCAACGAAGTTTGCGATTTTCACGCGCCTGATCGACAAAATTCGTGATTTTTTCCGTGGCTGACCAATGAAATTCGCGATTTTTCCGTACCCGAACCACAAAACTCGCGATTTATCCGCGCCCGATCAGCAAAATTTGAGGGTTTTTTCCGTGCATCATCGACAAAATTCGCTATTTTCCGCACCCAACCAACGAAATTCGCGATTTTTCCACGCCCGATCAACAAAATTCGCGATTCTTATTTGACCAACAAAATTTTCAAATTTTCCCGCGGCAAAATGAAGAAATTCACGATATTTTTTTTGCAACTTTTGGACAAAAATTATAATTTTTTTACAGTTATAAATTGACGAAGTTCGCGGGCCACACGTTACCCCATCGCGGGCCAGTTTTGGCCCGCGGGCCACAGGTTGTGCATCCCTACTTTACACCCTGACCTTTCATAATAGTCAAAACACACAAATTGCACTATTTTGAATTTAGACTTGATAAGTTTTTCTAAATTAGGTTCGTTCTTGCTGTTACACAGATTGAATAAACTGAAGTACAACTTTATAAATCAAAATATAGCTCAATATTGGCTAAAAAATTTTTGAGATTGAGAGGCAATTGAGATTTTCGGAAAATAACAATCATAAGCAAAAATACCGATGGTAAAATTATAACTTAGAATTTCGAATTAAATTCCGTACAAGAACTTTTTTAAAGAAACCATTTTGATTTTTTTTTTTTTTTTTTTTTTTCTGATAGATATTTATTTCTCGGAAATGGAAAATATGAAAAACTGAAGTAGAAACCTGTTGTCAGGTGGTTCCAATTCAGCTGGCATTCTCTTAAAGAAAAACTGAAATGTGAAACTTATCTGAATTATTTGGCATCTAAGACGCAACAAGAGAAATATGATTTTTTAAATACTTTTAAAATGTGTTACAAAATGCTACCCATATATTTTAAATCCTAAAGTCAATATTTTTAGTAATTTTGTTACTTTGATACCACTAAATTGGTTGGCTCGTCATGATTGTGTAAAATATTTTTTGGAAAATTTGGCACGCGGATGTGAAAAGGTTCGCCGACTCTGTCCTACATTTTTAAAAATAAGGTCATCGTCGTCTCTCGATTCAGTTGCAAAAATTTCATCGACTTTACAATCATAATCGTAGAAGAGAAAATTATTTTTCGATAAACATGGGTAATTTTAAACAAAATTTCTTAGACAATATCCCATATATCTGCAAGTTTTATGACTTTAAAAAGTAATGGATCAATTTTATTACTAAATTACATAACGATATTGTGATAAAACCTTATGAAAGTGGGAGATTTTAAGGCGACGCTGGACTATTAAAAAAACTTTTATTAAAAGATTTTTATTTGTAAGTCAAATAATTGCTTAGGAACTGGGCTTATTAATATTAGTTTATAGGTGAAAGTTACAAAATTGAAAAATTGACAGAAGATACAACTAAGAAAATTAAAATTTATTAATTAATTATACAATTTTAAGATGTTCCAGCTGCATCAATTTTTGTCTCAGACACCAGTTTTAGTAGATTTCGTAAGAAATACTAACTATCTCCTCTATGTATATCTCCCCTATGTTGGAATTTCTAAAAAAAGTTTTTGCAGATCTACGCCGATCATGACCACTAGAGCCCAAAACTACCCCCAGTTCAAAACTATATATATTAAACAAAAAGATAATTTGCAGAACAAATATAATATATATATTTCTTACATTGTTTATGCCCGAGAAGGGACAGATATTAAGATATTTCAATCAGTTAGTCCTATATTTAATGATAATAAGTCAAAAATAACAAATAAGTCAAAGCAATTGAACATTAAAAAATAAAAATAAAATTCAAACAATATAATACGTAAACACCATAAAAACTTAGAATCCGTTCAAACGAAATCGAAATAAATCTTAGACCTTTTTCAAAATTAAAGTTGCAAATATTTGTATTGCAGATTTTGTACTATGTTTACGATGGGTGCAAACAAAAAATGATAAGGCACATTTAAAATAATCTGAATTTTTTAAGTGTTTAAGTATCATGGTGTTTGAATTTTATTTTTATTTTTTAATGTTCAATTAGCCTAACTTACTTGTTACAAAAAATTAACATTAAATGTAGAACTAGCTGATTGAAATATCTTAATATCTGTCCCTTCTCAGGCTTAAACAATGTAGGAAATAAATCGTTTTTATTATTATTATTATTATTTGTTCTGCAAATTATGTTTTTATTTAATATGTCGAGTTTTTTAATAAAACTACTGCATTCAAACGAGCTCCTTTCAAAATAACGGAATGTACCATCACCAGGATTTTATTTACAAGGTATCGCATCACAAGTTGTGATGCAATTAACCAATATTTAATCCAAAATGGTTCCTAGGTGCAGTAATGCAAGTTGTCCTCGTTTGGGCAAAAACTTCCAATATGAGCATAAAAAATCTACAATAAAAAAATAAAGAATCAAATTTTCTTTAATTTGGTTGCCCCATTTCCCACTCGGGAAAGCAATGCAAAAGTAAAAAATGCAAAAAATGTCTAAAATGCAAAAGTAGTGTCAAATCTTGACTGCTAATATTTAACAACAATATAGCTGTTATACAGTAAAACGAAAAAAAAAAAAAGTTTTACTGATTTTTTTTTTTTTTTTTTTTACTCTGTTTCCTACCAGGGGCAATGCAAATGCACGAGGAAATTGTTACCTAAGTTTAACTTGGGGTATTTATTTAGCCTAATGTTGTAAATTGAGTTAAATGAGTAAATCATGTAAAATGTGCGAGACCCTGTATTGAAATATGCGTCTGTGTGCCCTTCCTTGAAAGCATAATTTTTATTTTTTAAATACAGAAATTAAAAAAAAAAATTGAATTTGTTCTGGAAATTGAAAATTTCTATTAAAATACGTAAATTGACGTAAAATGTACTGGCGTTTTGATTGGCGGTAAAATTTTTATATTTTAAAGGATTTATTTTTTTTTTTCTGTGTGAAAGGCTTACCGAATAAAAGGTGAAAAAATGGCTGCTTTTGCAGAGAAATTACAGGTGGGCAAACATGGAAACATGGATGCAATTCAGACGTTTGAAATGTCTTAAATTTAGACACTTACAAGCGTCTTAAAAATTTAGACACTTTAAAATGTCTGAAAATTGAACACTCCGTTTCAGACACTTATGTGTCTGAATTTCAGACATTTCAGTTTACACTGTTAATTTTATGTATCAGTTTGGAAGAGATTCGTGCAGAATTATGGACGAATATATGCATACAATCAATTTCTTCATATATTTGAGATTTCAAATTTATTATACATACATATTATATATATATATATATATATATATATATATATATATATATATATATACATATATATATAACCATTAATTAAACATTACCGACCACATTTTATGTGTGTATTATATATAGATTGATATAAAGTTTTGAACAGGGGGGTGGTTTGGGGTTCTAGGGGTCATAATCGGCGTAGATCTGCAAAAATGTTTCAGAAATTCCAACATACGGGATAATGTAATAGGTAATATTTCTTACGAAATCTACCTAAAATCACATCTCCGCTAATCCGCCATTAAGGCGATAAAAAAATATCACTGGCGCGATGAAAATTTTTGACAACCCTCAGCTCAGATATGCTATATGTAGGTTCGCACGCGTGTCTCAATAAAAAGAAAGTCATAATTTAAAATATAGTGTATGACTCATTTAAAGAAACAGCTCTTAAAGAAGGCTCATATTAATCTCGGCTTAGTGGCATTGATACTTAGAAGCTATCCCACCAACGAACTTAACTGTACATTAAAGATAAATTTCGTTTATGGTCCAATTTTTTAAATTTCGTACCATTACCAATTACGAAGACTGAATAAGTGAATAAACAAGGGAGAATTTTTAAAATTATTTTCAAAATAATTGGAGTATAATGGGGGGAGGGGGACTCGTCAAAAGCGGATAGATAAAATTGTTAAACTGAGTTTATCTCTAATCTTGTTTTAGTTTTTGTTGGTGAAATTAGTACTTAACTTCGAAATCTACCTATGCTTGTAGGCCAAGCTGGCGGGGATTCCCCCCCCCACACACACACACACACACCTTAAGCTAGTGTTATAAAGCTATAATAAAAGTTGGCAGACACTTTTAAGCAAAATTTCTTTGAAATATTCCAAATTCGCAAGTTTTAAGATTTTAAAAAGTACTAATGTGTAAAATTTAGTACTAAATACAATGCTAACATAGATAAAGAACCATTTTATCAAGTTGTATGAAGCTTCAACAAAAAACTAAGACACCGGGAACATTTTATAGTAGTCGAAATCACACGAAAACTAGTTTTGTAAAAGCAGCATTTAAAGATTTTATTTCAGATATAGATTCGAAATTTTGCCATAAAAATAGCAATTTTGTGGTTTAATAATAATCAAATCAATATAATTTTTTTTTTTTAATTTGAAACTCACGAATTTTAGATGAATTAAAAAAAAATCATTTTGTGGATATATTCTAAAGCACACTTTTTAAAAGTTCTTCGCGCATAAATGTGAAAAATTATTCAAACTAGGGCTGCTAATTCAAACTGGCAAATAAGCGATCTAAATTATTATTCTTCCATTCCTTGTGCCTTGCAGGGTTGCAATAAAGCCGGCTAAAATTTAAAAAAGCTATACCGGTGGCTTTTATTGGTTTTAACCGGCTTTTTTGGCCAAAATTGGCTTTTATTAAGAGAAACATTTTAATTATAAATGACACATTTTTATGTATTTTTTAATTAGTTTTAAAAACATTTAATTGAAGTAGAAATCAATATAACGTAATTTTCCAATAATGAAGACATTAATATTGGAATAAAAGGCCATACCAATTGCTTTCTCTGGTTTACACTGACCTTAACAGCCTTTTTTTTTTCTTTTTTTACTGCTTTATACAATTAAAAAGGACAATGGTTGCTTAGTCATATATTTTATTAACTAATTTTAAGGGATATTAATATACATCTTATTTTATTTCTCATAAACATTTATTTAAAATCACACATAAAGTCATTTAATAAAAACATCATTTCTCTCTATTAACCCTTTCAGGGACAAAGTACTTCTGTTGCTAAAATATTGAAATGATTGACTGACATCCGGATTTACGAACAAATATATCTGAAAATAACTAAAAGTTCTACATGTACATTATAAATGCAAAATTTAATTCAAAAATTCTGGTGTCATTGTGGCATTTTTGGGATTAAAAATAAGTGGTATATATTACCGGTGCCCTTCAAGGGGTTAAAACAGTATTATGAATAACATATGCAATAATTTATGCATAAATATGCACTATTTTAAATAGCAACTAGCTTTTCAAATTCTAATTCAATAAGTTTTATTTGAAGATTTTTTTTTTTAATTGTTCTCTTTATTTTATGCACTTACATGTATTAAAATTTCCTCAAATGTTATATCCTTCCTAATTTCTCTTCCAACATTGTTCATCCTACGATTTTAATCTGTCCGCATGGACATATCTGGAATAGGTTACAGAACAGCTTAGTAGCAGAAAAACTTTCTACATATATCATTTTTATAAGTTAGTATATCAATTACTTATTACTGGGTGTTCTGAAGGATTATATAAGACAATTTCAGTTATTAAATACATGTATGCTATTTAGTTTTAATCAATTTTAAAAGTAAATATCAGTATGTAACAATTTTCTGTTTTGATGCGTGATTATTTTCTTATTCTTTCATATAATCTTTAAAATGTGTGGTATGTGTAGAGCTGCTATAATAAAGAATTACCAATACTTTAATGAACCAACAGTCTAATTTAAGGTATTCTTCTGAATATTTATATTTTTTTCTGACATAATGCCTTCACAGTTGCATTCTAACAGTTATAAGGACTTATTTATTTGACAAAATTTAATAGAAGTTTATATTTTCTTAGTAGAAAATATTTATAAGTGTACTAAAAATAAATTAATCCAAATTTTATATGAATTATCTATAAACCACCTTTCCGAAAAATAAAAGCCGTCTTTTTTTAAGTGGTTAAAACCAAAAAAAGCCGGCCAGCTTTTTTTTGGCGTGGCTAAAAGCCAGCAACCCTGGTGCCTGGTCACTGAAAAATCCCCGTCTAAGAGACATTTTAAATAAGAGAGAGCATAAATGAGAAGTTATTGTCACTGCACACGTGAAATGAAAATAAAGGAATAAAAGCATAACATTTACCTTGATATGACCAATTAACAAAAACTGCCAGAAATCAACAACCGCTGAGGATACTATAATCCAAGGAATGAATTTTTGAAGGCAGTACCCAGATGCTCAAAATTCAAAACATGAGTAATCCGAAAAAAAAATTGTTAATGACAAAATAATATAGCTGTCTTAAATATTGCACTCAACAATTCTGTTTGGATCAGCTACGAGTCATTCTAAACATCTACTTAAGTTTTCGAAATTAGCGCCATTTCAGCTGGTATTCTACAATTTAAATTGAAATAAAAGTACGAAAATTCCCTTGATAGACAGGTTAACAGACTTGACGGAAACTAAGTTTAACAAACTTTTCATGAGAATCGGATACTGGTCGTTTATTATTATTATTTCTCCTCCATCTTCAAAATGTACCTGATTACTAAAATTTCTGTATCAATATCTTAAGAGAAAATATTCTTATCAATGTTACTATTTTGATCAGCTACTAATTAATCATTTCCCTCCATCCATTCCCTCTTCAGAATTAGTCCATCAAAACGTCTGCTTCATAATCTTTAATCGGTATTAATCAATACTATTTAGATCTTTTATTAATTATTCTTTTCCATTCATTCTGCTTTTAAAATCAGTCTGATTTCTCCATCTAAATTTCTGTCACATAGACATAAGCGGAAATACTCTGATCAATATTACTATTTTAATCAGCTACTAATCAAGCTTTTCCATCCACCCTGTCTTCAAATTCAGCCTCATTAAAACAATTTCTGCCTTATAGTCTTAAGCAATAAAATTTTAACCAATATTACTATTTTGATCAGTTACTTATTATTTTCCTCCATCCACTCCGTCTTCAAATTCAGTCTGATTATAAAAAAGTTCCCCTCATAATCTTAAGCAGATCTATTCTAATCAATTTTACTATTTGTGTCAGTTACTAATCACTCTCCTCCGTCCACTCCGCTTTGAAAATCAGTCTGATTAACGACATTCCTGTCTTTAGGTTCTAGTTTAAGTTTCAACCATTTATGACCAGCAAGCCTGCTGACCACAACTGCATAAGTCTTCGGGCGTGCCATGGCCGACACAGCTGCGCCAGGGCCGTATTCCACTTCGTCGACAGGCGGAAGAGTGGGTGGATATTGATGTTCCAAAGGTCTTATGAATTCATTTGTAGTTTGTATGGGTGTCAAAACATTATCTGGATCTGGACTATCAGCGTTAGGGCGCTCTTCTTCTTCGGAATTATCGATAATGTCTCCTTTACCACGGCAACTTACAATGACACCCATTGAAGGAAAATTTCAGGTATGTTTGAACACATGAAGATGGAAATTACTATCAACGAATAAGTAAAGTATCAAACTGTCAACAGAAAATTTCATGATACTTAGAAATAAAATTTTAGAAGGTTTCACAGTTACTATACACTTTCCTACGTTTTATGATAACTTGTACTCAATAAAATAATAATTAGGTATAATGAAACATTCTATCTCAAGCTCGAAAACAATCCTTTGGAAAGCAAACTTTTGATTAGTATTTGAATTATTTTGAATCTCATTTATTCATTACAAAAGTATTTCTGAAACTATTAGATACTTCCGCTTATACATAAAAAAATGAAAATATTTAAATTTCAACAATTGTAGTTCTTAAATATGGAATGGAAATAGTAAATTCAAATTCAACAAACTTTTTAAACAGAAAAAGTATCCCACAATTCTGCTTTTCCTACTTAAAATTATTCACTTTTTCGGAAATAATTTGAAGACTGCTACGATTCAACTTTCGGTTTTTCAAAACCTGAAACATCAACACAACATCATCAAGAAAAACTTGATCAGATAATACCTCATGTAATACCTAGAATACATCTAGATAATAGAGAACACCGTTATCGTTGAGACGCAAAACTACTAAAAAAAAATAAAACACACATCAAATTCACAATGAATATATATAAAATGGATATATATTATACTCCACATTCTTTTGAGAACACTTTCACCACACTCTCTCGCCGCATAATGCACGAAGACAATTCTGTCGCCCACCGCAATGCGGCACTATGCAATAAAAGACATCATCCATCGCAATGATTGCTGTTTTTCACGGTTGAACAAGATCTGGCGATTCCAACCGTGAAAGCATCGTGAATATTTTAGCCACTTGCGTCATAATGAACAAACGTCTACTTTGTTTTAAGCCATAGCGATTTACAATTAGAATAACCAGTCTCCGACGGACCGAAAAAAAAAAAAGGCGGAGGGAGATTTCAATTAGCTAGATAAAACCAAGAGAAAAAATAATTCCAGAAAATTATTAATAAATTAGTTATTATAGTGGAATTCTTCTCGAGAATAAATTGATTGAAGAAATAAACTTCAAATTTATTATTCAGGTATTGGCCAATAGTGAATTTCACAAGTTGTTCTTTCAAACAAAGAACAACGAAGGAAGACTGAGAAGTAACGGAAAAAAACCCCGCCTTATTGGCAGATTTTATGGACGCGCTAGTATTTAAGATTAATAAATACTTTTTTAATTTTTAAACTACTTTTATTTGAAGTATACTTCAAAATTCTTCCTTTGTGTTTTTGGATTTGATTACAAAATGTAATCATCCTCTGAATTTCAGGAATTTAGGACCAGTGGTTGAAGCTGAGCGTTCATATGATTGTTATTATCAGTTGTATAATTTTTTATTTTATAACCTTGCCTAACGAATACATATAGAAGGCGCTGACGACCCGAAACACAATGAACAGTACAACAGTTGTGTCGTAGAATGTTGTGGAGGCCGTACTGAACATTTGTTATTAAAAGAATAAATGAATGGAGCGTACTGTTGTCCTGTTCATTGTGTTTCGAGTCGTCAGCGCCCTCTACATGTGATTTTTTAACCTTTTTTTCCCCCTTGCTAAAAAAATCCGATTACCTTGAGAGTCCTTTCTTGCAAACCGCACTCCTTTATCAAAATTTCTTCCTTTTATATGAGAATTTAAAGTTGTAACGAACTTTTGGCTCACCCGGTATATAGTATATATTTTATCTTATTAAGAGTGCTTGTTTTATAATCTTTATTACAAAACAAGGAAACTAGGAAATCCAACCGTGACTTTCCGGGTTACAGAACATAAGTAAAAACCATTTTTAGATATATATTATTGAAAACTCCAATAGATTTTTTTTACATTTAATATATATACATATATATATATATTTAGAGTGTTCCCTGTCAACACCAAAAAGTATTTTTATATGAAAAATACCAATAATGTATTCAGATAAAGTTTTGAAATTTATTAAAAATGACACTTCCGTAGCCGCATGCCAGGAGTTAATAGTCGAAGACAATGCCAAAGATCGCGAGTTACAGCAATTTTTTTTTTTTTTTTTTTTTTTTTTTTTTTTTTTTTTTTTTTTTTATGCTTACCATTTGAGTGGTTTAAACGCGTAGTTCGATAACATGCCTATTAAATTTGTGTTTTATTTAAATCATTTTATTTATTTATTTATTGTTGAAGTTTTAATTTCGTTACAGAATACTAGACGGAAACAAATGCTGAACTAATTATATTGTTTTAAGTGCACGCGATAAAGATAGATCAACAAAAAAAAAAAAATTTAATTTAAAAAACTATAAGAATACAGTAATTTACGTACAGTTTTTAAACAAATTGCAATTTGAAATTTTTTGCTCTTCTTAGTCGATGTAAAAATTGAAATTGAGCGATGTTTAGAAGTTTAAAAAGTTAAGTTAAAGGGAAATGGATTGATTAACTCCTTGTAACTGCCAATATGAAGCCAGCGTTACTCACGGTCATGTTTTTGCTTTATAATATAGATAAGAACTATTTTAGAATAAGCGCTATAATATTTCTGAAAATATCTAGTATACTATAAATATTTTCTAAAAATATATGTATCTATAATTTCATATTTAATTTCAACAAGCATTTAAAAACTTACGGTCAGTCTAAGCACACACATTTGGCAGGCATTATGCATCCTTAAAGGGCTGGAAGACCCCTTAAGGGGGTCCAAAAGTCTCCAAATTTTCTAAAAAAATATTTTATTGCATTAAAAATTCCTCTATGTTTTTCTGCTTAAAATGACGTTTAAATCATGTTTCTGTCTTAATTAGAACAGAAGATATTAAATTTTTCGTTTTGTTTTGGTGCGTTTTCAAAATCTAGCTTTCAAGCAATGGTTATCATGAAAACGATTTCTTGTGAAAATGCGTTTTTCTTCATGGTGGCTTTTTTCACCATTACTCGTATTTAAATCGTTATAACTCAAGAACAATTAAAGATAAATGGTTTAAATCTGGAACATATCTTTTTCAATTGTTTTACTTTAATTTTGATTTGGCAAATTAGAAAAAAATATTTACTTTTGAAAAGATGATTTTTTTTTTTTTAAGTTACACAATTTATTTTATTATTTTTATTTTTTACTTTAAATACTATTTTTAATTTTTTTTTTTAATTAATATTTTTAAAAATTCTGAATCTAAATTTAAATTTATATATTTATGTTTATTTAAATGGAAAAAAACTTGAAATTCTACAAAAAATATTTCGAGTTATAACGATTTTAAATTACCCTATTTTTTTTAATGAATTTTAATTTTTTTTTTTAAATATAAGAGAAGTTTTGTGGTTTTATCATGTGATTTTGTTCACAAATAACATGGTTAACCATCACAAAAAAATTCAAAATTTTAACCCAATAAACAAAAATTATTTAAAATTATATCCCGGACCCCCCTTAAACATTTGAAACATTCTTCTGATGCTAGTAAATGAATAAAATGAAAAAACTTAAAATAACATCATGGGATTAACATAACAAGTAAATTTTCAGCATCAATACTTTTTTTTTTTTTTTTTTACTTTACTTTTTTCTTTTAATCGAAATAGTTAGAGAAATGATGTTCAGTCAACCAATTTACTTGGAAAAATGTTTCGAGTCGATTTAGCATGCGTAAGACAAATTCTTCAGCGATGATTTCTTACAAACATTTCAAAGCTTAGGGGTTTTATTTAAAAAATAATAATACCTTGTTCCTTTAGCTTCTTTATTTTAAGAGTATTCAAATTCGCAACGCACACACACACACTGTGGGAAAATGCTGCTTGAAATAAACGTATGCATTTTTCGGATGAAGAAAAAAAAATGACAAGCAATAAAATTGATCTAAAAATGTATATAATCATCTTCAAAAACATGCGTTTGTCGATATTTACTGTGCATTTTTGTTGTTTTCACTCTTGAATAACAGCTGCAGATGGCAAAAGTGAGTGGTAAACTCTGTGGAAATCGGAAGAAGCTATACTAAATCAGATAGCCTTACATATTTAACCTTTTCGTATCCGAACTTTAAATTAAAATTTGGGGGAATTTTTTAAGGTTTAAAAAATCCAAAATAGGCTATCCAAATGACAAAAATTTAGGTTTACTTAAATTTAACAAATATGTCATTTATAATTTATATCGTTATTTTGCTACTATTAATAGAACTTAATAAATAAGGTATGGAAGAATTTTTGAAGACATTTGGAAAATGTTGTATTTTTAATACAACAAGATTAAATAGGCGTAACTAACTTCCCAATATTTTTATTTATTTATTCATTTATACATTTTTCTTTCCTTTTCTTGTCATAAATTATTTTAGGCAAGTAGACCCTATTTTTACACTTTTTAATTAACTCAACTCAGTTCTTGTATGTAAAGATGAAATTTTGTAATCGATTTTCAACTCACTCCCCGATAGGTTAGAATTATACAAATTATGTACAAATGCATGTTCCCGAGAACATTATACAACATTTTAATGGTTTTAGAAGTTGATTATGAACTGAGGGGTTCAGAACTGAATTGGAACAAGTTCACAATTTTAAATTTAGAATCAAATTGCTTTTTTTTGTTGTTGTTGTTGTTATCATTTCAATTTTTTAGAGCTAACACTAATATTTTAGTTACACTTTCCATGACAACTTTACGCCAAAACAAAATTTAGTCAAATAGAAAAATTACAATCAATGAGAAACTAACTCGAAAGTGTGAAAAAATGGGACTTGATTCACTTCAGTTGAGGGCCACAATTAATAATTTAATTTTAAGGCATTTTTCCATCAGCGGAGCGCATATGATCAATCGTCCAATATTCTTTATGATTACAATTAAATACGAGTTACAATAACAATGCGTTTAATGATGCACCAAACCATCCTCACCAAAGGCGGTCAACTGGCTATAACGTCTAATATTCTTTCTGATTACAATTATATATGAGTTACAACAACAATGCATTTAATGATACGCCAAATCATGCTGGCCAAAGAGGGCCAACTGGCTGTAAAACTGCAACAGAGAAATATTTAAAAACTAAAAAGTATAAAATATAAATAAAAAATAAAGAGTGATATATGTATTAAAAAATACTCTTTAATCAATTAACAGTTTCATATTGATTAAATTGTGATATTTTGAAAAATAAATTTAAAATTCCTAAAAAAATATAGTTAAAATAATATTTTCTTTTTTCTTTATATCTTAAAAAAAAGGGGGCAAAAATTATATATATATATATATATATATTTGTAATAGATTCACTAGCTCGCACTTTCTACAAAGCATAAAAACCAGCGTTTGAACCAAGTGGGCCCGCCCAAAAGAACCCGCCCGGGTTTTTTCGGGCGGGCCCACTTGAAAAAACCCATTGCGGTTTTTTTTTCCCAAGTTTTCTCATGTTTTCACAACTCTAACATTATTAATCTAAGGTATGAGAATAGGTGAAAACTGGAAAATGGGGTTAATAGTCAATGGCTGTTAGACAGGGTTTGCTCAAGTGGGCCCAGTCTGAAAAACCCTACGAAAGTTTTTTCGGGCGTTGAAAAAACCCATTGTGGGTTTTTTCAAATTTTCTTGTGCTTTCGCAACTATATCCTTATTTAATCAATCTAAGATATGAGAATGCAAAGATAAATGTCAATTTAAATATATTTCAAAAGAACCAGATTTAAAGGAATTTCTAAGCAGAGATAAAATGACCAAAAAAGAAAAAAAGAAGGAAGATTTTCATGTTTGTAATCTAAAATGTATCCAAATGTTTTAAATCTTAATGCATGCAAAAAGATCTCACTTGAACTCCATCCTGATTATTTGCATTGTTATAGCTTTTGAGATTAATCCTCCCATTTATTATCCTGCTTCAATGTTCAATGAAAGTGTTATATAGGAGTTTTCAACACAAAAATGGTGCAGATTATGGCAAAAAAGAGTGAAACAGATAAAGCTTCCTCCTAGATTTTGTCGGTTTTTCTTTTCTTTACATTCAGCACCAGCTATCTCTGCTTCAATCAAACAATACTTTTCCACATTTTGTTTGGTTTGGAGCCAGTTACGTAATCATTTTGGAATTGATAAAGCAGCAAAGCTAGTAATAAGTGTGTTGCCATTTGCGATCTAAATTTACAAATATCACGGACATTGACTTCCATGACAATCTAATTTAATATTTAATACTATTACAATATATATGTAGCAAATTTTGCTAAAATTTTCAAATATATTTTTACAAATCCCATTTCTTTCGAAAAAAAAGCCTTCAACTGATTTCTGATTTGAAGTGAATAAAAGAAACTATACAAATTTAGCATGTTTAACTTAAGGTAAGAATTATATAAGGAAATCCAGTTGTGGTTCACTTAATATATGCTTAGTGCAGCAAACTAGTCCCATGAGAATGAGATACAGATGTACCTTTTAAATTAATTTGATTTTTTTTCTTTTTATATATCTTTTGTTAATTCATAATTAATGCAAAATTATGGCCAGGTTTTACTGATAAATGGAGAATTCAGGTATTATGTATATGAAAATTAGAAGTTTAAAGTGTTCTCCAAAAAATTCTATAAAGCCCGAAAAAACCCGGGTTTTAGACTAGTGGGCCCAGTGGGCTGGGTTTTTTCTAACCCTGATAAAAACAGCAGAGAATTTTCCATAGTCGAATTCAGTTCCCACGCCAAATTAAGGTTTTGTAATTTTTTTTTTTTTCTCATGAATTGTAATCATGAAATTAACGCGTGATTTCCTAAATAAACATTGAATGTTTATTTACAAGAGCGTTTAAAAAAAACTAATTTTACTGTTGTACTTATTAAATTTAAAGAATGAAATACATGTTTGAAATAAAGGCATCAACAACGGTGCATAGGACTTTAGGTCAGCTTTTCTTCTTGTTGTTCATTAGTAAATGCTTAAACATAAATGAAGTGATAATAATAACTATAAAGACACAGTACCATTACCATTACTACATGCAGATAATAACAAAAGCAATTAATTGGAAAAAAATATAACAGTAAATGTAAATTTAAGTTCCATTATTATGGACGCCAAACCCGAAAGGCTTAAGCAAGCAGATTGAGATTGAGAGGATATTTTTAAAATAGAAGAAAAAAATAACATAGAAAATGGTATTATTTATAGCCTGTGCAAAGACTGTTGGAATTAAAGTAACTAAACGCACACCTTATATAATCTAGCTAGTAGCGATGCGCCGAATAGTGATTTTTACCGAACACTGAATATTCGGTCCGCAGGTAAACCGAATGCTGAATATTCGGTAAGACGAATAGTAACTATTAGGCCGAATTCTAAATTTCAGAGTTAAAAGGTATTAAAAAGTTAAATTTAAAAACAATTTTAAGTACTATTTAACACAAATATTTCAGCTTTGATGAACAAGACCTTTTTACATGCAAACTTTACACTAAATAAAATCTATGCTTTGAGTATTATCCAAGAAGAGGATGGTCTTAAAATGGCTCCTGCCAAATCCATGGCTTCTTCAGTGAGTGAATTAAAATAAAGGAATATTTTTTTCATATTCTAAAACATAATTTAAAATCGAAGAGATATTCTGAAGGAATCAGAAGAAACATTTTACAGTTATATACACGCCCTGACTATCGCACGGGCACCTGGGGACCATGCCCTGGGCACGAAACTTCTGAGGGGCACAAAATTTTTCATAATTTCATCTAAATTTCCATTAAAAAATAAAATAATTGTGAAAATATGCGATATCTGATATATTAATACCTTGAAATGACAAAAAATATATCTCAATATATGGTTAAAAACCCATTTCAATAAATAATTTAAAAAAAAAAAATATTTTTATTCCTGAAACCGCTTTTCAATTTTCCGGAGAACTTAATTTTTTGAGATAAAACTTTTCGAATAAGCATGTAACATTTAAAAAATACTAGTATCAGTAAACCAACCAATCTAAGAGGGCACGAAAAATTGAAAGTGCCTTGGGCACAGAAACTTGATAGTCGGGCCCTAATCATATAGTGTTTATGTCAGGAAGAGACTAAAGTTAAAAAGAAAAAATAATAATAATACAAGCTATTTAAATTACTCAATATTAACTTACTCAATTAAATATGCAATTACTCAGTATAAAATTACTTATAAATACTCAATTAAATATTACTCAGCTAAGAAAAAAAAAAAAAAAAATCAAGATTTTTTTTTTTTTTTTTTGTGCAGGAAACCAGCCTCTCATTGCACCTATTCGATAAAATATAGAATTATAGAAATGTATATAGAAATATTCAATCAAAAATACAGGATATGTCACCGTAAACTGAAACCAAATTTTCGTTCACAACTTATTCGTTTAGATCACTGTTGTTTAGATATGAATGGTGGACATTTCCAGCCCTTATCGTCTAGTCATCCTATTTCACAGAAATTAAAGTAAACCTGTTGAAAATATCGTTACCAAATCCAAAAGCGTAATTTTATGACATAAGTTTTAATTTATTTTTGTTCGGAAATGCATGAAATTAGCAGGTGTTGTTGTTCAGAAACTAAGTAATCAAACTGTGTTTTCCTTTTTTTTTTTTTTTTTTGCAAATGCAATAGATCTTTCAGAAAATAGTGGCAAAGTGGACGTTTTGAACCTAATTTTAGCGCGAAAGAAGAATAACGACTCAAGGAAGGGGTGAAAAACGTCTTTGTCACATGATCAAAATCGCTTTATAACTCAATAGGTAATTTATGGATCAAAAAATGGAAAATACAGTTCGATTCCAAATCGCTTCCATAGTCAGGCCGTCCAATTTTATATCTTTCCGTTAAAAAATGAATTTGTAAATGTGTCTAAACGTTTTGAGCTTGTTGAGCAGAGCAGTTGAGAACAGCCTTAAAGGAGCAAACGAAAATAAAGGTTCGGCCTGAAGTGAGGTGCACTGTATTTTTGACAGAATATAAGTGGATGCGATCCTGGTTTTAGTGGAGAAAAATTGTTTGTCTTTATGCCCATTACCAGTCCTGAAAATGTGTTTCATTTTATTATGCACACTGTTTGTGAAAATGAAAGAAACATTATTTACCATACACAATAATCAGGTACTTTCATTTGTTCTTCATTAATTCTTGAAGGTCGTCGTTAATAGTTCATTTTCTTCAGTGACACTTCTCAAACAGCAAATAAATAATGTAAAAGCATTCTCCTTTATTTAAACGAGTTGGAACCCGTCGAAATTCGACGAACTAAAATGTTAGAAAGGAACTGTCAGATCAAATTTATAATAAACCTACAAAAATAATTACAATTAAACAAAAACATAATTTGAAGAAAAAATTAAAAAAACAAAATTTATTTCCTACATTGTGTAAGCCCGAGAAGGGACAGATATTAAGTTATTTCATTCAATTAGTTCTGCATTTAATGTTAAATTTTTGTAGCAAATTAGTTAAGCCAATTGAAGATTAAAAAATAAAAATAAAATTCATATAATATGATACTTAAAACATCCTAAAAACTTAGATTCCGTTCAAATGAAATCGAAATAAATCTTAGATATTTTTAAAGTTTTGTATTTTGCATATATCTTATCATTTTATGTACAATCATCATAAAAATAACACAAAAACTGCAATAAAAATATTTAGAACTGAAAATTGGAAAAAGTCTAAGATTTATTTCGATTTCATTTGAACGGAATCTAAGTTTTTAGGATGTTTTAAGTATCAAATTATATGAATTTTATTTTTATTTTTTAATCTTCAATTGGCTTAATTGATTTGCTACAAAAATTTAACATTAAATGCAGAACTAATTGAATGAAATAACTTAATATCTGTCCCTTCTCGGGCTTACACAATGTAGGAAATAAATTTTGTTTTTTAATTTATTCTTCAAATTATGTTTTTGTTTAATATGCCAAGTTTTTTAATGACTACAGAACTCAGACGAACGCATTTCAAAATTAATACAGAGTATCATCATCAGGCTTTGATGTATGCGGTATTGCATCACAATGTGGGATGCAGTTTACCAATGTGTAATTCAAAATGTTTCACCACTGTAGTAATGCAGGTTGCGGTAGTTTGGACAAAAACTTCCAATCTGAACGTAAAAAATCTATAATCAAAACATAAAAAAATAACTTCACTTAAATTTAGATACCCTATTTCCCACTCAAAAAAGCTATGAATGTAAATGCAAATTCTGTTGAATCCTTACTGCTAATATTTAACAATATTATAGCTGTGATACAGTAAAAAATAAAAAAATAAAAGTTTTACTTGAATTTTTAAACCTTATTCTCTCCCAAAGGGTGATGTAAACACATCAGAAAATTATTACCTAAGTTTAACTTGGGGGTATAAATAGTTCTCATCTCGAAAAAAAAATACATTTTAAAATTTAAGTTATGTGATTCCCCACTACCTGCGTAAAAATAGCTATCCATTAGAAACTTTTTACTAAAATATAAACTTGACCAAAGCAAAAACGTATTCTGAAAATATCCTTTCTATTGCCATTATGACGCCATATTCACCTTTTGAATTTTTGAAAAAAAAAAAAAAAAAAAAAAAAAAAAAAAAAAAACTATTTCAATTAAAATTTTTCCCGTGGGAATCTTTCTACTGAAACCAAATAAATTATTATTACGGCTTTTGAAATTTTTGCAACAATGAAGAAAAAATGTTACATTTTCTATTAAAAATGTCCGTTGATTCTCAATGAAAAAAGTGAAATTTGGAATTATTAAGAAAAATATTTGAATAATATACAAAAAAATGTGCCCTTGCTTCTCTCTGGGTTATAATTCACCCATATGCAAAGGTATTTGGCCATTCGTTTTGACCCTGACGTCAGGCAAATGTTTTTAAACTTTAAATTTATAATATTATTAGGATTAGTAAAGAATAAAAAATGAGTGGCATCAGGGACAAAAAGGTGGGAAGAAAAAATGAAAAAGTTATCATCTCCATAGGCTTTTCTATGTTAAATTAACATTGAGAAGTGACACTGGAAATAAATAAGTATTGCGCTGCCGCGCAATACTTAAATAAAAAAATCATTTTACATTGGTTGTCTTAACTCTTAAAACAAATAATATGTTTAACGTAAAATTACCGAAATATTATTTCCACAAACTTCAACTGCTTAAATTATTGAAAAATTAAACTGTATTAGAAAACTTAATCAAGATGAGTAATTATGATGAAGTTATCGATTGAGGCTCTTACGTTTGTTTTCAAAATCAGTAAAAAGGATTTCGCTTTGTCACATCATAAAAATTTCCCCCATAAAATCTAAACTGTACGTTATTTTCACATTCTCATAATTTATATACGCACCATTCAAATTCACAATTTGAAAGTATTTTAACGCACAAAAGATTATTAATGAATGTATTTCCAAACTTAAAGTAACGTTTGTCCGATACAACTTTTCATGTGAACATTCGCACAAAATTTTAAGTTCTAATCTCAGTACCCGCGAAAAAAAAAAATCAGAAATTTGTCTTTAGTTGTCATAATATTGGCCATTTAGAATTGGCCAAATATTTAGTTTTATCAAAAAAAGATAGTTTTGTTTTAAATATGACATCATATTTACTCACTGAATCATTTTGCCTAGCGTCTCAAACTCGGTATCAGCGTAATGTAAAAATATTGAAATGTAACTGATTTATGAAGAAGAATGCGTGTTTTTATAATGTATAACGTCACTTTCTGTTCAAAAAGTTATAAAAAGATACTTTTATTTTTAATGTGAAAATGGCATCAATAAGGATATAATCAATAAAAATAATAAACCATGACTATTTTTCCTTTACTTTCAATATAAATGGAGTACTTCAGTTGCCACGATTACAAAATTTGTATTAAAAACTGCAAAAAAATTAATATCTCAAAAATAAATTGATACAGAGCTTTCAAACAAATTGCATTTAAAAGCACATTTTTTTCCTGTACGAAGGTGTAAAAATTGAAAATGTGCGATGTTTAGAAGTTTAAAAAATTGCAGTAGATATAATTGCAAAACCGAAATTTTATTTTAATTTCAAAGTGTTGCCATTCGCTGAATGACGTATGCGTTACGCACAGATATGTTTGTCCTTTATAATATAGATATGATTCTATTTCTTAATTATTCTGAATATCTGTATTAACTGACAGTTGAAAGTAGAAGTTGTCTAAGGTTATTAACAATGTTTAAGTTTCCGATTTGACCGAATATTTAGACATTCGACCTGACCGAATATTTTGATATTCGACCTAAATCGAATCTTCTGTAGTATGGTCGATTACCGAATATTCGGTGCATCTTAAATATAAAGGTTACAAGAGCAGATTGAGTGCAATATTTTTATCATATTACAGGGTTCGTAAATATCACGATATTTTCGAAAACATCAAAAATATCCGATAGTTGGTATATATCCTATATTTTCGATATGTATCATATATTTTCAAAACGGCCAATTTACTGCAGATCATAAATATTTTCAGACTTAATATAAATTAGAAACTAAAACATAATGCACTTAATAAGAATGCACCGAATATTCGGTATCTATTCGGCCATACTACCGAATATTCGGTTAGGACGAATGTCAAACTACTCGGTATGCCAAATATTCAGCTTGGCCGAATATCAAAATATTCGGTTTGGTCGAATATTTAAAAGACCTTTTAAAAAATACTTTTAAAAACCTTAAAACGACTTCTATTTTTAATTGTCAATAAATGATATTTAGAATAATTAGCAATAGAATTATCTTTAAATAAAAGAGAATGCTTTTGGGGCATTCCACATCAAATCAGGCAGTAAAATATCAATATGTAACCCACCATCACAGATTTTAATGAAACTGCGTGTGTTTGTTCTTACTATTAAGATATGATCACCAGTAATTTTTTTTGCTCCTTGGTGAAATAGTTTCTGAGAAAAAAATTGTCAAAATTTTGAAAAACTGCCGTCAGTTGGCATTCTTGACAGCTCGGTTTTCAAGTGTAGCATGTCATATATATAATCATATTTCAATATCTACTCTACAAATCATCTTCAAATAATTTATGCATAATATTTAGGGTACGCAGCTTATGAAAAAAATATATTGTTACGCTTATAACATTTTAAGTGTGTCTAAAAAAATATTTAAACTTTGAAGTCGTGAATTTTTTATGAGAAATAATGCATTAACAAAAAAAGCATTATCAACAAAAGGCGGTATTTTTATTAAATTTATTTTATGTGGGAGATATACTTAAAGGTGTCCTTTACCTGATTCTGAAATAAAAATAGTGGGATTTTGGGTGTTTTTGGTAGTATTTCCTATTTAAAAATATTTTGAGGTGCATTTCAAATCAAATCAAGCAGAGTCATTCCATGTCAGTTCCCCTAAGCCCTTTAATCACTGTCACAAATTTCAATGAAATTGGGTTTGTTTATAGCTTATTTTAAGACGTAATCACCTTTAATTTTCTTGATCCTAAGTGAAATATTTTTTAAGATAAAAAATATCAAAATTTTGAAAAATTGTTTTAAATTTTTTTAATGACAGTTCGATATTCAAAGATTGCATTAAAAAAAAAGTCATTTCAATATAAAATCACTAAATAGTTTTCAAATAATGTATATGTGACAAATAATGTAGGCAGATTATTATTTCTTGTTTTTTATCATGTTTAAACACTAAGAGTGTCTTTTATCTTGTGAATTTTTAAAATCAAGAATATTGTCAAAAATAATGTGTTAATCAAAAATTTATTATTAACCGAAAGCAGGGTGTTATTGCTTTTTTTAAATTGTACGTAAAAATATCTTTTAAATGGTTATAAAATAAAAATAGTGAAAATATGAGAAAAAATTATCAAAGTTTTGGAAAAATGCCACGAGTTGCCATTAAGGATTGTTCAATTTTCAAAGGCCTCATTTTATATATAAAATCATATTTCAATAACTAATAAATAAATCTTCTTCGAATAATTTAAGCAAGGTAAATAAAGTATGTCGATTATGAAAAAAATATTGCTGTAATGTTAAAAAATATTTAAATGTGTCTAAAAAATTGTATAATCTTTGAAATCAAAAATATTTTACAAAAAATAATGAAATTATTAAAAAATCTTTATCAATCAGAGGCGGAGTTTCTATGACTAATTTTTTAATTTTAAATTGTACATAATACTACATTATAACTGGATCTGAAATAAAAATAGTGGGATTTTGATTGGTTTTAGTAGTATTTAAATCATATTTAAAATTATCAATATTTTCAGATGTAAAATCTATCCAATGTATCATCCCTGGAAATATTTTTATTTATACATTTATTTTACTTTTCAAATTATCTTTTATGTTCGTTTCTTAAGGAAAAAAATAAACAATATTGGTTTTTAGTAAAACTTCTAGGGCGAAGAGCAATTATCCCTTTCCAAGAAAGAGAAAAATCACAAGCTCCTCACCGCCCAATAGAAATTTTCAAAATGACAGTCCTAATCTTTAAACTTATATTTGGCTGTTAATATTGAAAATTTAGCATTGAGCTGCTAATATTGAAAAAAATACCAAATTTCACTCTTTTGAAGAAAATTTTGTCGTATTGTGCTTTAAATATATGCAAAAAAATGCATAATCCATTATATTTATATCTTTCAAATAACTATATCTAAAAAATTATTTAAAACTTAATGAGTTGCACTTTTGTAACTTTATTCAGTTTCTAATGATATGTACCGTAATTTCGGGTGTATAGCCCGCAGATCAAACAATTCAGTTTGGACCCAGAAATTTTATTCAGTATTTGAAGACCAATATTTACTATGATCTAAAAAAATACATTTTATTTTTAAAAATTTCTGGGTCGAAACACGATTGTTTGATCCGCGGGCTATACACCGGAAATTACGGTAATTTGATTTATTTCATCACAATATTGTTGAAAGATGGATTTTCAACATATATATGTGTGTATATATATCCCTGTTCTCAAACAAATTATTTAAAAATTATTCATTTATGTTTAATAAAGCATATATATATTGTTTATACACTTATAGAAAATACATATAGTAAATTTTATGATATTATGTCAATAATGTCTAAAAGTAAAGAACTTATCTAATAGTATGTAACGAAAAATTTAACATCTGGTGTAATGACAACAAAATTTTATAATTGTTTTACTTAATTTGGATGAATGAAAAAAGCTCACATGTTTATATTTTATTGAAGTACAGGTGAAAATGTCACAAAGACATTCCCTATCTCAACAACCACTGAGTATGTCACATTCACACTACAGATGATTTTTTTTTTCTTTTTGATCTTTCGGGTTTGATTTCAGATGGTAATGAATTAATTAGTTTTGTTGGAAGTGTCATTGCAGTCAGCATATTAGGCTCACTATTTTTTTTTTTTTTGTTGTTGTTGTTTGTTTTGATTGACTCGATGAACAACAACATTTAAAGGGACCATTTCATGAATTTTCAATTAAAAGCTGACCCGGTAGCAGAAAGTTCGAGACGGGAGACGAGCGTCGCAGATTTTGTTTTTCTCGTTTGCAGATTATTTTTCTATCGAACCTTTATTTCGCTTTATATCATGTTTAGCTCTTTATTACTTAATACAAAACCTTAAGATTATTATTAGTAAAACTAATAAAATGCATAATAACAAAGGTAAGTGGTCTTTTGATTAAGTAATGCTTCAATTCTAATATATTTTACCTGCAGACTATTTTCTGCCCCTGAAGTATCTGTTGCAGACACTTGGAGAATTTTTTGCAATTGGGAAAGCTGATTTATAAATTCATTATGTTGTTTAGTTATTATTATCATCTTAAGATAATAAGTTGATATTAAGATTTTTAAATGCAGTTTATTTATTATTTGAACAGTCGAAAGTATTTTTCAATAAGAGTGGGCTGTTGAGCAATGTAGTGTTGGTAAAGGAACTGGTACTATTTAATTTAATTTTTATTGCGGTAAATAATATTTGTTATTTTATTATTGTATGTATTATATTTAAGCAAGAGTAGCAATACATGATATCGTAGTCATTATAGTACATCTTAGCATGAAAAGCTTCAATATTTATCATTAAACATTTTATGAAAATTTTGTTAAAATTGATCATATTTTCACTATTTTTATTTTATAACTATTGAAAAGATATTTTTACGTATAATTAAAACTAGTCGGATGTACCAATCCCAAAACTTTCTTCTATCCCATACATGTTAATACTTCAAAATCCGCTATCACACTGCCAAAATTAAATGGCAATCTATGCATCTCATGAGGATTCTAACGATATGAAATTCCGTGCGTTAGTTCTTGAGATATGGCTATCGCTGGAATCGTCTAAATTCAGAAAAATGCTGCCTAGCAGCGCCACCTATTGGGTGATTTATACCAAATCCTAATCAGCAACAATTTATGTCAACGTCTGACTGAATCTGAAGTTTGGAGAAAATCCGTACATTAGTTTTTGAGATAGAGCAGTAACGAAAATCGTGAAAATTCCTGCATAGCAGCGCCACCTATTGGGTGATTAACACCAAAATCTAGTTAACAACAACTTGTGTCAACATACAACTAAATCTGAAGTTAGATGAAAATTCGTCCATTAGTTCTATTGATAGAGCTATTGAGGCAATCGTGAAAAAGAGCAGAGAAGCGCCACCTGTTGGGCGATTTACACCAACACATAATCAGTAGCAAGTCATATCAAGGACTAACTGAATCTGAAGTTTGATGAAAATCCATGCGTTAGTTCTTAAGATAGAGCTATTGGGAAAATAGTGTAAATCCTGCAAAATTCATAATAACAGCGCCACCTGTTGGGCGATTTACACCAAAACGTAATCATCATCAAATCATATCAAGGACTAACTAAATCTGAAGTTTGATCGAAATCCGTGCATTAGTTCTTGAGATAGAGCTATTGCGAAAATCGTGAAAAAGGCAGCATAGCAGCGCCACCTGTTGAGCGATTTACACCAAAAACTAATCAGCATCAATTTGTATTAGGGACTAACTGAATATCAATTTTTATTAAATTCCGTGCATTAGTTCTTGAGATAGAGCGCCCACAAAATTTGTGGCACATACACACAGACAGACAGACAGACAGACAGACAGACAGACTCACAGAGTCACAGACAGACATTTTGTAAAAACATGTTTTTTGGAATCTCTGACCCCTAAAACGTGTAAATCCGTCGAAAACCGGAATTCGAAAATTTTCATGAATCCAATACTTTCTTCTTGTAAAGATAGAAGAAAGTAAAAAGTAATAACAGCCTGCCTTCGGTTAATAATAAATTTTTGATTAACACGTTATTTTTCACAAAATTCTTGATTTTAAGAATTCACAAGATTAAACACACTCTTAGCATTTAAACATGACAAACAACAATAAATAATAATCTGCCTACATTATTTGTCACATATACATTATTTGAAACTTATTTAGTGATTTTATATTGAAATGATTTTTTTTTTTATGCAGTCTTTGAATATAGATCTGTCATTAAAAACATTTTTTAAAAAATTTCAAAATTTAGATATTTTTTTTATCTTAAAAATTATTTTACTTGTAATCACCTTTAATTTCCTTGATCCTGTCTTAAAATGAGCTATAAACATACCCAGTTTCATTGAAATTTGTGACAGTGAATTAAATGTCTTAGGCGAACTGACATGGAATGACTCTGCTTGATTTGATTTGAAATATGCCTCAAAATATTTTAAAATAGGAAATACTACTAAAAACACCCAAAATCCCACTATTTGTATTTCAGAATCAGGTAAAGGAAACCTTTAAGTATATCCCACACAAAAAATAAATTTAATAAAAATACCGCCTTTTGTTGATAATGCTATTTTACTTAATGGTATGATCCATGTCAATTCAGGCAGCCAAAGAAAAAATCTTATCTTCATAGTCTCAGAAGTTTTTGAATTGAACATATGTTAAAATTCAATAAAAAATAAGATAGTTGTATATTTTGGTTTTGCCCCAAAAAATTCCTGGCCCGAGATACAGGCCGCCAAAGATGGCATCCCGGGCACCATTTCTAATTCGCCATTTTCGATAAAAATTTTAAAGTGCTCTATCTCTAGAACGGTGCAAGATATTTTGTTGCAGTTTTTTTTATTTTAAAGATAATATTCTTCTGTTTAAAATGATGTACCCAATTTTGAAAAATGTATTCAACTTTTCTTGTGGCAACCTTTTGAAAAAAAAATTTTTTTTTCAAAATTTTTTTTTTTTTTTAAAAATGCCAATCCTAAAAATTTTGATTTTTTTGCTGTTGATCAATACCATTGGGAACTACCTTCACTGTAAAGGAAAACTTCCACTTTTGAGTTTAACAAATTTTAGAAACATTTAAAAAATTCAGAGAATTTTACAGGAACTGTATATATACAGTTCCAGTAAAAGTCACTGAATTTTTGCTTATTTGTATCATATTTGTAAGGATAAGCCTACTATGTATCCTAAACAAGTTAGAAATTGCAATATCAAATGTGGCAAATGAGGTGCGTGCATAGTATTAACTAGTTTTATAAATATTCAGATCTTGGTGCAATAAGTGTTACACTCTTGGGCAAAAAGGCATGAACACAAAATTTACTATAATACCATATATTAAATTCAGTAATACGGAAGTAATATGAATCCATCTTAAAAGGACTTAATCGCCATGGCAACCTAGAATCATTGCCTATCATGGTATATCATTGAATCAATTATGTATTATAGGATTTTTAAATAAAATGAAGAAAACTTTTATTAATGTCTTTTATGTTTTAATTTGATTTTCATAGCATTTGAAGTGATACATACTTTATTGCAGAGGTTTACAAAAATTACTTCCTGTGTCATAGAAAGTGCATAGTGTTTACAGGGACACACAAAAGATTTCGGATACTTTACCTTATTGGAAATACTGCACATTAACGAAGATTGCTAGAGGTGCATTTTTAGTTGCGATATGAGTTTTTAAGTTTAATTAAATATTTCCATATTACGTTGTGTGCATAAAGGCTGTAGATCATATACAGGGCTACACAAAAGAAATCGTAAGGGTATTGCTGGAAGTGCATTGTTAGTTGTGTTTGAGTTTTTAAGTTTAACTAAATTTTTTCCATATTACGTTGTGTGCATAAATGCTGTGTAGATCATATACAGGGCTACACAAAAGAAATCTTAAGGGTTTACTGAGTATGAATGAAAGTAGCTTAAAGGTGATTTTTAAATGAGTTATGCATTTTTACACTGAACTACATTTAGTATACTAAGATATGTTTGGAGAATATAGATAAAATGATATACAGGTCCACGCAAAGAATTAGATACATGGCCATCTATGGATGATAATCTCTGGAAGTGTGATTTCACTGGTTTTAAGGATGTTTTAATGTTAATTAAATATTAGCTAAATAGTGGCATGTATAAAAAGATAGTAGGTAAAATACAGGGTTGTATGAAAGTATTCAAGTATGCTTCCGTCTATTGACATAAATTTCTAAAAGTCAAATTCCGACCTATTTATGTGTTTTTAACAATTTCCAACATAGTTGAAAGTCTTTATGGATTCGATTTGTCTGCCCATCTGTCTGAACTCTAACTTGTATTAATATAATTTGTATTGCTGTGTATTTGATATATGTTATTGAGATTATTTTCAATACCGAACATACTAAAACAAAGTATGTATCACTTCAAATGCTATGAAAATCAAATTAAAACATAAAAGACATTAATAAAAGTTTTCTTCATTCTATTTAAAAATCCTATAATACATAATTGATTCAATGATATACCATGATAGGCAATGATTCTAGGTTGCCATGGCGATTAACTCCTTTTAAGATGAATTCATATTACTTCCGTATTACTGAATTTAATATGTAGAATCATAATAAATTTTGTATTCATGCCCTTTTTGCCCAAGAGTGTAACTTATTGCACCAAGATCTGAATATTTATAAAACTAGTTATAGTACGCACGCACCTCATTTGCCACATTTGATATTGCAATTTCTAACTTGTTTAGGATATATAGTAGGCTTATCCTTACAAATATGATACAAATAAGCAAAAATTCAGTGACTTTTACTGGAACTGTATATATACAGTTCCTGTAAAATTCTCTGAATTTTTTAAATGTTTCTAAAATTTGTTAAACTCAAAAGTGGAAGTTCTCCTTTGCAGTGAAGATAGTTCCCAATGGTATTGATCAACAGCAAAAAAATCAAAATTTTTAAGATTAGCATTTCGAAAAAAAAATTTTTTTTGAAAAAACATTTTTTTTTTGAAAAAAATTTTTTTTTTGAATACAGTTGAATACATTTTTCAAAATTGGGTATATCATTTTAAACAGAAGAATATTATCTTTAAAATAAAATAAACCGCAACAAAATATCTTGCACCGTTCTAGAGATAGAGCACTTTAAAATTTTTATCGAAAATCGCGAATGAGAAAGGATGCCGGGGATGTCATCTTTGGCGGCCTGTATCTCGGGCCAGGAATTTTTTTGGGCAAAATGAAAATATACAAGTATCTTACTTTTTCTTAAATTTTAACATATGTTCAATTCAAAAACTTCTGAGACTATGAAGGTAACCCCCCTGCCTGAGTTGATATGGATTCAGCCAGATGCATTATTTTTCATAAAAAAATCACGACTTCAAAGATTAAACATTTTTTTAGACACACTTAAAATGTTATAAGCGTAACAGTATTTTTTTTTTCATAAACTGCGTACCCTATATATTATGCATAAATTATTTGAAGATGATTTGTATAATAGATATTGAAATATGATCATATTTATGTCATGCTACATTTGAAAATCGAGCAGTCAAGAATGCCAACTGACGGCAGTTTTTCAAAATTTTGACAATTTTTTTCTCAGAAACTATTTGACCAAGGAGTAAAAAAAAATACTGGGAATCATATCTTAATAAAAGAAACAAACACACGCAGTTTCATCAAAACCTGTGATGGTGGGTTACATGCCTGGCTGAACTGACATGGAATGACCCTTTTACATTTTTTATTTGCTATTTGAAAAGTATCGCGTAAGAAAATTAACCAATAATGACGATTTTAGTCCCTTTCTAACAAATAAACCAGGGTTGTTTGGTTTAAACCCCGCTGGTTTAAACCAAATGGTTTTTTAAAAAAAAACCATGCCGGGTTTTTTTTTTCATGTGGTTTTTTTCTCTTTTTCGATAAAGTTTTCTGTTATTTTACACATTATTGAGAAATGCAAAATCCAAGTTATGCAGAAGCTACAAGCAAAGCTTTAGAAAAATAATGAAGTAATAAATTTGTAAAGGTGACAAACATTTTTAATCAATCAAACATTTCTTATAAGCTTTAAATCTACATAGCAAACTAACTAATTTTTCTAAAATTAGCTGGGAAGAAAAAACAAGTAGTTAGTTATTTTTCTTCCTTTTTTAAAGCCTTTTATTTTTAAAAATAGCCAAAATGGCAGATTTGAGCTAAAAATACACTTTTACTACTTAGATTGCTTGATTAGTTAAGATCTACTAACAAGGAAGGTCTCCATACAGGCATACTCAAAAAAATACAGAATGTTCTTCTCCTGTGGGTACATATGTTTATAAAAAAATTTCGGCGAAACCCCGATAGAACGTTCATAAAAAAATAATGAAAATTTCGTTTATTTGGCGACTTATCACCAGTTGGCGAGGAAATAAAATTTCAAAAAATGCGCTTTTAAATATAAGCTTGTCGAATACGTTTTAAGAAAAAAACTTTTTTTGTTGAATTTGTTTAAATAAGTTTAATTTAAATAACTTTAGCTTTGTCATTTTTAGTTTGTTTTAACTATAGTTCTGTCATATATATTTATATGTACTTATAACGAAATTTAACTGTCATATTTTACGATTTAAAACAAAATTTAAATTGATTAAAATTTTTTCAAACTCAAAAATATGCCCCAATGAGCACTGTCGAAGTGTCGATTCAATTTTGTTGCTATGGAAACAACTTCTTCGATATGGAAATTTATAACGGCAGCATTATTCATCTGGTCTTAAAAGTTATTTTTATAACCGGTAAAGCCGTTTAATTTTTTTTTTTTTTTTTTTTTTTTTTTTTTGTGGATTGGAGAATAAAACAATGGCAAAATTTCTTTGAAATCGGCAACAAGAAACATGTATAATATAAAATGTAATAATAATAAATGGTTTACGTTTAAATTCATTAAATACCGCACATTCTCAAAATAAATTAAAAGCAATTGTCAGATTCATTAAAATCGTTTGCTTTTGGCGAGGAAAAGTGCTGCTCGCCAAATTGCGTGTCGCTTTCGTCTTTTTACGCCAATTATTCGAAAGTATTTTATTTTTTTACAAACTGTCTACTGGAATTCCGCCGCTAATTTTAACTGATCCTTTATTACATACATGGGTAGTTTCACTAGCATTTTCTTCAACATATTCTGAGTATGCCCAGTATGACCTTCCTTGTAAAAATTACATATGCCTCAATGATGACATAATCATAAGTAATTCTCTCCATTGGTTACTTTTTGTTCTGTATGCTAATGAATGATTGGCTGTGAGTTTTCTTTGCTGTATCATGGCTATTGGGTTTAGTATGCTTTTGTTTTTCTTGCATTCCTACATTGGGATTGGGGTTTTGCATTATGATTTTATTCTGTTACCAGCAGGATTGGCACGGTTTAAATCAATTGGTTAGCTAGCAACTGGTTTTTTAGAAAAGATTTAATATAATATTTTCTCATTTTTGTAATTTAAGTGTTTCAAATTATTGGATATAAATAATTTCTACTTTAAACAGTCTTATCCCAGCAGTCACCATGAAACATAGTGAGCCTAGGTTATATTTGTACGCATGTAGAATGCAAATTGCATGTGTTGATGAACATATCTGAAGCTCTAAAGATAAAATTTAAAACATGTGAATGTAGCAAAAATAAAAAATATTTAAAATATTTAATATTTTGAATAAAATATTTTCCTTTGAGAAAACACATATTATTTACAATTAATACCATAAAATGATCTTTAAGATTTCAGTCAAGCTGCAAAAGAAAATTTTCTTGATTGGGGATATTATCTTTTAAGGCTGTTCTCAACTGCTGTACTCAACAAGCGTAAAATGTTTTGACACGTTTACAAATTCATTTTTTAACAGAAAGATAAAATTGGAAAACCCGACTGGAATCGAACTGTGTTCTCCATTTTTGATAAACAAATTACATATTGAGTTGTAAGCAATTTTGATCACGTGACAAAGTCTTCCTCGAGTAGTTTTTTTTTTTTTCCGCATGGAAATTCGGTTCAAAACGCCAACTTTGACACTATTTTTTGAAAAATCTATTGCGTTTGCAAGGAAAAAAAACCGGAAAACACAGTTCCATTATATAGTTTCTTAGCAACAGCGTCTGCTAGTTTTCCGAACAAAACTAAATTAAAACTGTCATAAAGTTCCCCTTTCGGATTTTAGAATAAAAAAGAAACTCAAGATATGAAATCAAATAAAAGGACATTGAAAAATTGGGTGCTAGCGAAGCACCTGTTTACTTTTAACTAATATATGCAATAAAATATTTAAATAGTCTAATGCATAATCGAATCCACTATTTAGATCTGGCAAAAAAATGGGTAAAAAATCGAGATAAGGTTCCCATGAGACATAACAGAAAAAAGTCTCATAAAAATGCCTAGAAATATATATTATTAATTTTTAGTTTAGATATTTAAAAGTAATACGTATTATAAAATAGTTTAAAAAATCATGTGAAGTCTGATAGCTGTTTAAATGTTTTAGTGGATGACAACTTTTATAAATCCACTTTCCATTTTAAGATTAATGTTTTCAGTAGTCTAAAAAGCTGGTAAATAGGTATTTCTGTTTATTTTATTATTGCCTTTAACATGGCAGTTTCCGAGGAGAAGTGTCAAAGTACAATACTTCTTGAAACGTGTAAAGGCCATACTGCTAAATTTAAATCATTCCAGGAATTCTTTATAAAAAGCTTTACTTTCAATAAAAGACAATTGTTCATGTAGTGTTCTAACAGAACAATCAGATATCTGAAGTTGTAAATATTTCAAAGAAATTATTTTGAATAGTCATGGAAAAGTATATTATATTTATGAAACTACACCATATATTTATTTATAGTACTAGTAATCAAAAGATTGTTTATTAAGATTTTCAAAGTATCAATGTTTCACTATGTAGCAGGGTTAGAAAAAACCCGGGTTTTTTCGAAAAAACCCAGCCCACTGGGCCCACTAGTCTAAAACCCGGGTTTTTTCAGGCTTTATTGAGTTTTCTTGGAGAACAGGTTAAACTTCTAATTTTCATATACATAATAGCTAAATTCTCCATTTATCAGTGAAACCTGGGCATAATTTTCCATTAATTATGAATTTAAAAAAAATATTTAAAAAAATCAAATTAATTTAAAAGGTACATCTGTATCTCATGGGACTAGTTTGCTGCACTAAGGATATATTAAAGTGAACCACAACTGGATTTCTTTGTATAATTCTTACCTTAAGTTAAATATGCACTTCAAATCAGAAATCAGTTGAAAAGTTTTTTTTTTTTTTAGAAAGAAATGGGATTTGTAATAATATATTTGATTTAGCAAAGTTTGATACATATATATTGCAATAGTATTAAATGTTAAATTAGCTTGTCATGGAAGTCAGTGTCAGTGATATTTGTCAATTTAGATTGCAAATGGCGATACACTTATTACTAGCTTTGCAGCTTTATCAACTCCAAAATGTTTACGTAACTTGCTCCAAACCAGACCAAATGCAGAAAAGTATTGTTCGAGTTCGATTGAAGCAGAGGTAGCTGGTACTGAATGTAAAGAAAAAAAAAACTGACAAAATCCAGGAGGAAACTTATCTGTTTCACTCTTTTTTGCCATAATCTGAACCATTTTTGTGTTAAAAACTCCTATATAACACTTTCATTGAACATTGAAGAAGGATAATAAATGAGATGATTAATCTTAAAAGCTATAACAATGGAAACAATCAAGATGGGGTTTAAGTGTCATCTTTTTGCATGCATTAAGATTTAAAGCATTTGGATACATTTTAGATTACAGGCATGAAAATTTCCTTCTTTACAGCTTATTTCTTTTTTGGTCATTTTATCTCTGCTTAGAAATTCCTTTAAATCTGGTTCTTTTGAAATATATTTAAATTGGCATTTATCTTTGCATTCTTATACCTTAGATTAAATAATGATACAGTTGTGAAAGCACAAGAAAATTTGAAAAAACCCACAATGGGTTTTTTCAAGTGGGCATGCCCGAAAAAACCTGGGCGGGTTTTTTCAGGCTGGGCCCATTTGGTCAAACCCTGTCTAACAGCCACTGACTACTAACCCAATTTTCCAGTTTTCACCTATTCTCATACCTTAGATTAAATAATTTACAGATTGTGAAAACATGAGAAAATTTGAAGAAACCCACAGTGGGTTTTTTCATGGTTTTTTTCAAGTGCCCACTTGGGCAAACCCTGCTATGTAGAGCATTTTATTCATGGAACATAAGGCATAGCTTTTACTAAAAATGTTTAAATTTTAAATGATTTCAGTTTTCTACACAAATTGATTGTAATTATTTAATTTAAATTATTTTTAAATGAAGTTATATTATTTATATATCCAACAAAGTTTATTTTTATCAATAAATATGCATGTATATGTAACAGGAAAATATATTTAAAAAAACCCGGTTTAAACCAAAAAAACCGGTTTTTTTTTTTTTTTTTTTTTTTTTTAACCCGGTTTTTTACACACCCTGAAATAAACAGTATATGACTGTAAAATTTTTCTTCCAATTCCTTCAAAATTTCACATTGATTTTAAAATATTTGTTTTAGAATATAAGAAAATTTTATTCATTTGTTTGTAATTCAAACAGGAAACCATGAAATTTAAAATTTTATCAATTAACCACTTCACCGGCGATAGGTATGGGGAAACAGTGCTTTTACCCCCGAGTTATCTCGGGGCAAACGGTGAAATGGTTTTAAAGAAAGTGTAAAATTTACTTTTAAAAAGATCTTGTTTATCAAAATTGAGGTAATGTGTGTTAAATATTATGTACAATTGTTTTAAAATTTAACTTTTTAATATTTTAAAACACTGAAATTTAAAAGTATTCAAGAAGCCGAATATTCGGTATTCGGCCGAATAGTTACTATTCGGCTTGGTAGTCACTATTCGGCTAGCTGAATATTCGGTATTCGGTTTACCTGTTGGTCGAATATTCGGTATTCGGCCAAAATCACTATTCGGTGCATCCCTAGCACTTAATATGAAAACTTAATAGTTTAAACTGAGCTAAACCAAAACCAGAAGATATTCTTTCTAATGAAGCTAAACATAGATGAATGTCCAAATAAAATTAGACAGTTTATCTTTCAGTGGCTATTCTAAGTTGATATTGTCGCACATATTGGTCCTACATTTAAAAATTCAACTTCAAACGTAAAGCTTGCGAAAGTTTTTTTTTTTTTTTTTTCAAAAAAACCTAAGCAAAAGTTTATCTACAGACCGTCTCAGTCAAAAAAAGTAATAAAAAAAATTCATTTACACTTGTTTTAACTGAAAATAGCAAAAATATACACATTTATATTTTGAAAATATAGAAAATATCAAACATTATGATACTTTGAAAATAAATATCGAATATGCAGGGTGCTCGACAAATTTTTAAATTCAATATAAAATCAAGTAATTGTCGTACAGAAGTGTGGGGTTGGACTACAATATTCCCCAGGATAAAAAGTTTTCTTTAAGCGAATGAAAATAATTAGTTACGAATTTTGATCATAGCTGACGACACTTCCACGTATGTTTGATTAAAAAAAACATGCGGGTTTTTTTTCTTCGGATTTTCAGATTAGTTTTAACGCTGTAACACAAAAATGATGACTTACAGCGCTGGTATTCGTCATTTCTGTGTTACAGTGTTAAAACTAATCTGAAAATAAGAAAAATTGCACGTTTGAAAGCAAACATACGGTTTGTTGGTTGAAGTTTTATGGCGCAAAAGTAAACATACGGAAAAGTGGTGTAATAATGCAATATACGATCGAAATTTGGAACTAATTATTTTCATTCACTTGAAGAAAACTTTTCATTCTGAGAAGCATTTTAGTCCAAACCATATTCCTGTACGACAATTATTTTATTTTATATTGAATTTTAAAATGGTGTCAAGGAATTGTCGGATACCCTGTATATCACGATATACATTACCGAACCCTGCAAAAGTGCAAATAAAATGAATCTTTAAATTTTCAAAACGTTCGTGAACAATGGACAAAACTGGGAGCACGCTTTCCGTGAGAATTACAAGCAGATATAAGGAAATGGTATCAGTGGAAAACACACCGCAAAATTAGTAATTGTTATGCACGCATTGTTTTCTATTTCTAGTTATTTCCGTAGATAGCCGGCAATAAAAATGTGATTCGGTTCATTTATTAGATCATATCATATTTTTTTGCTCACCACAACGATACAAATTAAATAAAGATTCTGAAATGTGGATATCTACCAAGAAAATGCAGCGCATTGCTATTATGGGGGATTTACAAACATGACATAGACTACTACGTGCCATGTTGACTGCTGAGACAGACTGTTAAAAGTATAAAATATAATTATCCAATAATTTGAAACACTTAAATTACAAAAAAAGAGAGACTTATTATAATTAGAGTTCTCGTAAAAAACTTTTTTTTTTTTTTTTTTTTACGAAAAAAAAAAAAAAAAACAGTTGGTTTAAACAGTGGTTTAATACTAATAAGATACAGATCTTCTTGCGATTGGAAAATATTTGTATTATTCTTTTCTCAATAAAATATTTTAAAAGAGATAGTCTAGTGATTGACAATTACAGCTCATATTCAAAATATTAGAATAATTGAGAAAAAGTAATAAGAAAAAATTATTTTTCATTTATTTATTTTTGATACTAAGTAAATGCAATTAAATTTCTTATAAATTAAATCTGGAATGTTTAGATAAGATTTTAACATTTACAAAATATAAAGTACAGTACAATAAATTAGGTATACAGCTTTCTGAAACACATCAAAATATTAGAATAAAATTCAGATTGGTTCAAAATAAAAGAATACTTTATTTTACGCAACAATATTACCGTATGAATATTAAATAAATGGTAGTTACTATTTTGTAGCATCCCCTTTAGTTTTCATAACAGCGTACAATCGATCTTGCATAATATACAAAGTGTTTACAAACATTTCTATCAATATTAGCCCAAATAGACTTTATACGTGCCATTAACTCAGTTTTACTTGAAGGAGGATTTTCTTGGAGTTTTTTCTTCATTATACACAACTAGTTTTCGATGGGATTAAGGTCTGATGAGTTTGGTGGCCAAGGAAGTACCTTAATATTGCGTTGGCGGAACCAATTCTTAACTGACACCGAGGTATGCGGTGACGCTAAATCTTGTTGAAAGAAGAAATCATCTTCAAATAAATCTTCTGATGATGGAATCATGTAATATTCCAAAATATCTGAGAGTTAACCTTTTCGTAGATGATGCATAACTTTCCAGGTCCTTCTGCACTCATGCAATCCCAAACCAGGACACTAGCAACAAATTTTACGGAACGTTTAACGCATTCTTTATCAAATACTTCTTGCTTCATTCTCCAAACTCGAATACCTTGATTACCATATGAAACACAAAACATACTTTCATCACTAAATAATATATTTATTTTTCCAATCTTCTTCGCTCCATAAACGTCTAGATTTATACCAATTCAATCTTATACGCTTTTGTTTTGCAGTCATAAAAGGTTTTGTTTTCGATACACGATATTCAAAGTTAAATTTATGGAGACGTCTTAATGTTGTCGATGTAGAAACTCCAACTCCTTCTTCTTTCCATTTTCGGTGCAAGAATCACACACTTTTAAAACGGTTTTTCTTAACTATACGCTCAGTTTCCTGTCATCTCTAGCAAATGTTTTTGGTTTTCGGCCGCCATTTCGGCGATTATTTTGTAATTTTCCATTTTTTGAATATTGTGTTAGTATTTTACTAACGCTTGATTGCGAACAATGTAAATAATTCGCTATATAACATTGATTTTTACCGTGCCAATACAAATCAACCATACGAAGTTTAACAGATTCAGGAATATATAGAAGCAAAAAGATGAGGGGTTGTATCAAATATATATTGATTAGTGCCAAGATAGCGTACAAAATATTGTACGTAATACTATATTTGGATACAACCCCTCATCTTTTTGCTTCCTTTTTGGAACAACGGATTTCGAGCTTATTCTATCGACGATAATTTTCAGAATTTTCAAGCTATGATTTTGAGACTTTCACAAAAGTTGCTATATATACTTAGCTAATACATTATACACATTATATTTTGATTGCATTCGCGCATGTGCAGTGAAACATTTTTTAGTAAACCTGTTCATTTTTCATCCAATTTTTATTATTTTTTAATTCTGATTGCAGAGTATTGTGTACAATGTTGTTTGTCATATTTTCTGAAAAGAACTTTTGTTTATATTAGGAATTCTGCAAGTTATAAGCGAAAAACTTGGCGAAATTTGGGACTGTTTTTATAAAAACCTTAATTTCTCTAACAGTATACATGCTATCCTCATAAAAATGAACACAGTATATTACAATAAGCCACTTATTAATACAGTCGAACCCGGTTAAGACGCTCACGGTTAATACGCGATTCCGCTTAATACGCGGATTTTTTCCGATCCCTTGAACGTCGCCCACAAGGCTAATGCAAAAATATCACGTTTAATACGCGAACGGTTATTACGCGATCCCGCTTAATACGCGATAAATTTTCGGCTCTTTGAGGGAAAAAACCCGTTTAAGACGCGAATTCGTTGATCAAGATGCGAATTCCTTCTCTCTTCTTGAGTGCTGCTAATTTAGCGGATTTTTTTTATTCAGATAAAAAGCACTGTTTCCGAATAGTATTATTTACTTCATTTAATAAAAATTAATTAAGGCCAAAATTACTAATCCGAAATAGTGGTAGATATTTGAATACAAAACCCCGCTAAAGTAACTGTAAAAAAAAATACGACCAGTTTTCCTGTAAGAATCGGAAAAATAGTTGCCCTTATCGTACCGGAAAAATTTCCTACCCAGCTTGGAACAAAATCCGTAAAATACCGTTTTATTGACTATTTCCTTTTTTTTTTTTACGGATTTTATTCCGAGCTGGGGCGGAAATTTTTCCGTTACGATAAGGGCAACTATTTTTTCGATTCCTACAGGAAAACTAGTCGGATTTTTTTTGCAGTGTAGAAAAGCCGCAATTGTTCTTTGATCCCGCCTCCTAACATTCTTAGTCTCTCGCTTCGTGTATGTTTTTATGTAGTAGAGAAATATAGATGAATTCAGATTACTCAGATGTGTCATAAAAATTGTTGATTAGAAATAATTATACCTGTTTAGTTGTTGTGTTGTTTTAAAAGTATATCACTATGTTTTATAATGCATATTATAGGCAACAAAAAATCAAAGTCGGTAAAGATTAAACAAATACGACTGCTGTTGGAGAATTCATTTATATTTTCTTTACTTTTTTCTATTCTAACAATATAACAATATTTTTTTCACAAAGATTAATAAGGAGAGTTTTTTCTAATGTTAAAGTGGAAAACAATGAAATTTTAATCTAAATATAAGTGAAAGACACAATTTTTGACCGTAAACATATAAATGAAAGCTCTAAAGTTCATTTATATGATTAGATGTGTAAATAAATCCAGTTCCTGCAACATTATACAAATCCCGTTTAATACGCGACTTTTGCCCGTTCCCTTGAAACGCGTCTTAACCGGGTTTGACTGTAATCTCAAGCTTGAACGCTTTTGCTACATTAGTTTTTACAGTGTTATCCAAAAGATATTCGTTCTTTTTCAATATGTTGACGGTCCCCTATGGGATTTCGGGAAAAAAACCTTCGCTGAAATATATGACCTATACTATACTGTTTACACACCTGCAGTTTCAGGTCAATTCCTCATGTATTTTTCTAGATATTTAACAAAACGTCTAAAATCGCGAGGGACCGGTCACCTTTGGCCATTAGTGTATTCTCTGGCACGCAAAAAAATAAATTGTATAATAATTATACAGATAACGCATTCTTTTTTTTTTCTTTTTTATCATAATCAATAAAATTTAGTTCCACAAGGGCAGACTATCAAAAAAAAAAATACAACTATTTTTGCATGATTAACACATCAAAATAATTTTCTTTTACTGTTATGTTATGCAGGGTTTTTAACAGGTATTTTGCCTTTCAATACGAATTTATAAAGTTGCATTTTTCACACTAATTTTGTTAGACAGTCACTGAAATAAGATGGCAAATAGATCCAATTTCCATGCATATTTATAAAACTGTCAAAATATGAATCAGTTATAAAGAAATCTCCATCGAACATCAGAAAAAAATCTTATCAATAGTTTATTGATATATTGTTTAATGCAAATTGGATAATTACAACCTGATGTTGTATTAATAATAAAGTAAAAAAGTACTAAATTGAAAAAAATTATTTTTATTTCCTTGTTACAGTACGTACTACATAAATAAATCATATTTATGAATTAAAAATTCGTTAGTTTAATAGCTTATTCCAAAACACCGAGAAATCGCTTTAAATTTTTAACAGGGTTGGTAAAAAAACGGGTTTTTTTTTTTCAAAAAAACCCCAAAAAACCCGGTTTTTTTTTGGTTTAAAACAGGTTTTTTGGGTTTAAACCGGGTTTTTTTTAAATATATTTTCCTATTACATAGACATGCATATTTATTGATAAAAATAAACATTGTAGGATATATAAGTAATATAACTTCATTTAAAAATAATTTAAATTAAATAATTACAATCAATTATATAGAAAATTGAAATCATTTAAAATTTAAACATTTTTTGTAAAAGCTATGTCTTATGTTCCATGAATAAAATGCTCTACATAGAGAAAAATTGACACCTTGAAAAACTTAATAATCTTTTGATTACTAGTACTATAAATAAATATATGGTGTAGTTTCATAAATATAATAAACTTTTCTATGGCTATTCAAAATAATTTCTTTGAAATATTTGCAATCTGAGATATCTGATTTTTTTGTCTACATGAACAATTATTATCTTTTATTCAAAGCAAAGTTTTTTATAAAGAATTTATGGAATGATTTTAATTTAGCAGTATGGTCTTTACACGTTCCAAGAAGTATCGTGTATTGTCATTTGACACTTCTCCTCTGAAACTGCCACGTTTAAAAAAAAAAAAAAAAAAAAAAAAAGGCGACAGTAAAATAAACAGAAATACCTATTTACCAGCTTTTTAGACTACTGAAAACATTGATCTTAAAATGGAAAGTAGATTTATAAAAGTTGTCATCCACTAAAACATTTAAACAGCCATCGGACTTAATACACAGGATTTTTTTCTAAGCTATTTTATAATACGTATTACTTTTAAATATCTAAACTAAAAATTAATAATATATATTTTTAGGCATTTTTATGAGACTTTTCTGTTATGTCTCACGCAAACCTTATCTCAATTTTTACATATTCTTTTGTCAGATCTAAATAGTGGATTCGATTATGCAATACACGATTTAAATATATCTTATTGCATATTTTAGTTAAAAGTAAACAGATGCTTCGCTAGCACCCGATTTTTCAGTGTCCTCTTATTCAACTTCATATCTTGAGTTTTTTTTTTTTATTCTTAAGGCTGTTCTCAAATCCGATGGGGCAATTTTATGCCATAAGTTTTAATTTATTTTTGTTCGGAAATGCATGGAACTAGCAGATGCTGTTGTTCAGAAACTATGTAATGGAACTGTGTTTTCCGTATTTTTTTCCAGATGCAATAGATCTTTTAGAAAATAGTGTCAAAATTGGCGTTTTGAACCGAATTTCCATGCGAAAGAAAAATAACTACTCAAGGAAGGTTAAAAACACCTTTGTCTGCTTATAACTCAATAGGTAATTTATTTATCAAAAATGGAAACCACAGTTCTATTCCAAATCGCTTTCAGTCAGGCCTTCCGATTTTATATCTTTCCGTTAAAAAATGAATTTGTAAATGTGTCAAAGCATTTTGCGCTTGTTGAGTACAGCAGTTGAGAACAGCCTTAAAAGACTATCTCCCCAATCAAGAAAATTTTCTTTTGCAGCTTTACTGAAATCTTAAAGGTCATTTTATGTTATTAATTGTAAATAATCTGCATGTTCTCAAAGGAAAATATTTTATTCAAAATATTGAATATTTTTAATCTATTTTGTCTTTACTACATTCACATATTTTAAATTTTATCTTTAGAGCTTCAGATATGTTCATCAACACATGCAATTTGCATTCTACATGCATACAAATATAATCTAGACTCACTATGTCTCACGGTGACTGCTGGGATTAAAAGTAGAAATTATTTATATACAGTAATTTGAAACACTTAAATTACAAAAATGAGAGAATATTATATTGGATCTTTTCTAAAAAACCAATTGGTTAATTAATTGATTTAAACCGTGCCAATCCTGCTGGTAACAGAATAAAATCATAATGCAAAACCCCAATCCCAATGTAGGAATGCAAGAAAAACAAAGGCTTACTAAACCAATAACCATGATACAGCAAAGAAAACTCACAGCCAATCATTCATTAGCATACAGAACAAAAAGTAACCAATGGAAAAAATTACTTATGATTATGTCGTCATTGAGGCATATGTAACTCTTAGTAAATCTTAACTAATCAAGCAATCTAAGTAGTAAAAGTGTATTTTTAGCTCAAATCTGCCATTTTGGCTATTTTTAAAAATAAAAGGCTTAAAAAAAAAGAAGAAGAAAAATAACTAACTACTTGTTTTTTTCTTCCCAGCTAATTTTAGAAAAATTAGTCTGCTATGTAGATTTAAAGCTTAGAAGAAAAGTTTGATTGATTAAAAATGTTTGTCAGCTTTACAAATTTATTAATTCATTATTTTTCTAAAGCTTTCTTGTAGCTTCTGCATAGCTTGGATTTTGCATTTTTCAATAATGTGTAAAATAAAGGAAAATAATAGGGAAAAGGGAAAAAAAAACCACATGGAAAAAAAACCATTTGGTTTAAACCAAACAACCCTGATTTTTAATATTTATTAATTATTAATTTTGAAGAACTGTTAAACAGACAGTCAAATGACGAAAGAGAAATACAATCTAATCATAATGAATATGACATGAATGAAGAAAACTGTGAACCACCAACTGTAGAAGAAGTAAGGGATGCTATTGCAAAATTAAGAAATGGAAGAGCACCTGGTGAAGATTTGATAAGAGCTGAGCTTTTGAAATATGGTGGAGAGAAGTTGGTACAAATTTTACATGATCTAATAGTAGAGATTTGGCAGAATGAATATATACCAAATGAATGGAATGGTGCTATTATTATACCAATTCATAAAAAGGGAAATATCTCAAATTGCCAGAATTATAGAGGCATTGCCTTATTAAATGTTACATATAAAGTTTTGGCAAAGATAATTGCAAAGCGATTAGAACCGTATGCTGAAGTGGTGATAGGTGATTATCAGTGTGGTTTTAGGAAAGGAAGATCAACAGTGGATCAAATCTTTAGTATCAGGAACATCCTTGAAAAATTCTATGAACAAAATATTAATTTGCACCAATTGTTTGTTGATTTTAAACAGGCCTATGACAGCATAAGCAGAAATAAGTTATTGGGGGGATAATATTAAAGGTAGTGTAATACTAAAGGAATTTAAAATACCCGATAAAATAGTTAAGCTTATAAAATTAACACTGGAAAATACAAAAGCTAAAGTTAAGGTACAGGGAAGACTTTCAAGAGAATTTGCAGTGAATTCAGGTCTAAAGCAAGGTGATGTTCTCTCGACAATTCTTTTTAATTTATGCCTGGAGAAAATAATTAGAAGTCATTTACAACAACAGAGGTGGTACTATTATGAATCGCTCACTCCAAATCCTTGCATTTGCAGATAATGTTGATATAATTGCTAGGAATAAGAAAGTCTTGATTGAAACATACAATAAATTAGACACTGAAGGAAGAAAACTAGGCCTCGTGGTTAATAAAGAAAAAACAAAATACATGAAAATGGACCGAATGAAATCACAGGCAACAGCAGCTTTAACATTAAATAATGAATTACAATTTAATGAAGTAACAGAATTTAAATATTTAGGATCTACGATCACCTGTGATAATATGGTAGAAGCAGAGATTAAAACCCGACTTGCAGCAGGAAATAGATGCTATTTTTCTCTTCGAAACATTCTAAAATCATCTCTAATATCTCGAACATCCAAACTTAAAATTTATAAAACTGTTATAAAACCAATAGTAATTTATGGTAGTGAGACCTAGACCACTACTCAAAAAGATGAAAAGCTACTTATCACTTGGGAAAGAAAGATCTTAAGGCAAATTTTTGAACCTATTAGAGAAGACAATACATGGCGTATAAGGACAAATATGGAGTTAGAACAGTTATATAATGAAAAAGATATAATAAATACTATAAAAATAAGAAAAATGCAATGGTTAGGCCATCTAATCAGAATGAGGGATGAGCGAAGCCCAAAGAAGATTTATAGTGGTAATTTAATTGGGAAAAGAAGTATTGATAGACCCAGGAAGAGTTGGATAAAAGAGATAGAGAAAGATCTTGCAGAAAACCAAATTATAAATTACAAAGTAAAGGCCAGAGATCGGAAGGTCTGGAGGAGTATATTGAGGGAGGTCAAAATCCTACATGGATTGTAGCACCATTGCGTAAGGAAGTAAGTATTAATTATTAATGTGCGAAAGCAACTGATTTTAACAACTAGTGTTTTGTATAAGCATCGCACATGGCAAAATTATTTTATGTAAAAGTTTGGCACGTTACATTATTCATACATATTATTTGTGAAAATCTGGCACGCGCACCTAAAAAAGTTCGCCGATCCTGCACTAGAGGGTTAAAATGGGTCGTGTGAGTGATATTCCTGTATCTATTAAACTTCGTATGGTTGATTTGTATCGGCACGGTGAAAATCAATGTTATATAGCGAATTATTTATATTGTTCGCAATCAAGCGTTAGTAAAATAATTAACACAATATTCAAAAAATGGAATTTTTCAAAATAATCGCCGAAATGGCGGCCGGAAACCAAAAACATCTGCTAGATATGACAAAAAACTGAAGAGTATAGTTAAGAAAAACCGTTTTAAAAGTGTGCAATTCTTGCACCGAAAATGGAAAGAAGGAGGAGTTGGAGTTTCTACCACGGTTGTTTGGTTTAAACCGTGGTTTAAACCAAATGGTTTTTTTAAAAAAAAACGTGCTGGTTTTTTTTCATCTGGTTTTTTTCTCTTTTTCCCTAATGTTTTCCTTTATTTTACACATTATTGAAAAATGCAAAATCCAAGTTATGCAGAAACTACAAGCAAAGCTTTAAAAAAAGGATGAATTAATAAATTTGTAAAGTAACAAACATTTTTAATCAATCAAACTTTTCTTATAAGCTTTAAATATACATGGCAGATTAACTAATTTTTCTAAAATTAGCTGGGAATAAAAAAACTTGTAGTTAGTTTTCTTTCTTTTAAGCCTTTTATTTTTAAAAATAGTCAAAATGGCAGATTTGAGCTAAAATACGCTTTTACTACTTAGATTGCTTGATTAGTTAAGATTTACTAAGGATTACATTATGCCTCAATTATGACATAATCATAAGTAATTCTCTCCATTGGTTACTCTTTGTTTTGTATGCTAATGAATGATTGGCTGCGAGTTTTCTTTCCTGTATCATGGCTATTGGGTTTATAGCCTTTGTTTTTCTTGCATTCCTGCATTGGGATTGGGGTTTTGCTTTATGATTTTATTCTGTTACCAGCAGGGTTGGCACGATTTAAATCAATTGGTTAACCAACTGGCTTTTTAGAAAAAATCTAATATAATATTTTCTCATTTTTGTAATTTAAGTGTTTCAAATTATTGGATATAAATAATTTCTACTTTTAACCCTTAAATGCCTGATTTTTCAAAAATCATTGTAATAATGTTTTTCAGCTTTCATTTTTTAAATAAATCATGGGTAAAATACTCAAAAAAATCATATTTTGTTTACGGCTAAAAAACAGTTTGTTACTAATTGGCAATACTGGTCTTTAACTAAAAAAATAATTTTTCTTGATAAAATTCTATAATATTAAACACAGAAGAATTTTAGGAACTATAATAAGAAATAAATTTTACTTGCTCACTGCAGAACAAACTAGGGTATTTCACAAGCTTCCAAACAAAACAAAAAGAACAGGTAGCAATAATTGAAAAAAAAAAAAAAAAATCTATCTTCATTCTTAAACAGCACAAGTGTTGCCATCTACATGTTGAAAATCGATTTAATAATATTTTCAGAATGTATTTTATTGTAAACATTAGGCATTATAGCTTCAATATTATTCTAATAGTATTTCAGAGTCTAAATTGGGTACGTTGCCGAAAAACAACACCCGGCATTTAAGGGATAACAGTCTTATCCCAGCAGTCAGTTTAGCAAAGATAAAATAGATTAAAAATATTCAATATTTTGAATAAAATATTTTTCTTTGAGAAAACGCAAATTATTTACAATTAATAACATAAAATTACCTTTAAGATTTCAGTCAAGCTGTAAAAGAAATTTTTCTTGATTGGGGAGATTATCTTTTAAGGCTGTTCTCAACTGCTCTATTCAACAAGTGCAAAATGCTTTGACACATTTACAAATTCATTTTTTAACAGAAAGATATCAAATCGGAAGTCCTGACTATGGAAGCGATTTGGAATCGAACTGTGTTTTCCATTTTTGATAAATAAATTACCTATTGAGTTATAAGCAGACAAAGATGTTTTTAACCTTCCTTGAGTAGTTATTTTTCTTTCGCATGGAAATTCGGTTCAAAACGCCAATTTTGACACTATTTTCTAAAAGATCTATTGCATCTGGAAAAAAATACGGAAAACACAGTTCCATTACATAGTTTCTGAAGAACAGCATTTGCTAGTTTAATGTATTTCTAAACAAAAATAAATTAAAACTTAAGTTGTCCTTTCGAGTTTGAGAACAGCTTTAAGAATAAAAAAGAAACTCAATATATGAAGTTGAATAAGAGGACATTGAAAAATTGGGTGCTATAACTGCCCCTGTTTTCTTTTAACTAAAATATGCAATAAGGTATAATTAAATCGTCTATTGCATAATCGAATTCATTATTTAGATCTGACAAAAAAAATGGGGGGAAAATCGATATAAGGTTTACTTGAGACATAATAGAAAAAAGTCTCATAAAAATGCCTAAAAAGATATATTATTAATTTTTAGTTTAGACATTTAAAAGTAATGCACATTATAACATAGCTTAGAAAAAAAGCCTGTGTATTAAGTCTGATGACTATTTAAATGTTTTAGTGGATGGCAACTTTTATAAATCTACTTTCTATTTTAAGATCAATGTTTTCAATTGTCTAAAAAACTGGTAAATATAGGTAAGCTGTTCATTTTACTGTCGCCTTTTTTTACCTGGCAGTTTCTGAGGAGAAGTGTCAAATGACAATACAAAATACTTCTGAAAATGTGTAAAGACACTACTGATAAATTCAAATCATTCCAGGAATTCTTTATAAAAAGTTTTACTTTCAATAAAAGATAATTGCTCTTGTAGTGTTGTTCTAACAGAAAAATCAGATGTCTCAGATTGCAAATATTTCAAAGAAATTATTTTGAATAGCCATGGGAAAGTATATTATATTTATGAAACAACATCATATATTTATTTATAGTACTAGTAATCAAAAGATTGTTTATTAAGATTTTCAAGGTATCAATGTTTCAGTATGTAGAGCATTTTATTCATGGAACATAAGACATAGCTTTTACTAAAAATGTTTAAATTTTAAATGATTTCAATTTTCTACATAGTTGATTGTAATTATTTAACTTAAATTATTTTTAAACGAAGTTATATTACTTATATATCGAACAATGTTTATTTTTATCAATAAATATGCATGTATATATAATAGGAAAATGTATTTTAAAAAACCCGGTTTAAACCAAAAAAAACCGGGTTTAAACAAAAAAAAAAAAAAACGGGTGTTTTGGGATTTTTTGAAAAAAAAAAAAAAGGGGGGGGGGGGGTTTACCAACCCTGGTTTCTGGATCGGCAACATTAAGACGTCTCCATAAATTTAAGTTTGAATATCGTGTATCGAAAACAAAACCTCTCATGACTGCGAAACAAAAACGTATAAGATTGAATTGGTGTAAATCAAGACGTTTATAGAGCAAAGAAGATTGGGAAAATATATTATTTAGTGATGAAAGTATGTTTTGTGTTTCGTATGGTAATCAGGGTATTTGAGTCTGAAGAATGAAGCAAGACGTATTTGATAAAAAATGCGCTAAACCCCAGTAGCAGAAATTTCTCCAAGTGTCTGCGACGATACTTCAGGGGCAAAAAATAATCTGCAGGTAAAATATTTTTACAACTGAAGAGTTAATTAATCAAACAGGTATTTTATAAATTTTTATTAATAATAATCTTAACTTTTTGTATTAAGTAATAAAGAGCTAAACATAATACGAAACAAAATAAAGGTTCGATGGAAAAGAATCTGCAAAAAAGAAAAAAAAAATCTACAACGTCCGTCTCTCGTCTCGAACTTTCCGCTACCAGGCGCTAAACGTTCCGTAAAATTTGCTGCTAGTGTCATGGTTTGGGGTTGCATGAGTCCAGAAGGACCTGGAAAGTTATGCATCGTCTACGAAATGTTAACTCTCAGACAGTTTGGAATATTACATGATTCCATCATCAGAAGACTTATTTGAAGATGATTTCTTCTTTCAACAAGATTTAGCGTCACCGCATACCTCGGAGTCAACTAAGAATTGGTTCCGCCAACTCAACATTAAGGTACTTCCTTGGTCACCAAACTCACCAGACCTTAATCCTATCGAAAACTTATGGTGTATAATGAAGAAAAAACTCCAAGAAAATCCTCCTTCAAGTAAAACTGAGTTAGTGGCGCGTATAAAGTCTGAGCTAATATTGATAGAAATGTTTGTAAACACCTTGTATATAGTATGCAAGATGGATTGTACGCTGCTATGAAAGCTAAAGGGGATGCTGCAAAATATTAACTACCATTTACCTCATATTCATAACGTAATATTGTTGCATAAAATAAAATATTCTAATATTTTGAATCAATCTAAATTTTATTCTAATATTTTGATGTGTTTCAGAAAGCTGTATACCTAATTTATTGTACTGTATTTTATATTTTGTAAATGTTAAATATTATCTAATCTTATGTAATCTGATCTACACATTCCAGATTTAATTTATAAGAAATTGAATTGCATTTATTTAGCATCAAAAATAAATAAATGAAAAATATTTTTTTCTTATTACTTTTTCTCAATTATTCTAATATTTTGAATATGAGCTGTATATTATTAAAAGTAAAATGCATCAAAGTATATAATTAATTTTTGCTCTTTTTTTTTTTTTTTAATATGGCACAACGAAAGAGGGGGGGGGGGGCGCTTTTATATTACAGCAAATGTTATTTTACGTTATTGTAACAAACAAATACTTATTGTTGAGTTACGTGGCAACAGATTACAGAAAATTTCGTACCTGAAGATTATTTAAACTATCCAGGATTTTTAAATTGTTTTCTCGAAGTATAATCAAAATTTAAGTAAAATTAATCTATTAATTGATAATTAAGTTCTGAAAATATGAAATATTGTATAGTAATCATATCACCAAGCACACATAACGGCACACACATTCTATAACTATCACATCAGGAGGTGAGTGAAAAACCGATTACAAAATTCCGTCTTTACATACATGAAAACAAAGTTAAACTAGTATGTTGTGGCCATCACAAAACTTTCTTCTATATAAATCGCGTCAATTAAATCTTTTAAATAGTATAAGAAGTTACATGAATTTAGCACCAATTCATATCAATGTATATCTGAATTTGAAGTTTCATGAAAATTCGTGCATTAGTTCTTGAGATAGAGCTATAGCGGAAATTCTGAAAAATGTAGCATAGCAGCGCCACCTGTTGAGCGATTTACACCAAAAATAAACAGCACTAAATGATATCAAGGTACACCTGAATCTGAAGTTTGTTGAAAATCTAAGCGTTAGTTCTTGAGATAAAGCTATTGCGGAAATCGCAAAAAATACAGCATAGCAGCGCCACCTGTTGAGCGATTTACACCAAAAAATAAAAAGCACTAATTTATACGTCAATTCATGTCAAGGACTAACTAAATCTGAAGTTTGATGAAAATCCGTGCAATAGTTCTTGAGATACAGCTCTTGCGAAAATCGTGAAAATGCAGCACAGCAGCGCCACCTGTTGGGCTATTTACACCAAAAACTAAACAGCACTAATTTATATCAGGGACTAACTAAATCTGAAGTTTGATGAAAATTCGTGCATTTTTTCTTGAGTTAGAGCTATTGCGATAATCATGAATAATCCAGCACAGCAGCGCCACCTGTTGGGCGATTTTCACAAAAAATAATCAGCACCGAACTATGTCCTGGACTAATTGAATCTGAAGTTTTATGAAAATCCGTGCAGTAGTTCTCGAGATATAGCTATTGCAGAAATCGTGAAAAATGCTGCATAGCAGCGCCACCTATTGGGCGATTTTCACCAAAAACTAATCAGGTCCAGATTATATCAAGGTCTAACTAAATATGAAGTTTTGTGAAATTCCGTGCATTAGTTCTTGAGATAGAGCGCCCACAAAATGTTTGTCATATACAGACTCACAGACAGTGACAGAGTGACAGACAGACTCACAGACAGACATTTTCTAAAAACCATCAAATCGTGTTCTGGACATTCTAAAACGTATAAATCCGTCGAAAATCGGAAGTCGAAATTTTTCACGAATCCAATACTTTCTTCTTGTAAAGATAGAAGAAAGTAATAAAAGAGTGGTATCTGCCAACGTTCGGAGTTTTTTTTTTTCTTTTAGCCCCCGGTATGCTATTTCTTTCTCCCACCTATTAATGTGTCGTCTCCAAAAAATAACGTTACGTTGCATAAGCCAGCCGTAAAACAAAGTAGATGTATCATTGTACGGAGTAATCTCTACAGCAATTTTTTAAGCATCGCACATTTTCAATTTTTATACCGTCGTATTGGGAAAAAAAAGTACTTTTAAATGCAATTTGTTTGAAAACTGCTTCTCCATTAATTTTTGAGATATTAATTTTTTTTGTAGTTTTTAGCACCATTAGTTTAATTTTGGCAACTCAAGTACTTCATTTCTATAGAAAGTAAAGGGAAAATAGTTGAAATGAAAAATAGCAATTATATCTTTTTATTGCCATTTTCTCATAAAAACTGGAAAAAAATGAAATTAATATACGTGCTATTTTGTACATTTCGCAACAATTTGTATATTTCGTGAATACGAACGTACGAAATATACAAACTTTTACGTAAGAAAAAGATGTATAGAAATATTGTTTATATTTCTCATAGTTTTTGTATGTCCACTTCCGGTATTTGACTCATGACTTCTTGTTTATTAAATTTGCCATAACTCCTCTTCTAGTAATCACATAAATAAAATTAAAACATATTTGGAATCGTAAATGATTGCTCTTTCAGGCATTCAAAATCGAAAATTTTCACGAAAACGGCGATTTTAATATAGGCCTTAACCTTAATGGCCTTAATAAACCTTAATGATGAAAAGTGGTTATATTAAGTTTGTATCAGATTTTTAAAAAAATGCGGCTCGGCTCGGGTCCACTTGATGATGATATTAAAAGTCTTGACAAAATTAAACGATGAGTATAGGGATGTGACGAATATTCGGTTGGTCAAATGCTTCGACCAAATATAGCGAGATATCTCATCGAATACTACTGATATCTCGCCGAATAAATTATATTTATATCTTCCTTCATACATATTGTTGTTATCAGTTTCTGTGTATACCGCTTTTATGCATGTTGAGCAAGATGTAGAAAAAAAACTGTGTTGTTGTAGAATTATTCTATTGCTAGTTAAGTTGTCAAAGATTTTGTTAAAAATATATTATCTACTTTAACCATACCTGTTGCTTTAATTTAGATTCTTACGAATTTGTTGATCACCATTGACACGAACTCCTCACAATAAAATTTACTAGAGTAAAGGTTACTTCAGGTATAATATCTCACTGTGAATTATGAGAGATAGTAAGTAATAATTGATTTTGAATGTAAGTAAGAATAGCAGTATTATATGATAGTAAAACTGAAGTACATTCTTTATATTTTAATGAAAATAGCTCACCATCCTGACTTAAAGAGAAATTTTATATATCTAAGAATAAAAAGATAAAATGCAATTTCTCAATTTTTTTGTGCTAAAATAAATTTCCCAAATTGTACTTTCATATAGATAAAATTAAGCTATTATAACCAAGATGTAATCAAAGTTTTTATATTATTAGAGCATCAAAGTGCTTGAAATATTACAAGAAATACATCATGCTTATTAAACTTTAAAAAATAAAGCATCAATTTGTGTTAATAATGTAAAATTTATTTTCCTTTTTGGAAGCGAAAAATGGTATTCGGCTTAAAATTTGGCCGAATAGTCGGTAGACGACTAACATTGAGTTGTCACACTGCAACTGCGAGGCGTTGTTAAATTTTCTTATAACTAGGGAGCTCTGCCCCCTAAGAGCTACGCTCGCCATCCCCCGTTCAGACATCACATACTCTAAAAACACTCTAATTTAATCGGTTTAAAATGATTTCGGAAGTTTGAATTACAATAAAAAGTAGCAGCGATCTCCCTGTAAATGGGTTTCTACTCATTTCCCTTTGATTGGGGGAATTTTAAGGCAGAATCAGCTGCTGTTAAGAGATTCAACTGCTGTTGTCGTCTTTGATTAAATAAGATCAGTTAAACATTTGAAAATAAGCTAATATAAAATGAATTAAGTAAGGAGAGTCTTTGTCTCCCAATATTTTTTAACAAAACTATAAAAAAATTGTTTTAAATAATACATTTTAAATGCATCGTTTTAAATCTGACGTAATTTTCACCTAAGTTTTCTTTCTCTTTTTAATATTCACATGAAAATATTTTTGTTGTTAAAAAGGGAATATTATTTGCGCTGTCTTAGATATCACAACAATAGTTAAAAACATTATCTCAAAATATAAAATAAATGTCTCGTGTAAATATATTTCTAAATTTAAACTGTTTTGCAATACTATTATTTGTTTCTTTTAAATATGACGCAATTTCTCCTATTTACAGCTTTTAACGCATCTTAATTATTGTTTTAAAGTTTTCTTTCTCATTTTAATATTCACGTAATACTTTTGTTGCTAGAAAGGAAATATTTTCATTTGCTCTGCCTTAGAATTGGCAACAATAATTAAAAATATCATCTCAAAATATGACATAAATGTCTCATGTAAACATACTTTTAAATTTAAACTGTTTGGCAATATTATTATTTGGTCATTTTAAATGTGACGCCATTTCAGCCATTTACGGCTTTTAACGCATATTAATGAATTTATTATTGTACAATTTTCTTTCTCTTTTAAAATCCATGTGTAAATATAGTTTTTATGAACTAATTTTCAATATTTTCCTGCTTTTAATATACGTAATAATTTTATTTTAATTTGAAAGTTTTTTTCTGTTTATAATAGTTACGTGTAAATAAATTTTAAATTTGAAGGAAACATTACTCTTTGCGCTGTTTTTACAGTTGGCAACAAATTAAAATAAATGTCTCGTGTAAATACATTTCTAAATTTAAACTGTTTTGAAATACTATTATTTGTTCCTTTTAAATATGACGCAATTTCTCCTATTTACAGCTTTTAACGCATCTTAATTATTGTATGTAAACCTTTTCTAAAATATGTAAAAAATATCTCTCGAAATACTGAAAATTTGAATTTAAAATTGAAATAAACCCTCAAAAAATTAGTCAAATTAAAAAATGAAATGCAGTCTGTACACCGGGAGCTTCTAATTTACATCCTTAGAAAAATTTATTAAATTCCTATGCATAGATTTTACTCCTATAAAACATTTTTAATGGAAAACTTAGCCAAACTAACATTAAATATCTCTTAATTATTCGATTTAAAAACTGTCTGCATCAGCGTGTTTATCAAACATTTCTGTATAATACTACCCATTTTCATATTTTTGTATGCAGTATTTTTCTTAATATTAACGAAGAAAGATACCCGATCGGTCACAAAAAAATCATTTACAGCGGCGGTGACAGCGTTTATTATTTTTTTCTTTTTTTAGAATAGATACTGTAGCATAATTTTATACAAGTTTTTTTTTTTTTTTTTTTTTTTTTTTTTTAAAGCGGTGGTCGAGCCAACTGGCAGAATTTATAATGTTTATAATGATATAATGTTTAAAGCGAAAGCGAAGATGTTTACTAGAATAACCATTTTACTCAGACGAATTGTTATATTAAGGGTATTGGTCAGTGAAATCTCAAATTCCCCTCGTTAATGTTAAACACACACACACACACATATATATATATATATAATGAAGGGAACGAATATTTTTTATATCGTCCGGATAGCCTAACATGTAAAGCATTGGCACGGCACGCCAAATATCCAGGTTCGATTCCTGGTCTGGACATTTTTCGCTCTGTTGGAATAAACGTCAACTGTGCTACTCCATCCTCGAATATGATTTAATCCAGTTGGAAAAAATATTCGTTCCCTTCATTATGACCTAATACATGGTATACAGGAGTTTCCGTGTTAAAACAAACTTTCATCATGTAAATGCTATAGTTATAGCTCGGATGAAAGAAAACTAGCGCTGCAGTTCGCAGCCAATTCCAACAAATAAGAGTGAATTATGTCAGCCAGTTATCGTCCGGATAGCCTAACAGGTAAGGCATTGGCACGGCACGCCAAGTATCCAGGTTCTATTCCTGGTCTGGACATTTTTTCGCTCTGTTGGAATAAACGTCAACTGTGCTACTCCATCCTCGAATAAGAAAATATATAGATAGATATATAGATAGATAGAGAGAGAGAGAGAGAGAGCTATATATATATAGAGAGAGAGAGAGAGAGTGGCATATTTCTTTGGTACTGTGGTAATTTTGGTATGTTTTTTTACTTTCTTCTATCTTTACAAGAAGAAAGTATTGGATTCGTAAAAATTTTCGACCTCCGGTTTTCGACGGATTTACGCGTTTTAGAGGTCAGAGATTCCAAAAAACATGTTTTTACAAAATGTCTGTCTGTGACTCTGTGAGTCTGTCTGTCTGTGTGTATGTGACACAAATTTTGTGGGCGCTCTACCTCAAGAACTAATGCACGAAATTTAATAAAAATTTATATTCAAATAGTCCCTAATATAAATTGGTGCTGATTAGTTTTTGGTGTAAATCGCCCAACAGGTGGCGCTGCTATGCTGCATTTTTCGCGATTTCTGCACTAGCTCTATCTCAAGAACTAATGCACGGATTTTCATAAAACTTCAGATTCAATTAATCCTTGATATGAATTAGTGCTGGTAATGTTTTGGTGCAAATCGCCCAACAGATGGCGCTGCTATGCAGCATTTACACGATTTTCGTAATAGCTCTATCTCAAGAAATAATGCACGGATTTTCATCAAACTTCAGATTCTGTTAGTGCTTGACATGAGTTGACGTTTTGCACCTTTTGGTGTAAATCGCTCAACAGGTGGCGCTGTTATGCTGCATTTTTTGTGATTTCCGCAGTAGCTCTATCTCAAGAACTAATGCTTGGGTTTTCAACAAACTTCAGATTCAGGTATACCTGGATATGAATTACTGCTGCTTATGTTTTGCTGTAAATCGCTCAACAGGTGGCGCTGCTATGCAGCATTTTTCTCGATTTCCACAATAGCTCAATGTCCAGAACTAATGCACGGATTTTTATCAAACTTCAGATTCAGTTAGTCCTTGACATGAATTGATGTTTTGTTCCTTTTGGTATAAATCGCTCAACAGGTGGCGCTGCTGTGCTGCATTTTTTGTGATTTCCACAGTAGCTCTAGCTCCAGAACTAATACACGGATTTTCATCAAACTTCAGATTCCGGTATACCTTAATATGAATTAGTGCTGTTTGTGTTTTGGTGCAAATCGCTCAACAGATGGCGCTGCTAAGCAGCATTTTTTAGAATTTCCCCTACAGCTCTATCTCAATAACTAATGCACGCATTTTCATCAAACTTCAAATTCAGGTATACTTTTATATGAATAAATTGATATAATTTCTTTTACTATTTAAATGATTTAATTGACGTGATTTATATAGAAGAAAGTTTTGTGATGGCCACAACATACTAGTTTTTTTTTTTTTTAATAACATTAAAAATAAATTATGGTATTTTTAACGCGCACTGTAATCAAATTTTGAAGTTCCGATTTTAAGCTGTAATGGAAGTTGGTGACATATATTTTTTTTAATAACTGCTTGTTTATTGCTTGTTAAGCTCTTTATTAAATAAAGATGAACAGCAAGTGATCTTTATTAAAACAGTTCAATGTAATCTTGGAGAACATGAGAAAAAAAATCGAACTTTCATTCTATTGTTATATAAATACAGTAGCCTCCCTCTTAACCGGAACTCCGCTTTAACCGGGCGACCTTTTTCCACCAACAGGAAAAATTGAGGGGTGACGGCCTCGGGAACTCAGTTTACGCTTTCGAGTTGAAATGCAATCACGAGGGGAAAGAAGCAAAATTCAGAAAGGAAAATGTCGATTCTAAATAGATACGCGTTGACCTTTCACCAGTGTTGAATTCAGGGTGTGTGTGGTATTGGGGGGGGGGGGGGGACATCCCCCTCAGGAACAATGAGATATGTCCCCGGAAGATTTGAGATTTTGTGTTTTTAATGGTCAAAAGTGCAATCTCCCTCCCCCCCCCCCCCCCTCCAACTCTATAATGTCTAATCTATCTGCAAACTGTTTTGTACAAGCATTTAAAAAGCTTTAGGGATGCGAACAGATCACATTAGAATATGTATAAGAGTTGTTTGAGTCTGATAAAGATCTCAAGCATGAAACATTATTGGACGAGGATATAATTAGGTCTGTAACTGATGTTGTTCAATACAAAGACGATCCTGATGGTGATCCAGTTGAAGTTGACACTGCTAAAATTCCTGATACGGAAAGGGTAAAACATTTAGAGTTGGCGCCACGCTATGTTGAGCAGCGGCTAACGCTTCCTTGGTTAAACTTACGATGTTAAATAGATTGTGAGATTATGCTGCAAAATGTCGGACATCTCGCCTTCAACAGAAGGCCACTGATTTCTTTATGGTTGATTAACTTAAATATACATAATGTAGAACAATTTAAATTTTTTATAAATGTGTGTGACACGATTTTCAACAATTTAATTTGTGTTAAATATTTTTCATTATTTTTTATCAGTGATAATTTTTCTTTCAATTCAGTTAATTATTACTAGTATTCATTTCACAAAATATAGAAAATATGTACTTTTTCAAAACAACACGAATTGAAAAGCTAAATGCATCGTACGGGTTTAATTAATTAAATTACGCCGCTTCTTATTTAATTTATTTTTTTTTACTTCTCCGCTTTAACCGGCTAAACCTCGGTCCCGTTTAGGCCGGTTAAGCGAGAGGCTACTGTACTGTAAAAGTTTTAACAGTACTACAGTATTTAATAAATAGACATCGACTATGGCACAAGCAACATTGGCATAAAAGAGAAACTTTAAAATTCTTCAAGGACTTTTAACAATGAACATAAGACGAAACGCAAACCAAGGTTTGGATTTAAATGACCTAATCTGTAACTTAATATGAATAAAAAATAATATTAGTTTTTTATCATTTCGACATGCTTAGATGATTAATTTATTTGAAATGTTGAGTGACTTCAGGTGAATCATTCATAATTAAAAGTCTTTGCTTTATTTTGAATTTTGTTTGGAAATTACATCTATCTTTCTATTCGTCTGTTACAGTTTGGTCTAAGCTCCATAAAAATTCTCGAAAACCTTCAAATAATAATAATAAGAAGAATGAAGGGGGGAAAACTCCTTTATTGCCATATTTTAAGAATCAAGATAAATAAATGCTTTTTAATATTAAATTTACCTTTATTATTTAAACAAAAAAAAATCTCGATAAATCGACATCCTACGTGAATAGAAAGACCTGTCGAGTTAGCAAGGTTAAAATCTTTATGTGCTATGATTTTAAAATAACAAAATGTGTACACAATTTTTAAAGATATTACACTTATTAAACAGTTGAACGATTCCATTTAATAAACTGATTTTCATTTATTTCTAGATCATCATGATATATAACAATATTAAAATTTTATTTACTTCAAGAAAAATAATGAATTTTTGTCTGCTATACAGCAAAAATCCCCCAATACTTGCTTAATTTACTCATTGAATGTTTTTTATATAAAACTTTAACAGATTCCAATGCTACGTGGCTAGACACGGTCGAAATAACGAATAGGAGAATGTTTTCCTAAATACAACAAGCGTGACTGTGAGAAAAATAAGAAGTTTTATTATAAAAACAAAATCAATGAAGGAGCCTTTTCTACAATTTAGTTGTGATGTATTGCGGGTTTCTGCTAAAACACATCGAGTTAGAGAGTTTTCCTTCTTATTGACGTTAACGTCAACATCATACCATCCATATGAAAAATAATTGATAGGTTACCGGGGTAGTCGAGATATTCAGATGTAGGGTTATTGTTATTTTACTGTATTCTTCAAAATATTTCTTGATAGTAGATACCACGGTATCTAGAATACGCGGTAGAGATCACCAAAATGTGCGCAGTAGCATTTTCCCTCCCAGGGGCGCCATTTGGGGGAGGCTGGGGGGTGGCAATTGCCCCCCTCAAGGAATTTGATATTTCAAAATGTATCAGTCATCACGTGCTACTCAATTTTTTTTTTTTTCTGAAATTGCACAAAAGCCAAAATAACATCAAATTTTACGAAAATAAAAAATTATTTTAAAAGCAGTTTAAGCACAAAATTTGACAATTATCAATAATATTTTCTAAAATCTTGTTATTGGAAGATTCTGAAAGTGGGGTGAACTTATTATTAATCAGTCCTTTGGGTAACTTTTAAAAGATGAGTGATTATCAAACTGTATCAATAATGCTTCGCTTCTATAACGCAATTTATAATGTTCCGCAGATATACTCAACAAAATCCAAAGAAATGTTTGCCCCCCTCAAGAAATTTCAGAAATGGCGTCCCTGTTCCCTCCTCTGACGTCATCTGGACACCAGAGAATCGGACCCACCCAGTACCGTCTCGAAGAGACAGGCCTATCCACCCATTAAATATGGCGGCGAACGAAGTGCTAGGGAGTAAATGTATCAGCAAAGAGTCATTCGCCACTAAGCTTTTTATTGGGAATCCCCGATTCAAAATTTTCGTTTTTATAATCTAACAATAGGAATAACTTTCGAAAAAAAAAAAAAAAAAAAATCTTAAAGCTTTCAACCTTTTTTTTTTTTTTTTTTTTTTTTTTTTTTTGGGGGGGGGGGGGGGGGGTTCAATTTAAACTTTATAGAATACAAAAACTTTATTAGTGTAAAACCAGATTTTATTTTTTTCTATTTTTCCCATGAAAGTATTTCACAATACCATAATTTCTAGTTGATATTCAGTAATTAATGTCTTTTTAAAATAATTCTATAGTTTTATTTACAGTATTAATTCTCAATTATATAATTTTATTCTTTTAGTGAAGTCAAATACGGTTCAAACATTGATAAAGATAGTTATTTAAAAACAAGTACATGCGGAAGAATAATTCACCAGTAAAAAATTTACTAGGAAGCCTGAGGTTTTTTTGGTTTTTGGTTTTTTTTGGGGTGGGGGGGTGGGGTGGGGGGGGGGGAGTGGTAACTATAAAATTACTCTTCAAACAAAAGATTTTTTTCAAATTAATTTAAAATTTTCCAGGATATGAAAATCAGTCATACTTTTATTTAAAACAAAATTGATTTTGAATTTCTTTTCTTTATTTCATGGAAATCTTTCACTTTTTAATCACAATATTTTGAGTTAGTATCTAGTAGTTAATGCCTTTGAAAGATTTTTTTTTTAAATTTATAATATTATAAAATTCATTAAATTCATAATTATTAATATTTTTAAAAATTTATAATATTATTCAATTACAAAATTTTATTCTTTCTGCAGTTTAAACATTGATGTGAACAGGGATCTGTTTAAGAAAAAATTTGGTTCTTTAAAGGACCTTTCACAATTTTTTAAATCTTAACACAGAACCCTTCACAAAATTTTTCATCTTAAAAGAGGACGTTTCTCAAAATTCATTGACTTAAAAATAAAACTTTCCCCTCCACAAATTTAATAATTTAAAAATAAAATTTAACTTGCCACAAAACAGCTGAAGTTACGAAAGTGTCTATTCGTAGCCTTTTTAGACATAAATAATCTTGTTAAAAAGGTAAACAGGAGCCTATATATAACAATAAATTCAAATTCATGAAATTGTGATTAGATTTTTCAAAAATATTAAAAACAATTCACAATTTCACCATGTAAGAAAATCGTAGACCGACTCCTGATGAATAATTATTTAAAAATAAGTACCACTATTTACTAATATGTAACCTTTTTCTTATTTAATCACATGTAAGAAAACATAAATATATTGATAATTAATGAAGTTTTGTTTATTTAATAAAGATATATAATAAGTAATATTTATCTCTTCCATTTCATTATGAAATGTAAAAATAAATCATATTATTCTCATACATGATTAATAATAATCTAATTTTTTTTTAATGAGAAGCCTGAAATTAAAATATATGACTTCATTCACACATATGTTTTAGCTTCGTCAGATACAGAAAAGTAAATTTTCCGAAAATTTTGAAGTGATGGAAAACAATTTTATCGTTTTTCCCCGTGAAAAAGTTGATTTATTATATTTCTTCCTTATAGTTACATTTCAATTAAATATAAATCATTTCAATAAAATATTCAATAATAAGTATCTACAACATTTAAAAACTAGATTTAAAATTTTTATTTTATTTTTTACTTCAGATGAATATATATTATTAAATAATTTTTCATGATTTTTTTTATTATTAAAAATTTAACTTTTCACCTTCATAATTATTTTCAACAGTATATATTACATACCATTCATATCCTTTAAACCATAAAAGATGCGAGTACAATAAGTAATATACTTTTGTTTATATAATAGAGATATAAAAGAAGTAATGTTTATCTCAACCTTAATTACTTAATTATGAATTTTTTAAAAATAAGAACATTTGATAGATGATAAGAATAATCCGTACTTTTTAAATTAAAAGCTTGAAATTAAAATATATGCTCACATTCACAGATATGCTTTACCATATATTTTATTTTTATCATATATAGAGGAGTAAAATTTCAGAAAATTTTGAAATGATGAAAAAAACAATTTATTTTTCTGAGAGAATATATTTTCTTGCGGTTATATTACAATAAAATATTATATCATTTCAATAAAATATAAAGTAGTAAATACCTTTAGAATTGATACATACTAAATTTTATTTCATGTCATTTCATTTTACTTTTTTTTTTTTTTTTTTTTTTTAACATTAGATGAATATATTATTAAATAATTTTTCATGATTTTTATGACAAGTTCACATTTTAACCACATAATTTGACGTCAATAATTCAGCAATTACTGCTTTTAAAATAATTCTATTGCTTTGTTTTTATAATATTAACTTTCGATTACCAACATTTTATTCTTTCAGTGAAACAAATACAGGTCAAACATTAATGAAAGTAATTATTTAAAAATAAGTATCTAACAAAGAATAATTTGTCAGTAACATTTTTACTAAATCTTGTACTTAAAATTTCCATTTTTAAGACTAATGATGAATAGTTTTCAAACCAAAGTTTTTTCAAACTTTTATTTATTTATTTTTTTAGATATTACAGTATATAAAAAGCATTCATAGTTTTATTTAAAACAAATTGTATTTTGGTTTTTTATCATAGGTATATTTGACATTTTAACCACTTGATTCAGAGTTTATATTCAGTAATTAAAGCCTTTTAAAAAGCTCTTATTTTATTTATAAAATAAATTTTCATTTACAAAATTTTATTTTTTCAGTAAAATAAAATGTAATTCGAGTATAAGTAGTTATTAAAAAATAAAATGAACATGTTTCTTCACAAAAACAATCAACACAGATTAGACTTTTTTAACGGGTAAGAAAAATTCAAAAAATATTAAATCTTTAATTACTTACTACTTTGCTTTGCTCTTTGTATATCCAAAAAGATGCAGTATGAAATCTAGCTAGGCTGGCTATAGAACTGGAATTCAATTTTACATTCAGCTCTATAACCCTCCCAGCTGGCATATTTGTATTACATGAAGCTGTATATAATCCTTACAAAACTCTCAGAGACATTGGATGATCCTCTTCACGAATAGAAAAAGTTTTTATTTATAATAAGTAATAAAATAGTTTAAAAACAAACAGTGAAACGTATTTCTAATCCATTCAGAAAAGCCTCACACACAAGACACAACGGAAAACATTTGAAACAAGCGCGGGATTCGGGAATTCCCACTAAATTTGGGGGGTTGAGAGGAGAAAATGTTGGAACTACATCTGTGACGTCACGAGCTACTTTTTATGACCGTCGGAAGGCATGTCTATAATATCGAGACGGTGTTGACCCACCGCGGTAGCCTGTCTTTCTCGTTAGCCTCGGACACCAGAGCGCTTTCACTCCATCGTTCTTCGAAGTATTGGTCAGTTGAGTTAGTTATCTTCAAGGTCAATGTGCGTTGCTATATTTTTCTTTGTGATTTAATTATTTAATTGCTAATCATGGTTTGCTGTGCAATAGCTGTTTATAGTCATCATGACAGACAACGTAATAAATCAAGTTTTAAATTCCACAAATTTCTGAAAGACAGAGAAATCAGATCTAAATGAATCAAAAGGATTTTTTATATTTAATTTTAGGAAATATGTTTTCATGGATGCTAAATATATTTTCCTTTATCCCTTACAGTTATTTTCTTTTTACAATTATATGACTAATTTTTTTCTTGGTCCACCAATTTCAAGTTAAATAATACTCACTGTACATGAAAATGATAAATCTAATAAATATTGCATGATAGCCAAGAAGAGTTTGTGCATGTATGTTTGTATGTAAAGAAATATTTTGCTGTTACATTTTTTCGTTCAAAAAATCCTTTTTACAAAATGTTGTTTTAGTTGATAAAAACCCATTTTTCCAAAAAACCCTTTTATATATATATATATAATCTAGATACCGTGGTAGATACGTTAGAAAAGGATTTACCGCCCTAAAACCTTTTTTGAGGCTGGGACAGGAACAGCCACTGACCGAAAATCCGAATGAGAAGAACACACAATTTGCGCAAGTTTAGAATACTAGCAAACATGACAATGGAAAATAAGATATTTTTAGTGTATAATATTCCCTGTAATCCCAGTGGCAGAATTTTAGTGCAAAATACTCCCTGTAATCCTGGTTGCAGAAAATGTGAGACGAGAGACATTCTTCGCAAATAATTTTTAAAGCAATATTTAGCCGTTATATTTATTTATTAGCCCGGTACGGTATGCTATTTCTTTCTCCCAGCTTATTTTGTGTCCAAAAAATAACGTTACCTTACAGAAGCAGTACGATTAAATACTCTATAGCAATTTTTTAAACTTCTAAGTATCGCACATTTTCAATTTTTATACCGTCGTATTGGAAAAAAAAGTACTTTTTGATGCAATTTGTTTGAAAACTGCATCTCCATTTATTTTTGAGACATTATTATTATTATTATTATTATTGTAGTTTTTAGAGCCATTTGCTTAATATTGGCAACGGAAGAACTCCGTTTCTGTAGAAAGTGAAAGAAAAATAGCAATTATATCTTTTTGTTGCCATTTTCCCATAAAAACTGAAAAAAAAAATTAAGATACGTGCTATCCCTGTAATATAATATTCCTTGTAATCCCAGTGGCAGAATTTTAGTGCAAAATACTCCCTGTAATCCTGGTTGCAGAAAATGTGAGACGAGAGGCATTCTTCGCAAATAATTTTTAAAGCAATATTTAGCCGTTATATTTATTTATTAGCCCGGTACGGTATGCTATTTCTTTCTCCCAGCTTATTTTGTGTCCAAAAAATAACGTTACCTTACAGAAGCAGTACGATTAAATACTCTATAGCAATTTTTTAAACTTCTAAGTATCGCACATTTTCAATTTTTATACCGTCGTATTGGAAAAAAAAGTACTTTTTGATGCAATTTGTTTGAAAACTGCATCTCCATTTATTTTTGAGACATTATTATTATTATTATTATTGTAGTTTTTAGAGCCATTTGCTTAATATTGGCAACGGAAGAACTCCATTTCTGTAGAAAGTGAAAGAAAAATAGCAATTATATCTTTTTGTTGCCATTTTCCCATAAAAACTGAAAAAAAAAAATTAAGATACGTGCTATTTTGAAAAAAATGTAAATGAAGGATTCCTGATAAAACATGGAGCTATTAGAAACTAAATTTAATTTTAAATATCTATATTAATAATACAAACAAATGAAGGCCTGCGAATCTTTAGATAGCCGATTTTTTTGTCGAGTTTTTTAATGACGAAATCTCTTTTTTGATTGGATTTGTGTATTATTCAGCGATAGTGACGTCCTAAGCGTACTTTATTGTAGATGTTGTTTATCACTGGATCGCAAATGATGAATTCTTCAGCGGATATGGATGACGTCACTTTATGTAAAATAAAATCGCGTGTTATAAGCCTTAAAACTGAACTACAGTAGAGTCCCGATTATCGGAGTTTCCGCTTTCACAGAGTTATTTTCTTCTGATGGACTGATGGCTTCCATTATTATGAAACAGTCGTTATAAATGAAGTGTTAGGTGAAGATGAAAGAGCAGTCGTAAAAAGTTGGAACTCTGATTTTCTGGTCAGAATGGGGGGGGAAAATGGCCTTTTTTTTTTTTTTTTTTTAATGCCTGCAGCACTAATTAAACGTTTTTTCGGCTTGGTGCCTGGTGCTGGATCATCAGCATCACATACTTCACCGATTCTGGTGGCGCAAAGTAGAGCATAAACGAAACACTCGCACAAATAGTAAATCAGGAAAACATCTGAAAATTTCTAAGAAAAAAGCTCATGCTTGACATGTTTTGTACTCATGAATCGTATATATTGTTTTAATTTAGCATTTCCATAATAAAAAGTCAAGTTTGACTTATAAAACCCAGCAAAGTTTTGTCTAATTTTTGATCTGAGGAATTTCTTTTCAACTAAAAATATATTTTCGTGCTTTTTTTTTTTTGTTGTTTTGTTTTGTTTCTAATTTTCAGCGAGTGATTTTTTGTTGAATTTTGCAATGTATTTCATTTATGTTATGTAAATGAAAAAAAGCATTGATCCCCCCCCCCCCCCCTGTAAAAAATGCAGCGAAACACGAGTTCAGAGTCATTAAATTTATAAAAAGTACCTTTTTGCAACATTTAAGTAAAATATATTTATAATTTTATTTCTTAAAATTTTTAATTCTCGATTTTGAAAAGAAAATCTCTTTTCAAAAATAACAAAACACTGTTTTGCTACATTCAAATAAAATCCATGAATTTATAATTTTTTAATTGATTAGCGCATTTAAAACGGATACATTAAAACTTCAATTGATTTCAACTGAAAGCAGCTGCAAGAGTTTAAAATCAACCACAGATAATTCCTTAATTCATTCTGAATTACGCTATCAGTAAATGCAGTTCTTAACATATAAAATTATCATTTCATCGCTTGGTAGCTTTGAATAAAGACAGATAATAGAACATCTTTGCAATTATTTATGTGTTAAAATTTTCTGAGGTCAATCTCAATATAACATTTGCTTATTTTGGAACATTTGGTCTTTTAAATTAAAAAAATACGCTGGGGATGAATTTATCAGAAAGGATAATTTTGTCTGAGTGAATGACACATATTTTTGGAAGGAATGGTCGTTTGCGGTTTATTTGAATATTTAAAAGGGTTTTTACTACGTGCTCATGGAGTTTTTGTTTTGTCATTGTTTTAATTTGATGAAACAAAGAAAGAAAATAGCTTCCTATAATTTGAAACTTAATTTTAGTAGTTGTAATTAATTTGAAAAACATATTTGTACGAACGAAATTTGTTTGGATGAATTGCATTTTATTAAAAGTATATAAATAACATTTTTGTGTTCCTGTGAAATTAGCTTTGAATATGCGTTAACAGATATGGCAGCTATGAAGTCGGGATCAAATTTCTCTTTTTTAATACTTTCCAACGTAGTTGAAAAATGTTTATGAATTCAGTTTGTCTGTACGTGTCTGTCTGTCCTTGCTTTAACTCGCGTAAATATAGTCCGATTGCCATGAAAAGGACATACCTTATTTGGGTTTAGTATGGCATGTTCGGTATTATAAAGGAAGTGTGTATAGCATTTTTGGTTCATTTACAGGGCCGCTCAAAAAAATTCAGTTACATTACGGTATATGGGGAAAATTGTTTGCTGTGTATTTTAATGATATTGCAGTATTTAAAACGTATTGAAATTTATATAAATCACTGAAGTGTACTACAAGGTTCTTACTATAGAATATGGTGTGCATAGAACTTATCGTTATTTACAGGAACACACAAAAATATTTGGATATAGAAGAAAATGAGCATTAATTGAACTATTGAAGCCACGAACAATAATTGCTGGAAGAGCGTTTTCAATTGTGGTATGTGTTTTTAAATTTAACTAATTTTTAAATATTACTTGGTGTGTATTCTAGATCATACACAAGGCGAACAAAACAGTTCTCAACAACATTCGTTTACTGACTGAAATTGCTGAGCGGAAATTTAAAAAGTATTATGCGTTTAACTGAACTAACTTTTTGCGTAGTATGCATGCATACCTGTAAATCATATACAGGGCTTGAAGGGGGGAAAAATCGCATATTTTAACGATTATTCATGGTAATGGCAGAAATCCTGTTTTTAAATGCATTATGCGTTTTCCAAATTGTTCCTTAAGACGTCATTTTCCACTTTGTAAATTGTGATGTTTTGTTATGGTATTCTGAATGTGTTGGAAAACGTTTCATAACCTATGCATGATTTTTTTTTTTTTTTGGGGGGGGGGGGGAGAGAGTTAGAAATCATGTTGTTAAAACTGTGTTAATTATTATACAGGGTGTCTCTTATCGTTTACCAATAACTAATTTCTAAACCGTTAGTTTTAGAGGTACAGTCGTGGCCAAAAGTTTAGTACCCCCGTGCAGAAACTAGCGCTTTTACAATTGAAACCTCTGATAACGTCATAAATCAAATCGATTGCGTCAGATGGCGTCATTCCGTCTGGCAGTGGAGTACTGTTTTCACTTTTCGTTTGATCTTTAAGTAATAAACGTCGCAGACGCAATTGTTGCTTGTTTTACAAGTTTTGAAAACCTATGAAAATGGGTCGAAAATCGTCAGTTTCTGAAGCTCAGCATGCACAAATTTTTATTATTCATAATGAAGGATATTCTGAACGATTAATTAGTGAATTAGTAAGACATAGTAAAAATGCAGTTCACAATGCGATCAAGAAATTTAAAGAAACAGGAACTTATGTTGATGCCAAAAGGTGTAGTCGACCTCGTAAAACCACACCTAGGAATGACCACTTGGAGAATATAGCAGTTCGTTCTCCAATGAGTTCCGAAAGCAAGATAAGGTCAGTACTGCTTGCAAAAGTTGCGGATATCAGTCGTGAACAGTAAGTCGGCGTTTGTTCGACGACTTTCATTTCAAATCCCATAAACCTGCGAAAAAACCCAGGTTAACAGCGGCCATGAGATCTAAGCGCTTGGACTTTGTCAAGAAACATGCCAAATGGACAATTCGTCAGTGACAATGGGTTATTTTTTCGGGCGAATCTACCATACAGCAGTTTACACGCAAGTACTATGTTCGTAGACCACCCGAAAAGCGATTCGATGAACCTTACACTTTACAGACTGTTAAACACTCCCCAAATGTCATGATTTGGGATGGAATGTCGGTGAACAGAACGGCTGCATTGTTCTTCCTACCACCAAGAACGACTATGAATGGCAAAAAATACGTGGATTTGTTGAAGGAGAAGTTAGAATTACATATGGCCGTTCATAAATGCACAATTTTTATGCATGATGGTGCACCATGTCATCGCTCTAAAATTGTTACTCAGTTCTTGAAGACGAAAAAAATTTAAATTTTTGACTGTGGCCTGGAAACAGTCCCGATTTGAATCCAATTGAAAACTTATGGACTCTCTTAAGAGCCTAGTTATGTCACGCGAAAAGACCCGTTCGCTAATGCTATTCCTATAGAAGAAATTTATAAAGATATCTCGGTCGCATTTCAATATTTTTGGATGATTTTTTTTTTTTTTTTTTTTTTTTTTTTTTTTTTTTTTGCAGTGGTTAGCTGAGGTCGATCTGTATGCAGGCCGTTTTCTACTTTTTTTAATTTCGTTTACAGGTATTTTTAATCAGGAAATTTCATTTTCAGAACCGGTTCCTAAAATGAAAGCATCTTCTTGAAAAAAATCCCCAATGAAAATGGAAAAAATAAAAAACGGCCTTTTTACAGATCGACCTCAGCTAGTCACTACAAATAAAAATAATCTAATAATATTGAAATGCGACCGAGATATCTATAAATTTCTTCCATAGGAATAGCATTAGCGAACGAGTCATTTCGCGTCAGGGTTGGCATTTTTGCCGGCAAAAAGATATTTTTGCCAGGACAGTGGCAAAAACTGGAAAAAACCAGGGCAAAATGGAAAAAACCGGCAAAAATGGCAAATTCTTATTTGTCTTTAATGTGTAATAAAATCTATGAGCTAATAAGGATAATAATGGTATAAACAATCAATGCAAAAACCCTTGACGGGTTAAAAGTTTCTGACGCAGCACTTTATCTTATGCTCTAAGAATTTTAAATATGGAACTTAAAAATACTGATATCAAATTTTGAGTGACGTTATGCTATTTCTTAAAAAATATATTTGTATTTATTTCATCATTTTATTTTTGTTTTATTTATAATCGCATGTGCAAAAGTTGTGTTCAACATGAAAAGCTGCATAAAATTTTATTCGCTGTTGCTTTATCATTTACATCTCTCATAATTTCAAAATATGAGTTTTAAAAGATATGATATAAAATTTAAGTGACGCCTTGATGTGACTTTAAAAGGTTTGTTTTAAAATTCAATTTAAATTATTTTTGACTTGGTTAAAATATTTTTTTACATCTACACAATACTTTTAATTTTCCAATTCACTGTTAAATATATCACTTTCATTGAATCTATACTATGCATTGAAATGTATTTATTTCAATAAATTGATTTATCTTTTGTGTCACGCTATTCAAAATTGTGAGTAAGATTTATGTAAATGGTTTATTTGCGTCAAACTATCCTTTTTCATACATTTCATGTAGTTTGGACACAATGACGCAAAGAAACCATTTACATAAATCTTACTCACAATTTTGAATAGCGTGACACAAAAGATAAATCAATTTATTGAAATAAATACATTTCAATGCATAGTATAGATTCAATGAAAGTGATATATTTAACAGTGAATTGGAAAATTAAAAGTATTGTGTAGATGTAAAAAAATATTTTAACCAAGTCAAAAATAATTTAAATTGAATTTTAAAACAAACCTTTTAAAGTCACATCAAGGCGTCACTTAAATTTTATATCATATCTTTTAAAACTCATATTTTGAATTTATGAGAGATGTAAATGATAAAGCAACAGCGAATAAAATTTTATGTAGCTTTTCATGTTGAACATAACTTTTGCACATGCGATTATAAATAAAACAAAAATAAAATGATGAAATAAATACAAATATATTTTTTAAGAAATAGCATAACGTCACTCAAAATTTGATATCAGTATTTTTAAGTTCCATATTTAAAATTCTTAGAGCATAAGATAAAGTGCTGCGTCAGAAACTTTTAACCCGTCAAGGGTTTTTGCATTGATATCATTACTTTTTTGAGGTTAGTGATAAAATGATTAAAAAAAAAGATACTTATGGAATTTAATGCAGATTTAATTTTTACTATTTTATTACAATTTTCCTTATAGCAGTTTGTATATAAAAACAACTGGGTAAGTATAATCGCAGATCGCACAGAGGGTTTCATTTGATATTCCTTTAAAAACACTTTATCCTTAAATTAATAAATCCAAAATGTTAATTTATAATTATTAAATCCTTACATAGATGGTGCACCAATAGTTCCAATTTTCATGGGGCAGGGAACGCACTCTTTTAAACAAACCACCTTCCAATTGAAGTCATCAAAAACCAAGTTGAATAAGCCAGACCCCGTTGTGCTGTTTGACAAACAGCAGTCTCATGTCCCCTCCTTCCCCCCTTTTTCAAAATTTTTCAGACCAGTACCTAAGAATGGAACCGAAATAATTTTTCCTCTTCAGAAATTACGATAAAAAAATAGTATGCAGTACTCATAAATTTACTTTAATGCTATATAGGGTGATTATTAAGTTAATTATAACATTTGGAATCTGTTGCATTGATGTCCGAAAGGTAGTTTCTGAGTTATGGAAGCTGGACCCATAAGGCGCCATAGAGGGGCGAAGCCCGCTAGTGTCTATCATAATTATATCTGCCATGTAGACTAATTGCGATATTTAATCAAAATAGTCCCCCCTCTCCTCATCCCCGGAAATATAACAAATACAAAATGTGTCTTTATAAACCTATCGTCAAATAGGTTTTTATTTCTTTTTCCCTAAAAAAAAAACATGATTTTTATATCCGTAACGTAAATAGCGGACGAAGCCCGCTAGTTCATATCATAATATATATTTTTAATAATTTTATATAGTCTGTAATAAAAATCAGACTTAAAATAGTCTAGTTCCATGAGTACTTGTAGTGTCAGTTACATGCTACGATTTTTGGATACCAGTATTTTAGAACGGGAAAATGTGACTTATTTTATCGGAGATATCTCATTAATTGAATAAGGTGAAGCAAACTTTTTGAAAAAAAAGGTGGCAAACAAGCATGGCAGTTATCAGCTATGTGACTTTGTGCTAAAGTCCATTAATTTGATCTGCTTTAAAAAGATTACGGAAGATTAAATTATAGTAGAACCTGGATTAACCGAGCTTCGATTAATCGAGGTTTCTGTTAACCGAGCCGATAACAAAGTCTGATTTTTTTTTTCCTTTTGAATGAGCCTTAAAAATAACCACACTCTTTAGCTCACTGTCTGTGCTATACAGGCCCTTCTGCCCCCAAAAGCACTCAACTCCAAAGAAACATTGGACCCTGAGAAGTCAATAGCGAACAATGCTTTGTTTCCAGTGGCTGTGTGAACTTTCGTAAATTTTTAAATTTGCATTTTAAAATTTACTACTGGTAGTTGATTTTCTTTTTAAATTTGTTAAGCTGTGAAACAGAACTTTACATATATTTATTTTTATTATTTAAAAAATGTTCTATATATTTTTTTAAAAGAGATGTTAAATTCGCAAGCACGGTGAGTTTTACACACAGTTTCTATTAAGAGGCTACTTCAGTCAAAGGAAAAGACCCGTTCGCTAATGCTTATCCTATGGAAGAAATTTATAAAGATATCTCGGTCGCATTTCGATATTTTTAAATAATTTCTTTTGCATTGAATAGTTGAGATGATCTGTACAAAGGCCGCTGTTTACTTTTTCGATTTTGTTTACAGGTATTTCTTATGAGAACACTTTCATTTTCGGAACCGGTTTCGAAAGTAAAAGCATCCTCATAAAAAATATCTGCAGTTAAAATCGAAAAAGTAAAAAACGGCCTTCATACAAATCGATCTCAACTATTCAATGCAAAAGAAATCATTTAAAAATATTGAAATGCGACCGAGATATCTTTATAAATTTCTTCCATAGGATTAGCATTAGCGAATGTGTCTTTTCATTTGACTGAAGTAGCCTCTTAACCGAGATTTCCGATTCCGATTTACTAACAGTCCCAATTAGCTCGGATAATCGAGGCTGCTCTGTATAATTAAAAAATCAATGGCGATCTTACTGTAAACGGGTTTCCCTTTTACTGAGGGATTTCAAAACCGAATCAGCTGATGTTAGTTGCTGTTTCCGTGCTTGATTAAATAAGATTAGTTAACATTTGAAAATTACCAAATATAAAAGGAACTAAGTCAACAGAGTCTTTGCTTTATGGTATTTTTTAACAACGCTATAAGAAAATGATTTTAAATAAGAGATTTTAAATGTAACGTTTTAAATTTGACATAATTTTCACCAAACTTTCCTTTCTCTTTGTAACATTCAACTGAAAATATTTTTATTATTAGAAAGATAATATTATTATTTGCGCTACCTTAAAATTGGCAACTATAGTTAAAAATATCATCTCGAAATTTGAAATAAATCTCTCATATAAATATATTTTTTAATTTAAACTGTTTTGCAATATGTTTTGCAAACTGTTTTGGCCACTTTGGCCAATATGACGTAATTTCCTCCATTTACGACTTTTAACACATATCAATGAATTTATTATTTAAAAATTTTCTTTTTCTTTTAATATTCACGTGTAAATATAATTTTTATGACGTAATTTTCAATGTTTTCCTTCTTTTAATGCGTAATCATTTAATTCTAATTTGAAAATAATTGATTATTTTATAATTTTCTTTCATTTTAAGTAAGCATGTGTAAAAACAATTTTTATGACGTAATGTTTAATATTTTCCTGATTTTAACACGTTATCATTTAATTCCAATTTAAAAGGATTTTTTTCTGTTTATAATAGTCACGTGTGAATAAATTTTTAATTTAAAGGATATATTATTCTTTGCGCTGTTTTAACAATTGGCAACAATTTAAAATAACCTTTTCTAAAATATGTAAAAAATATCTCTGGAAATTCTGAAAATTTTAATTTAAAATTGAAATAAACCGTCAAAAAATTAGGCAAGTTAAAAATAATAAATGCACTCTGCAAACTTCGAGTTTCTATTGAATGATTAAATTGAATGAAAATGATTAAATTCCCATGTATATTTTTTTTCCTATGAGACTTTTTTAATGAGACAATTTTATCCAGATTTAACATTAAATATCTCTTAAAATAATTCTTCGATTTAAAAACTGTCTACTTCAACGTTTTTATCAAACATTTCTCTATAATACTATGCAATTGCGTCAAAAGATGGCGACACCAGAATTCTGATATGCTTATTATGTAAACTGTATATATTGCAAAGTTAAATAAAAACAATTGTCTCGGGGTTATCAAACTTCATTGATATTTATAAATAAAACATTTCAACTAAATTATTTATTATAAAAGAATTATTACATCACAATAGCTTTTATGCAAGGAAAATAATAATTATAATAATAATAATATTATGGATGTCAGTGATTATATATTGATTGGCCGTCATAATAATAAAAAAATGATATTATAAAAAGAAGAGCTGAAATGAATTATTTTTTTACGTTTCTGATCGTGTAATTTATATTCAAATAATAATTATTAATGTATATTTTTTGTAAAGTGATTGAAATTAAATATATTTATAAAATTTATGGTAATATTTTTATTGTTGAAAAATTGCCAAGAAATCATCATCATCAAATTGGCGTCATTATAATTGTAATTTTATTTAACTTAATAGCAATTAAAAAAATTACAAAGGAACTGAGAATAATGGTCAACTAGCAGACTTAAGAAAAAAAAAAAAAAAAACACATTCACATGTGAAAACACGTACCAATGAGTATCGAACTGCCTATCTTAAGATCAGTAAACGATGGCCCTTAGCCACTCAGCCAGTGGGAAGACAAAATTTTTCTCCCCAAAAGTGGTTAAAAAGAAAGCATGTGTATGAATACAGTGTCATGCATTTTCGGTGAAATTTCCATAGAATGGCGAAGAAATATAGTCCGATTTTTCATGCGCATTATAAAACGAACAAGAGTCTTGCTGGAAACAAGTAAATTGTTATTTGGTTCGTCTGAAACATATTTATTTGATTTTTAAAAAATCGCCCGTGTCATTTTCGAGAGAAAAAAAAATCGAATTATTTAACGAACGAGAGTTTTCCCAGAAAAAAGAAAAATGTTATTCACCTCGCCTTAATCACATTTATATTATGTATCAATTTAAAAATAATCGTTAGAACCGTTTTCGAGATTTTCAAATTAGGAACTTCCTCGATATCATACCAACGTTTTCACTTTAAAAATGGCTATTTAGATCTCAAAATATACTGCACGTAGAAATGTAAAAATTTCAGTATACGATTAGACTGCAGATATAAGACTGTTCTAGAAAATTCAGAACAATAAGACATATATCTGCTGAGTTATTAAAAGGCGGCTTTTCGCGTTTTCTTTGATGTCGAGTTAGCTGTATATATGAGTTCCGCCATCTACGAATTCTATGATACGATACGATTTTAACGATACGATACGATACGATTTTAGGCTTAAGGCTGCGTCACTCGGAATGCTACCGTCTTCCGTGATTACATTTAATAACATATCATTTAATATTTTTATTTAATTTGCTAATAATTAAATATTTTTACATATTTTAAATCTTTATAAAATAGATGGGATTCAGTCTAATACTTAGGAATTTAAGAACCAAATAAGAAATCAGATAACTATTTTTTTTTTTTTCTTAAGTATTTTGTCAGCCATTAATACTTTTTAATTATCAAAAGGTTTTATATAAACTTGCTACTTTCGTTTTATGTAATGAGTCTTAAAAATATGTAAATATTTAAGTCTTTGGTACTAATTTATAATTATTTATCTGATGAAACTAGTCTGTTACAGATAAAAAAGTAATTAAATTAAATTGAAAACTATACATTGAAAAAAAGTCTTATGTCTTGCTAGGACACTAGGATTTTTTTTCTCCTCCCTCTATTATGTGAATAATCATTAATAATTGTATAAACATGAATAAATAATCAAGTTTTCCATTTATTTATATAAAATTAGTATTTTTTTCATTTATAATTTTGTTATAAAAGTTAGTATTCTTTCATAAAATGCATAATTATACTTATTTAACTTAAGAGTTCAAAAATAAATTTAGAATATTGATTTTTTAACTAAGTACAGTAGACTCTCTCAAATCCGCACTGCTTAGGACGAGAGGTTGTGCCCATTTTAGAATTTAGTGCATTTCTGGTCATTAATTTGTTTACATTTTTTAAACGGTAATTTGAATGTAATAATGCAATCAAAATTACAATGAATGCTTACAATATATTAAAATATTAAAAATAATTAAGTACAGTAATAGTTTTAAAAATGATTAAATTATTAAAAGTAAAGGTAATAGTGTATGATTAAATATGCATAATAAAAGATGAGATACATTTGTCTTGAATTATTGAATGAAACTTGCCTCATAAAGGTACCTTACTAACTCACATCAAAATCATAAAATAAGGAAGTTTTATTTCAGGTTTAGTCAGACTTAATAACTAAAAAAGCTTGATTAATACATAAATATATTTGGTAAATATTATTGTGACTAGCAAAGATATCAGCAATAGCTTCAATTTTTTCAGAAATAAATTTTTACTTCCTTCATAAAAAAACATGAGTTCAGTCATATTAATGAAAATTGCGTTTAAAATATGTACAGAATGATATAAAAATATAGAAAAGTCTGTAATTTTGACCCTACATCTGAACTGAAAGTTACATTGTTTACATCTGTGATGATTTGCAGATTTTAGGGTTTCGGATTTGAGGGAGTCTACTGTATTAAGTTTCTTTTTTCTTTCATGAAATTTTTTTTTATCTTTTTCTGGGAAAAAAATTAAATGGACAGCCTATTTTTGCCACCACTTTGGCAAAAACCTATTTTTGCCGGGACGGTTTTTACCAGGTTTTTTCCGCCTATGGCAAAAACTTACCAACCCTGTTTCGCGTGACTGAAGTAGGCTCTTAAAGCACAAGGCAATGTCTCTGAGAAACAGCCAACAAGTGCTAAGGAACTGGAAAAAGCAATTAAGGATGTCTGGGTGAGAGAATTATCAGCTGCATGCTGCCGAAGTCTGGTATGAGAGAATGCCAAAACGTTTGCAGGCCGTAATAAAAGCTAACGGCGGACCAACAAAATATTGATTTTTCTGTAAAATTTGTGTTTAATGTATGTGATTTACATACGTAGAAATGTAATATTCATGTAATAGTAAACGGAGATTATAATTTTACTAGTATTCAATTTATTGCTTGGATCTTAATTTTCAGTGGTGGTCCTAAACTTGTGGCCACGACTGTATAGTTCCAATTGCAAAAATGTTTCAAATTTTATTCCGCATCACATAAAAATCGATTCACATTACAATAATTACTTTTTAAATAGATAAGAAAGTACAAATTTTATACAATGCCTCGGCCCCATAAGTTTTGTTTAGAAAAAAGTTTTCCATGTTAACAATTTTTATGTTTTAACAAGTAAAACAGCAAAAATTTATTCTTTTATGGTCAAAACTTACTGAGTTATGATACTTGGAATTTTATGAATTTTCAATGTTTTAATCATCATAAATGGAAAATCACGTATAATATCATTTCGACGCTGTCCAACTGTGCAAACTTGTCCTTGGCCCTCTGGGCCACGTGCCGTTTGGCATCGTCCTGCTGAAACAAAACGCGCTTTCGGCGGACCCATCTTGCATACTTCTGCACCAATTTGTCGTAGACGCGATCCATCTGCTGGCAATAGAGCTCGTCATGGATGGCACGACCATCCTATATACGATAAAAATTCTGGTAACTATTCGATTAAAAATTTCCCAGAACTTTTTGCTCAATCTAATATTTAGTTTAATTAAGTTTTTAATCACAAACTAATTTTGATTCATCTCAATAGAAAACAGAATTTATAATTATGTCAAAAAATTATTCCAAACATTTTGTTTAAAAGGCCTAATTAAAGCATTCGTTGACCGCATACACAGCGATTAGTTACATGTTATAAAAACAACAGGTTGTTGGAACCTGTTACCCGTACAAGTGTGGAACGATGTAACCTGTTGACCAAAAGTAACTATATTTCCCATCTCTAGTCAGGAGATAAAATAAGATCGTACTTGAAGGCAGCTCTCCCCTCTTTGCAGGACATCCAGCACTTTACTTGTAAAGTTAAAAAAGATGGAAAACGCCGCGTAACCGCTGGCCCAGAATAAAAAGACCGCGAATGACAGCAAGTAGAATGATAGTCTATTCGTAGCTTAAATGGGCACTTTAAACATATAGAGTGAATTTTTATTTACCACAGTAAAAAATGAAATATGAAAATACTTGAGAAATTGAATCTCAATTTCGGAAATCAATCAATTTTCGATTAAAATGCCACCAGAATGTTGTAGTTAGTTTATAGTTCCAACTTTTATAAATTGAAATTGAAAGTACGTTAAATGTGGGAATTGTATTATAAAGTCCCACCAGACATTTTAATAAATTAAAAGCGCTTGTTAGCTCACAGGCTATCAAAGCCTGAGAGCTAATGTGGCCGCAGATTCTGTATTGTACCGGGTGTCCTAAAAAGGACTGACTGATTTTAAAATTCAATAACTTGCAAACGGTGACAGATATTTAAAAAATTCTTGCAGGAGGGTTATGCATAAGGTCAAAAGTTTTTTTACAGCGATTTTCAATTTTAGTTCAAATTACAAACAATAGATGGCGCTGTAAGCAATAGGCACTAAATACAGGCTCGATTTTTTTGACCGATCTCTTCTTCTATGCGGAAAAAGAAGATTAAAATGTATTGAGTGGGTCCCGAAGGACCAAAAATCGAGTCTGAATTTAGCGTCTATTGATCGCAGCGCCATCTATTGTTTGTAATTCGAACTAAAATCGAAAATCACTGTAAAAAAAAACTTTTGACCTCATGCACACTTTTTTATCAACAAATGTGCTTACGCTACTGAAAAACAATATGGCTTATTGTCTGTAGATTTTTAAACTCTTCGACTGAAAATACTATGGAACAATTACTATATTTAATAGGATGCACATTGCAAAGCACTACCATGTAAATGTTGATCAAATAAATCTGAGATAAATCCAGATATTTTCTAACACTCCGAAATATTATGTACGAGAAACATGTAATTTTTAAATCTATTTTTGAATTACTCAGTTCAACTTGAAACTAACACAATTCCTAAGTCAGGAAACCCATAACATAAAAATTGTATAAACTAATTTAAACAAAAAGTAACTTATGAACAACTTTCAAATAAAGAAAAAGCTTTCTGCGAATAAAGAAAAGCCCTCCTGCAAGAATTTTTTAAATATCTGTCCCCGTTTGCAAGTTATTGAATTTTAAATCAGTCAGTCCTCTTTAGGACACCCGGTATGTACGTAACGCGATAACTCTTGATAGAAATATCCGATTTGCTTCAAATTTTGTAAATAGGTTCATTCTGATAAGGCGCTTCCCTGATTAGTTTTGGGGTTTCATTGGTTAAGTATAAAAGGGGGGGGCGGGGTGGCTAATCCCCCTTAATTCAGATAAATGGGTTTTTCATGCAGAATTATCCGATTTGCTTCAAATTTGGTATACGGGTTTAGTCTGATAAAGCGCTTCCCTCATTATTTACCGTTTTGCACAAAAAGAGTGAGTTCTATTTTATGAATAATGGACATAAATAAGAGTATAATATTCAATTAGTGTGAATAGCCTGTGAGCTCAATACCATCAGTTTAACTGGGCACTTTTCTTTTTTATGCTTATTTCATTTCTTAAAATGACATTTATGGCTATTAAGTGTCTACATTTGCCGTCTTTTTATTATTATTATTTAGTCTTTTAAAAATAGAGCTCATTAAGTTTGTTTTGAGAGATCACAGGATCTGAACGGCTGTCGAGCGTAGCTTGTAAGGGAAAATAAAAGTAATTTACAAATTAAACAGTATTTATTTATCTTAAACATTTTAACGCGTAAATAAAATCTGCCGATAAAAAGTTTTATTTCTTTTTAAACTAACATATGGGAATATATTTTGTTCGGAGCTACAGACAGATGCAATAATTAGGTGCATAGTTAGGGTAATTCGAAAGAAAGTCTTGCTTCGAAAATAATATCTTTCCCACGTTGATAGCAACGGGTTTTCGCACATCAAAGATGTCACGCTGCGATACACACGTTAATAATTCTCAAAAAGTTGAGAAGAGCAAAAACTGAAAGAGGAGTTTCACCAAAAGCATTTATTTTAAGTACAGTAATGGATGACAAAAGACAGACAGTAATATCAGAGTATTTTCTCCCTCTCTCTCATACACCCACAGCGAGGTTTGGGAAATAAAAGTTTATTTCGTTTAAAACAGGTTTTTTTTTTTTTTAGTTTAAACTAGAGATGCAACGAATATTCGGCCTGACTGCCAAATATTCGGCTTCGGCCGAATATCAAGTCTATTATTCGGCCTTGGCCGAATAATACTGTAATAAACGTTTTTATATTTACACAGTATAACTTTTTAATTTGACAATTTATATTCATCATATATAACGAAAATTTTATTTGAAATTAACTAACACTTTTTTTTCCATTAACTTTCATACTCTGAATGGGTTTTATAATCTTGTTTATGTAAGAGGCTATATATAAGAGTTTATATAAGGCTATATATAAGAGTTTATATAAGAGGTTAATTTAGGAATCATGTTAAAAAATTGTATGCTGTATCAGTAAGTACAAAAAGTATCTGTAATAAGCTAACATAATCTGTTAAATTTAAAATTAATCTATTCAAAATTGTTTAAATACAGCTGTACAAGCTAATTCATTTTTTTTTTTTTTTTAAATCATAATGGGAAGTTTAACCCTTGTTACATAAAAAAAATATTTCTTTCAATAATATTTAGAATTATACCTATAAAGAACATAAATATATGATTGAATAGATATAGATGTATTATATATGTATAAGATATTTAAGTCGTATATGTTCCAATACTTAAGGTTTTTTTTTTTTTTTTTAAGTAAAATACCCTTAAAAGTTAAATATAATTGAGGTGATTTTTTTAAGTCTGTTACTATTTGTTATTAAATAATGAAAGAAATGTAAATACTAAATTCTTTTAATTAGTATGCAGTTACGTTTTAGATATTTTTTTCAAGAATAGCATTGTAATGCCTTAAAAAACAGTTAAAATATTTTCAATAAACGTAGATTGGGATGCAGAAATAATAATAATTCAGCATTCTCAGGTGATAGTCTATTTCTTTTTTCTTTCTTTTTTTCGTAAATGTTACCTGTTTCTGAAAATAATCTCTCACTATATATGGTACTTCCTGGAGCAGAAAGGTACTTTTTGGCTAATTGTGAAAGGTTTGGAAAGTCTTCCGAATTTTTCGCCCACCACTCCAAAGAACACTGTTGTCCTTCTAGTAGTGGCTGGGAAAGAAAATTACTAATTTCTTTTACTTCTTCACATTGAGGGGCACTTTCTATAGAGGCTTCTCTGCTGACAGCAAAGAAAAAAAAATAATAATAAAGATAAATAAAAATTTTGTTAATTGTGAGCTTTATAAAGTCTACAATGATTTCTTTCCACCATTTTAGAGGATATTCCTTTGACCCTTTCTATCAGTGGTTTTTCTTAAGATATTAAGATTTCTTATTTTTATTTTATTTCATCTGAAAGCTGAAACTTATGTTTCCTAGTACTTTTAAAATTTTTTCATTATTTTAAAATGTAACAACCAGGGTTCGTTGATATATATCAATGGATATATATCATGATATATATCCGATATTTATTTTTAAAATATCAAGATTTTTGATATTTTCGATATTTTCAAATTCTTGATATTTATTTTCAAAATATCACCATGTGAGATAATTTTGATATTTTCCACATTCAAAGCAAGTGTAAATGAAATTTCCACATGTTATTGACTATATCATTCTGTAGATAATTTACTTTTGCCTTTGGCAGTAACTTTTTTAGGAAAAGAAGAAAACAAATCTTTTCCAAGCTTTATGTTTGAAACTTTTATTTTTAAATGTAGAACTAATAATTATGTTAGACAGTTAATTCAGAACAGCCATTGAAAGATAAAATGTAATTTTGATAATTCTTTATATATAGCCAGAGTTTGTCGATACATATCAATGGATATATATCCAATATTTTCAAAATATCAAGATTTTTGATATTTTCATATTACTTGATATTTATTTTCAATATATCAAGATGTTTCATATTTTCTGCATTTGATATTTATTTTCAAAATATGAATGTGTGCAAGATATTTTTGATATTTTCAGTCGTAATTCGTAATATTTCAGTGTAAATGAAATAAATTTTCAACTGTTATTGACTATGAATCTGTAGATAAAGAACTTTTGTCTCTTCTGGATGTGACTTTTTTAGCCAAAAAAGAAAATAAATATATTTTTGAAGCTTTAGATTTGAAGCTTTTATTTTTTAAATGTTGAACTAATAATTATGTAGGGCATAATTAATTCAGAACAACCATTGAAAGATTAATTGACTAACTTAAATAAGCAGTTATATACAGTTTCATTAGAAAGGAATCTTTTCTCATGTTTTGGTCCAGTTTAGTTTAAACTATATACAACATGTTAGAAAATACGAAATAAGATATTTTATACTTACATTTATGTTAAATTTTTTCAATTAAAAGAACTTTTTTGTATTTAAAATTTTTGATTTTTTTATACTTGATCCTGAATACTAAATCCTTGATACTGAATCCTATAGTTAGTGGGTTTTTTTTTTTTTTTTTTTTTTTTTTTTATATATATATATATATAAAGCAACTTGTTAATGTTTTTAATTAGTTCATCTTCAATTTTGTTCTAAGTGGAAAAAACAGAAAATAAAAAGAAAAATGCATTTTTAGAATATTCTTTGATTAAGTTTTCATGTTAAGTGCAATATATTTTAGTTCCTAATATATATTATGCTTGAAAACATTTATTATCAGTGGTAAGTTGGCTGCTTTGAAAATATCGGATATATATCGAAAATATCGGATATATATCAAAATATCGGATATTTTTGATATTTTCGAAAATATCATGATATTTACGAACCCTGGTAACAACACACATAATATCTATTAAAATGTAACTAGACAGTACCTGATGAGGAACTTTTGCTAAGATTTTTTTTTTTTTTTGGGGGGGGGGGGGGCGGGGTGTTGTTGAATTATATTATTGAGGCAATTTTTAGGCCGAATATAGCCGAATATTTTTTCAGAGTAAAATAATGCTTTAAAAAATTAAAAATTTGTATATAAATAATTTTTTTAAGGAAAACAATACATTTTAATTGTGAAATATACAAGAATTGTGCATATAGTGCATACTATCAGGGGTGCAGAAAATGTTTTGACTCCCAACATTTCCCCCAATCCACATGAAAATTTCCCCAAAATTTTGCGGTATGTGATAGGTAAATGCAGGGCTTAATTTCTAACAAAAAAAGTACCGGAGCCCTAATATTCTGCAGTACTAACAACCCTAGCGTGCCCCCCCCCCCCCCCCCCGGTCACTCCAATCCGCATATTTATATTTCATACATTATTTTCAAAATTCAAAGCATTTTTTTCTTTAGCAAAATAATTTTAAATATATCTATCAGCATACACTTATAATGCATAATTATTTAATATACTTAGCTGTCAACTAATCCACTTTTTAGTTATCATTCCTTCCGAAAAGAAATCTTTGCCTAATTTTAATGTTAATTAATTGTAGAATTCTGGGATTAAATATGGTAAGGATTATGATTCGGAAATAGCGCTAACGCAAAAAAGGAATAGTTAACCAGTTATGCCTTTTCATGATAAAGTGAATGAAATTTATAGAAATTAATATTTATATGTTGAAGAATGGAACAGCGTTTTTCAATTTCCTATAAAAGGTGCATATCTGAAACTATAATTGATTCCTTCCGCTTTTGCGGTGAGTCCCTGAAAATCAGATTAAATTAAAAATTTCACACCGTTATCGGAAATATTCGATACGTTTATACAAAAAGGGGGAAACACTGCTCGATTGCTTTCGATCAGAATAACAATGCATGGTAATTATAACTACATATAAATGAAAGTGACTTCGTAAATGTGCGGAGCAGAGCCTTAAAATGGGCAGCGTTCATGAAAAAAAAAAAAGCGCTATTGCTTTGAGCTCCGGAGCCCTGCATTTATGAGCTCCGGTGAATTCCGACCAATATTTAAATAATTACTGAAAACAGAGAAGTACCGGAGCTCAGCTCCGGTGGGCTCCGGCGCAAATTAAGCCCTGGGTAAATGCTCTATTATCGTAGGTACAGAAAATTTATTTTTCCAATATTTCTCAACTTATGCGCGAGTATATATAGCAGGAATGATTCTGAGTGAAAAAAAAAATTCTGAAATTCACAGCAAATTTTCTGAAAGGTTACAGCAGAGTAGGGGAAGGGCGGGGTAATCCACTCCCAGCACTATGTTTTTTATCGCGGCCCTTTGACGAAATTCGCGTTTTTTCGCGATCTTTTGACGTAATTTGCATTTTGTAGCGATCTTTTGACTTTTACAGTTATTTTGCCTTCCTTTTGACGAAATTCGCGCTTATTTCGCCCACTTTTTACGAAATTTGCGGTTGTTTTGCGATCTTTTGTCAAAATTTGCAGGTTTTTTTCGCTATCTTTTGACGAAATGCGCGTTTATTTCGCCTTCCTTTTGACGAAATTCGCGGTTATTTCGCCCTTTTTGATGAAATACGCGTTTGTTTCACGATCTTTTGACAAAATTTGCGGTTGTTTCGCGATTATTTGACGAAATTTCAGAGGTTTTTTGCGTTCCTTTGATAAAAATCGCTGTTATTTCGCCCCTTTAGACGAAATTCGCGGTTTTTTTCGCGATCTTTTGAAGAAATGTGCAGTTGTTTCGCTATCTTTTGTCAAAATTTGCGGTTGTTTCGCAATCTTTTGTCAAAATTTGCGGTTTTTTACCGATCTTTTGTCAAAATATGCGGTTCTTTCGCGATCTTTTGACGAAATATGCGTTTATTTCACGATCTTTTGACGAAATGTGCGTTTATTTTGCCTTCCTTTTGAGGGAATTCGCGGTTATTTCGCCCCTTTTGATGAAATACGCGGTTGTTTCGCGATCTTTTGACAAAATTTGCGGTTGTTTCGCGATCATTTGATGAAATTTGAGTTTTTTTTTTCGCGTTCCTTTGATGAAAATCGTGGTCATTTCGCCCCTTTAGACGAAATTCGCGGTTGTTTCGCGATCTTTTCACGAAATTCGCGGTTGTTTTGCGATCTTTTGACGAAATTCGCGTTTGTTTCGCGATCTTTTGACGAAATATGCGTTCATTTCTCGATCTTTTGACGAAATATGCGTTCATTTCGCGATCTTTTGACGAAATTGCGGTTATTTTACGATCTTGTGACAAAATTCGCGTTTTTTCCGTAATTCTTGGACAAAATTCGCAGTATTTTTATGTCCGAATTTTCAGATTGATGAACGACTTTTTTTTTAATTTTCGGAACCGAGTGCCTTAATTTTTCGGAAAATTCGGAACAGAATCACCTCGATATTCGATACATATTATTCCAAGGTCGATTTTGTGAAGGTCACCATACGGATCTTTTTATTTGTAGTGAAATTTTTCTATCTCAGAGAATTATGGAATTTGTTGTTAAAATCGAAATCGATTGTATATGTTTCTGCAAAATTTCCCCAGGTGGTTAAAATTTCCCCCGATCCTAGATCGCCGGATCGGACATATTCTGCACCCCTGCATACTATATTTTGTTTTTAGGCAAAAATAAGTTCATTATTCGGCGGCCGAATATTCGGTATTCGGCTATTCGGCCAAACCACTATTCGTTGCATCACTAGTTTAAACCGTGTTTTTAAAAATATCTTTTCGTATTACATATAGGGGAGAGTGGTAATGAATGGGCCACTTTTTGGTTTTTAATTTTTGTAATTTTTTTGGCTCAGAATTGGTTCTTCAGTTACTTTACTTACTTAGTTATATAAAAAAGTCATAAAAATTGGATTAGAAAATGTCTATATGATAATAAAAAATAAAAATATAGAAATTTGGCCCATTCATCCCCACCCATGGGACTGAATAGGCCATTGAAGGTAATAAATGGACCACAAATGAATTCAATGAAAGAATGTGAAATTAATCTTTTATTCACCAAATATGACAAAATGAATGGCACTTGACATGATATGATCAAAAACATACTGAAACAGTAAGTAATACACAATGCTTATCAAAATTTATAAACATAAAAAGTGATATTGTCAAATCACATAATTGTAGCAGGAAAATAACAAAATAATGAGATCATAAGAAAGAAAAAACATAAAATATGAATAAAAATAATAGTAATACACATTATGATTTAACGAAATTTATATTTTTCAAAATTAATATTAAGCAACAGGGTTGAACTGCCTATTGACTATTTAGTGTAAATATCTGGTATTATTTATTCTACCCATCATATTCAGAATATAAACAATTTTTCTAGTTTTATATCAAATGGGAAAATACTGGTAGGTGCGGTCAACAACTGGGCAGTTCACCTTAATCATTTATACAATTTAACTTATGTTTCTATTAAATAACTAATATTTCTTAGGATGAAAATATGCAAATTATTTTTTAGACATCACTATAAACCTATTCTGACTAGACAGTAATTTAATCTAAATCCATGATAGCCAGTTATGTTTCATATTAAAGAGAAAATAAAAAAAAAAAAAAAAGAAAGAAAAACCATACTTCATTATCAGGGCAAAGGTGGCCCATTCATGACCATGATATAGTGGCCCATTCAGCCCACCTATACTTCTGGAATATATTCAGGGTTTTTTTTAGTACACTAGGGGGCTCGGCCCCTACGAGCTACGCTCGCCAACACCCGTCCAGACACCGCAGACTCTAAATGCACGTTAATTTGATCGGCTTTAAAAAGATTTCGAAAGATTGAATTATAATTTAAAAAACAGTGGCGATCTCCCTATAAACAAATTTCTATTCATTTCTCTTTGATTGGGGAATTTTAAAGCCAAATCCGCTGCGGTACTACTTGATTATCCTGTCGACCAATTTCGCCAAATTATATAAATCGCCAAACCACTTGCCAAATTATACAAATTGATATAATTTTTATTTTAAATAACGAAAGAACAAATAAATTCGTACAACATTAATAAAAACACAAATAAAACGTCGAAATAAAAATAACTTGATGACGTATACACGTGTAACAACATTTTAAAATAAGCTAATATAATAGGAATTAAGTAAAGAGAGTCTTTGTCTCCTGGTATTTTTTAACAAAGCGAAAAGAAAGTTCTTTTAAATGAAACATTTTAAATTAATTCTCAAAATATCAAATAAATGTCTAGCGCAATTTCTAAATTTAAACTTTTTTGCAATATTATTTTGTGTTCATTTTATGTAATAACTATAATGTGACGTAAATATGACGTAATTTCTCCTAAGACTTCTAACGCATGTTAATGAATTTATTATTTTACAATATCCTTTCTCTTTTAAAATTCACGTGTATACTTTTTATGACGTAATTTTTAATAAGTTCCTGCTTTTTATACGTAATTATTTAATTCTAATTTGAAAGTTTTTTCCTGTTTATAATAGTCACGTGTAAATAAATTTTTAATTTGAAGCAAACATTATTGCTTGCGCTTTTTATACAGTTGGCAACAGTTTAAATTAGTACAATTTTCTGAAATCTGTAAAAAATATCTCTAGAAATGCTGAAAATTTGAATTTAAAATAGAAATAAAACCTGAAAAAATGAGTCAAAATAAAAAAATTAATGCAATCTGCACACCGGCAAATTCTAACGCATAAAATGATCTAGAAATGATTACACTGCCATGTATAGTTTTTGCTGCTATAAAACTTTTTTAGTGGAACGATTTTGTCCAACTTTAGCATTAAATAACTCTTAAAATAATTCTTCGATTTGAAAACTGTCTGCATCAGCGGGTTTATCAAACATTTCTGTATAAAACCACCGATTTTCATATTTTTGTTAATATTAACGAAGAAAGGCCTCCGGTCACAAAAAAAATCAAAACCGGCGGCGGCGGCGGCGGCGGTGACAGTGGTAGTTACTTTTTTTTAGAATAGAGAGATTAAATTCAAGTAACATCTGAATACATCCTAAAATTAGTTTACAGATATGCAAAGACTTGCTATGAAATAACTAATAATAGACTCTGCAATGAAATAATAGATATTTTTTTATCTTATATTTTATTGAAAAGGGAAAAAATTTACTTTTCAATCAGATTCTTGACCATCCTACTCTAGTGGAAAAATGTCTTCTCACAAACAATGGAAAATTTGATGAGTTTGGTAGAACAAATAGCTTTATCTATTGGTGGCATCTAAAATAATTTTATGCAAATACTTTTTCATATTTTTTTAGTGGCCCATTCATTACACCACTCTCCCCTACAAGCTTATTTATTAATAAAAATAGCATTGTTGGATATGTGTTGTGTAATAACTTCGTTTAAAAATAATCTAAATTAAATAGAATTAGAATCATTTAAAATTTAAACATTTTTAGTAACAGCTAATGTCTTATGTTCCAAGAATAAAATGCTCTACACAGTGAAACATTGATACCTTGAAAATTTTAATAAACAATCTTTTGATTACTGTACTATAAATAAATATATGATGTAGTTTCATAAATATAATATACTTTCCCATGGCTATTCAAAATAATTTCTTTCAAATACTTGTTACCTGAACTGAGAAGTCTGATTTTTCTGTTAGAACACTACATGAGCAATTATGATATTTTATTGAAAATAAAGCTTTTTATAAGGAATTCCTGAAGTGATTTGACAATGGCCAGTAGATAGAGTCTTTACACGTTTCAAAAAGTATTGTGTATTGCCATTTGAGATTTCTCCTCTGAAACTGCCAAGTTAAAAAAAAAAAAAAAAAAAAAAAAAGGCGACAGTAAAATAAACAGAAATACCTATTTACCAGCTGTTTAGTTAGACTGCTGAAAACTACATTGATTTAAAATGAGCAGTAGTTCCATAAAAGTTGCCATCCACTAAAACATTTAATTTAAACAACCATCAAACTTGATATACACGCTTTTTTTCTAAGCTATGTTATAATACACATTACTTTTAAATGCCTAAACTAAAAATTAATAATATATCTTTTTAGGCATTTTATGAGGCTTTTATCTATTATGTCTCAAGCGAACTTTCTAAATTTTCCCTCCATTTTCTTGTCAGATCCAAATAGTGGGTTTGATTATGTTAAAGAGGATTTAAATATATCTTATTACTTATTTTAATTAAAAGTAAACAGGTATTTAACTAGCACCCAATTTTTCAATATCCTCTTATTCGACTTCCTATCTTGAGGGATGTTTTTATTCTTAAAAGAATCTCCCCAATCAAGAAAATTTTCTTTTACAGATTGAGTGAAATCTTAAAGATAATTTTATGTTATTAATTGTTGTAAATAATCTGCATTTTCTCAAATGAAAATATTTTATGCTAAATATTGAATATTTTTAATCTATTTTATCTTTTCTAAATTCACATGTTTTAAGTTTTCCCCTTAAAGCCCCAGATATGGTCATCAACACATGCAATTTGCATTCTACCTGCATACAAACATGACCTACGCTCACACTGTCTCATGGTGACAGTTGAGATACTGTTAAAGTAGAAATTCCTTATATATCCAATAATTTGAAACACTTAAATTACAAAAATGAGAAAATATAATATTAGATTTGTTCTAAAAAAACAATTATTTTTTGGGGGAGGTTTTTTTGAGGAAAAAATCCCAAAAAAACAATTGGGTATTTTAAAAACAAATCTAATATTTTTTCATTTTTGTAATTCAAGTATTTCAAATTATTGGATATATAAGGAATTTCTACTTTTAACACTAACAGTCTACTTCTAACAGGGATTTTTTTTTTTTTTTTTTTTTTTTTTTTTAGAAAACAATTATAAAAATTCATTTATTGTAAAATGAACAAAAAACTGTTCGATTACAAATCGTTTCAATAATCATTCCTGGAAGAATCATATTTTATGCTTAAAAATGAGTCAGAAAATGTGCCAAAGTTTCGCGTCGTTGAGCGGGAAAATGTTGAGAACCGCCTTAAATGAAATGAAATAATGGACAAAATGGTCTTATAATCCCTTCTCTTATATCAGTTTTATAATATACTTTAAATAAAAAAAAAAAAAAAAAAAAAAAAAAAAACACGTACGCACACACGCATGTGCGTGAGAGTACTTATTCATTTTCAGATAATTATTGAATAATAGTTGCACCCCGATCCAATGCAAAGACCGTATATCCAACATTTGTAACACTGAAAATATGCTAAATCCATCCGGAAGCAAAAAACAAGTGGGTAAGTGTGATCACAAATTGCACAGAGGGTTTCGTTTAAATATTCCTTTCAAAACGCTTTATCCTTTTGCAAAATACGTTAGTTCCACATCTCGCAACCAGGGGGCGCACTCTAGTCTAAACAAACCTCTATCCGAACGAAACTCCGTTTTACAACCTATCCGTAGATAAATTAGTCGAGGGGATCGGCCCCATAGCGCCCGAGATAGGTAGGCGCCCCCTGTCGGTAAAAAGTGGAACTAAAAATATGTAAGGCTATGTGCATAATATGAAAGAGTGGTCAAAGGGGTGTCGGAAAAAGTTAGAAAAGTACCCAAGGTGTGAAATGGGGGGAGGTTAGACTTAAACTTGTTAACTGCTTAAAATACACAAGTTAGAGCCCGGGGGGGGGGGGGGGGAGGGTCATAATATAAGATATAAGACTTTTTGAAAATTTTATGATTTGTCGTTTGGTGTGAAGCGTTCAGCCATAATTATGCAAAATTTCAAGTCTTCAACTTAATTAGGGGCTCAGAACAAAAAGATTAAAATACACAAATTAGAGCACAGAAGGGTAAATATAAAAGTTTCTCAAATTTTTATGATTTGTCTTTGATGTGAGGTGTTCAGCTAGCTATATATTTGCAAAATTTCAAGTACTCAACATAGGGGAAACTAGGGATACTTGACCCAATTGTTAGTTTTTGATTGTTAATTTTTTTTTTTTTTACTTTACTTATGGGTGTGTAAATGCAGTCTATATATACTTAATGAAGTATTACACGATATTTATTATTATTATTCCAAAGTATTAATAATAAAAGGTAGTAAAATATGAATATTCAAAACTTTCAATTTGGGTCAAGTTCAAGCTATCGCAATGTATAGGGATACTTGACCCAAGTCATAGATTTGGGAGTATGATTAAAAATAATAAACAAAACACTTTTACATAAGAACAAAATTAACATTCAGCTTAATAATGTTTTATTTTTGTCAAATAACATTAATACTTTTAATTTTTTGTACATAGGCCTAACATTAATATACCCAATTTTAATTTTTATTGTAGAAAGTTCAAAATATTAGTAGTCTGAAAGATCATTCTGTGCCTAAACAAGTTCCAGAATAAGAAAATAATTTATTCTACTCCAAATATAAAGTCATATTTAAGCACAAAACTTGTAATTCTATCATTTGTATCGAAAACTCAGGTGGATGAAGAATAGCTTCTATTTGGTCAGGATCAACTTATGATATATCATTCATTTCAAGCCATTTAAATCGCGTACCATCCATTCTTCTTGCAAACTGAATAGTAAGCCTGTCTGAATTGATTTCAAGAACCTTTCCAACAAATCTTCTTGTATTCCGTTTCCGCAATATTTGACAAGAACCCAGTAATTTACTTATAATATATAGATTATTTACTTATAATACTTATATTTATATGTTTATAATATTTAATATCATAATATTTTTAATTCAAAAATAAAACATGGTATATGCATTTGAATAGTACTAATCCCAATCTTGGGTCAAGTATCCCTAGTTGCACAATTACTACATAATGCTAAAATGCAGCCATTTGCTAAAGAGAAGATTAATATTATTATACACTAGAATATAGCCCGTCAGAATGACGTGTTTGCATTTTCAAAAAAATTATATAGCATTGCATTATAAAAAGAATTGTGAAGTAATAAATTTTGTCTGGTCTGATTAATAGGGTCAGGTGGGGTAAAGTAAAAACAGCCCATTTTTCATTGAAATTTAATTGGCAAGAAAATTATTAATTGAATTGGTAAAATACTGATATAAAGTATGCAAATGAACTTCACTCACAAAATTTGAAGAAATATTTCACAAAAACATTCAAATTAGTACTAATAATGTTATTTTAAAACATATTGTCAATTAACTATTTTATCTGATGGTATGTGGTAAAATAAAAGACAATTCCAACAGAAGGTTTATTTGTTTTTATTAATTGCCAAAATAATAATTATATAACTTAAATTTTAAAAAGTTGAACAGAGAAAATCCCGATTTTTTTTAAACATGCATAAAAGAAACCTGTAATAAATTTTGATAATTAAAAATCATCTTTTATCACATAAGTAAATCGCAACTGTTAATTACATTAACAATTTATTTTCCCAAATTCTGTTATTAAATCACAAATTTATTTTCCCTACAAAATACAAAATTTTATTTATTATAATAATGCATTGATATACTATATACATATATATATATATATGTAATACATGGCATTACATATTTCTGATATTCTAATTTCATTTTATAAGAAATATTCATTCCCCCCCCCCCCCCCCCCCAATGTCTTCAGAATTCAAAAAACATTTTAAAAAGAAAATTTCTTTTTTTTAACTACCGACAGTATAAAGTACCGAGTACCGAAGTACCGAGAGCATATAAACGTTTGTTTTAATATTTTAAAAGTTCAAGACGAATGAATCAATTGTTTGTTTACTTTCATATAGGGATAGATAAAGCTACCAATCTAATTTAAACTAAAGTTATTGCAGCAGAATATTAGATAATTGAATGTAATCTCTTAAATATTAATTTATTTTGAATAATCTGTCTAAAAATGTAACTTTTGCGAATAGTGGAAAAGAAAGCACGTTTTACTCAGCGTTTTAAGATTGAAAATCAAATCAGCAATCACTCGTGTGTCGTGATGCCACATGTACAACACAAATTCCAAATCCAGAAGCAATTGAATGACTCTTTGAAAGAATCATTAAAAAATACGGTCGCCATCCGATTTTGCTCTTAAAATATTTGTAAAACCATAATAAAGCTTTTAAATAATTTGAAATACGTTTGTTTTTAGAAAGGAAACGTTAATCCGGTACAAAATAATTCACGGGAATGAATCACCGAATATAGCTTTATTCACTGAACACCATAAAGTGTTCTCATTGGTCAGAAAATAGATAGCCTTGAAAAACAGAGGTAATTTTTCGCGATATTTTTAACCGTGTATACTGAATTCAAACTGTAAATAAATGTAAACAAAAGTGAAAAACGTATTGCAAAATATTTTAAGAGCATTTAATGAATAGCTGAAAGAGTCATTCATTTGTTTTTGGATTTGTAATTTGTGTTTATGAATGGCAACGGTAATCGCTTGTATACATCGAAACCGTGTTGTTGGTATCTGGTTATTTTTAAATTAGATCTTAAAGCGTTATAATTGTATACTTTTTGAAGGTTTGAGAAAAATTGAAGAAGAATATGTTACATAACAAATAGATAGACAGATTAAATAAGGCAGTCGGCAAATACGGCATTGGAATGCTTAAGCCTAACGTGGCCGCGTTTGGATTATCAGGAAACGGATGAGTTCAACCCCGGAAGCGTTATACATTTTGTGTCATTCTATGTATAATGTTACAGTAGCTAAAAATGACCGATCAAAAAAGTCTCACCTTTAAACAGAAAAAATTATAACATCAGAGTGTACAGAACAAAAAATTTACTTTTGGAGCATGAAAATGCATTTTGTCTGATAGTATATAAAGTTACGGATTGATTCAGTTATTATTTTCAACATGTGGTCAGCTAACTAAAAGAAAGGAAGTGTTGCCACTTCCAACTTACAAAACTTTCCCAATTCTGAGAAAAAAGGCCTTGGGTCAAGTATCCCAAGTTCCCCCTAATATTACATTTAATATAATTTTTTACTGATACATATAGTGTAAAATGATGAAATCTAACACATTTTTATAACAATTTCTTTTCAGCGATTGAAAATTAAATGAGCTCGAAAACAGAATAATAAAAATTGGATGTGCTAGAAGAGCACATTATTGGGTGGGCTCAGGCCCCACGGGCCCATATAAGTTGTCGCCACTGGTTGCAGGGACGATCGCTAGTAAAAGAATCAACCACACCAAAAAAGTTGCTACGACGTTGCAATGAAGAACTAGCTCAGCTCCTTAGAAACTGAATGAGAAAATTTTGAAATATTTTTCACATATGGGTATGAAATTTATTTCGCGATATTATGCAAGAAGACAGCAAGTTTAAATCCGCGAAAAATATTATCCGTTTAAACCCGATACATTTATAAATGTTAAGAATATATTATGAGAAAGTAAGTACAGTTAAGGGTCCTCTGTCCCTGCCGGCGAAGAACTCACGAGCTAATGCTAATCCTATGGGGAGTGATTTTTCTAATATCTCGTTTGCATTTCGACATTTTTAAATATTTTTTTTTTTTTTTGCATTGGGTAGCCGAGGTCCGTCTCTACAGCGCACCTTGGTTACTTTTTCGATTTTGGTTGCAGATATTTTTTAGAATGACACTTTCATTTTCAGAACATATTAAAAATACCTGCGACCAAAAAAGTAACCAAGGTGCGCTGTAGAGACGGACCTCGGCTATCCAATGCAAAAAAAATTATTTAAAAATGTCGAAATGCAAACGAGATATTAGAAAAATCCCTCCCCATAGGATTAGCATTAGCTCGTGAGTGTCTTCGCCGGCAGGGACAGGACCCTTAATGAACGATCATGCACAAAAATCAAGTTCATTCAACGTAAGTTTGTAGCTCTCAATTCATTACATAAATAAGACGGAAGCAAACAGCTTAAAAGAGATAAACAAAACGATGTACTAAACTTTACCATCTTCCATTCTTGGAACAAGCACCAAGACTATCCTGGACAGCTAGTTATTCCTGCATGCTGTGAACACGAACAAAAGGATACTCCGTTACGGATTAAAAAGCACATTAACTCAGGCATAAAATGAAGGTTATTTCGTACGAGAAAGTTTACTTATGATTTCCAAGTCATGTAGCCATTGGCAACCACAATTACTGCGATCGAACGAACGAATGTAGAATCCAATGTTTGGGCCATTGCCATTTCAGGAAGAACATAATTAAATGGAAGTACTTCAAGGATATATCTTGAAAAGCCCTGTGAAGATTTTCGATTTTGAAGATATAGCGTTCTGAGAAGGATCGCATATTGGTCTTTTTAAAACTAGAATTTAAAATCATGCGACAAGCATAGATTATGACACACTTTCCAACATATTCCGAATATTGTAAAAAAGAAACTTCACCTTTTAATAAAAGGTGAAAATTATGTTTAAGTAAACAATTTAGAAAACGCATAACATATTTGAAAACCCAATTTCAGCAAATGCCATCTACAGTTGGAAATTTTCCAAATTCTGTTATGCAGTCCTGTAAAAAATCTATTTATTTTTATATTTACTGCATACTATGCAAAAACTTAGTTCAGTTAGAAAACGAATAACACAGTTGAAAATTATCCTTCAACTCAATTAATAAACGGGAATGAAACGTACTCAGGCGTCGCGATGGGGGGTTATGGGGGGAGCCTCCCCCTTTAATATATGTGAACTTGGGAAATTTGAGCTTAGAGTTGGGAAATTCTAGATTTTTTAACACTTTTTTCTTTAAAATGAAAAGTAAAAAAAGAATAAGAATTTTTTATTGCTTTGCTGACTACGTTTCTGAATTCTGTAACAGTAAACTAGTTAAATTTTCAAAAGAAATACAAAAAGTAGCCAGGCTCAATTTGTAATTGTGTTTTTCTGTGCTACGAAAATATATATACTACAGGACCTGAATTTCCCTACTTTTCTACATCAGCATTGTCTCTAATCTATTTCCTCCAAAAATTTGTTCCTTTCTCAAAAATCTCAAAATATCATATGCTATTTTCATATGAAGTACGATTATGACTCGTACATAATAGAAGACAAAAACGTTTATTAAATGAACCAATAATTATAATTTTTATGTTTTTAGTTTCAGTATTTTTCTTTGGAAAGAATTTTTTTTTACGTATAAGTATCATTAAACACACATTGCACATATCATTTTAGTTGGAAGCAATCTGTTTCAAGTTGGGAAATTTTTTAATTCTATCCCCCCCCCCCGAAAAAATATTTGTAGTTACGCCCCTGAATGTACCCTAATTCTTTTGTGCGGCCTTGTACATAATCTTTAGAATTTATACGCACCAAGTAACGTGCAAAATATTATTTAAATTTAAAAAAGCATACCACAATTGAAAATGCACTTCCATCAAGCAATTTTCACTCATAGACAGTATTGTAACTGGATTTTATTGTGTCCCCCTGTCAATGAACGATAAATGCCAAATTTCAAAATGCTAGACCCCTCTCAGTATAGCAAAAAAAAAAAACGCAATTTAGAACATTTTTTTCTCATGTAACCCCCAAATGGTAGCGACAACAACATAAAATATAGCCTATGTTGGAGCAAGGACTGTCACCATCAATTTGCAACCTTTATTTTTGAAATCGGTTTGATATTTCCTGAGATTGCGTAGACATCGCAATTTAGAACGGTTTTCGCAAATTTTCACCTCTTTTAAATTTCATTTTTTTTTTTTTTTTATCTGTTCTTAGACACCATTTACATCTTATAAGTAATTACTAGGGATGCACCGAATATTCGGTATGTATTCGGCCATGTTACCGAATATTCGGTTTGGCCGAATATCAAACTATTCGGTATGCCGAATAGCAAATTATTCGGCATGCCGAATATTCGGTTTGACCGAATATCGAAATATTCGGCCGAACCGAATACTTAAAAAAACTTTTAAAACATATTTTAAAACCTTATACAATTTCTACGTTTAACAGTCAACTTATAAAGGTATTCAGAATAATTAGAAACAAAATCATACTTAAATAAAAGAGAAAGTTTTTACATTATTTATTTGCTGTTTGTTAAGTATTTTTTAAGAAAATTAGCCAATCATGAGGATTTTCATAGGAATTAATTATGTACAAATGCAAGTTCCTCAACATTGTCTAGTAAATAATCTGTTTCTTGCTAAGATTTTAAAAACAACGTTTACAATCTCTGAAAATGTTTGCCCACTCCAGACACCGATCTAGGATGCATTTAAAAACTTCCTTGCTTAATCAAAGGGAGTAGAACAGTTATTCTTGCTAAGTTGTCACCATATAAAATTTGAATCGATTGTATTATTTATTAACCTTTACTTTAGTCTCTTCCTGACAAGCAAATATATGATCCTGTACAATTTTTCTTCCAATTTTTTCACAATCTCTCTTTGATTTTAAAATGTTTGTTTTAGAATTTAAGAAAATTTTATTCATTTGTTTTAATTCTCAGAAGAAGCTATGAAATTAAAAATTTTATTAATTAAAAATTTTTTTTATAACTATCCTCTTCGTAAATAACTGAAAGCAGATATTTTTCAGCATAAAGTTTACTTGAAAAAAGCTCGTTTATTGGAATAAAAATTTCTGTTTAAATATTATGTAAAATTGTTTTAAAATTTAACATTTTAACGCCTTTAAACTTTGAAATATAAAAGTATTCGACAAGCCGAATATTCGGTATTCAGCCGAATATTCGGTATTCGGCCTAGCAGTTACTATTCGGCTAGCCGAATATTCGGTATTCGGTTCGCCTGTTGGCCGAATATTCGGTATTCGGCCAAAATCACTATTCGGTGCATCCCTAGTAATTACCATGCGAAATTTCAAGTTGCTAGCCCCTGAAGTATCACAAAAATCACAATTTAGAACTTTTTTTTGCTCCTGCAACTCCCAGGTGGTAGTGACACCGATATGAAATATAGCCTATGTTGGAGCAAGGGCTGTCACCATCAATTTCCAACCATTACTTTTGAAATTGGTTTGGTACATCCTGAGATTGCGTAGAAATCGCAATTTAGAACGCTTTTCGCCCATTTTCTTCCCTTTTAAATTTCGAATTTTTTAGGAAATGTTCTTAGAGATAATTTATATATTATAAGTAACTACCATGCCTAATTTCAAGTTGTTAGCCCCTGCAGTATCACAAAAATCGCAATTTAAAACGTTTTTTTTTTGCTTCTGCAACCCCCAGGTGATAGTAAAGCCGACATAAAATAGAGCCGATGTTAGAGCAAGGGCTGTCACCATCAATTTCCAACCACTAATTTCAAATCGGTTTGATACTCCCTGAGATGCGTAAGAAATCGCCATTTAGAGCGCTTTTCGCGCATTTTCACACCTTTTAAATTTAGAACTTTTTAAGAAATGTTATTAGAGATCATTTATATCTTATAACTATACCATGCCAAATTTCATGTTTCTAGGCCCTTCAGTAACACAAAAATCACATTTTTAGTGCTTCTGTACCTGCTCTTGGTTAGTGACATCGATATAAGATATTAGCCTATGTTGGAACAGGGACTAACACCATAATTTTAATACAATTACTTTTGAAATCAATTCGGCAGTTTCAGAGATTACACCCTACAAATAAACACACGAAATTTACTTCTTTATAATATTAGTATAGATTAGTGTTTTTGCATCACTATTTACAATATAACAAATTTAATTATGAAATATTTTTTATAGCATTTATTGCAATTTTTTTAAACTATTTCTTTAACCAAAATCATAGTCTTTCCTACAGTTTTAAAAATGATTATTTTTAAAGTTATGAAAGTAATTTTTATTTGTAAAAATGTAAAATTAAATTTTGATCTACTGTAATTTTACATTAGGGTTTTTTTTTTCTTAATTATATATTTTTAGTTTTTAATTAAATGTTTTTATATATTTTTTAATTTAATTGTAGTCAAGTCTGTCTAATATATGTGTATTTGCATTTATTAAAATTACTGATAAGTTATTTTGGACCGAATATTCGTTACATATCTAGTTAAAAGTCATTTTAAAAACCTGATAAAAATTCGTACATAAAGTTTAGATCTTGCACTTTATGGTAAAATTATGAAATGTTATAATTTTTTTATAGAAAACTTTTACGAACAAATAAAACTCTACGAAGAATCACTGAATCAAAAATTTATTCTGTACAAGATTTATCTCCTTTTTTAGGAATCGAGTTAAAAGGAGTATAAATGTACCTCACGAGCTGATACTAGTTTGACAAGATCAATACAGAAATGTAACATGTCCAGTGTAAAGGTCGGCATCGGACTGTTACATGTCTGACTTGAGCTTCATTTTTTTTTTTTTTTTTTTTTTTTTTTTTCGCGCAGACTCGTGCCAGACTAAGATCAGGCTTGCATTTTTTTTTTTTTTAACACTAGGGGGCTCGGCCTCCTACGAGCTACGCTCGCCAACCCCCGTCCAGACACCGCAGACTCTAAATACACGCTAATTTGATCGGCTTTAAAAAGATTTCGAAAGATTGAATTATAATTTAAAAAACAGTGGCGATCTCCCCATAAAAGGATTTCTATTCATTTCTCTTTGATTAGGAAATTTTAACGCCAAATCCGCTGCGGTACTACTTGATTATCCCGCCGACCAATTTCGCCAAATTATATAAATCGCCAAACCACTCACCAAATTATACAAATTGACATAATTTTTAATTTAAATAACGAAAGAACAAATAAATTAGTACAACATTAATAAAAATACAAATAAAACGTCGAAATAAAAATAACTTGATGACGTAGACACGTGTAACAACATTTCAAAATAAGCTAATATAAAAGAAATTAAGTAAACAGAGTCTTTGTCTCCTGGTATTTTTTAACAAAGCGAAAAGAAAGTTCTTTTAAATGAGACATTTTAAATTAATCTTTTTTAATCTGACGAATCTTAATCTGATCAATTTCTAAATTTAAACTGTTTTGCAATATTATTTTGTGTTCATTTTATGTAATAATTGGAATGGGACGTAAATATGACGTAATTTCTCTTATTTAAGACTTCTAACGCATGTTAATGAATTTATTATTTTACAATATACTTTCTCTTTTAAAATTCACGCGTATACTTTTTATGACGTAATTTTTAATAAGTTCCTGCTTTATATACGCAATTATTTAATTTTAATTTGAAAGTATTTTTTCTGTTTATAATAGTCATGTGTAAATAAATTTTTAATTTGAAGCAAAGATTATTGTTTCCGTTGTTTATACAGTTGGCAATAGATTAAATTAGTACAATTTTCTAAAATAATTAAAAAATACATCTCGAAATGCTAAAAATTTAAATTTAAAATAGAAATGAAACCTCGAAAAATGAGTCAAATTAAAAAAATAAATGAATTCTGCACACCGGGAAATTATAACGTATAAAATGATCTAAAAATTATTAAATTCCGATGTATAGTTTTTTCTCCTATAAAACTTTTTTAGTGGAACGATTTTGTCCAACTTTAGCATTAAATATCTCTTAAAATAATTCTTCGATTTGAAAACTGGCTGCATCAGCGTGTTTATCAAACATTTCTGTATAATACTACCGATTTTCATATTTTAGTATGCATTATTTTTCTTAATATTAACGAAGAAAGACCTCCGGTCACAAAAAATTCAAAACCGGCGGCGGCGGTGACAGCGGTAGTTACTTTTTTTTAGAATAGAGAGATTGTCAAGCCGGACCGGAACTGAGCTTAATTGTTCTCAGGACGTGTAGGGTAAGCTATACGTTTTGTAAAAATATTAATAGAAATAATGAACTTCTGTTAACCTAATCTTTGGAAATATACCTTAAAGTGGTTCTCAAATTCACTGCTCAACAACGTGAAACTTTGACGCATTTTCTGACTAATTTTTAACCGTAAAGGCATAAAATTTGCAACCCTGAGATTTGGAGTCGAATAGTGTTTTCCATTTTTGATAAATAAATTACTTGTGAGTTGTAAGAGATTTTTGCCACGTGGCCGCATGTTTTTCTCTTTTCCCGTGCTGTCGCTTCGGGAAACTGGATTCGAAACGCTAACTTTGACAGTATTTCCTCAGAGATATATAGCTTTTATCAAAAAATGGATAACGTCATTTTATTACATAGTTTCTGAATAAGAACTCCTGCCAATTTTATACGTTTCCGAAAAGAAATGAATTTAGAAATGTGTCAGAAATTAGCTCCTTTGGATATGAGAAAAGCCTTTCTTTCTTTCTAACCGATGACCAGGCCCCTACCTGCCAAGTTGCCCCAGCTTAACGGGTTTAGTACCTGGCATCGGGGCGAAAGACCGCCTAATCGCCGCGAAGCGGCAATAAACCTGACATCATTGCCTCGATCGTTATCCTATCTGCAGTGCCTACTGCTCGTTTGTGTATACTTTGTTTTGCCGGTTACTTAACGTTATATCCTGTTGTTTGGCACCTGCACATTGCTACTCATGTTGGTCTCGTAATTTAGAACCTTGATCAGATGGCGAGACCTTCACCTGGCAAGGCACCTCCAGAGGTATAATTCACAGGTAACTTGGAGGACTTTGCACCCACGACGGATTTTACATGCACCAGGCGCCATTAGCGTACATGGCTATATGAGAAAAGCCTTAATAAATGACAGAGAAATATTTTCACAAATCTACTTTTTATTATGTACAGCTTCAAAAGTTATGATGTTTTAACCCTCCTTTTTACTTACCCATCATACGTAGTATAGGGTAAGTCTTGTAATCGTTTTAAAAATCGGAAAAAAAAAAGTTGACGGATTCACACGTTTCAGACACTGGAGATTCCGAAAAACATATTTTTAGAAAAAAAAAATTCCGTCCGTCTGGGTGTGTGTGTCTGTAAACGCTCTATCTCCCGAACAAATCGAGATAGAGACTTGAAATTTGATATGTACTTAGGAAGTAATAATGGGAAGTAACCTATTGAATATCAGTAACCTCGATTATCCGGAACTATTTTTTCGGACTCTTGAAATATTCGTTCTGATAAAAGGTATACAAAAATTTTCGAAATTGTTTATTTGAAGGAGTTAATATAAAACACAATAAAAAAACAAATTTTGCATAAAGAAGGAAGTCGATCGGATAATTAGTGGCCGAGATATTTGTAATCCTATTTTTCACACTCTTCGACTTTTCATAACTCTGTATTTCATTCAAATTTCAATTCAAAGATATATTTTATTTGGAAATGAGACGCTTAATCCGACGCAGTAAACTGTTAGTTAATATGATTATCATTTTTAGAGTTATGGGGATGATTCTTTTGCGCAATTCGGTACTACTCGATTATCCCGCCGACCCAAAAACTGTCGCCAAACTATAAGATTAAATGCCAATAATGGATTATCGTAAATGTCAAGCATTTAATGCATCTCCATACCTATAAGGGTTGTTACCATAGCAGGGGCCCTGTTCTGCCACCAAATTGGCAGTATCTCTAATATTTCACCAAATTCCCATAGACTTCCATTGTAAACCAATAGTGTTTATTTGCTTACAGAAAATCAACAAATTGAGATATTTTAATGCAACAAAAAGTAATATTAGCTTAAGGGATTATATTAAAGGGAGTCAAAGTAAATTAAATTATGAATAAAGTAACATCATACAATGCTTAGCATTAGCATGTATCACATGTTTTATTTTCATATTTTATATTATGTATATCCATGATGGGTAAGTATTACGGTGGGCCCCTCAACGACTAGTTTTCTTTTATTCTAAACTGCAGTAATCTTTTAATGAATCCTGATTTGAATGTTGAAACGTCTAAGAATCTAAGTAATCATTAAAGTTGCTATTGTGTATGTTTTGTCTTGTGCAAACATCGTAATTTTAAAACATACTGTAAAATTATTCCATAAATATGTAAGCTGCATTTTCTAAAGGAATCTTAATTATATGTCGGGCCGGACCTGTTTTCACTGATTTATGTACGTGCCGGGCCGGGTCGTGAACTGCGAAAATATAAACGGGCCGGCCCGAACTTTTGATTTTTACACCGGGCCGGTCCCAGGCCTGGAAATTCCGGCCCGTGCAGACCTCTAAGACATTATAACAAAAGTTTATGGTATAAGCACTTTTACATAAAAAGTGGCCGGTTAGTAGTTTTAAAAAAAGAATGCCAACACTAAAAATTTCTACTACTCGCTACTAATGAAATTTCCCAGATTTGCCCTTTAAATCTAGAGAACATTAACTTCATCACATGCATCTATCGCATAACATTCGGTACTTTTTTGTTATTATAGAGTATAACTCAATTTTAAAGTGTTATTTTGCATTGAATAACAATCATGAAAGTAAAACGGCAGCCGATGATAAAATTTGTAATCTTATTTACTTTATATATTTTGATTAAATTATTATACGGCTTATATTATACATTAAACAAATTGCTTTTCAATGCATGTACTTATACTTTGAGGTCTAAGCCCGAGTGTCACTCGGGCTGCAGTTTTCGGTAAAGCGAACTAACCCCCCCCCCACCCCTCCTTCCCCCCCTTGAGTCTCTCGGGGTCAACTTTTAACTCTCCGAGCTATAACAAAAACCTACTATGTACACGTTCGCTGTCTTTTGATATATTATCTACGAACCTTTTATTTTGAAAAGGAAAAATACGTGACAGCACTCAACAGAAGTAAGTATATTAAACAAAAACATAATTTGCCGAACAAATTAAAACTAGTCGGATGTACCAATCCCAAAACTTTCTTCTATCTCATACATGTTAATACTTCAAAATTCGCTATCACACTGCCAAAATTAAATGGCAATCTATGCATCTCACGAGGATTCTAAAGATATGAAATTCCGTGCATTAGTTCTTGAGATATGACTATCGCTGAAATCGTCTATATTCAGCAAAATGCTGCCTAGCAGCGCCACCTATTGGGTGATTTATACCAAATCCTAATCAGCAACAATTTATGTCAACGTCTGACTGAATCTGAAGTTTGGAGAAAATCCGTACATTAGTTTTTGAGATAGAGCAATAGCGAAAATCGTGAAAATTTCTGCATAGCAGCGCCACCTATTGGGTGATTAACACCAAAACCTAATTAACAACAACTTGTGTCAACATACAACTAAATCTGAAGTTAGATGAAAATTGGTCCATTAGTTCTATTGATAGAGCTATTGAGGCAATCGTGGAAAAGGCAGCAGAGAAGCGCCACTTGTTGGGCGATTTACACCAACACCTAATCAGTAGCAAGTCATATCAAGGACTAACTTAATCTGAAGTTTGATGAAAATCCATGCGTTAGTTCTTAAGATAGAGCTATTGGGGAAATCGTGTAAATCCTGCAAAATTCATCATAACAGCGCCACCTGTTGGGCGATTTACACCAAAACGTAATCATCATCAATTCATATCAAGGACTAACTAAATCTGAAGTTTGATCAAAATCCGTGCATTAGTTCTTGAGATAGAGCTATTGCGAAAATCGTGAAAAATGCTGCATTGCAGCGCCACCTGTTGAGCGATTTATACCAAAAACTAATCAGCATCAATTTGTATTAGGCACTAACTGAATATCAATTTTTATTAAATTCCGTGCATTAGTTCTTGAGACAGAGCGCCCACAAAATTTGTGTCACATACACACAGACAGACAGACTCACAGAGTCACAGACAGACATTTTGTAAAAACATGTTTTTTGGAATCTCTGACCCCTAAAACGTGTAAATCCGTCGAAAACCGGAATTCGAAAATTTTCATGAATCCAATACTTTCTTCTTGTAAAGATAGAAGAAAGTAAAAATAACATTTATTTCCTACATTATTTAAGTCCGAGAATGAAATACCTTCCTTAATATATGTCCCTTCTCAGGCTTAAATAATGTAGGAAATAAAGTTTATTTTTTTAATTTGTTCGGCAAATTATGTTTTTGCTTAATATATCAAGTTTTTTAATAACTGCATTCAGACAAACTCATTTAAAAATTAACTGGGTGTATCATCATCAGGTTATGATCTACAAGGTATCACCAGACTTGGATAAAATGTAAAACTGTCTGCGAACTCAAATAATTTCTTTAAAATTTTCTGCAAAAAAACGCCGCGCCCCTCCCGAGTCCTATATCGCCGCCAACAGCAAAAATGAAAAGTTATATACAAGCACATAAACATTCGCTAAAATTTCCAACCAAATAAACTTTATTTAAAAAGAGATCAACATTTAACATTTATTTTTTAACACAATTTTTTTTTTAATCTGTTAAATTAATCTGCAAAGCCTAACAAAATCTGCAGCACCCGCTTTGGTGCTGCACTGTTTCTGCTACCGGCCCTGGCAGGAGGGGGGGGGGGGGGAGGGAATTGTTCTTTCCGGCATAAGCACCGCACTTACAATATTTTTAAGTTTTTAACTCGTATGAGTTGCGGCGCTTCTTCCAAAAAATACTGTACTATGGTACATGGCTAATACTTTCTAGCAAACTTTTTTTTTTTTCCAGTTGAAGAGTAGTCTACAGACCTTGTCAATAGTCTGCAACGTGCGTTATACCAATTCTCCACCTGGGGTCTTGATAATTTCTTTTTTTAAATAAAGAAACTTGTAAAAAAAAAAAATAATAATAATAACATCAAAACTGTCTGCAAACTTTGAAAATTTTCTGCGAACGGCGTTCGCGTGTTCGTCTATATTATCTGACTCTGGGTATCACATCACAATTTGTGGTGTATTTACTAATATTTAATCAAAAAAGTACCGAATTTTATGCCACAGATGCATGTGATGAAGTTAATGTTCTCTAGATTTAAAGGGCAAATCTGGGAAATTTCATTAATAGCCAGTAGTAGAAATTTTTAGTATATTTAATGACTGAAATTATCTTATATAATACTTGAGAACACCCACTAATAAGCAATGCATATATGCTATTTAGTTTTAATCAATTTTAAAAGTAAATATCAGTATATGTAAGAATGTTTCTATTTTGATGTGTGACATTTATTTTATTCTTTCATATAATCTTTAAAATGTGTGGTATGTGTAGAGCTATAATAAAGAATTTCAAACCAATACTTTAGAGTCTAATTTAATGTATTCTTCTGAATATTTATAATTTTTTTTTTCTGACATAATGCCTTCACAGTTGCATTTTAACAGTTATAAGGACTTATTTATTTGACAAAATTTAATAGAAGTTTATATTTTTTTAGTAGAAAATATTTATAAATGTATTAAAAATAAATTAATCCAAATTTTATATGAATTATCTATAAACCACCTTTTTGGAAAATAAAAGCCGGCTTTTTTTAAGTGGCTAAAACCAAAAAAAGCTGACCGGCTTTTTTTGGCCTGGCTAAAAGCCAGCAACCCTGGAAAAAACACAATTTTGTATGAAGTGTTCGCAACTTTGTTACTAGCCAGTGGTTAAAAAAATCTGGCCAGCGAAAAAAATCAGTGTACTGGTCAGTGGCCATTAAGTAAAAATGTTAATTTTGACCTATAATGCACAGCTATGAAGAGATTGCAATAGTTCCTACTGCAACTGAACAACTCATAATAAATAACACAAGCCACAGATTCAATTTTAACTTTTTCATTTAACGAAGATGGAATTAGGCAGGGGCAGGCTTCTGCTTCAATGGGTTTAAAGCCTGAAATATCGGAAATTTAACCCTTACTGGAGACAAGGGGTTCCCTTACACTCCACTTGTTGCTATCGGAAAAAGAGAAATTATTCGACATTTTCTGAGATGTATGTAAACGTAGTGTTTTATATATGTAACTTAATGTGCACTCAGTAACTTTTTTTTTATTACTTAGAATATTGAATGCCTTTTTTTTTGTTTTTGTATGCTAAGAAATAAATTTCTATATACTTTTTAAAAAAAAATTAATCAAGAATATATATATATACTAGCTGAAGTAACTGGCGTTGCCCGGAATTTTAAGAATGTTTGTTTTGAAAAACCAATTTCAAAATTTAACATACAACATAAAAAATAAATAAATAAAAAAAAAAACAGAAGCAGTCGAAGTTGTACACATGAATCAAATGAAAACCCAATATAAAAATGCATAAATTTGTATAACATCAGACACACAATAATACAGCTATAAATGAACTGATTTCCATTCATCAATGGAGCAATAATTTTAAAATACGCCCATATTTCCATAATCGAGCTTTTATCAGGATTCAATACATCTTTTCTTTTCACACTTACATGTCGTTATATATTCACCACGTCCTCTATATTTCCAATATGACGTAATATTCCATTTTTTTTATTCTCAAATTAATTCAATAATGATAATATTTCACATGGAAATCATAAAACAGAAAAATTATGACTTAACATTCACATTTGTTTTTAATTCGTCAAACTATTTATTTTATTTGCATTTTTCACGTGGAAATCTTTGCAGTAGAAAAGTTATGATGTAATATCCCCTATTTTTAAATTCGTCAAACCATTTATTTCATTTTTTCACGTGGAAATCTTGCAATGGAAAAGTAATTGTTGTGGTAAGAATTTTATTGCGGATTTTTAATTGTTGGCAACAGCTATAACGAAAAAGGTTTAAATTTGATTGGAAATTGCTGTTAAATTTGTGATTTTCTATTAGTTAAAATTTAACTATAAGTTATTCCGATTCCGGATTACTTTAGTTGCCTTGACCAAGTTTTAATACACGTATACGTAACCTTTCACAATTCTGGCTTCCAAACTGTGGATTTGTATAACATTACAGACAAACAGACAAATTTTCATTTTTATATATTAGATTATGCTATTGTATGTGGCACAGAAATCGTGATTATTTGTTAATTGTTTAATGGCAATGCCCGAATGAAACACATCTCATTGGTTATTGAACAGCATTTAATGCATCTCCATACCTATAAGGGGAGTTACCACAGGGGGAACCCTATTCTGTCGCCGAAATACCACCAAGTTTGCCGCCAACTTGGCGACATATCGCCAAATTTGGCGACCAAAATGAGTCGCCAAAAGCGACGCCAACTTGGCGATCTAATATTTCACCAATTCCCCATAGACTTCCATTGTAAACCACTACGGTTTACTTACTAACAGAAAATCAACAAATTGAGATTTTTAATGCAACAAAAAATAATATTAGGTTAAAGTATTATATATTAATTATATTTAAGGGAGTCCAAGTAAATTAAATTATGAATAAAAGTAACATGATACAATGCTTAGAATGCTTTGCCAAAGGTAAATTTTAAAGGAGATCAAACTGGTTGCCAAGGTCAGCTAGTAATTTTGAAATAGTGTTCCAGTTCGTGAGTTTTTCCTCATTTCGAGCCCTGGTTACCACTATAAGGCTCTTCTCAGTGAGCTCAAAAAGTAAAATCTGTAATTTAAATCTTTCATATTGTGACCAACTACTGAGTGGTATTGTATTGGTCATTGTCTTTCTATAAAATGTTCTCAAGACAAATCTGTTAAACCTATCAGGATTCGACCTGAGCAAAAATTGTGGCCTCTTTAGGGCCCCTTCACAAAATTATTTTTAATAAAGCAGACCCTTTTACAAAGTTCCATTCTATAAAAACAAAGTCTTCACTGATTATTAACCATTTTTCCAAATGGTTATTGTTCTCTGTCAGGGTAGGAAATCGAAAGCATATTTGAAGGTTTTTATTGGTTTAATCCGCATTTTATTCGTGTTCTGATTGGTCTGTACAGTAATTTGTATTTCCCTTTACATTTAACAACGATGGATACCTTCTGTTGCCACTATGACAAAAAAGTAATAAAAACTACAAAAAAAATTAATAACTCAGAAACAAATTGAGATACAGTTTTCAAACAAATTGCATTTAAAAGTACATTTTTTTCTCTATACGACAGTGTAAAAAGTAATATTGTTGGATGTTTAGAAGTTTAAGATATAAATTTCATTTAAAAGTGGCTGTCAGATTTCTTGGAAATCTGACGATGGAAAAGCCTTTTCCCGGGCAGCCAATGAAATGCTTGGATAATACATAAGTTTCAAGTGGATAATGCGTACAAGTTGCAGGCGATTTCTGTCGTTTGGAATTTTTACGTGTCATAACACTATTAATGTTTAATTCATGGCGTACGTAATGTAGGATCAACTCCGTGCGATTTTTTATGTCTTAAATTTTAGTCTTTGAAAAAATCATTTTCCAAATAGTCATTGTAATTTGTTAAATTGCATTTTTTATTTATTTATTTTTTTTTTTTTTATAATCCAGCACGTAAGCTGTTTTACCAATTTTCTGCTCGACAAATGTCTGACAGCTTGGAGCGTCCTATAAATACTAATTCTGCATCTTGTAATTTTTTAAACACATGAAATCAAAGAACCATACTTATATCTTTCATCCCAATAAAAATTGTGTTTTTAAATCACATATATTTTAAGATATTAAATGTTAAAAATGGTGTTTTTATTTATTTTTGAAAATTTTCAAAATTTCTTACAAAAATTAACTTAATATATAATTTCATTTTTTTTTATTTTGTTAAGATTTCAAATGTGCAATTTGCAAACAAAAAAATTTCTAGAAAAGGAAAGAAAACTAAGTCACTAAGTAAATACAAATTCAACACAAATAAATGCTTAGTATGAATTTGAGTAATCTGGATTTCATCTTTCATTACAAAAGTTTATTTTTCACAGAAATATAACAAATTGGCAGAATCCTAGAATAAGCGAGCATCAGATTTGGTGACTTTTCTGGCATGTGCCAACAACTCCATGCACACCAACCTGAAAACTCATGTGATTGGTCCACTTTCTTGACCGCAGCCAGACCTGTCTTTTCTACTACGTCATCATCTTAGAATCATGAGAAATACAATTTTTATAAATATTGACGTATTGAACACACGGGAAAGCTCATTTTTAATGCGACCATCAAGACCATAATACCATCAAGATAAAGCAAAATAAACAATTTTTACAGCATAAATTTATTGAAAAATATGGAATCTTTTAAATGAGCTTTCTAAATCAGAGTAAGCTAAACTCTCCCCAATCACATCGCTTGTATTGCAGTGGACAATTCATTACTTAGACAGTTAAAATGAGAATTTCATTCACAAAGTAAAAATTTTGATTTTTCAGCAACTTATTAATAAAATCATTCATCCTTCATCATTAATCTTCGAGCCCAATACATTAATTTTTTTATTCGCGATCTTAAAAATGCACAAATTTATAAATTACTCCAGTTTTAAATTTGTCAGATAGCTCTGGTTTTAAATTTGTCAATAGCACAACCACCGGTTTTAAATTTGTCCATAGGTCTGGCTTTAAATTTGTCAATAACTCCAGTTTTAATATTCTAGACCAATACATTAAAATTGCTTTAGTTGCAATCTTAAAAATGTACAAATTCCTTGCAGAAGGGGGGGGGGGGGGGGCATGTGAGATATAGATTAATTAATGATTCTTTATTATAATAATAAATTAACAAAAATGGGCAGAGAAATTTTCAAACTTTAAAGAGGTTTTACTTGAACTTATCAAATGAAATAAATAAAAATTCACTTACTTTTATTTCTCATATTTTGTCTATACTTAAAATAAACTGCTTACGAAGATATATATTTCAAAATATACAAAAATAAAAAAGACTCCGAAATACACAACTATTCAATCTGTCGGACACGTCAAATGAAATTTAGCATCAATCTGATCTTCGCAAACCACAAAAAACTTTCAATTCAACAAAACACCTATTTCAAGAAACCTAATGATCTGAAACATACAAAGAAAATAAAATAGGCGTAGCCATATGTACAGAACAAAGTGACATAGCAATAAGAAGTAATTTATCGCCTTGCCTAATTCAATGTTGCCAAGTGTCTCACTTGTTTTAGGATTCAGAAAACAATTTTCACAAAAATAAATTTTCTTCTCACAAAATTAGAAACTTCATAAAAACCTACATTGGCTCTTGGATGTGTTGCAAACATCATCATACATCGGCAAGAAAATCTTGCTTAGAGGATAATACATATTTATATTTAGTAGCAGAGCCTGGCTATTGTAAGAGAACAGGACAGCTGATCTGGGCATCCACTTTTATGGAAAGAGGATGGTTTTCACACAGATATTTTTAGCTTTAAATTTAAATTAGTACAATAATCTTTGGCATAAGGGGCGGCGATAAATGATGTCACACTTTTTTCAATATTTTTGACCCCCCCTACCCCCCTTTGTCACAAAGTGTCACACTTCACCATACCCCTCCCCCCCCCCCCCCCCTTGTCACATGTCACGTTATATTATACTATAAACATATACTTGCAGTTCAGATACAAAACACTACGTTATAGATCATATTTCATACTTTATTTTTAAACTTTAAATATGTGTTTTAACGACATTTGTGAGCATAACAATAAAAATCATTCATGTAATTATTTTGTATGACATAAGATTAAGGTTTATAACAAAAAAATAATATACAATAGTAATAAAATATTATTACAAAAGAGCAATTGAAAACAGTCGTATTTTGAAATTTTAAATGGAATTTAATATATTTGGCTTTAAATCTACTTGGGTTATTCTCTGCAATAGTGCAAAAAGTGCTTCCCAGCCATATAAATGCTCTTAATTTTATTACATTTTTATTTATTTTTATTTTTATTAGAAGATCTAAACATATTAGGGGCAGAAAGTAAAATTTAAAAATAAATAAATTTAGTATTTAAAAATATAATATACATCATGCAAACATCATTCCCTCACCTTTCCCCCACCTGTACTACCCTATTTTATTGCCTATTTCTTTCCATCCAGAAATAAAAATAATTAAAAATACCCTAAGCAAAATAAAGTTCTTATTTGATACATTACAAAAAATAATAAAAATATTAATTTTTACTATTATTATATAGTCTACTCAATCAATTATATGTTTCCCCATCTTAGACCATCATTCCCTCACACATTGCTATTATCTCAAATATCTACCACTAATGAGCAGTAGCAGTCTAGCATCCTTCACAGAGAAGAAGCTATTTTGAGCACTTGTCAGTCCAGCAACATAAATTGGTGGTGTAAGATTTTGTTAATTTTACAGAATTTTTTTTTAGTCAGTATATCCGGAAGCGTTTTTATTAGCAGTCATTCCCTCACACAGAATATTAATTTTTTTGTAAATATCAAAAATTTTAATTTTATCATACATTATATATTAAGTGTTTCTCTTAAAGGAAACAGTTTGGATTTCTTCATAATTTTGCATTTTCCCCCTACAACTAGTAAAAATGTCTTATTTCATCATTCCCTCACTTGTCATTCCCTCACATTTTTTATTTTATTTTTTTCCACAAATTTTTATTTTATTTTTTTTTTGTTAAGTCAAATTTTTAAAATAATTTCTGTTGCTATTAAAATCTTCAATAATTGACTGATTTCTTACCATTTATCTAATTTTTATGAAAATTTACATATGCATCATTCAAGTCAGACCGCTGGCCAAATTTGCAAGTATTGTAGAGAACAACCCACTTTATAAACACAATAACTTTAATTTCCAAATAACTTCAAAATTTAATCTGCTGATTTTTAATGCTTTTATTTTAACCAAAATGTGTGATGTCACATTTCTTCTTATCCCCTCCCACCCCCTTGTCACAAACTGTCACAATTTCACGAACCCCCCTAATGGGAAATTTAAACAATAAGGTCTTGAATCTGTCGCACAAAATAAACTGATGCTATAAAATCTACAAAGAATAAAAACTTCATTATGCAATAAAAAATATTTCTTTTCCTTTGAGATCAATAGTAATTAATCACTTGTTTAATAAAAATTTATTGGAAAAAAATTCTTACTCAACAAATAGGTAGTCAAAAGTTTGATTAATGAAAAAAAAAAAAGGTTCTATATATATGATTTGATTATTAATAAAACTAGAAAAGTAAACAATTTCAGTATTTTGTGGATGGATAAAAATTACCCCTGCCCTCCAAACACACAAGAACACCACCACCTTTTTCAACAGGAAGATTTTGTATGCCTTACTCTATCATGTTTACCAATGATAAAATTATAATGATGCACAAAAATACTCGCACTTTGTAAAATATATGGTACCTTTCCGTTATACGGACACCATTGTCGCCAAGCATAATACATTACATACATTTATATGCTAATTACGTACTCATTATCACACATTAATACATAGTACACATTATCATACATAACACATACACATTATCATACATATAACACTACACATACATACATACATACATACATACACATGCATTTTCTATTCTTAGTGCATACATACACATTATCATACATTTTGGCATGGTGTCCGTATAAAGAAAAACTACCAAATATATTCCAACAATCTTAATCTCAGTTCAATTTATCGACTAACTTTTAATCAGTCTTGCACAATAGGGAATAAATGAATCCCACAATTTAAAGATAGTATATAAATTGATAAAAATCACCAAAAAATATTAGCTAAAAATACTTTAAACTTATATAAAAAATTTAAGAAATGATAATTTTGAATTCTGAAAACCAGCATCTGAGAGCAGAAAAGATTACTGGCTCATTTATTTTTGAAGACCTCCCCCAATATGACCAAATGCTAAACACTAAAATGAGAAATATCATAATCTAACAATTTTGTTTCGGATTTTTCACAGATTATGTGAAGAAGAATAAAACAGAAATAAGACAATCTGAAAAAAAAGATGAAATATACTAGCTCAATTTGCTTTTTTAGACTATTCCATACTCATTTCGTTATTTCTTTTTTTTCAATTTACCCAAAGTAAAAGGGATTACCTTGTCATATTCTACGATTGTTACTTTCAATATTAATAATTTAGCGATACGAAATTATTGGAATAGACTTACATGTAAATAAGTAACAGAGTTTTAATGAAACAGAAACAGCCACAAAACTAAACATCTATAAATGATTGTAATGGCATTATATACTTTTTTGATAACAGAATGGAAGACAAATATATTAAATTCTGTAGCATTTGTTTACATGCAATCGTGTCGAACATATGACAGGCCAATCCTTTAAAACTGTAACTTTAACTCTTCCAGAATGACAAAAAGTAAGATTTTAAAAAGTTTAGAATAAAACCATTTTCCCCTATTTAAAAAACTAAATGAAAAGCAAGTATATTATGAATGAACAACCGGCCAAATTCTTAAAAACTCACGTGTAGCTATGCAATATACGTTTAAAAGGTTAACGACTTTCTTACCTGTACAAACTAAGTTCAACAGCAATGAAATACCGAACAGCATTCATAAAAATAAAAATTATTCATGACACTGGACATGATACGATGTCTTCTTTAGTCAGCTTTAATCCATAATCCGTGTAAATCCGCAGTAAACATTCCAACATATGATGTAAACAACTTTGCAAAAGATTCAAACTACTATCACTACAGCCGCCATACTTCATTGACTTACCTGCGGCGCATGCGCGACAAAGCCGGACAGGTGTTTGAAGTTTCCAGGCAGGGATCGTATACGCGTGAACCAGACGGAGAACATTTGTTATTTTGTTTTAATATTTTAATTGAGTTTGTTTCAAATAAGGAAGGAAGTGTTAATGACGGTAATTGGAAATGGCTTTCAGAAATATTACTTCATCATTTTATTTTACAAAGTTAGAAGCTTGGAATTTTTATTAATGAATTTGAATTCTGATTTACAAATATTCGGACTTTTATCAAATGATCATCAGCACTAAATTTGTTCATTTAAAAATCATTAATCTGGAGAAGTTAGATGCAAACTATTTCTTTCGAGAATTCCCTCAGCACTTTCTATTGATCATTTATATTTCTTTTTATATTTCTTTTTATTATTTCCTTTTTTATGAAAACTTTTTATTTGTAGACGTTTCAGCAATTATCCAAAACTATATTTATATAGTTTATTTTTCAATTTATGATAACATTTATATAACAAATTCAAATGATGGAAATGTGGTTATTCTAATGTTAAAGTACAAAATTTTCTAAAATAATAACAATAATAATAATAATAACATAAACTTGTTGTGATGCAATTAGAGTAATTTTATGAAATTTTCTTAACGATAACCAACTTTGGGGATTCTTTTTTTTTTGTGTGTGTGTGTAACTGCTATTTTTAAACAGTAATTTTTCCTTATTTATTAGCAGAAAATTTGCGCTTAAATAAAGTAATTTTATTGTTCACAAATACTAGTAACAAAAAACGCATAAAAATCGGCAGCCTTGTAAAATATACTTTCGGCTGAATATTATTCTTTACTTTTTTATTTGAAGTTTAAATTTACTGACCAGTTTATATTCAACTATTGATAAAATAAACGAAGTTTAGTTTCTAGATTGTATTAAAAATAGGGTCCGACCGGAAGTTCGGTTTCATTTTCTGCGAATTTCTGTGAAACTCGCCGAAGTTCATCGGCGAGTGATGAATTTATCTACTCTGATAAGTGCTTGCCTATATAGGAACCAGGAACGCATGCGTAGGCCACAATGCCTTCCAGGGCCGGCGGGCAAACGGCGCGCCTCAGCTGGTGTCTTTTTAAGGGCCCGAGCGTCTTTATATAGTTCAAACAGGGTGGCGAGTGATCAGGAAAGAGCTAATTTTGTCAAAGGATCGCAGAAAAAAAAACAAATTTCGTCGAAAGAATCGCAGAAAAAAACGCGAATTTCGCGGAAAAAAACGCAAATTTCGTCAAAGGATTGCGAAACAATTACGCGAATTTCGCCAAAGAATTGCTGAAAAAAACGCGAATTTTGTCAAAGGGCCCCGAAAAAACGTATATTTCACGCCAGGAGGAAATTCCTCGAGGCGCGGATCCAGGGGGGGGGGTGCAATCGGGGTGGTCTCCCCCCCCCCCCCCCCCCAAGGTATAAATCCAACGGCAGTTTTCGCGGAACAGGCAGACATGCAAACGAAAACCAAACACTTTTCAAGTGTCAATGGTAAACCTCACTTACGTTTCGGCAATTAATGAATAAAAAAGGATTATGTCCTGTCAAAAGGCATATGGCGCCACAATTTTTGACACTATGGGTTGAGGTGGGAATGGGAAACGATGCCACTTCGTGTACCTTTTGTTGAATTTCTACAAAAGAAAATTGACACCGTTATGCAGATCCCAGTGTGAAAACTTTTTCATCTTTTCAAAGAAACTGCACTTCTAATTTCTGTATAACATTTTTGCAGAGAGCTCTTTTGTTTAAGAAAAGAATGGGATTCGTAGTAATTTTCAAAGAAAGAAAGAAACGAGAAAAAGAAAGGACCTTTTAAAACTTCATGCATCTTAATGTTTTCTGAAAAAAGCCACTAATGTTTTAAAAAAATGTACTGCTATTGCCACCCACATTGGTGAATTTCATGGGGTATTTGATGAATGAACAAAAAAGGATTATGTCTTAATCAGTTAAAAGCTAAAATGCATATGGTGTGTTAATTTCTTTAAAGCCAACTTGGTAGATCAGTTCTTCCTTTATGTATTTACTTAATGAAAGGCCTTCTAGGTGATTTGAAATAGAAAATGCCGCTCTACTGTCACCCACAGTTCATTGTTTGGTTTACCATTTTTCGCTGTCTTTCTACCTCTTGTAGAGAAGCTATGGAAACAGACCTGGGTCTCACAAGGAGAGGGCCAACCTTGTTCATCACAGATTTTGATTATTTTAATATATGTTGTAGGGTAGAGACCCCTTAGTCTCATGATCAACGAATTTTATCCAACGCTCCTTAGTTCTTGAGAAACCGGGGGGTCTAATAGTAGTACACAACTTAAATAATTACTTTGTAACAAAGATGATAGGTTGGTCGTAGCTCAGTTGGTACGGCGTTTGCTTGCTGATCTGCGAGCCCGGGTTCGGTACCCGAACTCGCTACATTTGTTTTTCTCATTTTTTGTTTTATAAATATATTTGTAATTATAATTTAATAATTTAAACTAAAAATTTTTATATCATACATTAATTATAATGTTAATAAACTTAAATTTATCATTTTTTAGTTTTAAACTATTATTTCTCATCCTTTAAAGAAGTTTAAAAAGAAATTCGATCTATTATTGAATGATAAAAATTACAAAATCGTGACAAAACTTGTTGTGGGGCCACCTAGTTATGATAAAATAAAAGAATATTCAAATAAAATAAAAATAAAAGCAGAAATAAGATAAAGCGGAAAGCAAAATAATTGAAAACGCAAGCATACGTATTAAAAATTTAAAAATGTTTAATATGCAAAAAATCGGTTGTAATTTAATTCTGATGCTAATTTTTAATGTAATTATGCTTGTTATTTAAAAAACAGAATAATACTATTATCGCATTGACTTCCTTTGTTAAAGCAATGCGTAAATGATGTTTCTTTAAAATCACGAATTGACACAATTGCTCAATATCATTGCATCGATAAAGAATATATGAAATACATTTTAAAAGTGATTATAAAAAAATTAACAGTTTTAAGATGTTTTATACAACTATTTAGTTAAAAGTAAAAAATTAAATAGGTTAAAATTATAATTGGTATACAATATTATAAATTTTAATTGACAATGAGAATATTAAGTTATACTTACAAGTATATTTATAAAACAAAAAGTGAGAAAAACAAATGTTTTATACAGCACGGTCAGGTATCGAACCCGGCCCCGCGGATCAGCCGGTAAACGACATACCAACTGAGCTACGACCAACCTATCACTTTGGTTGCAAAGTAGGTATTTAAGTTGTGTACTACTATTAGACCCCCCGGTTTCTCAAGAACTAAGGAGCGTTGGATAAAATCCGTTGAACCTGAGACTAAGGGGTCTCTACCCTACAACATATATTAAAATAATCAAAATCTGTGATGAACAAGGTTGGCCCTCTCCTTGTCAGTAACAAATGTTAACCTTGATGGACTAATAATGAGTAGATTATGAAGAAGTATACGCACCGCTTAGATGACACATTTTGACTTTTCAAGGATGTTAAGCCCCCTTGAGATTTTTATTCAATTTCTTTTATGAATAAATCGATAAGATAAATAATTACCAGAGTAAAAGGGTAAAAATGAAAACGATAAAAATAAGACATTTAATAAATAAATTCTATGGTAACATTTTTAATTTTTCGACACAATAAGTAACAATAAGCCATATTTTGAGGCTTATATAATAAGAGGGTGGGTTAACCGAGTGTGTCGGTTAATTGAACGTCGGATAATCGAGAGTCTATAGTAATTTTAAATAGCATTAATTATTTCATATTCATATAATAATTAACTGCAAGGAATGATTTAACCAATAAAAACTATGAATGTGTTGATTATATATCTTTCGGCATCTCCCCCGCCCACCCAAAACGAGTCTCTGGATCCGCCCCTGGCAACAATCAGGGCCTGATTAATGCACGGGCCTCCGGGGCATCGGCCCTGGGCCCACAAATTACTGTGTCTGTTGGTTTGAATATAAACGAGGATTTTACAATGTCAGAATTATAGTTTAAAATGATTACTAGACTGTTAGGGAAAACACAATTTTTATGATTTTGGATAAGGCAAGTTTTGAAAAAGACGTCCTCATTTATTCTGCATCATAAACTGTGGATCATAGATGTTTGTGAATTATACAAATGCTTATTTGGGAAAATGGACGGTAATTCATTTTCTTGATTATTCTTGTAAGTTAAATTTTTTTTGTAAACTTGAAACTTTCACCCAAACAACTTTGTCAACTCAAACAAACTTTTGTCAAACAAAACTTTGTCAACTCTTTGTCACCCAAACAACTTTGTCAAATAAATCTACTTCTTTTCTGAAAGTGTCGCTGGGAATGGGGAGGTAGGGGGGGGGGGGACTTTTTAACAGGCCCTGGGCCCAACTTCAGCTTGATCGGGCTCTAGCAACAATCGAAAGTTTTTTTGCTTAAATTATAATCTCTGGAGTTCAGAAAATGATAAAAAGGGAAAAGGAAAATTTTAAATGATAAAAAGTAAAGTAAAGAAAAAAAATAAATAAAACACGCCAGCACTAACTGGTGCTGCCAGTCATAAGCCTGGATAAACTATGAAGGTTTTAGTATAATCAGGAACATCCCTTAACTTGTCTGTCCATTTATCAGAACTTTTGCTTATCCGAACTAAGGTCGGCGACGACTTGTTCGGATGTTCGGATAATTGGCGCTCTACTGTAATGATACTGCTGTAAATTTGTCATTAAATGTGTTTTCGCGGGGGAAATAAGTTAGTATTAACTTTATTTCTTACAGAAAATGTTGATATTAATTATCGGGAAATGTATAGATGTAAGGATCCTGAAAGTAACCGTAAACGCAAAAAATAAATATTTAAATTAATTCTAAAAGATAGACGATTTTCAGAAATAAAAAATAATTACACACACATTTTTTAAACTCTGGATTATAGATTATTCCATGAGATATACAATTTTTAAAAATGATTTTTATTAGTCGAATATTGCAGTCAGAGACGTTGGGCCACGTTAAGTTATTAGCCAGGGCTCCGCACGACATTGCGCCAGCCCTGATTCCTTCCGTTAGGTTATTTTTATTACTTTCTTCTATTTTTACAAGAAGAAAGTGTTAGATTCGTGAAAATTTTCGAATTCCTGTTTTCTAAGGATTTGCACATTTTAGGGGCTAGAGATCCCGAAAAATATGTTGAAAAAAATGTATGTCTGTGAGTCTGTCTTTATGTATATGACACAAATTTTGTGAGCGCTCTATCTCAAGAACTAATGAACGGAATTTAATAAAACTTTAGATTCAGTTAGTCCCTGATATAAATTGGTGCTGATTACTTTTTGGTGTAAATCGTCCAAGAGGTGGCGCTGCTATGCAGAATTTTTTACGATTTCCCTAATAGTTCTATCTCAAAAACTATATGCACGGATTTTCATAAGACTTCCGATTCAGTTAGAAGTTGACATAAGCTGTTTCTGATTAGATTTTGGTGTAAATCACCTGGCTGGTGGCGCTGCTATGCTGCATTTTTCACGATTTCCGCAATAGGTCTATCTCAAGAACTAATGTACGAATTTTCATAAAACTTCAGATTCAGCAGTTAGTCCTTGATATAAGTTGGTGCTGCTTACTTTTTGGTGTAAATCGCCCAAGAGGTGGCGCTGCTATGCTACATTAAGAATTAAAGCACGAATTTTCGTCATACTTCAGATTCAGTTAGTCCCTGGTATAAATTGATCCTGATTAGTTTTTGGTGTAAATCGCCCAACAGGCGGCACTGCTATGCAGAATTTTTTTACAATTTCCCCAATAGTTCTATCCATTGACACACCCACTGGGGAAACTAAGGGGGCGAATAGACATTATAGATAAGCTAGAGAAAGAATATACTGTATATTCTTTCACCATTCAAACCGCATTCTATGAAAAGAATTGTGGAGGACTGTTTCTCCATCTGTAGAAACCCCAGAAGCCAATATATTTCGAGATCTAAAGAAGCATTTATAAAGACAAAGGGCCGACTAATTTTCAAAAACGTTTCCGATTAGTTTTTATAGTGTATGAATACCTTTTTCTCAAACCGGAATATCGTTTTTTCTTGTGATTCAATCATTTCTCATTCAAACATTTGTATTACGTGTGACTGTAAATCATGTTTGTTGAACATGAAAATGTTTATTTGAGAACGGATAGCACTCTAAAAACTTATATTTCTTGTTGAAAAAACTGATTAATACACTAGAAAAATTACTCATTAACGTTTCCAAGTGACACACACACACACACACACACAAACAAAAAAAAAAAAAAAAAAAAAAAAAAAATGTTTTTCTAAATGCTTCTTTAAATCTCGAATATTGGCTTCTGAGATTTCGAAAGATAAAGAATGCTTTTATGAATCATTGGTAACTCGGAGAAGGTTATTGTATATTTGTATCGCTCGTGGTTATATTACATTTTCCTAAATTAAGAAACTTTTGTCTTTTGCTTAGCGTGTAGAGCTTTTTTGTATTAGAAACAGAATTTTTACATATGCCCTTTCCTCCTCAAAACACGGTCCCACCAGTGGCCGAGAGGTTCTGCTCTCGAATCTGGTAGACGGGAGATGCTGGGTTCGATCGCAATCGCGCCCGTCGGCCTAATCGTTCGGATTTTCGTGGTTTTCTTCGAACCTTGGTTTTCCAAACGTAAATACAGGTTAGGTTCTCTTAGAAAGATCCCACGGCGGACACCCCCCCCCCTTTGGGCCTATATCCCTCATGTTGATAATTGGCCACAAACACAACCAACCAACCAACCTCAAAACACGAAATATTCGTGAACCTGAGTTTCTACAAATTCTCTCGCTAGAAGACAGACAAATAAATCTCTTCAAATCACAGGGGTGTTCCGTCAACTTACTGCTTGTTCTTTTTACGCTTTTTGACGAAATTATTTTTGAAAGCAAACTTTATTTAAGAACTGAATATTTTACACACAGAACTTTTTATTCTGTCGTATTTCTCAAGACCAGGGCCGCAATCAGATTAAGGTAGGATGGACTGATCCCCCGTACAACCTCTTGTGACCAGGCATGTAGTGGAGGGTATACGGGAGTATACGCCGTATACCTTCTGGATTTTTTTAAGGAACATCGTGTACCCTCTGTTTCACAAGAAAGCTATAGACTCTAGGGCAGTGTTTCCAAACCTTTTATTGGCCACGCCCCACTGAAGCATCTGTAAAATCATGGTGCCCCCCCCCCCCTTCTCCCCCGCAATCTGTAATTTTTATTAACTAAAAAGTGAATTATATGATTTTAAAATTCTAAATGTATATGTGATGATGTATATTTATTACTATGTAAGAGGCCTACTCTAGAGCCATAGATATTTACTATTTATCTTTCTATTGCAAAGATCTATAAATTTTATAAAGTTTGTAGTACTTGTTTAGGTAGTTCAAATATTTTTTAGGTTGTTAAATATGTTCAAAGCAGTCCTATTAGATTTAGATATACCCTTAATTAATTTCTCGTGTAAAAGTTCCTTCATGTGAGGTATCGCAGAGCGAACAAAAATAAGACTAATTTAACAAATAATTGAAAATGCTGCGAAAAATTTAAAAACAACCGAAATACCAGAAAAACTATAGAAACTTTTAATAATGAAAAAAAAACTGAGGAAAGGCTATAGTTGTCAAAATTTCATTAATACTTTTTCATAAAATTATTCTGGTTTTGTTCTATTTTGAAACTTTTATTAATTTAAAAGAAAAATTATAATTTTTATTTTGTTTTTTAAATTTGTATGTCATTTTTTTTTTTTTTTAAGTCTACAACATAACTTTTCCAAAACAACCAGACAGCTGACGGGTGAGTGACAAATTTGGAATTGCCCCCCGGTGGGGCGTACGTCCCACGTTGGGAACCACTGCTCTAGGGTTTACGCTCTAAGCAGAACGTATACACTCTACTTAGAGCGTATACCCTCTGTTTTTTTTTGTTTTTTTTTACGACTACACCACTGCTTGTGACCCCTCTACCCTTCATAATATTTTAATCATTTAATAATAAAATTTTAAATCATTTGATTTCTTTTAAAATATCCAAGTACAGAAACACACCAAAAATCGCAAAAACTGATCCGATCCATCCGTCCCATCGCGTCAAATGAAAGAAAATTGGACCGGTTCGGACACCGGCTGTGCCAGATCGGGACACGTGTAGACCTCTAAAATATGCTAGCCCCCTCCAAAACGTAATCCTGGGTGCGCCACTGCTTCTATCTCAACAATTAATGCACGGATTTTCATAAACTTCCGATTCAGTTAGAAGTTGTTTCTGATTAGATTTTGGTGTAAATCACCTAGCCGGTGGCGCTGCTATGCTGAATTTTTCAGTAAGGATTAATATATATGAGATAGAAGAAAGTTTTGGGATTGCCACTGTAACGCCAAATAAAACTAACTTAAGGAAAGATTCGTAACAAAAATAAAAAGAACCTAGAGTTCATTTTCTACAGTTTTATTGACGGCACATGGATACACACACAGCAAGCACACATTAGTCTTATACACATAATAAAAAAAATATCCCTTTCGGAGCGGATCGCTCCATCAGCAGAGCCGAAAAATGACCGCTTTCGGTCGCGTCCAAAAGGAATCTCTTCCAACGGGGACCATTTCGAGAGATCAGTCCATCTCCTAGCCAACCCACGTGGTATCTCCAGTCATCTTAGTCAATAAAGTTTTTCATTTCTTACAAATTTCTACGCAGCACTTTTCAAGATATTTACATCATTAAATCTGTTTACACGTTCCATCTGGATTCTGTGAAGCATTGACATGTGAATTTTATAGATAGGCATCTGGAGGTCCCAATTAAGAATGTTTATTACGCTATGGCCATCTGGTCTCTGAGTGATCTCAGATAAAACGTCACACCACATCCTACTAGTTCATTCATGTTATCATTGTTTGACGAGATTCGGACAGCAATGATGATAATAGGCCACATATTTATAACTGATCATTCTTTGCAATAATAATAAATAAAATAAAATGTGTAATGACTAAAATACATTGATAGAGTTGCCCTAGACTTAGACATGAATCAGTCTGTAATAATTTATTATTCTTTCTTTTTATTTATAATCAGGGTTTGTAAGTATCAAGATATTTTCGAAAATATTAAAAATATCGGATATTTTCGAAAATATTAAAAATATCGGTATTTTCGAAACTGTTACAAATATCCGATATTTTGATATACTATATCTGATATTTTCAAGATAGTCAATTTATCAATGATTAGAAATATTTCCAGACCTAATGTAAATTAGAAACTAAAACACATTGTACTTAGCATGGAAACTTAATAAAACATAATTTTAGATGTCTTTTTCTATATGTTTTTGCTCCACTTTTGTTACAAAATTGAAGATCAACTGGTTGAAAACAGACAAAATTTGCTGTTTACACTCACAAAATAATAATAATAATAAATATAAGATTTATTGTCAAGTATCAAGAAAATTTTATTATTTATGCAACAAAACTTTATACAAAATAATTTGTTTTTATTGAAAAATATGAACATAAATGTATTTACATTTTTCGTGCTTTTTAACACTTTCCAACAAAGATGAAAAGTATTTATCCATTCGGTTTGTCTGGCCATCTGTCCACGCTCTAACTTACGTAAATATACTCAGATTTTCATGCAATTGAAAAATTTTAATGATGCTTACCATACATGTTCAGTATTGTATATGAAGTGTGTAGCAGTAATAGTTCATTTACAGGGGCACTCAAAAGTATTCCATTACATTATAGTGTAATGTGGAAAAAATGTGTATTTTACTGACATTACGCTATTCCAAATATATTTAAACTGATATAAATCACTAAATTTTATTACAATACAAGGTGATTACGATAGAATATGGCATTCATAGCATTTGTCGTTCATTTACAGGGACACACAAAAGAAATCGGTTACAGTGCTGTCTTTGAGTATAGTAATTGCTGGAAGTGCGTTTTCAAATTCGATATGCGTAAAATTGTGCAAAATTTAACTAATTTTTTGCATGTTACTCGTTGTATATATATTCTATGCCTCGTATACAAGGCTGCACAAAAGAAAATCAATGGCATACAGAAGATCGCCATTTGTCGTGATAATATCATTCAATCTTCCGTAATCGGTTAATATTTTTTAAACAGAGAAAATCAGCCTGATTTTAGATCCCTTAGGAGTTGCCGAGCGTAGCTCGTAATGGTCAGAGCCCCCTGCTGTTCTAAAAAATTTGATTTATCTCTTTTATATAATTAATATATTTATTTAAAAAATAATAAGACATGAGTCTCTTCTTTTACAATGCTCTCATTTGTGCACTGGTTTTATTTACATACTATTCCATTGCGCATAAGTGAGACGGTGCTGTATTAAAGCTAGTAAGAACATCGGTGACAAGGCAAATTAATTGCCGAAACGTCAGTGAAGGCTTACTGTGGAGACACGAAAAGGTTTGATTTCCGTTTGTCTGTCTGTCTGTCTGTCTGTTCCGCGATAACTGCCGCAAAAAGCATCCGATCGGCTTGAAATTAATTGGGCATGTTGATGAGGTACTCGGACTTAGCTGTATAGTTTTTGGTTAAATTTGGTTCATTCGTTCGGGAAATATAGAACATTTTATTTTGCTCTGTAATGCTTGTCTATGGCAAGTCAGACGATTTTCAAATTTTCATTTGTTGAAAGAAATGGCTCATATAAAAAATGGATTTAAATGGTAAATTTTGGATGCTGAAATTTTTAAATAAGATTATTAAATTATTCCAATTAGTTTGAAATTATGTCAATATATTTGCGAGATTTTTTAAATTAGGTTTATAATTTTTGGGGAAACTTTATGCATGTTTTCCAATAATATAAAGCATTTTGTTTTATCAATTTGACATAATACATATTTCCTTTTTTACCTTTTCTTTCATCAGTTGCGTAGCAACGAATTTGGTCTTAATAATATTAGTATAAATGCGTCTATAATGTTTCAGTAAAGCCAACGTCAAAACGGATGAATTAATGCATTTGTATTTTTGCATATAGATGGATTTTAGCCCCAGAAATAAAAATAGGCAATATTTTATTTATTTTATTCAAATATTTTGCTTAAAAATACAAAAGTTCATTATTTTCATAGAGAATAATGTGACATTTTTTCATAAAATTTATCAATGTTTCTTTAATCGTTGCCAAGAAAATCAAAACCCTGAATAATATTTTCTCTTAAACAATTTTCAATTGAAAGATTTTGACGTGAAACAGGAAAATGAAAAAAAAAAAAAATTAAGAATAAAAAAATTAATATGGCAACATATTGGGAATAAAAAGAAAACTCTCAAGTATTTCTTAATATAACAAGATGAAAGGTTTTGAGTAAGTACGAATAGCGGGTGAATTAGTCGTCATTTATAAAAAAAAAAAAAAGATGTTGGAATAAAAAGATCTTGGCTAAAATAAAATTAACTATTATTCACGGAGGAAAGAAATAGATGGAGATGCAGTATGCCGTAAAAACAGTTTGCAATATGATGTGCGTTATCGCTCAGATTTAAATGCCCTCATTCGGCCCAAACAAAACAAGAACGTGGAACAGAGACCGAATTCTTTGACTTCATCCGTGCATTTTTTCTGTAAAATGAAATTGAACTGCTTATATTTAAGCATTTTAAAGTAGCATTTCATCGTATTATGAATTAAAAACTGTATTACTAAAAATATTTTTCTTTTCTTTCTTTCTTTTTTTAAGCACGCCGTTGTGTTTGGGTCGAATGTAGCGGATTTTAAGGTTACATTTTTGGCGTCACTTCAAGATTTATTGTCTGCGTACGGTTAACATGAGGATTTTATTTTAAATTTATTAATTTATATATAAAAAAAAAACTTATGCTTATCCTTATAAATCACAGCGTAAAAAAAAAATCTATGATATACTATAACCATCCGCACAATCAATAAAAAATTACGAATGTAAATTTAAATAGACTACAAGGGGTTCAGGGGGGCAGAGCCCCCTGAAAAAATGCAATATTTGATTAAAAAAATTACCAGAATAAGCAGCTCATCAGAATTTCAGAACATGAGTGTATAACCACTTGTTTAACACATTTAATTTCTGAAACTTTACGAAGTATTTTGTATTCTTATAAATATTTATGTAATTTGAAAATTTTAAAAAGCGATTTGTAAGAAGATGAACATTACGCAATGAGTGTTAAAAAACAATGATTTGCAAAAATGACGTTGAGGCTCCTGATCTGCAGATTTACTAGTATGTTTAGCTTTTATTGCCGAAACGTCGGTGAAGGCTTACTGTGGAGACACGAAAAGTTTTGGTTTCCGTTAGTCTGTCTGTCTGTTCCGCGATAATTGCCGAAACGTCAGTGAAGGCTTACTGTGGAGACACGAAAAGTTTTGGTTTCCGTTAGTCTGTCTGTTAGTCTGTCTGTCTGTTCCGCGATAACTGCCGCAAAAAGCATCCGATTAGCTTGAAATTAAGTGGGTATGTTGGCGAAGTACCCGGATTTAGCTGTATAGTTTTTTGTTATATTTGGTTCATTCGTTCGGAAAATATAGAATATTTTATTTTGCGCAATAATGCTTTTCTATAGCAATTCAGACGATTTTTCCATTTTCATTTGTTGAAAGGAAATGGCTAATATGATTGAAGGATTTAAATGGTAAATTATGGATGATGAAATTTCCTAATTAGAAACATACATTATTCATATTAGTTTAAAATTTTGTGTATACATTTGTCAGTTTTTTTTCGGTGTATAACATATAGAGGGAGTTTATATGTTTGTTCCAATAATATAAAATATTCTCTTTTACAAATTTAATTAAAATAAATGCCCATATTTCATTGTTTTAATTTTCTTTTAATTGTTACCTAGCAACGAAATTACACCTAAAAATATCGTAAATGTGAAAGTGTGTGTAATTCTTTGAAGTCAAATCAACGTCAAAAGGGATGAATTAATTAATGCCTTTGTGTCTTTACATATAGATGGAATTTACCCCAGAAATAAAGACAGGTTGTGTTCTATTTATTTTGTCCAAATGTTTTTCTTTTAAATTAAAAAGCTCATTATTTTCATAAGGAATAAATTGACACAGTGGCGTAGCTACATATTCAGCGCCCTGGAGCAAGTGAAGTTTGTGCGCCCTATTCTCACTCGAAAAAGTTCTGCGCATTTTTTGTTATGAAATTTAAAATTTATATACTATTCTTAATTCGATTTAAAGTTTTACTAAGGAAATAAATTATTCTGTAAGTACCGAGATATGTTTTGCGAATAGGGCGGGATTTTTGTTTTAAATACGCCAATGGGCCAGTACAATCTGCCGCTCTTAATATATGTGTTTCTTTTCAAGGGTTTCGAAGCATTGTAGAATACTAATAAAAAAAAACACTTGTCAAGTTCTTTTTTTTTACTTTTTACATATGGGTGAAATACGTTTTTCTGGTTTTAGTGCCAGAAAATCCAAAATTCAAAGTAACATAACTCGGTAAGTTTTGGTCATACAAAAAAGAATGTATTATTTTACCTGTTCAAGTACGGAGTAGAATTTTCTAAATTTAACGTATAGAACCAAAGAACGGAATAAAAATGTAAACCTCGTAACTTTTAAAAAATAACTATTATGACATAAATTACTTTTAAGAGGATGAAGAATAACTTTGAAACTTTTTTAATATTGAAACTATAATTCTACAGCTAATGGTTCAGAAAATTAGCCAATGAATAACGCCAATAAATATATTAGCCAATAAATGTTGACACCGGTGTTCTCACTGGCTTTTGACTAATCTGAGCAGTTTGGCTAAATCGCTAAAGAAAAACTAGCCAAATTCAAATAATGGTAGTAATAGATTTGTTATAAAACACTAAGGATATCAAAACACAAATAATGAGTTAGACGGAAAAGGCCCAATCGTACAATAACATCAACATGTGTACGTGACGCGTACACATGTTGTTTCGGCGACACGAGAGTGTCGCCGAAACAACAACAACAACAAAAAAAAAAACTCTTGCAATTTGACCATTTCAATCTTTAGTTTTCTCGTCTTGTAAAACATTTTGGCGCAGTGGCGATCGGCCTGATTGACACCCTTATATATTACTCAAGATTCCAGTTTTTACATTCCATAAACATACAATGCTAGGGAGGAAATAGGAAAGCAAAGTAATCACAATAAAAATAAATGAAAATAACGGTATATTTTACATTTTCAAATACTCTGAATCAGTTCTCACAATTTCTTCAAATGTTCAATACGTATGCGTGTATGTTAGAATTTACTCACTTTTTCAGATTCCCAGAGCACGATTTGGTGTGTTTTTGATGATGTCGGCAGAAACGCTATAAATTTTTCATTAATTTTCGAAGTTTCGAGTGGCCGCATGGTTTGGTATCTAAAATTTTTATCAGTCATTCTGCAACGATAACTGATGAACGTTTTCCCTTATATCTCAATCAAATTATTTTTATTACTCACGTTGAGCTTCTAATCCATACAACAACATTTCACCATGCAGACAGTGTCTGCTCGATAAGGGGTTCACAATCACTTTACTTCTTTTACTACCAGTAATTTCAGAGAAAAAATTCTCCTTGTTTAATCGTAGAAAATCCTACTATTAAAACAGATCAAATTTTATATACTAGTTTCTGATAGGAAAGTGATTGTGAAACTCTGAAGAGCCGCTACTGCACGCAGGGTCGACTCAGTTACTGTGAAATACGCAGACCTTGCATTTTTGGAGAGCACAACATTTTAGAAACTTATAATTTTACCACCTTGCTAGTACAAACCAACAATATCCATTATCATTCTAGTTTTTCTTTCTGCAAATGCTTACAATTTCGGAACTGGATCCGAACTTGAAAGAGTCTTTACAGAAAAAAAGAAAATCGAAACCGTTTTAAATAACTGTTTAGACATCGACGTCATATATGCTACGGGAAAAAAATTAAATGTATATGAGAAATTTTTAAAGAATACCGACATTGGTTTAACATTAGCTTGAGAATTACTAGAGTAGGATTCTAAGTATTCATAATTTTAGTGCTAAATTAGAATGTTGTGATTAATTAAATCTATTTTAAACTATTTTTGCAGCTGGAGGATAAAACGTCTTAATGCTGCTAGAAATATTAAGAAGCGTGCAAATAGATTTTTATACAGTAAACTGTCTAAAGCTCCGTGCAACACATATTTTCGTCTTATGCAAAATGCTCTGTAAACCCTAGCAACAGAGTATGATCGAAAGGGCGAAAAAGAGCCTTCAAATTGACTGAAAATTCTTGGAGAAGATCATGCCGGCATTGGTAACGAACAGAATTAGAGAATATATGCATTATATTTTTTAAGATATAAATGGTCCTCTGAAACAAAGAAATTTTCAAGAAAAAAATTGCAATTCTCCTACTTTGGAAAGAGAAACAAAAATCCTTAATAAAAAATACTTCAAAAAAGTATTGTTTTTTAAATTATTAAATAATTTAAGACTTTTCAAATCTAATACTTGTAGCAAATTTTGTAACTATTAGCTTCACCTGGGGGTGGTCTCAACTTTATCTGGTTTAGGGCACACCAACCCACAGGTCGGTTGCCCGACGGGCCAGTCTGAGCCTACCAGAATATGACTTAATTTAGTAAAGTACTATTTTTCCTTTTTTTAAAAAAATTATTATCCTTATTTCAACATATTTGAAAGGGAAATTATATCATTAAAAAGTGTTTAAATTTTATGAATGAAAGTGCACGTTTTCTTTAAAACTCGAGATCTTTATCACGAGTGAAAATATTTCACCTTTGTATAAAATTGGGATCTAAGTTTTTATTCTGCTTTGAACTCACAGTATTTCTATAAACTGTTCGGAAAGTTGAGTAGAGCAATTCCAGATTCATATCGAAATGAGGCGAGAAGAGGAAGCAGAGCCTGATTACGGCCTAAGCAAATTCACATTAGTATTTCCGAAAAATATGTTTTGCCTTATTTAATCCCAAAATTTTCGTTTTCTTGTTGTTGGTTTTTTTTTTTTGTATGTAAGATGGTCAATGATTTTCTTCAAATTGTTAAACTTTTTTAAAAATCTTAAATTAACTAAATAGGTGAGGTTGTTACATCGTAAATATAGGTTTCTCAGCAGTGATTTATTTGTCTTACATTATTTCCGTACAGTAATCACCATGATAAATTTCTAATGCATTTTCAAGATAAATGTACCAGGAAGTTTGTTTGAGAATGGTGGTTGCCAATAAAGTGACCAATGACAGCCCTATAAATAAGTTTTGATTAGTTTAAGATTTGAAAATCTTTAACTCTCGTCTACGGAAAAGTTTCAGAAAAAAAAATCGGGCATGCTAAAATGGTGTTGGAGAAGTTACTCGGGGCAACAGTACGGTATGAATTACAATTAAAACTTCGCAAATAGAAGTAATTTCTTTTAACTGTGTATAGAAACATGTTTTAAATCGAAATAGTTGAGGTTAAACACAGTAGAAAGTAACACACAAAGACACAGTAGTAAAAAAACATAATAGTGAGGTTAAAACAAAGTAAAATAACATAAGAATGTGCCTATTGTAACAAGATTTATCTATAATATCCGATTAATAGTGAAAAAAAGTTTTTATTTGGCTCTTTCTAATTTTGCGCCCTTATGATTCGGGCGCCTGGAGCAGTTTGCTCCAACTGCTCCACGGTAGCTACGCCCCTGAATTGACATTTTGCTATAAAATATCTTTTTATTTATCGTTGCCAAGGAAATCAGATCGCGGAATAATAATTTATCCTAAACAGTTAATTTTGATTTCAAAAATTTTCATGTGCAAGAGGAAAATGAAATAAAAAATAGGCATGAATACGTCTTCATATTGAAAATTAATTCGAATGTACGAAAAGAAGGTGAATTTGACCTCATATATCAAAACTAAAACGAATACGCTTTGAGGTTGAAATAAAAGGGCCTTGTGTTCTGATATCAATTCTTATTATTAAAAAAAAAATTTGCCAATATCTCACGTTTTATCGTCTGCACGGCTAACAGAAATGTTTAATTTTTAATAGAAAATTTCAATGAGAAAAAAAATCTTTTGAAAAGCAAATAGATAGTAAATGTCAAAATTATGCACCGCAAAATGATCTGTGTTGAAAATGACGTCACTGTATCGGGAAATAGATATTTTCATTCTTAAAAATCAAACATTAACTAGATTGCCTGAAAAAATATTTTTTGACGAGTGTTACTTCTTAATGCAGCCTCATTTCAGAAAATATGAATGAAAAGTATTTTATTTTTAAAAGTAAATTACATTTTCGTTCATAAAACCTAAACTTTTAATATAATAGCCTCAATGTAAATCATTTTCTGTCCACCGGTATTGAAAAATAAGGCTCGGAAGTGTAAAAAGAAATCTAAGATTTACAATAACCATTAGCGCAATCAATAAAAAGTTATATGTGTAAATTTAATGAGACCATGGGAGGGTTCAGGGGGCTCCGCCCCCTGAAGAAATCTACTTTATTATCTAAAAAAATACCAGAATTAGTAGCTCATGAAATTTTCAAAATATCCTTACATAACAACGTTTTCAATTTAACGCTTCTAATGTCTGAAAACTTCGTATTTTTTTATTCTTATAAATAATTACGTAATTCGAGAAATTTAAATTGCGTTTTGCAGGAAATTGAATATTACAAAATTGTGTTTAAAAAAAGACTTGCAGAGCTGACGTTGAGGCTCCTGATCTGCAGATTTACTAGTAGTTATGATATAACAATACAAGCATATACAATCGTACCTCGTTAACGTGGATTATTTTTAACATTTGTTTTCTATAATGCCTGCCAAAATAAATACAAAAGGTTTAGTTACTGATTGATATAATACTATGGTCCAAATATAATTTCCCCTTGAGACTCGTGTTAAAAACATTGAACTGTAGTTCAAAATTTCTACAGAATTAATAATAATTGCAAATTCGAAATAGTTAGGGCTTTTGTTTCGTTCATTCTAAGATGATGTGTTTTGACTCTCTCAAAGCAGCATATTTTAAACACCCCTTTTATAATCAATTTTCGCCAAAAATGATATTTACAGCCTTTGGATTTATTGAATAAACTATTTATTTAGCTTTACAAAATACTAGTTAGCTCACAGGATATCAAAACCTGAGAGCTAATGTGCCAGCAGGTTCTGTATGTACAATCGTGGGGGGGGGGGGGGAAAGTAAACACCCCCTACTAACTCTGCAATTAATTATAATCTACTAAAAAACAACTTTTCAAAAGTAAAAAAAAAAGCCAAGCAAAAAAAAAAAAAGAAAAGAAAAAAGGGGAAAGTTGTGGCTAAAAAATAGTGTGATATCAAATTTCCAAGCTAATATTATGGTACTTATTTAACATTTTTTATTAAAAATTTACCATATGTAAGTCGAGTACCTAAGTATGCGTTGATAGAAAGCCTTTTCTCCTTTACTAAATACATCATAACGTGTTTCTGAAAATTAATTTTTTTTAATTATGCATGATGGACTTGGCGGCCATCTTTCCATATTTTACCCAATTTTCTAAGCACACAAGTACATTGTTAAGATCGGAAATTCGAAATTGTTGCTAAAGCAAACATTTTTTGCTTTTAATTTATGGAAATGAGTGCCTAGAAATTTGTGTCTTAAAATAAAATTGAAGTAACTTCAGGTTTTATCTTATGATTCTATTTTTTCGGAGGGGGTTAATTAATTAGTTAAAGCAGTAAAAATCAATTTGTTTTTTTTTCTTCAAAATAAAAGACTTTCTTAATTTATCTGTCTGTAGCCAAAACTAGATGTTCAAAATTCTTAATAATGCAAACATATTACGAGCTTGTCTGCTTAGAAATTTGTGTAAAATATGGAAAGATGGCCGCCAAGCCCATCATGCATAATTAAAAAAATTAATTTTCAGAAACACGTTATGATGTATTTAGTAAAGGAGAAAAGGCTTTCTATCAACGCATACTTAGGTACTCGACTTACATATGGTAAATTTTTAATAAAAAATGTTAAATAAGTACCATAATATTAGCTTGGAAATTTGATATCACACTATTTTTTAGCCACAACTTTCCCCTTTTTTCTTTTCTTTTTTTTTTTTGCTTGGCTTTTTTTTTACTTTTGAAAAGTTGTTTTTTAGTAGATATCAGTTCTTTTTTTTAAACAGATTATATATAATTGAAATAATTCTACTCGCTAAAATTAGTCCTTGTATAGCCTTTATAAGTAGGGAACAAACACAATAGTATACACTTTGTTTACCTATCATTCATTTTTTAGAGTAATTAATAATTTAAAAGTAAGGAAAGTCAATTTCTTCTTTCAAAGTATCAGTCTTTCTCAATTTATATCGCCTTAAAATTTTCTATGAAGGATGAAAATTTAGTAAAAATCAAATAGAGTCAAAATAAAATATATATTTACAGTTAGTCTGTCAGTTAATTGTTTGTTCTAACTTTTTTTTGCTGACGGTTTTGCAAAATAAATTTATCTTTACAAATACCTACGGAAAATCCGAGAATGAAGCCCCGCAGGCATCTAAAGAATCGAAGATCTGTCTAAAGAAGTAAATCTAGCAATTCTAGACATGATGATGAAACATTTTTGATAAAAAAAATCTAAAAATTTAAAGATATAAACTGTACATATAACTTCATCTTCATTTAGATCGTGTTATAGAGAAGAAAGAATAAATATGTAATTTTACTCAAGTCTGTTTATCCATACCTATTTGCATAAATGTGAGAATATAATTTCGTATAAAAATTCCCGTAAATTGATTATATTTAATAGTCTATTATTAAAGCCGCATAAACATTAGAATAAAATTTTTTTGCAGTTGAAAATTGCCTGAAATCTATAGTCTTATCGTTCGTCAAATTTGTTATATGTTTTTTTTTTAATACCCAGACACCTTTTCTAAACTCTGACCAAAGATCACAGAAATACTGAAATTATCCAAATACTTATACCTTTCTATCGTATTTCTTTTTTTGAGTGGGGGGAGGGGTGAGGAAGGGCGCTTAAGAACTTCGTTTTGTTCTTAGAATTCTGAATTAATCATTGAAAAGATCTGCCTACGTAAGTCTTGTTGCAGAATTTTCATTAGGTAAGAGTTGCATCAACTTATACATCATGTGAATATATTAAATTACTTTTGTAAAATACTAGATGGGAGCCATTGATATTTTCAGAGCATTTGCCTACATTTTAAACTTAAATTATTTACAACTATTCATTAATTTTCTATACGAATTAAAGAAGTCGTTTCCATGGCAACTGTGCCTTTCACTATTGCTTGTTTGTTTGTTTGTTTTATTGAACACATATATATCAGATCACGTGAGGATCACGGCGGGATTTGAACCCGCCCCCACCTACGTTCTCAAGCGATTAGCGGCGTGGTGTCTTATCCACTCAGCCACGGTGGGCCACTATTGCTTTATCTAATACCTAGATACTCAAATTTAACCAGCTGCGCTTAGAATCATGCTCATAACAGAGTACATTTATATGTAAGAGTGGTGACACATATGCACAAGTCGTGTACTCATATTCAAGTTTTTGTCCAAAGTACAGTAACTCAGTTTTCATTAATAGACGTGGAAGATTTCGATTAAACTAAACAAAAAAGTTTAAAAACATTGGCTTTCTGATTTGATTTTATTCAAAATCGTCTTAACCAACCAAAGTTAATGTCCGGGATCCAGAGTGTTTACTGCAAACATAAAAAAAGTTTTCTAAAATGCAGGCTTCTGATTGAGCAATCTCATCGCGCTAATAGCGTGAAATCTATCTTGATCCCGGTCTATTCAACGTCCTTTAAATATTCGAGAAAGCCTTGACAAGTCAGGAAAATATCACACAATGCAGGCAAAACAAAGAAGAAAAATCATTCATTGGCTCGTTCATATCCACGAGCCAATGAATGATTTTGTTCCTTTGCTTTGCCTGCTTTGTGTGATGTTTTTGTGACGCGTGTCAAGACTTTCTCAAATATTTAAGGGGCGTTTGTTTATTTCACCACCATGAAGCTATGAAAGGAGAGGAGCAGACATGTCAATCTTCCCGTGTGAAAAACTACATAAAGAAAACGAGTTCTTTCCTCCTCTTCTGCCCTTTTCTCTCTTGATTTTGACCGATAGCAGCCCATTTAGCAGTCTCCATAGCAAGATGCAGCTATATATGGCGGACGCAAGGGGGAGGGTGTTAGCGTGACCAATGACATAATAGGCCAGTTTATGACGTTTAAAAGTCACACGGAGTTGGATCATCTTTACACGATGATTAGTACAAAGCGGTGCGCCGATTTTTTTTGTGTCCATTGCCGTGTACAGATAATCAACTCCACACTTAGGAACAGCTTCAAATGACGTCATCTACTTCGAGGCAAACGAAAAAGGACAGGCTACCGCGGCGCTACAGCGTCTAGAATATATAGTGTCGAAATCCAATCAGTCGATCACAGCGATATCTGCAGGATATTTCCCAAAACTCCAAGACAATTTGGTCTAGACGCTGTAACATTTTTTTAAAACGTTTTATTAACTTACATTTGACCTGTGTGCTTGGCGTCAAACCCGCTGTAATAATACGATGTTTACTTTGAAATTTGAAAATATATAGCAGATGTCGCTGCGATAATCTCCCTGGATTTCAGCGTCAGTGCACATTTAAGGGATACACTTTTTAGCGGTTCTTGGATAGCAAATTTCCACATTATGTATTCTAGACGCTGTAGCGGTGCATTACACATGTCTCTTTCTTCTTTAAAAAATATCCTGCAGATGTCGATGCAAATGACTGTTTGGAATTCGACATCGTTGTACATTTAAGGGATTCAATACTTTCGCGCTTTTTTAAGTATTGCTGGGATAGTCGATTTCTACAACATATAATCTAGTCGCTATAACGGAACTATAGTTTCTAGAAGATATAGTTTAAAAATCGGCTTATTAAAAAAGTGCTAAAAATTGTATCCCATAAATGTTGAACGAGGCTGAACGACGAATGTCGATTACAGCGACATATGGTAATTCCAACATAACTATTTCAAAAGAAAATGTTTCGCTCAGAGAAGATCTAGAAAATGTTGCTCCTATCGACATTTGTCATTCAGTATTTTTCAATATTTATGGGATTCAATTTTTAGCACTTTTTAAAGAATTACTGGAATAGCCGGTTTCCACACTGTGACCGTGATCTAGGTAGATTTTTCTGTGTTATCGTAACGAGATTGACCAATTAGAAGCCAGAATTTTTGCTAACTTTTCACTGTTTGCAAAATTGTACCTGGATACCGGCCTATATTTCTAGACGCTATAACTGAGCTCAGGAATAGTACAGAAAGCAAACTCTGTATTTTGATACATTAAGGCCGGGATCTAATTCGGAACAAGTGTGTCTCTATAACGAAGTAGCGACATACGGCCAATAAATGTTTATTGCTAAAAGTGATAAAAACAAATCGTTACAGTTCTTTACGAGCATGCCATTATCGCCAGGTTAATGCATGCTGAATTATTTCCATAGTCTAATAGAGATCGTCCATGCGCGTATCTTCTAATGGAGGATATTCCAAATATGGGTTCGAGGCTGAAAAAGTCACGTGGTACCGGTAATTTACCCAAAGAATTTCTAACTGATAGAAGGGAAACAGGAAACTAGACTGTTAAAAATATCGTGAAAAATTACCTCGGTTCTTACAGGTTCTCTATTTTCTGACCAATGAGAACGCTACATAAACGCCTATGAAGCGTTCTCATTGGTCAGAATACAGATAGCCTTTAAAAACAGAGGCAATTTTTCACGATATTTTTAACAGTGTACTACTGCTTTCTCCCATGAACTGTTTCCTTGGCTAGCTGGGATTTACATTACGTAGACGGAGCCTTCCCTTCTTTACGCTAGACGTTCATGCCTTGACCATGTGATCATAACGTAGATTGAATATCCTCTATTCAAGAAATCGGACTGCCGTACTTTCGACAAAAGCTTGAAATGAGCATGTCTCCTGTGCATATATCACCACTCTTATGTATAAAGGCTCTCTGTTATGGTGTTGTTTCTGATACAGCGCCTAGAATACCTAGTGTGGAAATATGCTATCCAAACAGTTCTAAAAATTTGTATCCCTTAAATGTGCGACGATACTGCTAAAATTTCAAGTGTCGATCGCAGCGACATCTGTGGGATTTTCGTATTATTATTATTACATTGTATAGACTAGCAATTTCTTGCAGTTGTAGAAAATATCCTGCGGATGCCGCTGCGATCTGCATATTACAGCAGTATCATTGCACATTTAAGGGATACAATATTTTAGCGCTTTTTTAAGTATTACAGGGTTAGCCGATTTCAACACTATATATTCTAGGCGCTATAGTTTCTGAGCGCTGTTGGTTTAATTTCGATATTCGTGTTTTAGAGTGAGCAATAGAGAAAAGTACTAAAACTATTGAAACAACAACTTCTTTAATATTGAAATGTATAGCAAAGGAGTTCAGAATCAATGCCTTAAATAGTTTCGAATACGCACTGTTGTTATGACATCAATACCCTTCCTGGATGTGGAAATGCAAGATTGTGTTCAACATAATTGGCCGCAATCTAGATAGATTTTTCGCTGTTAGCGAAACGAGATTCATTAATCAGAAGCTTGCACTTTTGCGAACTTTTCGCTGTTTGCAGCAATGCAGGCTATTGATTGGTGAATCTCGTTTCGCTAACAGCGAAAAATCCATCTGGATCCCAGCCTAAATTTCTGTAAACATTGCACTTCATCCATGGCACTAAGAAAATGACTCAAAACTTTTATGACATAGGCCGGGATCCAGAAGCAGCAAAAATTCTCAAACATTCTGGCTTCTGATTGGTCAAACTCATTTCGCTAACAGCGAAAAATCTATCTGGATCTCGGCCATAGTTTTCTTCGATGAAATCAATGCAAAAGGATAATATAAAAAAATTTAAAAGACTTCTAAAATGATTTGGCGGGTTTATCGCTGTTTGGCATAATTTATAAACTTTAAAATTAATTAACAGTTTTTCGCTAATTAAGAATATAAAATTTGTGTTTTTAAAGCTGAATTTTACAAAAGCACGTAGATTGAGTAAATATCTGTCCAAAAATGCAATCCTTATTTTTTTATGTCCATTATTTAAGTCTCTACCTTGATTGAACCATAAATTGTGACGAAGAAAATAAATCGATCATTTTCAATATCTCGACGTTATTTTAAAAAATCTATATCTCTGTTTATAATTAATTTATGAGGATGCATTTGGTCTCAAATTGAAGATATTTTCCATTAGGTCATTCTGGTTTTGGCTTTATTTTTCTGCGATGATTGGTTCTTTTGATATGGGAAATTTTACGCTGGCATGTTTGGTTGATTTTACATGGAGAAGTTGTCATCAGTATAATAAGCAGTTACGGTGTCTTGCGTTTTATTCTTGGCGTTTGTTTGTTTGGCGAGGTTAGCATTTTTTTTCAGCTTGGCTTGGCAGAACGACCGTCCTGCTTGATAGAAGAAAGTTACTGGTCCCAACCTATTGGAAATAAAGTCTACTTTTAAATGATGTGATGTATATAAAATTTGCTTAGGGGCCATCTACAAAACAAAACCAGACCAAACTTTGTTTATTTTTCAATGGCAACCCCAAATTTTGACACTATACTTTAAATCTTCTGTTCAAACTATGCCTAGAAACGAAATTTCAAGTCATTTGGATGATAAGTCTTTCAATTATAAACATTCAAAATTTAGAGCTTCTAATGTTAAATTAAATTTTCATATTTTTATTAATATCTCCTGAAATTAATATCCTAATGAGATATTTTTTTCTGTGGTTGAAACCAAACATAAATACATTGAATTTGTAATTTAAAAAAATTTATAATATGAATTATGAAATTAACATTCGAAAAAAAACATGAATTGCAACCTACAATTATTACTTTCTTCTATCTTTACAAGAATGGATTCGTGAAAATTTTCGACTTTCGGTTTTCGACGAATTTACACGTTTTAGAAGTCAGAGATTCCGAAAAATATGCTTTTACAAAATGTCTGTCTGTGAGTATGTGACTCTGTCTGTCTGTATGTATGTGACACAAATTTTGTGGGCGCTCTATCTCAAGTACTAATGCACGGAATTTAATAAAAATTTAGATTCAGTTTGATTATTTTTTGGTGTAAATCGCTCAACAAGTGGCGCTGTTATGCAGCCTTTTTCAAAATTTCCACTATAGCTTTATCTCAATAACTAATGCACGAATTTTCATAAAACTTGAGATCCAGTAGTTATAGTCCTTTATGTAAGTTGGTGCTGCTTACTTTTTGGTGTAAATTGTCCAAGAGGTGGCGCTGCTACGCTACATTATTCATTATTATCGCAATAGCTCTCTATCTCAAGAACTAGAGCACGAATTTTCATCATACTTCAGATTCAGTTACTCCTTGACATGAATTGGCGTTTTATATATTTTTGTGTAAATCGCTCAACAGGTGCTGCTATGCTACATTTTTTGCGATTTCCGCAATAGCTCTATCTCAAGAACCAATGCTTGGATTTTCAACAAACTTCAGATTCAGGTATACCTGGATATGAATTAGTGCTGTTTATGTTTTGGTGCAAATCGCTCAACAGGTGGCGCTGCTATGCTGCATTTTTTTGAATTTCCACTACAGCTCTATCTCAATAAATAATGCGCGTAATTTTCATCAAACTTCAAATTCAGATATACTTTGATATGAATTGGCACTAAATTGATGTAATTTCTTGTACTATTTAAATGATTTAATTGTCGTGATTTATATAGAATAAAGTTTTGTGATGACCACAACATACAAGTTTGATATGTCCTGCTTTATGCAAATTCTCAATTTGAAATTTTTCTTCCAAGTAGTTTTCAAATTATGCTTAAAAAAGTCTAAATTATGGTTTAAGGGGCCATTTATGATGTCCAGAAAATCATAATTTGAAAAAAATATGTTTTACTCATTTTATTGAAACGTTTGGGCTGGCAATAGTCGAAACTTATTAAGCGAGTGAAATGGTCATATTAGCAAGAAATAATACATTCGTGGAAGTGACATAGTCCTTCTGTAGCATTTTAACAAGCGAGTACCGAATTTCAATTTGGATAGAACCCCTAAATAGGCTGATTTTAAAATAATTAATTTCTCTTAAACTAATCGTACGAATTTCATGAAAATTTGTTTTTAAGCTAATTGAAGAGTGTAGAATTTATTCATGGTGTCAAACTTGGGTATTGCAATTGAAATGCAAAGTTTCGGTTTGTTTTGATATGTAGATATACATTATTTAAAAGTAGACTTTATTTCCAATCGTTTAGTACCAGTAACTTTCTTCTACAATAATTTGTTGCAGAATTAGTAGGGGGTGTTTACTTTTTTTCCACGGCTGTACGTACGTATTTGTACATAGCGCGATAACTCTTGATAGAAATATCCTATTTGCTTCAAAAGAATATTCCTATCTACGTGCTGAAAACAAATATTGTTCAAATTTTCAAATTTGGGAGAACAAGAATGATAAGTATTTTTTCCCATAGGATAACATGAGATTCCACTTTTTTTCTTCCCCAACAGAGGATTCTTCATTGAATTGTGTGCATTTAAAAAAGGAGATAGAAGTCCAGGGCTCGATTAACCTCTGAAGCCATGGGAAGCACAGTGTCATCTCGGGGCTCCCTTTCATTCCACAAGAATTTCCTAAATTTGACATATCCTGAAACTCACCAACGCTACAAATGTTATTCGAAAGAGATTCGTCTTATTTGAGTTCTTATATCTTTCACTAAACAACTTTTTTTTTATGTTCCCCTATATATATGCACAGAAAGTGTATATAGTAAAGCGAGGAGAGTTCGCGCGGTAGGAGAGATTGCGCACAAAGAGATTCGACGGGAAGGAGTAGAGTGCGCGCCTAGCGACTCCAGGTAGTTGTACAGCAGCATTAGTGCAGTGTCTACATGAATGTGCATATTTATTGTTCCAAGCGTCTTAGATAAAGCAGTGCTATTTCGGTATTTTTTCCAAAGTAAGTGCTTGAATTTTCATAACTGTTCGTCAGAATTTTTATAGAGCGTCAATGATACAAAATATTTTGAACTTAAACAATTTCTTATAAACTACTAACCTGGACTAAGTATGCGAACACCAGAAATTCATTTTAGAAGTGGCCGTATTTAAATAAAAGACCGCGCAATCTCTCCTACCAAAATAGGAGAGTTTGCGCATCTGCTACTTAGGAGAGATGGCACATTTCCCCATAAGTTTAGTGCTAGGAGAGATAACACAGCTTATTGATAAATTTGTATGAATTGCAAATTACGCGTAAAACATATGAATGAATCAATTTTGAAATAATTTCGGAAAAACAGATTATTATCAAAACTAAATTTGGCAATAAATTAATTTGCAAAACAAAATACTTTTGCAGATAAAAATTTTATTAATAAATTAATAATGCAGTTGTTATTAAATAAATTTTATGTAATTATTTTTGTTAATAAATTAATAATATATTTGTTAATAATTTAATTAAATATATATATATATTTATTTATTTATTTAATTTATGAGCAATTAATTTGCTAATAAATTAATTTTGTTAACTAAAATAAATTTTCCAATACAATGTTTTGGAAAAGTTTTCACCCATTCCAAGTAGTGTAATGCCATCGAAATCAAAAGGAAACAGAGTGCAACTAATGTTACTGATCCACAAAATATATTTGAAAAAAGATTTAAGAAGGATGCCGCTACAAAAAAAAAAAAAAAAAGCTGAAGATAAGATGTTTTTACAAAAAGTGGGATAAAAAAAACTCAAGGGAAAAAAACGAAGGTCAATGAGGATGTGTGCACTGAGTATCAGGAACTGTACCAGGAGACAATTTCGACAACTGACTGGATTCAATGTATTGCTTGTTGCAGGTGATTGCACGAAAGATGCACGTTTTACAATAATAAGTGCATCGATTGTGGACGACGAAAACTTCGGTTAGCAAACAAAATACAATGAAACTGTGGAAATCGAAATGAAATAATGGTACTTTTCGGTTAGCCGGGCGCCAGTGTTATATATACATATATATATTGTACATATACATACATATATATATATAAATGCATATATATGTATATATACATATTTATATATGTATATACATATATATGTATTTATATGTATATGTACAATATATATATATGTATATATAACACTGGCGCCCGGCTAACCGAAAAGTACCGAAATAATTTTCGAGTTAAACATGTTATCTACTAGGTGAATGTTTTTTTATAATCTTAGTAAGGCTTGCTTTTTCTGATATTTTAATCTTTTTAAATTAAAAATTTTAACTGTTGTTAAAATTATTTCTTTTATTTATTATTTAAACATTTGGTTGAAATATTCACTCCTAATACAAAAATATTTACTCACAAAATGTTAATTAAGTGTAATTATTATTGTTAACAATTTAATTGTAGTTATTATTAATAACAATCTCTTCTACCTATGTGTGCAATCTCTCCCACCCATGTGCGCGTTCTCTCCTACCCTGTAAGGAGAGATTGCGCAAAATAGTTTTCTTGGTTTTATTACCACTGTTCTATTAATTTACAGTATAACAACAAAATAACAATGGAAATGCATAAAAAACAAATGAAGTCAAAATTATTCATGCATAGTTTAGCAAAATATTAATATTTAGATTTTTTATTATTATTCTTTTGAAAGGTGCGCAGACTCTCCTCGCTTTACTATACAGTCAAGAAAATGTGGAAAAATGATTTTGCATAGTATTAGCATAAATATGCTACTTGGGTAAAAAGGTTAAAATTCAGCATGGTGCATAACATAACACATCAATATTTTCAAATACTTCTTTAAATTTTGGCAATTGTTTGAATTATTAATTTTTTATGTTGAGCATACAAGCCAAATTCAATATCTAAAATAAACATACATCTAACATAATGGATAAACTGAAGAACTGTGCTAATGTAGTTGAAACTGATCTATTAAATGCAAGATTAATTTGTTATGAAAGATATTTTTATGAAACACTTTTTTAAAAATATAATAATATGTATATAAATGAGTTAATCCTTCTCTATATAAAAAAAAAGTAACGTTTTGGAAATGGACCAACGAAAATCTGCGTAGATACCGCGAAATGAATCTGATTGGACAGAGCTTTCTGACGCTATAAGGCGGGTTACCAAGGGGGCGGGACCCGGCTCTGTCGGCCAAATGTCGTCAGGTTTGTCGCCAAGATGGCGATATATCACCAAATTTGACGACCAAAATTAGTCTCCAAAAGTGACGCCAACTTGGCGCTATTTGCAGTATTTCGCCAAATTTTCATAGCCTCCCATTGAAATACAATAGGGTTTACTTGCTTGTAGACAATCAACAAATTGAGATATTTCAATGCAACAAAAACTAATGTTAACTTATGAATAGAGCTTAATTGAACTACTCACGTGTTTTTTAAGCACAAACAATAATTTGGGGTTGGCTAGAAAATAGAGATTGCTTCGCGATACCGAATGGAATAATAGTAATTTAAAAAGAAATTAAATAGAATTTTGTAATGGAATTAATTCAATAAAAAATTTAGATCCCCTTCACATTTTTCTAAGGGAAGCACGAGCTTCTCGTGCCTATTCGGTAATCAGGGACTGTAAGCATCGCATTTCTCAAACAAATTATTGAATTTCGGCACCCACCCTCTTAGATGTCTGCAGCCAAAGTTCCCAACCCAAAGAGCATCAAAACGACACCACTTGGGCAGTAGACACCCAAGCCTAATAAGGATCTATTTACGTGAAAGTGTAACAGAGTATAAACTTTGACTAAATTCCTTGCTTTTGAGATATAGTTATCGCGAAAATCGTGAAAATTGCAGCATAGCAGCGCCACCTGTTGGCCGATTTACACCAAAACCTAATCAGCAACAACTTATGTCAACCCCTAACTGAATCTAGAGTTTGATAAAAAGGAGCAGATGTCATATATTCCCGCGGCTGCCATCTTGGATTTTTTTCTTAGCGTGAAAACCCCTTTCCGCCAAGTAGTAAATGTCGCCAAGCACCCATTTATGCGCATGTTAGGCTTAACGAAAATAAAATGTAAATAATAAACAAAACTCGTTAAAGCGGCAATTAGTAAATGAACGTATGAACGCAACGCGTTCGTTCAGAAACCGAAAAAAAAAAATCACTGGATTCAGTAAACTGCTTCTGCAGCAATCTGGAAAATGCACGAAACTCGTTAAAGCGGCAATTAGTAGACGAACGTATGAACGCTATGTGTTCATTAACCGAAAAAAAACTTCATTGAATTTAGCAAACTACTTCTGCAGCAATCACAAAAATGCACAAAACTCGTTAAAGCAGCAGTTAGTAAATGCACGTACGTTGCTGTGCTCCAATCTCAAAAAATGGGGCTCTGCGGCTGAGTTGTCAAAGCACCAGTCAGCTAATCGCTTGTGCGTAAGAGTTTGTGGGTTCGATTCCCGCTGGTTCCATTGCACACACACTTTGTGTGAAACTCCCAGGGTGTATTTCTCTTGTGTTGTAATATTTCCTTGTGCTATCTTGTCTCCAACTTATAAGCGGGCTTTATGTCAAGCACACAAGTCGTATGTTTGTTATTCAGTTAAATAAATAAATAAATCTCAAAAAATGCACGAAATGCATGAGAAATATACAATAAATGGCTAATATAAAACATTACAACAAAATATACATAAAGTTATCAACATACCTTAAAAGACATCTCGTTCCTTGAAACCCAACTGTAAAAAAATGGTCATTTGCCATAATTTCTCAAATTTCAAGTCGCCGTAAAACTGTCATTTAACTTTACAGTAAATAAAAAAAAAGAAAAAAAAAAGAACAAATACACACAATTTCAAACTAAATCACACAAGAACTTTAACTTGCAACATTCAACATATACTACCAATATCAAACTTCGCATTACCGTAATTCTAATTTTACAATCAAAAACCAAAATGTCTCCGTTCTTCAATGAACTTTCCTGCTACAAATTATAAAACGTGCGGAATTGAGTTGTCGAAACATCGCTCAGCTAATTTTTCAATCTCGAATATCAGAATGCATGATTAATGACGTCAATAATACGATGTTTTCATTAACACGATGTTTTCATTAACAGAAAAAAGCAATATTACATAAAAAATACACATAATAACACTATTTAAGAAATAAATTAGCAAAAATTATCAGATATATATCAAATCATTTAATACAAACACTTGTTGTTTTTTAAACACTTTAACTATAAGCAAACTATGGAAGCCATCCAATCATAGTCAATCAACTAAATTCGACGCAAAAGACAATCTACCAAAAAATGGGTTTACCAGAACCAACACTCAACGTGATTGCCATATCGACAAAGATCGCCAACGAAAAATTGCCAAGAAATCAAAGATAGCGGCCGCGGGAATATACAGCATCTGAGGCGATAAAAAATCCGTGCATTAATTATTTAGATAGAGCAATTATCTAATGCAGCATGGCAGCGCCACCTGTTAGACGATTTGCACCCAAAACTAATCAGCACCAATGTATATCAGGGACTAACTGAATCTGAAGTTTTTAATGAAAATCCGTGCATTAGTTCTTCAAATAGAGCTATTGCGGAAATCGTGATATATGCAGCGTAACAGCACCACCAGTTGAGCGATTTACGCCAAAAACTAATCAACACCAATTTATATCAGGTACTAACTAAACCTAGTTTTATTAAATTTTGTGCATTAGTTGTTGAGATAGAACGCCCAAAAAATTTTTGTCATGCACAGACAGGCAGACATTTTCTAAAAGTAGTAAAATCGTGTTCAGGACTTTCTAAAACGTATAAATCCCCCGAAAACAGGAAGTCGAAATTTTTTATGAATCCAATACTTTCTTCTTGTAAAGATAGAATAAAGTAAAAATGACTAGAAAACAGGAATTCTGCTTTTTCGGAATTTAGTGTCGACCCCGATGAAAAAATATATATATATGTATATAAATATAAGATAGTTCAGTTTTAAGACTTAAAACACAGGCTTTTATTTTATATAAAATGACGTCATCCGTATCCGCTGAAGAATTCCTTTCGTCATTTAAGAAACTCGACAAAAAAAATCGGCTATCTCATGATTCATATGCCTTCATTTTTTTGTAATATTAATATAGATACTTAAAATTAAGTTTGCTTATAAAAGCTCCATGTTTTATCAGAAATCATTCATTTATATTTTATCAAAATAACATAATAAGATATAATTTCTTTTTTCCTTTACTTTCTACAGAAATGGAGTACTTGAGTTGCCAAAATTAAACAAATGGCGTTAAAAATTACAAAAAAATTAATATCTCAAAAATAAATGGAAATGCAGTTTTCAAGTTAAAAAGTATTAAAGTCGTTTAAAAGTATTTTTTTCCCAATACAACGGCATAAAAGTTGAAAATGTGCGATGCGTAGTGATTAAAAAATTGCAGTAGAGATTATTCCGTACAATAATACATCTGCTTTGTTACAAGGTATGAAAACATCATCTTAAAAGAAGGCGAAATTTTGTGTGTTTAACCTACATTTCTTTTTCTATAACTAGGGGGCTCTGCCCCCTACGAGCTACGCTCGTCAACCCCCGTTCAGACACCGCAGACTCTAACAGCACGATAATTTAATCGGCTTTAAAAAGATTTCGGAAGATTGAATTATAATTTGAATCTGAGAATTATAATATGACGTAATTTTCACCAAACTTTTCTTTTTCTTTTTAATATTCACGTAAAAATACTTTTGTTAGAAATGAAATATTATGATCATCTTAAAATATCAAATAAATGTCTCGAGCAATTTTTAAATTTAAACTGTTTTGCAATATTATTTTTTGTTCATTTTATATAATAAGTGTAATGTGACGTAAATATGACGTAATTTCTCCTATTTAAGACTTCTAACGCATGTTAAAGAATCTATTATTTTACAATATCCTTTCTCTTTTAAAATTCACGTGTATTCTTTTTATGACGTAATTTTCAATAAGTTCCTGCTTTTTATACGCAATTATTTAATTTTAATTTGAAAGTATCTTTTCTATTTATAATAGTCACGTGTAAATAAATTTTTAATTTGAAGCAAACACTATTGTTTCCGTTGTTTATACAGTTGCCAACAGGTTAAATTAGTACAATTTTCTAAAATCTCTCTATTCTAAAAAAAAGTAACTACCGCTGTCACCGCCGCCGCCGCCGGTTTTGAATTTTTTGTGACCGGAGGTCTTTCTTCGTTAATATTAAGAAAAATAATGCATACAAAAATATGAAAATCGGTAGTATTATACAAAAATGTTTGATAAACACGCTGATGCAGACAATTTTCAAATCGAAGATTTATTTTAAGAGATATTTAATGCTAAAGTTGGACAAAATCGTTTCACTAAAAAAGTTTTATAGGAGAAAAAACTATACATCGGAATTTAATAATTTTTAGATCATTTTACACGTTATAATTTCCCGGTGTGCAGAATTCATTTCTTTTTTTAATTTGACTCATTTTTCGAGGTTTCATTTTTATTTTAAATTCAAATTTTCAGCATTTCGAGAGATATTTTTTACTTACTAGGGGGCTCGGCCCCCTACGAGCTACGCTCGCCAACCCCCGTCCAGTCACCGCAGACTCTAAATGCACGCTAATTTGATCGGCTTTAAAAATATTTCGAAAGATTGAATTATAATTTAAAAAACAGTGGCGATCTCCCCATAAAAGGATTTCTATTCATTTCTCTTTGATTAGGAAATTTTAACGCCAAATCCGCTGCGGTACTACTTGATTATCCCGCCGACCAATTTCGCCAAATTATATAAATCGCCAAACCACTCACCAAATTATACAAATTGACATAATTTTTATTTTAAATAACGAAAGAACAAATAAATTCGTACAACATTAATAAAAACACAAATAAAACGTCGAAATAAAAATAACTTGATGACGTATACACGTGTAACAACATTTCAAAATAAGCTAATATAAAAGGAATTAAGTAAAGAGAGTCTTTGTCTCCTGGTATTTTTTAACAAAGCGAAAAGAAAGTTCTTCTAAATGAGACATTTTAAATTAATTCTCAAAATATCAAATAAATGTCTAGCTGTCAGGCTAGCTCAGTTTCAAATCACACAGAAATTTCACATAATTCCAAAATAACACTTTCTCGGGGTATAACTTTTTAAATATTTTTTTATTTAATCTTGATAAGACGACACATCACAAATAGAACGGCACATAACACATAAAATAATAACACGGATATAACTTTTTACATTTTAGCACATCTCAAAACAGAACACAACTACAGTCAACGCTGTAACAGAACACTCTCCAACTCACAGCATTTCTCATTCGGCAAAGCTCACGGAAAACGGTCACGTGACTGCCGGTAGAGTCTATTTGTTTTAAAACGGGTGGCGCGCGTTACATCCTCCCCCTCTGTTTCCGATCTACGTCTCGGAGAGGAAACAGGATGCTTTCTGGGTCTTCCTCTTTTCCTTAAGGGTGCAACTGGAATAGTTTCAGTTTCTTGAAATGGTGACAAAGCGGAAACATGGTAAGACCCAATTCGCTCAGTAGGATTGTCCAGGCTAGCAACGTCATATGTCACTAGTGACTTTTGAGTCAAAACTATGTATGGCCCATCTCTCTTAGGCATAAATTTGGCTGTTTTATTTTTACTTGCTTTGCTCACAGGATGTAGGTTAACCCATACTTTATCACCAGGTGTGAAATACACTCGTCTACGATTTTTATCGTAATATTTCTTCCGCTGATCTTGTTTCATTTCAACACGCTCTTTCACACCTTTTGAAATATTTGCAAGACGTTTAAGATATGGGGTTATTTCCGGAACAAAATTGTCATTTTCCACAACAGCTCTAAAATCGTTTACCACATCATCGATTGTTCTTAATTCTCGACCAAATTGCAGATAGGCGGCAGTTTGGCCAGTTGTATCAGATTTGGCAGAGTTCATAGCAAATCTAATAAAAGAAAGTTTATCAATCCAGGAACTGTGTTCATCTCCAACAAGGATTGCTATTCGAGGTTTCAAGTCTCGATTTTTGCGTTCGACTGGATTGGCCTGAGGATGGTACAAAGGTGTCAATGATTGGTCTATTCCAAGAATGTAACAAACTTGTTGTAGAACAGCGCTCACAAACTGAGGGCCGTTATCACTTATGAGTCTTCTTGGGATACCATAACGAAGGAAGATCTCTTCGATCAGAGTAGTCGCACATTCTTGTGCAGTAGCAGTTGTTAAGGCAAATAGTTCGACCCATTTAGTGGCACAATCTTCTACTATAAAAATCCATCCATGCCCATCTTTACTAGGAGGCAATGGTCCAAAGAGATCAATGCTGAGGGTCTCAAACCGCTGAGCATAAGCAGGTGTTCGTAATAAACCAGCTGGTTTCTTATTTGTTGCTTTATAACAAGCGCACTCTGGGCACTGCTTCACATATTCAGAAATGTATGCTCTCATGCCTGTCCAATAATATCTTTTAGCAATTCTCTGATAAGTTCCTGCTTCACCATAATGTCCGGCTGAAGGGTCATCACGATGAAGTTTCAAAATATTTTGTCTTTCTTGTACTGGAACGACCAATTGCGCTTCTTCGGCATCTGATTCGGGATCATACCTATAAAGCACACCTTGATTCATCAGGAATCCTCTATCAGTCCAATTGGCGAAATCTTCGCTTTTCTGTTCATCCTCAAAAGAATCTATGATCTTTTTAAGGTTTTCATCTTGCAACTGTGCTTCTCTGATATCTTTTGGACTTCTTGTTGGCATGTCTATGCTGACAAAATTGCATGTCTCACAGAAAGCAGATTGATGATTACAGACAGGGCGTGACAGCATGTCAGCCACAACATTAGATTTTCCACGTTCATATTCTATTCTCTTCTTATGAATATTTTTCTTAGCAGGAGTCATCCGATTAGGTGGTGCAACAACAGGAGCCCTATCACCTGTATTCATATTATGCTCCACAAACGGGGTTGTCTCTCCCCCTGGTTGAAAACATTTTTCATACCTTTTGAGAACATCATTAATGTTGTCCCTTTCATCGGAATTTAGATCTTTGCCTTCATCTTCATGTAAAGCATACGGACTGACTTCGACCGCACCAGCTAACGTGCTATTTTCTTCTTGGTATTCATCAACAAGATAAAACTTTTCCCGAGGTTTATCGCTGAAATACCATGTTTTGTTGGCAGTATCTAACACCATGTTAGCATTATGTAAGAAATCCATACCTAAAAGAGTTCTATTACCCTTGGCATCTGGTAATACTATGAACTCCGTTTCGAAGACTCGGCCTTCAATCTGTAAAGGGGGAACAGTGGCTGACAAAGTGTCTCTAACTACCGTAATTCCGTCAGCTAGTGTTACATCATGAGTATGAGGGTTCAGGGCAACACCAGTTTTTAAAAATAATTGATACATACGTTCTCCCGCAATAGAACGATTCGCTCCCGTATCTGCACAGACTAGCACCTTCTTATTGCAAATCGTGATAGGCACATTTGGAGCTGAAACTGCTGATGTATTTAAACTATATAGCTCAAGACGATGTGCTTGAACAGTTTGTTTTTTAACTGTAGGGGAACAATCTGGGCATTTCTTCTTTATAAATCCCAATTTACCACAACCGTAGCAAACAATATCGGATTCTATGCGTCGATTAGCAAACTTAGGGGAAGATCTGTCTTCTTTTGGAGGCTTACTCTGCTTCCAATTATTTTCTCGACGAGAAAACTCTTTTTTATCTTGGGGTACAACCGGATCTCTTTTAGGAAACGTAGATTTAATAATGTCATACGCATCTAATTTTTCGGCAAGGTCGACTGGCGAAATTAAATTTTCCCAATCGTCTAACATATGTTGTTTGCATTCAACAGGCACGCGCCTTTTTATTTGATCAGCTATGATAAGATCCTGAAGATCTTCAAAAGACGTTACAGTTAATTCTTTAAGCCAGTTTTCAAAATAAGCTCGAAGTTCGAAATAATAATCTCGCCAAGTTATTTCCTTGGGCTTGCGATGCGTAAAGAACAGCTGTCTAAACTTTTCGGCACTAATTTTAAACCTTTTTAGAAGTAAATCTTTAACATGTGAAAAATTTGAAGCGTTTTCTTCTGATTCACGAGCGATAAGCGTAGAGATAGAAGATGGTACAACACTGAGTAAATACGAAACCCAAAGATGCTCTGGTACCTTCGAGAGCTTTAATTGACGTTCCAGGAGCACCAAAAACAATGTTACATCACCAGTTTCTGGCTTGAAAGTAGGCAACAGCTTTTGGATATCTATCTTACTCTCCGGGTGAGACATTACCCCTGCTGCATTACCACCTACCACTCTACTGGAAGTACTTTGGCTCTGAGCCTGTAACTTGAGCTTCTCAAGCTCAAAATTCATCTCAAGCTTTTTTAACTCTAACTCTTCCGCTCTATGCTTTTCTTCTAATTCTAATTTGCGCTGTTCTAACTCAGCTGCTTTTTGTTTTTCCTCTAAGTCCCGTCTGCGTTGTTCTTCCTCGTGAGTCGGAATTTGGTTTCTGACTAATGAATTTACAAAATCAACTTCGTACGAGGGGGAGGATTTAATTTTTTCACGCAATGTGACAACTGTCATAGAGCGTTGAACATCTAAATTCATTTCTAACGCAACCTGATATAAATCCTCTTTGCGAGCTTTATTAAGTTCAGACATTTTAAACTTTAGCAAAACAACAAAACGAGTACCCCACAAATGCCGAAAATTCGTTTAAATTATTCCCCAAACGTGTGAGCTTTGCCGTTACAACTCATATAAACAAGACTTTAATAAAGCAAAACAGTAAGGTTTAACATTAGCAAAACTCTTGACTACAAAACAAAACAAACTTTAAATCCCTGCAGGTATAAATAAACTGGATTGTCATAACGCGACATTTAATCAAAACAATATTTTAATCAATATAAAACCATTTACTGAATAGTTAACACTTTCAAACAATATTCTAAATATATCAAACACATAATGAATAATTAAATTTGCAACCAATATTATCATTATATTACTAAGATTACTTAATATCAGTTTCATCCAATATAACTTTAAAAGAAAAGAAAGTTTCTTTTATAAACAAACAATAAATGCAAAAACTTACTCATTCCGTTTTGGAAATTAATCACATTCAAGGCTTTTTCATCAATAAATCAGCAACTCAAAAGTAAATACTTACGTTTAGCATTTAAATAATAACAAACACTTAAAATAAAAATAGCAATCAATTCTCTTACGAAACCAATAAAAAAAATAATAAAAATAAGCACATATCTTTATGAGAATTGCGATAAAATTATGAATCATTTTAACAACTTCTAATTTGACTGACAACAGTTTATTTTCCTAAAGAAAAGAAAAAAAAAATCAACGAAAACGTAAATGAATATTTCTTTCGCTTTCTCTCGCACTCACTCTTTTTTTTTTTTTTTTTTTTTTTTTTTTTTTTTATGAATCAAAATATTTTACTTAAAGCAAAGTAAAAATTAAACATACATGAACAGAATCAAAGTAAAATTTTCAGAATAATGGGTGAGGGAGGGGGAAGGGGAAATATGCAATACAAACATGACAGGAAAATAATAGAATGAATTAAAATTTAATAATGTCAAAAATATTTAGAATTTTTAGAATATGAATAATGTTACGAAGTCAAGAATGCATTCTTTTTATTAAACAAACTATGGATCGATTCAATTTAAAATGCTTACTTGTTGAAAACATCTTGCAGAATAAACACACATATCCTAGAATTTTCTTAGGACATTAACGAAGTAATTTGTAGAACTTTACAACTTGAAAAAAAAAAAATAAGAACACCTATCACATGGTGTAAAGGCGACGTATGAAAATGGCAAAGGTAACGAAACATTGCAGAACATATTTTAGACTCACTGACAACGATCGAATCTGTAGAATATTAAGAGCATATTTCACTTGCACATGCAGACGACCGGTCGTGCCATTTTTTTTTCTCTGTTAGTTGAAACAACACTTCTTGAATAAAAATATATCATTGTTTGAATTAGGATGAGAACACATTTTCCTTCGAATTCGGTCTTACGTTGGGTAGCCAATTATCAGGCTAGCTCAGTTTCAAATCACACAGAAATTTCACATAATTCCAAAATAACACTTTCTCGGGGTATAACTTTTTAAATATTTTTTTATTTAATCTTGATAAGACGACATATCACAAATAGAACGGCACATAACACGTAAAATAATAACACGGATATAACTTTTTACATTTTAGCACATCTCAAAACAGAACATAACTACAGTCAACGCTGTAACAGAACACTCTCCAACTCACAGCATTTCTCATTCGGCAAAGCTCACGGAAAACGGTCACGTGACTGCCGGTAGAGTCTATTTGTTTTAAAACGGGTGGCGCGCGTTACATAGCGCAATTTCTAAATTTAAACTTTTTTGCAATATTATTTTGTGTTCATTTTATGTAATAACTATAATATGACGTAAATATGACGTAATTTCTCCTAAGACTTCTAACGCATGTTAATGAATTTATTATTTTACAATATCCTTTCTCTTTTAAAATTCACGTGTATACTTTTTATGACGTAATTTTTAATAGGTTCCTGCTTTTTATACGTAATTATTTAATTCTAATTTGAAAGTTTTTTTTCCTGTTTATAATAGTCACGTGTAAGTAAATTTTTAATTTGAAGCAAACATTATTGCTTGCGCTTTTTATACAGTTGGCAACAGTTTAAATTAGTACAATTTTCTGAAATCTAAAAAATATCTCTAGAAATGCTGAAAATTTGAATTTAAAATAGAAATAAAACCTGAAAAAATGAGTCAAAATAAAAAAATTAATGCAATCTGCACTCCGGCAAATTCTAACGCATAAAATGATCTAAAAATGATTACACTGCCATGTATAGTTTTTGCTGCTATAAAACTTTTTTAGTGGAACGATTTTGTCCAACTTTAGCATTGAATCTCTTAAAATAATTCTTCCATTTGAAAACTGTCTGCATCAGCCTGTTTATCAAACATTTCTGTATAAAACCACCGATTTTCATATTTTTGTATGCATTATTTTTGTTAATATTAACGAAGAAAGGCCTCCGGTCACAAAAAAAATAAACCGGCGGCGGCGGCGGTGACAGCGGTAGTTACTTTTTTTTTAGAATAGAGAGATTTTAGAAAATTGTACTAATTTAACCTGTTGCCAACTGCATAAACAACGGAAGCAATAATGTTTGCTTCAAATTAAAAATTTATTTACACGTGACTATTATAAACAGAAAAAAAAACTTTCAAATTAAAATTAAATAATTATGTACAAAAAGCAGGAACTTATTAAAAATTACGTCATAAAAAGTATACACGTGAATTTTAAAAGAGAAAAGATATTGTAAAATAATAAATTCATTAACATGCGTTAGAAGTCTTAAATAGGAGAAGTTACGTCATATTTACGTCACATTACAGTTATTGCATAAAATGAACGCAAAATATTGCAAAACAGTTTGAATTTAGAAATTGCGCTAGACATGTATTTGATATTTTGAGAGGATACTTTTCAACTATTTTTGTTAGGAAAGCGCAAATAATATTTCATTTCTAACAAAAGTATTTTCACGTGCATATTTAAAAGAGAAAGTATAGCTTTGTCAAAATTACGTCAGATTAAAAACGATTAATTTAAAATGTCTCATTTAAATGAACTTTCTTTTCACTTTGTTAAAAAATACCAGGAGACAAAGACTGGTTACTTAATTCCTTTTATCTTAGCTTATTTTGAAATGTTGTTACACGTGTCTACGTCATCAAATTATTTTTATTTCAACGTTTTATTTTTATTTTTATTAATGTTGTACTAATTTATTTGTTCTTTCGTTATTTAAAATAAAAATTATGTCAATTTGTATAATTTGGCGAGTGGTTTGGCGATTTATATAATTTAGCGTAATTGGTCGACGGGATAATAAAGTAGTACCGCGGCGGATTTGGCGTTAAAATTCCCCAATCAAAGAGAAATGAATAGAAATCCGTTTATAGGGACATCGCCACTGTTTTTTAAATTATAATTCAATCTTTCAAAATCGTTTTAAAGCCGATCAAATTAGCATGCATTTAGAGTCTGCGGTGTTTGGACGGGGGTTGGCGAGCGTAGCTCGTAGGGGGCCGAGCCCCTATGTAATAGTAAAAAATATCTCTCGAAATGCTGAAAATTTGAATTTAAAATTGAAATAAAACCTCGAAAAATGTGTCAAATTAAAAAAATAAATGAATTCTGCACACCGGGAAATTATAACGTATAAAATGATCTTAAAATTATTATATTCCGATGTATAGTTTTTGCTCCTATAAAACTTTTTTAGTGGAATGATTTTATCCAAATTTAGCATTAAATATATCTTAAAATAATTCTTCGATTTGAAAACTGTCTGCATCAGCGTGTTTATCAAACATTTCTGTATAATACTACCGATTTTCATATTTTTGTGTGCATTTTTTTTCTTAATATTAACGAAGAAAGACCGCCGGTCACAAAAAATTCAAAACCGGCGGCGGCGGTGACAGCGGTAGTTACTTTTTTTAGAATAGAGAGATTACTAAATAGTCGCTCGAAAGCAGTCTAAACGCGGTTAATAAAATTAATATTAATCTTAGTAATATAATCTCAAAATATCAAATCAATGTCTCGCGCAATTTTTAAATTTAAACAGTTTTGCAATATTACTTTTTGTTCATTTTACGTAATAAGTGTAATGTGACGTAAATGTGACGTAAATGTGACGTAATTTCTACTATTTGAGACTTCTAAGACATGTTAATAAATTTATTATTTTACAATATCCTTTCTCTCTTAAAATTCGCGTTTAAATATTGTTTTTATGAAGTAATTTTCAATAAGTTCTTGCTTTTCATACGTAATTATTTAATTCTAATTTAAAAGTTTTTTTTTTGTGTTAATAATAGTCACGTGTAAATAAATTTTTAATTTGAAGCAAACATTATTATTTGCGCTGTTTATACAGTTGGCAACAGTTTAAATTACTACCATTTTCTAAAATCTCTCTATTCTAAAAAAAATGTAACTATCGCTGTCACCGCCGCCGCCGCCGCCGCCGGTTTTGAATTTTTTGTGACAGGAGGTCAAAACTATGAAAATCGGTAGTATTATAGAGAAACTAGAATATAGCCCGTCAGAATGACGTGTTTGCATTTTCAAAAAAATTATATAGCATTGCATTATAAAAAGAATTGTGTAGTAATAAATTTTGTCTTGTCTGATTAATAGGGTCAGGTGGGGTAAAGTAAAAACAGCCCATTTTTCATTGAAATTTAATTGGCAAGAAAATTATTAATTGAATTGGTAAAATACTGATATAAAGTATGCAAATGAACTTCACTCACAAAATTTGAAGAAATATTTCACAAAAACATTCAAATTAGTACTAATAATGTTATTTTAAAACATATTGTCAATTAACTATTTTATCTGATGGTATGTGGTAAAATAAAAGACAATTCCAACAGAAAGTTTATTTGTTTTTATTAATTGCCAAAATAATAATTATATAACTTAAATTTTAAAAAGTTGAACAGAGAAAATCCCGATTTTTTTTAAACATGCATAAAAGAAACCTGTAATAAATTTTGATAATTAAAAATCATCTTTTATCACATAAGTAAATTGCAACTATTAATTACATTAACAATTTATTTTCCCAAATTCTGTTATTAAATTACAAATTTATTTTCCCTACAAAATACAAAATTTTATTTATTATAATAATGCATTGATATATATACATATATATAATACACGGCATTACATATTTCTGATATTCTAATTTCATTTTATAAGAAATATTCATCCCCCAACCCCCTCCCCCAATGTCTTCAGAATTCAAAAAACATTTTAAAAAGAAAATTTCTTTTTTAACTACCGACAGATGGCGCAACAGAGCATATAAACGTTTGTTTTAATATTTTAAAAGTTCAAGACGAATGAATCAATTGTTTGTTTACTTTCATATAGGGATAGATAAAGCTACCAATCTAATTTTAACTCAAGTTATCGCAGCTGAATATTAGATAATTGAATGTAATCTCTTATAAATATTAATTTATTTTGAATAATCTGTCTAAAACTGTAACTTTTGCGAATAGTGGAAAAGAAAGCACGTTTTACTCAACGTTTTAAGATTGAAAATCAAAATCAACATTCACTCGTATGTCATGATGCCACATGTACAACACAAATTCCAAATCCAGAAGCAATTGAATGACTCTTTGAACGAATCATTAAAAAATACGGTCGACATCCGATTTTGCTCTTAAAATATTTGTAAAACCATAATAAAGCTTTTAAATAATTTGAAATACGTTTGTTTTTAGAAAGGAAACGTTAATCCGGTACAAAATAATTCACGGGAATGAATCACCGAATATAGCTATATTCGCTGAACACCATGAAGTGTTCTCATTGGTCAGAAAATAGATAGCCTTGAAAAACAGAGGTAATTTTTCGCGATATTTTTAACCGTGTATACTGAATTCAAACTGTAAATAAATGTAAACAAAAGTGAAAAACGTATTTCAAAATATTAATATGCTTTTGCAAAATATTTTAACAGCATTTAATGAATAGCTGAAAGAGTCATTCATTTGTTTTTGGATTTGTATTTTGTGCTTATGAATGGCAACGGTAATCGCTTGTATACATCGGAACCCTGTTGTTGGTATCTGGTTATTTTTAAATTAGATCTTAAAGCGTTATAATTGTATACTTTTTGAAGGTTTGAGAAAAATTGAAGAAAAATATGTTACACAACAAATAGATAGACAGATTAAATAAGGCAGTCGGCAAATACGGCATCGGAATACTTAAGCCTAACGTGGCCGCGTTTGGATTATCAGGAAACGGATGAGTTCAACCCCGGAAGCGTTATACATTTTGTGTCATTCTATGTATAATGTTTGATAAACACGCTGATGCAGACAGTTTTCAAATCGAAGAATTATTTTAAGAGATATTTAATGCTAAAGTTGAACAAAATCGTTCCATTAAAAAAGTTTTATAGCAGCAAAAACTATACATGGGAATGTAATCATTTTTAGATCATTTTATGCGTTAGAATTTGCCGGTGTACAGATTGCATTAATTTTTTTAATTTGACTCATTTTTCGAGGTTTTATATCTATTTTAAATTCCAATTTTCAGCATTTCTAGAGATATTTTTTACATTATTTTAGAAAAATAGGGGGCTCGGCCCCCTATTTTTCTAGGGGGCTCGGCCCCCTCTACGAGCTACGCTCGCCAACCCCCGTCCAGACACCGCAGACTCTAAATGCACGCTAATTTGATCGACTTTAAAAAGATTTCGAAAGATTGAATTATAATTTAAAAAACAGTGGCGATCTCGTCGAAATAAAACGTCGAAATAAAAATAACTTGATGACATAGACACGTGTAACAACATTTCAAAATAAGCTAATATAAAAGGAATTAAGTAAACAGTCTTTGTCTCCTGGTATTTTTTAACAAAGCGAAAAGAAAGTTCTTTTAAATGAGACATTTTAAATTAATCGTTTTTAATCTGACGTAATTTTGACCAAGCCCAAGCTATTCTTTCACTTTTTAATATTCACGTGAAAATACTTTTGTTAGAAATGAAATATTATTTGCGCTTTCCTAACAAAAATAGTTGAAAAGATCCTCTCAAAATATCAAATAATTGTCTAGCGCAATTTCTAAATTTAAACCGTTTTGCAATATTTTGTGTTCATTTTATGTAATAACTGTAATGTGACGTAAATATGATGTAATTTCTCCTATTTAAGACTTCTAATGCATGTTAATGAATTTATTATTTTACAATATCCCTTCTCTTTTAAAATTCACGTGTATACTTTTTATGACGTAATTTTTAATAAGTTCCTGCTTTTTGTACATAATGATTTAATTCTAATTCCAACTGATTTTTTCTGTTTATAATAGTCACGTGTAAATAAATTTTTAATTTGAAGCAAACACTATTGTTTCCGTTGTTTATACAGTTGCCAACAGGTTAAATTAGTACAATTTTCTAAAATCTCTCTATTCTAAAAAAAAGTAACTACCGCTGTCACCGCCGCCGCCGCCGCCGCCGCCGGTTTTGAACTTTTTGTGACCGGAGGTCTTTCTCCGTTAATATTAAGAAAAATACTGCATACAAAAATATGAAAATCGGCGGTATTATAGAGAAATGTTTGATAAACACGCTGATGCAGACAGTTTTCAAATCGAAGAATTATTTTAAGAGATATTTAATACTAAAGTTGGACAAAATCGTTCCATTAAAAAAGTTTTATAGGAGCGAAAACTTTAAATGGGAATTAATTCATTTTTAGATCATTTTATACGTTAGAATTTCTCGGTGTGCAGACTGCATTCATTTTTTTAATTTGACTCATTTTCTGAGGTTTTATTTCTATTTTAAATTCAAATTTTCAGCATTTCGAGAAATATATTTTACTTACTAGGGGGCTCGGCCCCCTACGAGCTATGCTCGCCAACCCCCGTCCAGACACCGCAGACTCTAAATGCACGCTAATTTGATCGGCTTTAAAAAGGTTTCGAAAGATTGAATTATAATTTAAAAAACAGTGCCGATATCCCTATAAACGGATTTCTATTCATTTCTCTTTGATTGGGGAATTTTAACGCCAAATCCGCTGCGGTACTACTTGATTATCCAGTCGACCAATTTCGCCAAATTATACAAATTGACATAATTTTTACTTTGAATAACGAAGGAACAAATAAATTAGTACAACATTAATAAAAATACAAAGACACATGTAACAACATTTCAAAATAAGCTAATATAAAAGGAATTAAGTAAACAGTCTTCGTCTCCTGGTATTTTTTAACAAAGCGAAAAGAAAGTTCTTTTAAATGAGACATTTTAAATTAATCGTTTTTAATCTGACGTAATTTTGACCAAGCCCAAGCTATTCTTTCACTTTTTAATATTCACGTGAAAATACTTTTGTTAGAAATGAAATATTATTTGCGCTTTCCTAACAAAAATAGTTGAAAAGATCCTCTCAAAATATCAAATAATTGTCTAGCGCAATTTCTAAATTTAAACCGTTTTGCAATATTTTGTGTTCATTTTATGTAATAACTGTAATGTGACGTAAATATGATGTAATTTCTCCTATTTAAGACTTCTAATGCATGTTAATGAATTTATTATTTTACAATATCCCTTCTCTTTTAAAATTCACGTGTATACTTTTTATGACGTAATTTTTAATAAGTTCCTGCTTTTTGTACATAATGATTTAATTCTAATTCCAAATGATTTTTTCTGTTTATAATAGTCACGTGTAAATAATTTTTTAATATGAAGCAAACATTATTGTTTGCGCTGTTTATACATTTGGCAACAGTATAAATTAATACCATCTCTCTATTCTAAAAAAAAGTAACTACCGCTGTCACCGCCGCCGCCGCCGCCACCGCCGCCGCCGGTTTTGAATTTTTTGTGACTGGAGGTCTTTCTTCGTTAATATTAAGAAAAATAATGCATACAAAAATATGAAAATCGGTGGTTTTATACAGAAATGTTTGATAAACACGCTGAAGTAGACAGTTTTTAAATCGAAGAATTATTTTAAGAGATATTTAATGCTAAAGTTGGACAAAATCGTTCCACTAAAAAAGTTTTATAGCAGCAAAAACTATACATGGCAGTGTAATCATTTTTAGATCATTTTATGCGTTAGAATTTGCCGGAGTGCAGATTGTATTAATTTTTTTATTTTGAATCATTTTTTGAGGTTTTATTTCTATTTTAAATTCAAATTTTCAGCATTTCTAGAGATATTTTTTACAGATTTTAGAAAGTGATATTAATTTAAACTGTTGCCAACTGTATAAACAGCGGAAGCAATAATGTTTGCTTCAAAAAAAAATAAATAAATAAATAAAAAAAAAATTATACGTGTAAATAAATTAAAAATTTATTTACACGTGACTATTATAAACAGAAAAAAAAACATTTGGAATTAGAATTAAATAATTATGTACAAAAAGCAGGAACTTATTAAAAATTACGTCATAAAAACTATAATTACACGTGAATTTTAAGAGAGAAAGGAATTTGTAAAATAATAAATTTATTGACATGCGTTAGAAGTCTTAAATAGGAGAAATTACGTCACATTACAGTTATTACATAAAATGAACACAAAATTATATTGGTTTAAATTTAAAAATTGCGCTAAACATTTATTTGATATTTTGAAAGGATACTTTTCAACTATTTTTGTTAGGAAAGCGCAAATAATATTTCATTTCTAACAAAAGTATATTAAAAAGAGAAAGAATAGTTTGGTCAAAATTACGTCAGATTAAAAACGATTAATTTAAAATGTCTCATTTAAAAGAACTTTCTTTTCGCTTTGTTAAAAAATACCAGGAGACAAAGACTCTGTTTACTTAATTTCTTTTATATTAGCTTATTTTGAAATGTTCTTACACGTGTCTACGTCATCAAGTTATTTTTATTTCGACGTTTTATTTGTATTTTTATTAATATTGTACTTATTTATTTGTTCTTTCGTTATTTAAAATAAAAATTATGTCAATTTGTATAATTTGGCGAGTGGTTTAGCGATTTATATAATTTGGCGAAATTGGTCGTCGGGATAATCAAGTAGTACCGCAGCGGATTTTGCGTTAAAATTGCCCAATCAAAGAGAAATGAATAGAAATTCGTTTATAGGGAGATCGCCACTGTTTTTTAAATTATAATTCAATCTTTCGAAATCTTTTTTAAAGCCGATCAAATTAGCGTGCATTTAGAGTCTGCGGTGTCTGGACGGGGGTTGGCGAGCGTAGCTCGTAGGGGGCCGAGCCCCCTAGTTTTCTAAAATAATGTAAAAAATATCTCTCAAAATGCTGAAAATTTGAATTTAAAATGGGAATAAAACCTCCAAAAATGAGTCAAATTAAAAAAATTAATGCAATCTGCACACCGGCAAATTCTAACGCATAAAATGATCTAAAAATGATTACATTCCCATGTATAGTTTTTGCTGCTATAAAACTTTTTTAATGGAACGATTTTGTCCAACTTTAGCATTAAATCTCTTAAAATAATTCTTCGATTTGAAAACTGTCTGCATCAGTGCGTTTATCAAACATTTCTCTATAATACCACCGATTTTCATATTTTTGTACGCAATATTTTTGTTAATATTAACGAAGAAAGACCTCCTGTCACAAAAAATTCAAAACCGGCGGCGGCGGTGACAGCGGTAGTTACTTTTTTTTTAGAATAGAGAAACACTAATGTTTGCTTTAAATAAAAAATTTATTTACACGTGACTATTATAAACAGAAAAAATCATTTGGAATTAGAATTAAATAATTATGTACAAAAAGCAGGAACTTATTAAAAATTACGTCATAAAAAGTATACACGTGAATTTTAAAAGAGAAAGGATATTGTAAAATAATAAATTAATTAACATCTGTTAGAAGTCTTAAATAGGAAAAATTACGTCATATTTACGTCACATTACAGTTATTACATAAAATGAACACAAAATAATATTGGAAAACAGTTTAAATTTAGAAACTACGCTAGACATATATTTGATATTTTGAGAGGATCTTTTCAACTATTTTTGTTAGGAAAGCGCAAATAATATTTCATTTCTAACAAAAGTATTTTCACGTGAATATTTAAAAGATAAAAAAAATAGCTTGGTCAAAATTACGTCAGATTAAAAACGATTAATTTAAAATGTCTCATTTAAAAGAACTTTCTTTTCGCTTTGTTAAAAAATACCAGGAGACGAAGACTGTTTACTTAATTCCTTTTATATTAGCTTATTTTGAAATGTTGTTACATGTGTCTTTGTATTTTTATTAATGTTGTACTAATTTATTTGTTCCTTCGTTATTCAAAGTAAAAATTATGTCAATTTGTATAATTTGGCGAAATTGGTCGACTGGATAATCAAGTAGTACCGCAGCGGATTTGGCGTTAAAATTCCCCAATCAAAGAGAAATGAATAGAAATCCGTTTATAGGGATATCGGCACTGTTTTTTAAATTATAATTCAATCTTTCGAAACCTTTTTAAAGCCGATCAAATTAGCGTGCATTTAGAGTCTGCGGTGTCTGGACGGGGTTTGGCGAGCATAGCTCGTAGGGGGCCGAGCCCCCTAGTAAGTAAAATATATTTCTCGAAATGCTGAAAATTTGAATTTAAAATAGAAATAAAACCGCAGAAAATGAGTCAAATTAAAAAAATGAATGCAGTCTGCACACCGAGAAATTCTAACGTATAAAATGATCTAAAAATGAATTAATTCCCATTTATAGTTTTCGCTCCTATAAAACTTTTTTAATGGAACGATTTTGTCCAACTTTAGTATTAAATATCTCTTAAAATAATTCTTCGATTTGAAAACTGTCTGCATCAGCGTGTTTATCAAACATTTCTCTATAATACCGCCGATTTTCATATTTTTGTATGCAGTATTTTTCTTAATATTAACGGAGAAAGACCTCCGGTCACAAAAAGTTCAAAACCGGCGGCGGCGGCGGCGGTGACAGCGGTAGTTACTTTTTTTTAGAATAGAGAGATTTTAGAAAATTGTACTAATTTAACCTGTTGGCAACTGTATAAACAACGGAAACAATAGTGTTTGCTTCAAATTAAAAATTTATTTACACGTGACTATTATAAACAGAAAAAATCATTTGGAATTAGAATAAATAATTATGTACAAAAAGCAGGAACTTATTAAAAATTACGTCATAAAAAGTATACACGTGAATTTTAAAAGAAAAAAGATATTGTAAAATAATAAATTCATTAACATGCGTTAGAAGTCTTAAATAGGAGAAATTACATCATATTTATGTCACATTACATTTATTACATAAAATGAACACAAAATATTGCAAAACGGTTTAAATTTAGAAATTGCGCTAGACATTTATTTGATATTTTGAGTTGAACTTTTCAAGTACTTTTTTTAGGAAAACGCAAATAATATTTCATTTCTAACACAAGTATTTTCACGTGAATATTTAAAAGAGAAAGAATAGCTTGGTCAAAATTACGTCAGATTAAAAACGATTAATTTAAAATGTCTCATTTAAAAGAACTTTCTTTTCGCTTTGTTAAAAAATACCAGGAGACAAAGACTGTTTACTTAATTCCTTTTATATTAGCTTATTTTGAAATGTTGTTACACGTGTCTATGTCATCAAGTTATTTTTATTTCGACGTTTTATTTGTATTTTTATTAATGTTGTACTAATTTATTTGTTTTTTCGTTATTTAAAATAAAAATTATGTCAATTTGTATAATTTGGCGAGTGGTTTGGCGCTTTATATAATTTATCGAAATTGGTCGACGGGATAATCAAGTAGTACCTCATCGGATTTGGCGTTAAAATTCCCCAATCAAAGAGAAATTAATAGAAATCCGTTTACTGGGAGATCGCCACTGTTTCTTAAATTATAATTCAATCTTTCGAAATCTTTTTAAAGCCGATCAAATTAGCGTGCATTTAGAGTCTGCGGAATCTGGACGGGGGTTGGCGAGCGTAGCTCGTACGCGCCGAGCCCCCTAGTTTTCTAAAATATCTAAAAAATATCTCTCTAAATGCTGAAAATTTGAATTTAAAATAGAAATAAAACCTCAAAAAATGAGTCAAATTAAAAAACTAAATGCAATCTGCACACCGGGAAATTCTGACGCATAAAATTATCTAAAAATGATTAAATTCCTATGTACAGGTTTTGCTCGTATAAAACTTTTTTAATGGAACGATTTTGTTCTACTTTGGCATTAAATATATCTTAAAATAATTCTTCGATTTGAAAACTGTCTGCATCAGCGTGTTTATCAAACATTTCTCTATAATAATACCGATTTTCATATTTTTGTATGCAACAGTTTTTTTAATATTAACGAAGAAAGGCCTTGCTTAAGCATTCAAATTGGATGCCGATCTTCCCGGAATATCTACGCAGATTTTCATTGGTCCATTTCCAAATCAAATCTTTTTTTATATATATATTATGGGGCTCAGCTCCCTACGAGCTACGCTCGCCAACCCCCATTCAGGCACACCAAAATCCAAAAAGCACGCTAATTTGATCGGCTTTAAAAATATTGAATTAAAATTAAAAAAGAAAAAAACATTAGCGATCTCTCTGTAAACGGGTTTCCATTCGTTTTCCTTGGATTGAGGATTTTTAAGACCAAATCTGCTGCTGTTAAAAGATACAATGGCTGCTTTCGTATTTATTAAAAAAAAATTAGTTAAACATTTGAAAATAAGCTAATGTAAAATGAATTAAGTAAACAGTGTCATTGTCTCCCGGTATTTTTTAACAGCGCTATAAGATAGTACTTTTAAATAATTCATTTTAAATACATCGTTTTAAATCTGACGTAATTTACACCAAAGTTTTATTTCTCTTATTAATATTCACGTGAAAATACTTTTGTTGTTAGAAGGAAATATTATTTGCTCTGTCTTCGAATTCACGAGAATAGTTGGAAAAATCATCTCAAAATATCAAATAAATGTCTCGAGCAAATATATTTTTTAATTAAAATTCTTTTGCCATATTTTTTGGCCATTTTAAATATGACGTAATTTCCTCCATTTACAAGTTTTAACGCATAATAATGTTTTTATTATTTTAACATTTTGTTTCCCTTTTAAAATTCAAGTGTAAATATGGTTCTTATGACGTAATTTTCCTACTTTTAACATGTAATCATTTAATTCTAATAGATCAGTTTCAACCATGTGATCATAAACCTGGAAATACCCGTGGCAACCAGTTTTGGTGGTCAAACAAATAACAATACAGTGCTCCGTACTCCTACTTCTATTCTACTTCGGTCGCAAGACGAACCACTTTGTTTTTGTTTAGTGAATTTTTCTTTCTCTATCTTTTACCATCCAATTCAGTGCAAGTTTTTAGACTTAACGAAATAAAATGTCTTCAAAATATTCTGAAGAATTGGGCACAGATGTCATATACGCACGATATTGGCGTGATATTTTTTACGCCAATGTTATATACGCAACGGGTACTTAACTGACGCCAAAGTGTCGATATTTTGCTTGATATGGTAACCCGGATATTGTTGTTTATGCTGTTGATGTTTTCGCGAAATTGGCATCCGAAAAAAATAGCGCCAATATGGTGTGTATGTGACATCTGCGCCAAGAAGTGAATGATACTAAAGCTAAGGAACGATATGCTTCAAAAATTAGTGTTATTTCCAGTGTGGATCCATACAGTTTGAAAAGAAATGATTTGAAGAAATATGGGTACTACTTAGTAATCCTGTCGACCAAAAATCTATCGCCAAACTATTATATTAAATGTCAATAATGGTTGATCGTAGATGTCACATTCAATTGACTTTAAGCAAGTTACATGTGTTTACGCCATCAAAACGCATAAATTTAAAACACATATCAGATACATTTAAAATACACATCTTTCATTTTCATTTTTATTAATGTTATTCTAATTTATTTGTTCTTTCCTTATTTAAAATAAAAATTATGTGAATTTGTGTAATTTGGCGAAATTGGTCGACGGGATAACTAAATAGTACCGAAATATGTAGCGGATTTACCCGACGTTAGTTATTTTGACATCGTAAACCCTTTAGGGTACTATTTAGTTCTCCCACCGACCAAAAATCTATCGCCAAACTATAAAATTAAATGCCAATAATGGTTGATCGTAAACGTCACATTCACTTGACTTTAAGCAAGTTACACGTGTTTGCGTCATCAAGTGATTTTTATTTTAAAGTTTTATTTGCATTTTTATTAATGTTATACTAATTTATTTGTTCGGTACTACTTAGTTATCCCGTCGACCAATTTCGCCAAATTATATAAAGCGCCAAACCACTCGCCAAATTATACAAATTGACATAATTTTTATTTTAAATAACGAAAGAAAAAATAAATTAGTATAACATTAATAAAAATACAAATAAAACGTCGAAATAAAAATCACTTGATGGCGTAAATACGTGTAACTTGCTTAAAGTCAAGTGAATGTGACAGTTACTATCAAACATTATTGGCTTTTAATCTTATAATTTGGCGATATATTTTTGGTGGACGGGATAACTAAAAAGTACCATTTGTTCCTTCGTTATTTAAAATAAAATTTATGTCAGTTTGGATAATTTGGCGAGTTGTTTGGCGATTATTTTATTTGGCGAAACTGGGCGACGGGATAACTAAGTAGTACATTTAATTCATAATAAAAATCGTAAAATTAATTCACACAATATTGCGATGCCAACCATCTCTGTCGCCTTTCTTCACACAACTTTTTTCTCATAATATTATCTGTCTTTGGAATGCCTGGTAATCTATAATGGGATTTATTATGTTTCCTGTTAGAACGATTGCCGCACATTTTTACACAACAAGTCGCTAGCATGGTGATGCGAATAAATTTGATAATTTACGTGATAACGCCTGCAATAAGATATCACAATAACGTAAATAATCGCTCACAAAAACTATGATAGGCTCAGATTTATAAAGTGAAATGATTCACAACAAAAGAAACAGCGATGTGATTCACGACGACCGATGTGAAAGTACAAGTCAAAGAAAACTACCAATGTTATTTGTTTGCCCACCAAGATTTTCGCTAGAGGTCATGCGCTTAGAGTCGGTGACGTCAGTTGAAACTGATCTATTTTAAAGTTTTTTTTTTTCTGTTTATAATAGCCACGTGTAAATAAATTTTTAATTTGAAGGAAATATTATTCTTTGCACTGTTTTAAAAATTGGCAACAATTTAAAATAATATCCTTTTCTAAAATTTGTAAAAAATATCTCTGGAAATGCTGAAAATTTGAATTTAAAATGGAAATAAATCCTCAAAAAATGAATAAAATAAAAAAGATAAATGCAGTATGCACACCGAGAACTTCTCATGTATAAAATGATCTAAGAATGATTAAATTCCTATGTATAGTTTTTGCTCCTATAAAACTTTTTTAATGGAACGACTTTGACCAAATATAACATTAAATATATCTTAAAATAATTCTTCGATTTGAAAACTGTCTGCATCAGCGTGTTTATCAAACATTTCTCTATAATAATACCGATTTTCATATTTTTGTATGCAACAGTTTTTTTAATATTAACGAAGAAAGGCCTTGCTTAAGCATTCAAATTGGATGCCGATCTTCCCGGAATATCTACGCAGATTTTCATTGGTCCATTTCCAAATCAAATCTTTTTTTATATATATATTATGGGGCTCAGCTCCCTACGAGCTACGCTCGCCAACCCCCATTCAGGCACACCAAAATCCAAAAAGCACGCTAATTTGATCGGCTTTAAAAATATTGAATTAAAATTAAAAAAGAAAAAAACATTAGCGATCTCTCTGTAAACGGGTTTCCATTCGTTTTCCTTGGATTGAGGATTTTTAAGACCAAATCTGCTGCTGTTAAAAGATACAATGGCTGCTTTCGTATTTATTAAAAAAAAATTAGTTAAACATTTGAAAATAAGCTAATGTAAAATGAATTAAGTAAACAGTGTCATTGTCTCCCGGTATTTTTTAACAGCGCTATAAGATAGTACTTTTAAATAATTCATTTTAAATACATCGTTTTAAATCTGACGTAATTTACACCAAAGTTTTATTTCTCTTATTAATATTCACGTGAAAATACTTTTGTTGTTAGAAGGAAATATTATTTGCTCTGTCTTCGAATTCACGAGAATAGTTGGAAAAATCATCTCAAAATATCAAATAAATGTCTCGAGCAAATATATTTTTTAATTAAAATTCTTTTGCCATATTTTTTGGCCATTTTAAATATGACGTAATTTCCTCCATTTACAAGTTTTAACGCATAATAATGTTTTTATTATTTTAACATTTTGTTTCCCTTTTAAAATTCAAGTGTAAATATGGTTCTTATGACGTAATTTTCCTACTTTTAACATGTAATCATTTAATTCTAATAGATCAGTTTCAACCATGTGATCATAAACCTGGAAATACCCGTGGCAACCAGTTTTGGTGGTCAAACAAATAACAATACAGTGCTCCGTACTCCTACTTCTATTCTACTTCGGTCGCAAGACGAACCACTTTGTTTTTGTTTAGTGAATTTTTCTTTCTCTATCTTTTACCATCCAATTCAGTGCAAGTTTTTAGACTTAACGAAATAAAATGTCTTCAAAATATTCTGAAGAATTGGGCACAGATGTCATATACGCACGATATTGGCGTGATATTTTTTACGCCAATGTTATATACGCAACGGGTACTTAACTGACGCCAAAGTGTCGATATTTTGCTTGATATGGTAACCCGGATATTGTTGTTTATGCTGTTGATGTTTTCGCGAAATTGGCATCCGAAAAAAATAGCGCCAATATGGTGTGTATGTGACATCTGCGCCAAGAAGTGAATGATACTAAAGCTAAGGAACGATATGCTTCAAAAATTAGTGTTATTTCCAGTGTGGATCCATACAGTTTGAAAAGAAATGATTTGAAGAAATATGGGTACTACTTAGTAATCCTGTCGACCAAAAATCTATCGCCAAACTATTATATTAAATGTCAATAATGGTTGATCGTAGATGTCACATTCAATTGACTTTAAGCAAGTTACATGTGTTTACGCCATCAAAACGCATAAATTTAAAACACATATCAGATACATTTAAAATACACATCTTTCATTTTCATTTTTATTAATGTTATTCTAATTTATTTGTTCTTTCCTTATTTAAAATAAAAATTATGTGAATTTGTGTAATTTGGCGAAATTGGTCGACGGGATAACTAAATAGTACCGAAATATGTAGCGGATTTACCCGACGTTAGTTATTTTGACATCGTAAACCCTTTAGGGTACTATTTAGTTCTCCCACCGACCAAAAATCTATCGCCAAACTATAAAATTAAATGCCAATAATGGTTGATCGTAAACGTCACATTCACTTGACTTTAAGCAAGTTACACGTGTTTGCGTCATCAAGTGATTTTTATTTTAAAGTTTTATTTGCATTTTTATTAATGTTATACTAATTTATTTGTTCGGTACTACTTAGTTATCCCGTCGACCAATTTCGCCAAATTATATAAAGCGCCAAACCACTCGCCAAATTATACAAATTGACATAATTTTTATTTTAAATAACGAAAGAAAAAATAAATTAGTATAACATTAATAAAAATACAAATAAAACGTCGAAATAAAAATCACTTGATGGCGTAAATACGTGTAACTTGCTTAAAGTCAAGTGAATGTGACAGTTACTATCAAACATTATTGGCTTTTAATCTTATAATTTGGCGATATATTTTTGGTGGACGGGATAACTAAAAAGTACCATTTGTTCCTTCGTTATTTAAAATAAAATTTATGTCAGTTTGGATAATTTGGCGAGTTGTTTGGCGATTATTTTATTTGGCGAAACTGGGCGACGGGATAACTAAGTAGTACATTTAATTCATAATAAAAATCGTAAAATTAATTCACACAATATTGCGATGCCAACCATCTCTGTCGCCTTTCTTCACACAACTTTTTTCTCATAATATTATCTGTCTTTGGAATGCCTGGTAATCTATAATGGGATTTATTATGTTTCCTGTTAGAACGATTGCCGCACATTTTTACACAACAAGTCGCTAGCATGGTGATGCGAATAAATTTGATAATTTACGTGATAACGCCTGCAATAAGATATCACAATAACGTAAATAATCGCTCACAAAAACTATGATAGGCTCAGATTTATAAAGTGAAATGATTCACAACAAAAGAAACAGCGATGTGATTCACGACGACCGATGTGAAAGTACAAGTCAAAGAAAACTACCAATGTTATTTGTTTGCCCACCAAGATTTTCGCTAGAGGTCATGCGCTTAGAGTCGGTGACGTCAGTTGAAACTGATCTATTTTAAAGTTTTTTTTTTTCTGTTTATAATAGCCACGTGTAAATAAATTTTTAATTTGAAGGAAATATTATTCTTTGCACTGTTTTAAAAATTGGCAACAATTTAAAATAATATCCTTTTCTAAAATTTGTAAAAAATATCTCTGGAAATGCTGAAAATTTGAATTTAAAATGGAAATAAATCCTCAAAAAATGAATAAAATAAAAAAGATAAATGCAGTATGCACACCGAGAACTTCTCATGTATAAAATGATCTAAGAATGATTAAATTCCTATGTATAGTTTTTGCTCCTATAAAACTTTTTTAATGGAACGACTTTGACCAAATATAACATTAAATATATCTTAAAATAATTCTTCGATTTGAAAACTGTCTGCATCAGCGTGTTTATCAAACATTTCTCTATAATACCACCGATTTTCATATTTTTGTATGTAACAGTTTTTTTAATATTAACGAAGGAAGACCATATTTAAGCATTCAAATTGGATGCCGATCTACCGGGAATATCTACGCAGATTTTCATTGGTCCATTTCCAAATCAAAACTTTTTTTTATAAACTATGGGGCTCTGCCCCCTACGAGCTACGCTCGCCAACACCCGTTCAGACACCCCAGATTCTAAAAGCATGCTAATTTCATCGGCCTTAAAAGGATTGAATTATAATTTGAAAAGACAGTGACGGTCTCCCTGTAAACGGGTTTTCATTCATTTTCCTTTGATTGGAGATTTTTAAGACGAAATCAGCCGCTGCTAAGAGATACAATGGCTGTTTTCGACTTTGATTAAAAACAAGGAAGAAAAATCATGCGTACGACATAGATTATGAAACCCTTTCCAACACTCCCTGAAAGCTTTAACAAAACTTCGTTATTTAGGGAAATAAGGTAAATAAGATAACTAACTAAACATTTAAAAAACTGATTTCAGCAGTTACCATCCATAGCCAAATATTTATTTTAATTCTTCCGAACAGCCCTGTATTTGATCTGCAGGCTGATACATATACTATATAATAGAAAATTTAGTTTAGCAATAAAACGCATAACAGGTTGAAATTTCTCTTTCAGCAATTTATACTAATAGATGGAAACATACTTCAATACTTTTGTTCAGCCCTGTTGTTTACCTAGTACCTTTATTACACGCCACTATATAGCTAAACTTTAATTCAAACTAAATCACTCTTAAAATTACTGAAATCGCATTTCCAGAATTTATCATCTATAGGCGGCCATGTATCTAATTCTTTGCGTGGCCCTGTATATCATTTTATCTATATTCTACAAACATTTCATAGAAAACTACATGCAGTTCAGCATAACACATATTAAACCCTATCCTTTCAGCAATTTACGGTCATACTCAGTAACCTTTACGAATTCTTTTACGTAGCCTTGTATATTAACTATAACATTTACACACACCATATAGTATGCATAAATATAGTGAAACGTGAAAGCGCACATCATAATTAAAAATGCATTCCCTGCCATCGCCGCTAATATACAGTACTTCGGATAGAAAATACTTGTTTGAAATGTTTTGTATGTTCCTGTAAATGCTATGCACTTCGTATTATACATGAAATAACTTAAGTAAGCCTCCCCGACGTAATATCAATTTTATTATATATGAATTTGTATAATTAAAATACGCCTCAAACAATTTCCCCCAATACTATTTGTAATGGAATTCTTTTGTGTAGCCCTGTAAATGAATAGTAACTATTCGTTGCATTGCATATGCTACAGAATATTCTGCATATTTTAGTGCACTTCATAAATGCATATATTTTTTATGTTCGAAAGGGTGTAACACCTTTAAAATTCATTTGAAATGATTTTTCCCATTGGCCGTAATGTAACGGAATACTTTTGACTGTCCCTGTAAATGAACTAAACATGCTACAAACTTAATTTGAAATAGGTTTCGTGCTAGGCTAAACGTCAATAACCAAAAATTCCAATACGATCCGAGTATATTTACGAGAGTTAAAGCGCGAACAGACAAACTGAAATCAATAACACTTTTCAACTTTGATGGAAAGTGCTAAAAATTAGTTAAAAAATTGAAAGTAAGCTAATGTAAAATGAAGTACACAGAGTTCTTGTCTCTCGGTACTTTTTAACAACGCTATGAGAAAGTTCTTTTAAATGTTTCGTTTTAAATCTGACGTAATTTTCACCAAAGTTTCCTTTCTCTTTTTAATATTCACATAAAAATACTTTTGTTATTAGAAAGGAAATATTATTTGCGCTGTCTTAGAATTCACGATAATAGTTGAAAAGATTATCTCGAAATATGAAATAAATGTCTCGTGCAAATATATTTTTTAATTTAAAATGTTTTGCCAACTTTTATTTATTTGGCCTTTCTAAATATGACGTAATTTACTTCATTTGTGACTTTTAACGCATAATAATGAATTTAGTATTTAAAAATTTTCTTTCCCTTTTAAAATTCACGTGTAACTGTAGTTTTCATGATGTAATTTTCAATATTTTCTTCATTTTTAACACGTAATCACTTAATTCTAATTTGAAAGTTTTTTTCTGTTTATAATAGCCACGTGTAAATAAATTTTTTATTTGAAGGAAATATTATTCTTTGCGCTGTTTTTAAAATTGGCAACAGTTTAAAATAATTGCGCCTTTCTAAAATGTGTAAGAAATATCTCTCGAAATGCTGAAAATTTGAATTTAAAATGGAAATAAATCCTCAAAAATGAGTCAAATTAAAAAGATAATTGCAGTCTGCACATTGGGAACTTGCAATGTATAAAATGATCTAAAAATGTTTAAATTCCTATATATAGTTTTTCTCCTATAAAACTTTTTTAATGGAACGATTTTGACAGTCTTTAACATTAAATATCTCTTAAAATAATTATTCGATGTAAAAACTGTCTGCATCAGCGTGTTTATCAAACATGTCTCTATAATACCACCGATTTTCATATTTTTGTATGAAACAGTTTTCTTAATATTAACGAAGAAAGACCCCCGGTCATAAAAAATATGGATGCCGATCTAGTAGGAGTATACCCGGATGATCTACGCAGATTTTCATTGGTCCATTTCCAAATCAAAACTTTTTTTTATACATAGAAGGATAAAAGGATAAAAGTGAAATTTTATCGGTTCTCTAACTTTTATGTATAGGGCTACAAAATGCACCAGGTCTCGATGCTAGGTGGGAGCAGCACCAAAAGTGGTTCCCTTGTTAGAAACAAAGCCATATAAAGAGGGAGGAAAATCGCCGGGTTTTGACTTTTTCTCGTCAAACAGATAGAATGCTACGTCACTTGATGAAAATCGTTGAAATTGAGATATTTTCAAGAGTCAAAATGCTTATTTATTTTTATTTATTTATTTGTTTGTTTTTGGTGAACTTCTAAGAAAGTTCCAAACCAATTTTGAGGAAAATTAAATGGGATCAATTCGAGTGCATCAAAAATCCCATGAATTAGCCGCGTAGTTTCTTAGTAATCGGTGAACATGCATAAATAAAAAATACGAGGGTGTATCAATACGTTTTCGCCCTCACATAGAAATAATTGCGTAAAATTTATTAAATTGCTACATTGTACGTTGCCACATCCTTTTCTATATAGTCACCGTGCACAGTAAAAAAATTCTGTAAACAGTATTTCAAAAAGAGGGGGGAGTTTGTATTCCAGGAAGCGCGATAATAGACCCAAAGGCGGGCATTTTTCTAACTTTTACCGACCCCCACATGTGACATATTGTTGGAAAGGCCTGTGACCACTTATTCATGTTACACACATCCTGACCCCCCCTTCCCCAATTTGACCTCCGGGGGAGGGGCATTTTTCTAAATTTCGCGGACACCTTTCATGCCCCGGGGGCAAATTTAGGAAAGGGGCTCGGGGTGTGCATAACATGAATAAGTAGTCACAGGCCTTTTAAACCATATGTCACATGTGGGGGTCGGCATTGGGTCGGCAAAAGTTAGAAAAATGCCCTCTTTTGGGTCTACTATCGCACCTACTGGAATAACATCCTCCCTCCTCTTTTTGAAATATTGTTTGCAGAAATTTTTTACTGTGCACGGTGACTATACCGCAAAGGACTAATACAATGTAGCAATTTCATAAATTTTACTCAATTATTTCCGTGTGAGGGCAAAATCTTATTGATACCCCCTGGTACATACGCGTCGAACTGAGAATCTCCTCATTTTTTTAAGTCGGTTAAAAAAGGTCAACAGACCTAGAAATAAAAGTATCCAAAAAAGAAAGAAAAATGATTTCAAATATTCTTTAGGTTTGTCACGAGATGTATTATTCCTCTTCGTCTGACGAACAGCTTAACCAGGAACTGTTTTAGGCCCCAAAAGAAAATTTCTGTTTCTTTATGTACTTTGAACCAGTTTCCCGGAGATCCATCCACTCGTTCTTCTACATCGATAACATTGAATGAAATAGAATAAAAATTATTTAAAGTAGACTATCTATTGATTTCTGGTATGGTGTGATAGCTTTATTATAAAACTTTGTGTTGTATTCAATTTAGATACCCCCCCCCCCCCCCCCCATCTGCGATCGATATTTTACGATACAAAAAATATTCAATATGGTTATTTGATGGTTACCTTGAGAAAAAAAAATTCTTAAATGAAATATCCATATTAACAAAGATTTTTTAAATACTTTCTAGAAAATTCTACGTCATGTAATATTATTACGATTTTCTACATAATTGTCTAGAAACATTCGGTCTAATAAATAAATAAATAAAAAACCTGATGGGTATGGCTGACAAACTGATACAAGTTGCAAAATTGAAAGAAGATACAAGTAAAATTAATTGTTTATTCATAACGTCCGAAATACTGGACTCATTCGAAGCTGATTGGAACAGTGTATTGATCTTGCAAGTATCTTGGATGAATTCGTTAATCAAATATGTAGATCTTACAGTTAGTTTACAGGGACACACAAAAGAAAAACATGTAAAACTTGTCGTCAGGATATTGCCCGAAATATTGAACCAATTCAAACCTAACTGGGATAGTGCATGGATCGTGCAAGTATCTTGGATGAATTCGTTAATCAAGTATAGTTCTGGCACTCTTGGTGGTCACCTACTGGCAAAATCGGACCTATTAAAAGAAAAGCGTATAAAATTAACGATCTTATCTTTACTTTTGATTGTCCGATTTCATGATATTTTCACCTAAGTTTCGTTATTTGTCTTTGTACCGATCGACGAACAAATATTTCGGCACCCCCTTCTACTCTGACGCTTGAGGAAAATGGCCAGTGACGCCCGTCCCCTCTGCTTTCGGCTCCGTCTATTCTTATCGTATTATATCATACACTTATTCCATGAATTAGATAATCTATTATTTTAACACAATCAAACTGATTGGTAAAGTTATACGAATTGAATATTTCCAACTGAGCGAAAAAATGCCCAGGCTAGGAATCGAACTCAGATCCTTGGCTTACAAGGCCAATGCTTTACCGTTTAAGTTAACTGGGCCGACAACCAGCCAGCATATTTCGCTCAGATAATCTTATTGGTAGTAACATCTGGTCTGTCATGTAGACAGCTCAACAGAATAAACCGCAGGTAAAGGAACTCCATATAAACGATGGATACGTAGATGAACTATTATAAATAATAGTTCATCTACGTATCCATCGTTTATATGGAGTTCCCTTACCTGCGGTTTATTCTGTTTATTATAAATACCAGGGAAATTTCTGATAAGGCGTGCTCTTTACTCTTTTAAAATGATCTCTCACTTTTGCAGTTCTGTGGTACTTCCCTTAATTCTCGCTCCTGTGATATCCACGGGCTATGGTCATTTATTCAGATTGTTTGATTCCCACCAGTTTTATAAAATAGTGTAATTGGCTTTATTATGATATCATTTTAACTGGCCTTAGATAAGGTGAATATTTCTTTTTCAAAAAAGTGGTGGCAATTTGAATTTTTAAACCGTAATTTAATGCGACCGTTAAGGGGTTAAAGAAAAAAATCGCAATAAAACTGTTCGAAAGTCATTCCATCGCTTTAATTCGCTTCGTTAATATACCGAGATAGAGTCTAATTTTCAGATAGTTTATGTAGTTTTAAGCTTGATAAACTAAATCTGTCTAAGTCAAGCCAAAATCAAATGCAGACATCTTGAAAGTACCTTTCAATTCAAATTTATAAACAGCTAAGAAGACTTTCCTTTCGTTGATTCTACAGTCCTACTTTTAAGAAAGGAATGTAAACTCTTTTTATAGGTATCGTTTCTTAACTTATAAGGATTTGTTTTTTTTTTTTTTTTTTTTTTTTTTTTTAAGAAAAAGCGTTTTATTTGGACTGCCAAAGAACCCAATTTAAAACCTTTCAAAAATTCGTAAAACTTGATTTTGAGGAAAAGTCCTAAATTTGTAGTGAGATTTAAAATCCAGCACACTTCAATAAAAATAGCTTTAATGTTAATTTTTGTTTTAAGAGAACTCCGAACATTAAAACGTAAAAATAATGATTTTGAGAATTTATACTTTGTTTAAACACTTTTCTAATGCTATATTACTTTTGTTCCTACGGCAACGTGTAGTTTCAAAAGTTTAATTAGTTCTGTTTCTTACATCTAGTCTTACACATAAACCACGCCCATTTAAAAAACTGGCAAAACATACATGCCATGCATTTGATTTGGAAAGCAGCAGAAATGTTTACTGTTTGGTACGACTGTTTTGTGGTATAATTAATCTATCTAACTCATCGTCCAAACTTTCAAAACATAATGGCTTTTGAATAGAGTGAAAGATGTTATAAAACGATGTAGAAGGCGGATTTCTGAAAACGTTTATTTTGAACTTCTGTGAAAATATCTAATCTGAAGTTGCTAAATTACCGTATATGTAATATAATATATGGATACTATAAATAGAATAGCTATAAGAATTAACTTCAGGTTAGTCAGAAATAACTGCAAAATGTTTAGGCTGAACTACAAACAGTGATGTATAGTAGTTTCTATAAATACGGTACCCGGGTGTACTCAAGTTTTCAGAAAACTGGATTTAAATTAAATGAAAATGCCTCCTTAAAACCCGCCTCTTCCATTGTATTATAACGACTTTCACTTTACCCAAAAACATTCTATTATATATTTAAAATTTTGGTCGGTGAGTTCGGTACATTAACAAAACATTCGTGCCGAATAGGAAACATTTCTGCTCATTTCCTAACCGAGCGCATGACATATATAAATTTTGTCAACTTTTTAAATAGGTGTGGTCAAGATGTATGACCGGATGTTCTTCAATTTTCCGACTTTTTTTTAAATTAAATAAACACATATTGAATCAGAATTTTTTATAGCAATTGTAAAAAATAGATATGGCATATCTATATATAATAGAATGTTTTTGGGTAAAGTGAAAGTCGTTATAATACAATGGAAGAGGCGGGTTTTAAGGAGGCATATTCATTTAATTTAAACCCAGTTTTCTGAAAACTTGCGTACCCTGTTTATAGAAACTACTATACATCAGAGTTTGTAGTTCAGCCTAAACATTCTGCAGTTATTTCTGCCTAACCTGAAGTTAATTATTGTAGCTATTCTATTTATAGCATCCATATATTATATTACATACGGTAATTTAGCAACTTCAGATTAGACATTTTCACAGAAGTTCAAAATAAACGTTTTCAGAAATCCGCCTTCTACATCGTATAACACCTTTCACTCTATTCAAAAGCCATTATATTTTGAAAGTTTGGACGATGAGTTAGATAGATTAATTATACTACAAAACAGTCGTACCAAACAGTAAACATTTCTGCTGCTTTCCAAATCATGTATGTTTTGCCAGCTTTTTAAATGGGCGTGGTCTATGTGTAAGACTAGATGTAACAAACAGAACTAATTAAACTTTTGAAACTACACGTTGCCGTAGGAACAAAAGTAATATAGCTTTAGAAAAGTGTTTAAACAAAGTATAAATTCTCGAAATCATTATTTTTACGCTTTAATGTTCGGAGTTCTCTTAAAACAAAAATTAACATCAAAGCTATTTTTATTGAAGTGTGCTGGATTTTAAATCTCACTACAAATTTAAGACTTTTCCTTTTTCGTAGAAACAACAGTAATATTCCGTTAAAAAGGGGAGAAATAGAAGATTTAAAATACATATTTAAAAAAAACCAAAATCGATATCTTGTAAGTTTTGGGTGTGAGAGTTCTCATAACTCATTAACATTTCTCATAAAATATGTTTTTTATTTTCATGGTTTATTTTCAGTACTAATCAGAGGTATTGTCGTGCGGTAATTATTGAGACGATTGATTTACATAATTGATACATTCGTTGTGGATCATCCTTAACGATATGCATGTGCATTTTCAATAGTTTAGTTGAATGGTTATTCAGTTAGTCATTTCAGATATTGCTACATGACATAAGGATAAATGAAAATTAATAAAAAATAAAAATACAGAGAATAATTTTCATTTTATAAACACATATTGGACAATTGCACCATAAAATATAATAAATAAACACACAATGTGCACAAAATACGAACTTTAATAAACTAACATTTAAAATCTACGTTTCGAGCTGTTTCTACAGCCGTCTTCAGGAAAATATGATGGTAAAATGGCTCAAAGTTCAGACACGAAAGCTTCCTGTGGAAGAGATAATTAGTCGAAACTTAACCACTGATTTGAATACAAAAATAAAGTGTTGCCATCCACTGCAAATAAATAATTATTAATGAACTGAGATCAAATTAATCAAAAGATCGATTTAAGAAACCACGAGTGCCGCCATCTACACAAGAGGGGCAGAACCAAGTTCATTTTTGCATTCAAATCAGTGGTCAAGTTTCGACTAATTATCTCTTTCACAGGAAGCTTTCGTCTCTGAACTTTGAGCCATTTTACCATCATATTTTCCTGAAGACGGCTGTAGAAACAGCTCGAAACGTAAATTTTAAATGTTAGTTTATTAAAGTTCGTATTTTGTGCACCATTGAGCAAGATTGATTGAGTCTTTATTTAATTTTCATTTTATTTTGCAATTTGATTGTACTGGGATGTTATCCTCATCTCATTGATGCTTCGCACTTTCAATTCTAAATTGGGATACTGTTATTGAATTAACTTTTATGTTTACTTATGGCTGATATTACCCTTACAAAATATGATGAAATGTTGTCAGATGTACTCTGAGCCACTTAAAAAAGATTCGAATTTCTTCGTAAGGTAAAATTAAGATTTTAGAGAGTCAATACATTATTAGAATTTTCGAAGTAAAACTAATTATCTATCATCTAGGAATGGCCCCATACAAGGTTAAGCACGTACCAGAATTTTTTTTTTTTTTTAGCCCCCGGTCCGGTATGCTATTTCTTTCTCCCAGCTTATTTTGTATGGTCTTCAAAAAATAACGTTACCTTACAGAAGCCTGCCGTAAAACAAAGCAATACGATTAAATACTCAATAGCATTTTTTTTTTAATTTCTAAGCATCGCACATTTTCAATTTTTATACCGTCGTATTTGAAAAAAAAAGTACTTTTAAATGTAATTTGTTTGAAAACTGTATCTCCATTCATTTTTCAAATATTAATTTTTTTGTAGTTTTCAGTATCATTTGTCTAATTTTGGCAACTCAAGTACTCCTTTTATGTAGAAAGTAAAGGGAAAATAGCTGAAAAATAGCAATTATATCTTTTTGTTGCCATTTTCTCATAACAACCGAAAGAAAATGTAATTAAAATATGTGCTATTTTGAAAAAATATAAACGAAAAATTTGTGTTAAAACATGGAGCTATTATAAACTATATTTAATTTGAAGTATCTATAGACGCTTTCTATGTGACGTCAGTCATGACGTTTTGGTTGGAAACTGACTCCAAACAAACGGTTGCTATGAGTCATTTCTTTTTAAATATAAATCGTGGAAAATGTTACCAGTACATATCAAGTATTAAAACACTTAGATATGAGATATCGATATAAGATATAGCTGCAACACACAAACGAAATACAAAATACAACATAGCAACCGTTTGTTTGGTGTCAGTTTCGAACCAAAACGTCAGGACTGACGTCACGACTGAAATCGACCATATCATGAACATAGAATAGGGATGCTATTTCTTTCTTCCAGCTTATTTTGTGTGGTATCAAAAAAAAAACGTTACCTTACAGAAGCTAGCCGTAAAACAAAGCAGTACGATTAACTACTTTATAGCAATTTTTTAAACTTCTAAGCATCGCACATTTTCAGTTTTTATACCGTCGTATTAGGGGGGAGGGGGGAATACTTTTAAATGCAATTTGTTTGAAAACTGCATCTCCATTTATTTTTGAATTATTATTATTATTATTATTATTATTATTATTATTTTGTATTTTTTAGAGCCATTTGCTTAATATTGGCAACGAAAGAACTCCATTTCTGTAGAAAGTAAAAGAAAAATCTCTATAATAAAATCCTAAGTCATGTGACTGTCATCAATAGTTCCGGGTTGACCGCTTCACTTTTTGTATGCCAAGCGGTCAATTTAGTAATTTAATATTAGCCGGGAGCAGGTGATAAATTGCCAAATTTTGTAAATATCACGTCATCAGTATTATAATAGTCCATTTCATACCACTGTCATAAACAATTTTTCGCGTGGTAAATTAAAACAAAGCTTTGATGTTGAAATTAAATGTCATGTTTTATGGTATTATTTATTAATTTTCTTTTTTTCTTTTCTTTTTAATTTTTTTAAAGCAATAATTGAGAGTCATAAATTTTAATTATTTTAGTTTTAAAGTTATGCATTTTAAATAAAATGAGTGAAAGTACTATATTTTAAATGAAATTAATGAAATACGAAAAAATACGACGGGAACAATGTTTGGCGATTTATCACCTGCACCCGGCTAACATAAAAACGCCGAGTTCAGGATTTTTGTATCAGAATCTTCGGATTTAGCGAGGGATTGAGCAAGGAAATTAAATTATGTATAAAAATTACGTGATACAATGCTTAGCATATGTTTAAGGGAGACCAAACTGATCGTCAAGGTCGGCTAGTAGTAATTACCGTATGTACTCGCGTATAAGTCGATCCTAAATTCGAGAATAATAACAGACTGAATACCAGTATTTTAAAAAAGTTATCTTCGTCTTATCTAAATGCAGAATTTGCTGATATTAAATAAGCTGAAGACGGCTACAAGGAAAAACTGGTATACAACATATTGTTTTCATGAACTTTGGGGTCGACTTATACGCGAGTATATACGGTATATCTTTTTGTTGCCATTTTCTCATAAAAACTGAAAAAAAAAATGTAATTAAAATACATGCTATTTTGAAAAAAATATAAATGAATGATTTCTGATGAAACATGAAGTTATTATAAACTAAATTTAATTTTAATTATCTATACTAATATTACAAACAAATGAAGGCGAATCATGAGATAGCCCATTTTTTTTTGGTCGAGTTTCTTGAATGACGAAATTTCTTTTTTTGGACTTTTGTATTATTCAGCGATAGTGACATTTTATGCGTACTTTACTGTAGATGTTGTTTAAGACTGGGTAGCAAATGAGGAATTCTTCAGCGGATGCGGATGACGTCATTTTATATAAAATAAAAGCGTGTGTTTAAGTCTTAAAGCTGAAATATGTTTTGTACTACAGTAGAGTCCCGATTATCCGAGTTCCGCTTAACCGAGTTATTTTGTTCTGGTGGACTGATGGCTTCCATTATTATGAAACAGCTATTATAAATGAAGTGTTAGGTGAAGATCAAGGAGCAGCTGTAAAAGTGGGGAAAAATGGTGAAAAAAATGGCCATAATTTTTTTTTTTTTAAATAAAAAATTATGGACATTTTTTTCCTATTCTGACCAGAAAATCAGAGTTCTAACTTTTTACGGCTGTTCCTTCATCTTCACTTAACACTTTATTTATAATAGCTGCATTTGTAATAGCTGTAATGGAAGCCATCAGTCCATCAGAAGAAAATGATCCATTCCAAAGGTATAAATTTGATTAACACGGATGATCGGGACTCTATCTATATTTATATACATGCTTTTTTTTTTTTCATCGGGGGCGACACTAAATTCTGAAAAAGCAGAATTCCTGTTCTCTAGTTATAAATATCCTTTCCTTAAAAAAAATATTTGGAATGAAACAATTTAAATGAAAACTGGAGTTATATATATATACTCATATCATACTGACCCATTAGTCAAAATACTGTATATAATCTATTTCAATCTTATTACACTGTTCATTTTATCTCCTTAGTTGTACTAATAGTATTTTACTTAAATATGTTTGGCAACATGTGCAAATCATTTCTTATAACATTTTCAACAAGCTGTATCGTTGATAATATAGCTGGATCTCCAATTGTTAATGCGCTTCTATTTTTAATCCATTTTAATCCAATTCATTTTTATTTTATATTATTTCTGACATACATTTCAGGATTTATTGTGTACGGGTAGCCCAAAATTTTGCATCTTTCAAGCTTTTTTTTTTTACACAATAAGCTAAAAATATGACCTAAAGACCACTTTTGTTGAAACTAAAATATTCGGCTTATTTAATCTAAAAATTTCTGTCATTAAATAGAGCGAGGTTATGATTAAAACTTTAGTGGTATCATAAAGCTTTAAGATTTGGGGACGAGCAACCGGCATACTGTCTGACCGAGATAAGAAAGACTCTGAAATCGATCTCGGCTTGGTTCTGTTGCCAGGGTAACTGATCAGTCAACTTTATTTTAGGGGAGTCCGAAGTTTTCTTTTCTCGCCAATTCCTCTCCGTTCAATCGGTCATTCTGAGAATCATCGCAGTCTTTCTTGTCCTTCCACAGAGACCAGTTCTATATTCATTTAGTGCTTTTGGATTTTCCTACTGAGTACTGTTGTTATTTGTTTTCGTTTTTCTCTTTCACTTAGTATATATTTAGTTTTGTATATACTTCAGAATTTTTGAATAAAATTGTTAAACTGAGTTTAATCTTGATTTAGTTTTTGTTGGGGAAATTTACTTAACTTTGAAATGTACCTCCACCTGTAGGCCGAGCTGGCAGGGATTTTTTTTTTTTTAACGTAAAGACATAAAATTGACAGGGCTGACTATTAAAGTAATTTGGAATCGAATATGTTTTTCATTTTTTTGTTAAATAAATTAGTCATTGAGTCATAAGCGATTTTTGTCACCTGACGACTGGTTCTTCTCCTTTTCCCGCTATCACTTCCGGAAATTCGGTTCAAAACGCAAACTTTGATAGCATTTATTTTTTTTATGTTAATGTGTTTAAAAATACGGTGGGGGGGGGGGGGGAGAATCCTGGCAAAAAGCTCTTCATTTAATTTGTTTCATAATTATAATCTCCATGTAAAAAAACATGTTTTAGGATTCGGACCACAGGCACATCTGTTCTAAATTCTTGTCTAAAATCGTCCTGTATTACGAACTGCTGGCGCTTACGTCTATTGAAGATGCTTTTAATTATGATCTTTATATTCCCTTTTTGCTCTGTGGCAGTGTTCTATAACAATAATTTTGATTAAATATTTAAAAATATAAATTTGATTATATTTTGCAAAAAAGTAAAAAAATCTAGTGATTTAATAATTGACAAAGTGTTTCCAAAGATTGTAGTGGACACATAGCATATGAAAACCTGCGCAAAGAAAAGCACAAATAAAAATGCACACACTTATTTCAAAGATTTATAAAATGGTGGATACTTCATTGCAAAATTTAAAGAAAACTGAAAATAAATAACGTACAGGGCTGCCACTGGCGACTATTTTTATATTCTGTTGGCACCAATGTTTTTCAAGCATAAATTTTGAAATATATTTCGCTTGTCGATATTGTCAAAGTGTGTGTTAAGGATTTCTTTTTTAAAAAAGTGGTGCCAGGTAGAATTAAAAAATAGTGGTCCGTAGCAGCCCTGAACGTATAATGATAATAAAATATAAATGCTCTCTCTATTAGTTTGAAAAACAGATAAAAATGAATAAGAATTTCTATTTAAAAATGATATATTGTGTATATAATATATATGATATAATTGATATTGTGTTTGCGAGAAAAGTCAAATTTATAAGAAAAGAAAATCATTGCAATAGTTTCTATTTAATAATTTGCAATATTTTCCTTCATTTAAGAATCGCTAAATCAACCCGAAAATGTCATCTGCCCTTTCCCATCTATATGAACTCTGATAATCTTTATCCGATTCATTTTTTAATTTCATTCTTTTCCCCAAATTTCCTGTTAAGATTATGCTTGAATATTGGAAACTTTTTTTATCACCAAGTGAATGCACGAACTTTTTTATGAGATAAGATAAAGAAAAGAGGGAAAAACCTTTAATGACTCTGCCAATTGTGGCAACCGCGCTTCTACCAACGAAGTTCCCTACCTACAGGATTTGGAACCTCCGAAACCAGCAACCCCACTCAGAGTTTTTCTAATCGGAGCCAGACAGTACGTGTCACTTAAGGTGCTCAGAATCCTTCACTATTCCAACCAGTTATTTTTATTGTACAGTTTACCTTATTTAAACAGAGCATTTTCGCGCTTGAATTACAGAAAATTTTCTGATTTGAAAACCGGTGGCAAAAGATTAAAAATTAAGCAAAGGGCTCTCGTCGCGAAGGTGTTAAGTAATAGATCAAGCAAACTCTTGTTGTCCGTACGGCATACGTGCAAAACTGTTAAATGGTTAAAGTAGTATTTGGAAGGTTGCATTAATTTAAAGTTTCACACCACAAAAGTGAAGCAGAAACTGTTAAGGAGTATTTTAAACAATTATCCACATTCTTTTCCTCCATGATTCGCAAAAGAGGACTGCCTAGCCAAAGAAATTGAAATTGAAGCGTGAAGAAAAGAAAGGAAAGTTCCATAGACGTGACGTAATGTAAATCCCCCAACTGTCAGTGAAACAGTGCAAAGGCAAACAGCTAAGCAGTGGAAGTCGCATAAAGGGGCGAAAGACAATACGGAGTTGACTTGGCGCGCTTTGGCGTGATCGCCAGTACCGATAATTATCAAAATGAGGAGTAACACTGTGCTCACCTGTTATATCTTAATTATATTTGGCATCAATATTTCATTATCTTCTTGCATCCCGATTTTGGCAACGGTCTAGTCATTTCCATGAAGAAAAATAAAGTGTGTTTTTTTTTAACTCTGCCTTTTCATATTAAATAGGAAATGAAATCCTATTAAATAGGAGTTGTTATGTTAGATTTCGAGTGAAAGTGGAACTTTCGATGCGTAAAATTTATTATTTTACAGAGCCCTGCATCACTGAAGATTTTTCCATTGTACTTATTCATCGGCTATCTACTTGCAATACAGAAAATATATAATAACAACCGAACATAAACAAATCACATTAAAAAATCTGTCACAATTGCTAAGTCACAAGTCGAACTCTCAAAGAAATGTCGTTTTGAATTCTCGCGGAGTGTTGGCGCGAAGATGTTACGTTAGGTTTACTGCAAAATAATTTGGTGAATGCAGGATATTCCAAATATGGGTTCGAAGCTGAAAAAAGCCACGTGATACCGGTAATTTACTCAAGGAACTTCTAACTGATAAGAAAGGAAGATACTACTGCTTTGCCTCATGAACTGTTTCATTGGCTAGCGGGGATTTACATTACATGTCTACGGAGCCTTCCCTTCTTTACGCTAGAAGTTTTTACCTTGACCACGTGATCAAAACGGAGATGGAATATCCTCCATTGGCAGATGCAATGAAGAATGCCTATGATTGAATATATCCTTTGAGTGTTTTTCCCAGCAGAGCTGTTTGTACTAATTCGGTTAGTTACGGTTTCCAAAGCTTTCCCTTCTTATCATCTACGTTCTTTGTACAGAAGCTCTTTTGCAGTTAGATGGAAATCGCTGAGAATCTCCAGTGGGCGAAGCTTCGACAATGAGATTAAAAAGCAATTAATTGCAGAGATAACGTTGAGGCCCGTGATATGCATGATGTTTTTCGTATAATAAAGGGTTTTTTTTATGTATAAAACCTATGTTCTTTTGAAATATCACCGCAAATGTTAACAAGCATTGTTGGAAATTAGTTATGTATTCTATAATATACACAATTTAAAAATATATTTTATTAGTCGAGATCTTTAATATTGCAGTCAAAGACTTAAGGCACCGCAAAGTGTTTTGCCCAGAGCTCCGTGCGACATTGCGTCGGCCTTGTAGAAAATATAAATGAGAAGTGCGTTATGTAAATTTTGCAACGGTGAAAATTATGTTTTGTTTAGATTTATTTATTTTTTTAACTGTATCGAAGATGTATCATGATTGTATCTAAATAACGTAATTTTTGCTGATTTTTCACTCCATAATTTAACCCTTAAATGCGCGGATTTTTATTTTGTTTCGAAAAAATTATACATGATTCTCTGAAAGGTTTATTACACAGGAAAAATAATGAAAAAATAAAAATCAGAGATACATTTTTCATATAATACGTCAATCTTTTCTTCTGTTGCACATCTGCAATACATGTAAAAACTACTGTCGTGTGGCTGTTTTACGCTAAAATATTGCAAAATAGTAAATGTTTTAATAAGTATGTTTCCAAATACCTTATTTTATATAATTATTTATTTTATAAAATTTAACGTTTAAACCCTTAAATCCTCATGATAGAATACGTTCTAGAAATTGCGTAGTTCAGAGAATCTGACTTTACAACAGAAAGTTTCAATGGTTAATTTCGCTTTATTTAAATACCTTTTCAGGACCGGCATCTTTTACACGAATTTTATTCGTTTGGCACCACTTTTTGTTAATTATTTGGCTTAACTTTATAACTCACGAAAATGTCGTAATTAAATAAAATCAATTTTCCTTTTCTTTTTTACTGGTATCAAACACAAGAGTTTGAAGCACGTTTTGAGGGTGAATATATGCACCCATGGTCCCGAACGGATTAAAACAAACATTTCTATTTTAATTTTCTGGTGTGAATCAAGTATATATGAATTTAAAAAACTATTAAATTCAAAACACTGTTGTTTGCATATATGCAAAGCTGCTCACTAAAGGGTTAATACAAAAGATCAGAGCTTCATCATAATTACTTATCTTAATTACATGTTACTTATTACGTAATACGAACAAAGTTTATAAAATTTTGTAAATTTGAAGTTAATGGAAATGGTATTTTGGTAATTTAGTGTAAAATAATATTTGTTTTAAGACTTTATTATTTTTATCTCAATCAAACGGATTGGTAAAGATATCATACGAACATCATCATACAAATTTTCGCTTAGTTGAACATTTTTCAATTCGTATGGTATGGTACATGTTTTAAGAATTAGACTAGCAAATGTAAGAATATAAGTTGAAGCTGGTGTGAAACAGTAAGAACTAAAAGATCATCTTAAAACACCATAAAAAATTTTCTTATCTCAAGGTCCCTATATTGAAGCTAAAAGAGGATCCTACTAATTCGCATCTTTCCACTCTCAAAAAAGCTGTTAAGAATTCTGTTGTTTTAACCCCTGAAAACGCGCGTCCTTAATAGTGACACGAGCGCGCGCGGTGGGTCTCAGCGGCCCGCAAACACTTTTCTTTTAAAAATATTTAATTACTCATGATTAACATGTAGTTTTTGCTGCCACATTTTATAAAATATAAATAGGAATAATGAGAAAACATGCTTGGTAAAAAAGTATCTAAAAATTGGAAAAATATGTATTTTTTTAAATAACTTAATGTATTTTTTAAAAATATCTTTTAACATGAAAAAATGCAAGATTGCTTAAATAATACTATTAAATTGTCACACCAATTACAATAATGGTATATTATTGCTATTTATAAAATACTTACATCTAAAAATCAAAAGCATTATTACAAAAATAAAGGTTGTTGGCACAAATTGCATATACTGGAGTCGTGTTCGCCGCATACATTTTTTCACATATTTTACATGCTATTCTGTGTTTTTTATCCTTCGCAACAGGATATATGTGACTTATTTTTTTGGTGGAGCACTTAATTTCAAACTGTTGTCTAATTCATCCATCTAAATCAAGTTCTTCTGAAGAAAATTCATGATCATGAGCACTATACTGCTCCTCGTCAGTTATATCATCATCATTATTTTCATTTATCGATTCTTCATCTGATGAGATTTCAGCAAGTAATTTTTCTAAACTTTTCATTTCATCCCTATAACTGAAATAACGATACATTTTGAATTTTTCACAGCAACGCGTTTCAGTAAAAATATAAATGCGAGAGCGCGCACTGGGTCTCTAAAGACCGGATATCCAGTTTTTCGACTAAAAATACCTCCCCGCAATTTAGCATTCTAAAGTATAAAAAGAGAATGAACTTGGGATCATTTACTGGTAGACTGACCCACTTTCATCGTTTTGGAGGTTTTTTACACAACGATTTAAAACCGCCCCAGCGCGCGTCCTGACGAGTTAAATGACAATACTAAACATTGTGTCATTCCTTCTTCACCCAACTGTGCTCGTTTTTATGCTTTGCCTAAATTTCATAAAACCAATGTTCAGAAAATCTACTGTCTCTAATATTGGTACTGTTACTTATCCATTTGACAAATATTTAACATCCATTTTTTTTCTCCTTTATGCATATCTAATTCTTATACGATAAAAAATCCTTAGTTATTTTTGTTAGTAAATTAAACAAGTAATATAAAAAAAAATAAAGTCAATTCCTACTTACGTCAACAAGGAATTTTTTTTTCTCCCATATAAAACTAAAATTAATTAATTTAATTTAATTAATCAATTAATATTTGAAAAACTGTATTAACATCAAGTGCCATCCACTACAAGTTTAAAAAAATGTATTTGAACTTCAGTGGATGTATAATAAGTATTTTATTAACGATTGAAAATTCGAACAAGATATATATAGGGAGAATGTGAACTAATAGTAGGAATTGAAAAATATTAATCCATCCAATTGTTCTATGCTTTTCCTTGATGTTAAATCTTTATTTACTAACGTTCCAAGTTCCAATTGAAGGTGCTCTTTTTTGTTTGGAAACGAGATTACGTGAATTTCATTTCTGTGATATTGAAGTCAATATTTTGTTAATTTAACTAAAATTTGCATCCCTCAAAATACTTTTGAATTTAGTAATAAATTTTTCAAACAATCAGACGGCTTAAGTATGGGTATATCCTTTATTTCCAATTCTTTGTGATATTTATATGCATTATTTTGAAGAAAAATGATTAAATCTGGTAAATTTTAAATGTTGGTTGCGTTATGTCGACGATGCTTTTGTTTAAATTGATAATCCTTTTGATATTTCCACCATTCTCCAAACTGTCAATTCTGTCGACCCACATATTAAGTTTACTTATGAGTTAGAAAATTGTAATAAATTTCCTTTCCTTGATGTTTTAGTTATCAAATGTGATGCTTTTTTCAAAACGTGTTTATCGAAAACCTTTTTCTGTCTATTTCCTCCGTGTATCGTAATTGATAGTGAGAGGGCGCTGAAAGCGCTCTGGAGTGCAAGGTGTGCGAGACCGATTTCCCACCAGATGTGTTTTTTAGACGTAAGAGCAGTGCATCGACCACTGCCAGTCCCATTTGAATCCTTTTGTAAATAAATTTTTGTTAAGTTTGAAAAACCTGAATAATTTATCGAGTACGAAGTACAATTTAGTTTAGTAATTTTAAGTAATTATACAGTCCACACTGGAGCTATCGCGGACAAAGTTTTTGGCCCTCCGAGCCGCAGCGCTCATTTAGAACACTGCGTGAAGAATCAACGCCTTGGATATTTTCGAATAACCTATTTATAGAATTTATAGAATTATAATGTCTACTACTACTCCAGAGATTTTAGGAACTGTGGTCCTGAATCGGAAACGAGGAAATATACGCGGCCAGGTTACAAGAATATCAAATGCAATGAAATCGAAACTCGGCATATAAAGAATTGGACTTAAATTCTATACAGATGTTAAAAAAGAAGACTGATGAGTTACGGAACGAAGCATACTCCATAATTTCTGATGAGGATTTAGGGGATTTTGAAAATTCCTTCACCGAAATCGAAGAACAACTAGAAGCTATCGAAGTAAGTCTTCTTGATTTAATAAAGCCTAGTATTTCTAATGTTGAAAGCCAAAATAATAGTAATGATAGAAGCAGTTCTAATGAGGCAAAAATCAAATTGCCGTCAACCCCAATTTTCGGGTCGTTACACAGAGTGGATGAATTTTAAGTTGCAATTCACCACTTTAATTGATAATAACGATAAGCTAAATGATGCGCAAAAGCTGTATTATTTACAACAGCCTTAACAGGCCCTGTGAAACAATTACAAAATATTGATGATTCTTATGCTTCCTTATTCGAAGTTTTAAAAAAACGATTTGAAAACAAAAGGTTATTAGTGAATAGTCATATTTCAGAGTTATTGAGTAACACCAAAATAAAAATTGAAAACGCAAAAGAAATACGCAATCTGGTAGATAATTTATTGAGTCATTTAAGAGCTTTCAAACAGTTAGGACTGGAACACAACAATTTATCGGAATCCATTTTAATGTATTTTGTTTTACAAAGAATTGATGATGAGTCAAGAAGCCTTTGAAATGTCTCTTAATTGTAATGAATTGCCTAAATGGAATATTTTTATTGATTTTTTACTGAAAAGAGCACAAGCTTTAGAAAATGTACAAAAAAAACAACATCGTTACGAAACCTAGGTTTGAAATTACCCATAAGCAAAAAAGCTTCGTTTTACAAAATGACAAACTTAACTGCTCATTCTGTAAACAACCTCATTTGATTTTTCGATGTCAAAAGTATTTAGATTTAGCGGTTCAAGAGAGATTGAATCAAATACGAAAATTACAGTTATGTTATAATTATTTATCTAATCATAACGTTAATCGATGTAATAAATTGAATAATAAATTCAAAATGTTTCTCTAAACACCACAGCTCACTTCATGGTGCTAATTTTGGTTGGTTGGTTGGTTGGTACGTACTGAGACCTGTGCTACAACGCGAAAGAGAGGCTTTTGTCTCGAAAATCCAGCGTTGGGAAAAGCGGAAAAGACAGAGAAACATGCAAGAAGCAGGAATGCGAAGTGCAGATCAAAGACAGCAAGGTCAAGGAAGCGGGATCACAAACAGGCAGATCAAGGAAACATCAAAGCAAGTGCGGAAGAGCCAGACGGGAGAAACGGATGAGCGCAGTAACTCCATGGGGAGAAGAGAGGGCGGCCAACATGACGTCGCTATAGCTTGAGGAGGCGGGAAGTTTGAGGGTGGAAAAGAGCTGAAGGCGAGGGCCGTTAAGATACATGCATTGAAGCAGCACATGTTCCGGAGTGTCTGGCTCGAAACAATGCCTGCAAAGTGGGGAGAAAACTTGGTTCATGCGGTATAGACGCTTTCGAGTGAGGATCATCCTAGCCCTCCATCGGGCAATGAGGACATCAGTGGCCCGGGACGGAGTCCACAGAGAAAAAGACCGGTCTGTTGAAAGGTGAGGGTGGGTGGGTGCATAGTCACTATTAAGCCACAAAAAGTCGTTTTCAGTGAGCCAGTTCTTCTTGAAGTGGGAACGTAAGTCCTCCGGGGAAATCCATGGAATAGGCTGGCAAAGAAATGGACCATTTCTAGCCAAAGAATCAGCCCTCTCATTCGAGATGATGCCCTTGTGAGCGGGACACCAGACCAAGGTGATGGAGTAACCCATGTCGCATCTGGATATTATACTATGGATCAGGTGGAGAATAACCTTGGGCGAACGAAGAGAGTAGGCCTGGAGAGCACGCAGGACTGACAGGCTGTCTGTCAAAAGAAAGACTGTTCTATTAACAGGGAGCAGATGAGTAACGGCCATCCACAGGGAAATCGCCTCCGCAGTAAAGATGGAGTTGTAGTGTGGGATCAAGGCTGCAACAGCGCGGTTAGAGTCAGCGTCAACTGCCGCCACCGACGTCTTCGCATAATCTTTGGAGGCATCTGATGATAAAACAGCACAGGAGCTGTGGGCCTCGCGCCAGCGGGCCCACTCGCCAACCAGCGCACGGTCCGGGAGAGAGATGTCCTGAAAGGGGAGACCCTCAGTGATGATGTGGAGGAACAAATTCTGGGGAAGAGGAGGCCAGATGAAGCGGATAATCTGGGATGGAACAAATCCATATGAGACTGTCAACTCGCCGCAGAGACGAGACCATTTGGATTCAGGTCCAACAGGCAGGGGTGCCCTGAGAGAGTCGCTAAGTGCAAGTCCTGGGGGCATGGCAAGCTGCCTTAAAAGGAAGGACTTGGCCAGGAACAGAAGCCGGCTTTGGATAGTGGTCATCGCCAGCCTCACGGCAGAGGACCGGGATAGGAGTGCACCAAGGGAGACCGGTAGCGGTGCGAAGTGCAGCACAATAGATTCTCTCCAGAGTCGTCATGGCAGTTTGATTGCAGTCGAAGAAAAGCGCACTACTGTATTCGATGAGGCTTCTCACCAGAGCGTTGACAATACGCAGCAAGTGCGTGCTAGCCACGCCTCTAGAATGACTTGCCACAGCCTTGATGTAGTTGAGACGGCGAAGAGCTTTCACACGGATCATCGAGAAGTGTTGGCGAAAGTTAAGGGTGCGGCTGATCCAAATTCCTAAAATTTTCACAGGCGCTCCACTGGACATCCCGCCCAGCAACTATCGGAGGGATACCCGGGTCGCGACGACGAGAGAAGTTGATGGCCAAGCACTTTTCGGGAGAGATTCTCAACTTGTTAGCAGCACACCACGTGCCAATCCTCTGAAGTGCATTATTTACCTTGTCACGAGCACGACACTCGTTGGGGCCGATGACGTACACAATAATATCGTCGGCATAGACTATGAGATAAATGCCGTCTTCCAGGATCTCCACGATATCAGCCAAATAAATCAGAAAGAGGAGGGGGAGAGCACACTCCCCGGGGGGACACCATGACGACAAGGGCCCACACCAGAAGAAGCCGACCTCCACCTAATTTGGATCCGGCGATCCATGAGGAATTTTACAATCCAACGACCCATACGTCCGCGAATGCCCAAGGAAGGCAACTTGTAGATCAGATTATCAATCCAAATCGAGTCATAGGCAGCCTTGATGTCCAAGCACACGGCAGCCACGAACTGATTGAGCTCCCGCGCACGGCGCACATGGTCAACAAGAGTGCACAGAGCCGTAGTGCAGTCCTTAAAGGGAAGAAAACCAAATTGGCTGGGAGGGAAAATATTTCGCGCGCCCGTCCAGACCAGGAGACGACGGAGGATCATCCTCTCCATGACCTTGGCACAGACTGAAGTCAGTGCTATTGGTCTATACGAACTTGTATGCATAGCTGGTTTGCCCGGCTTGCGAATCGGGATGATGGTAGCCAACTTCCAGGTGTCAGGAAGCGTTGAGCTCTCAAAAGAAGCATTATACATCGAAAGAAGCTTTTGCCGATTGACAGAGTGCAAGTTTTGTAAGAGACGGGCGGAGATACCGTCAGAACCAGGGGAAGTAGGTCTAGTATATTTGAGCGCATGCGACAGCTCCTCCAAGGAAAAGCAGGCATCCAAGGTGCAGTCGCCATCGCTAAGGTCAAAGGGCAGGGGCTCGAAGGCGTCCATCTGTTGAAAGTGGTGCAAGAAAACCTCGGCCTGAAGATGCGCAGAAACAATTGGATATGGGTTGCATAGCACATTGCCACCGTGTGGAGTCTCACGGTTCGCGAGGCGCTTCAAGATCTTGAAAATGCTACCACTCGTGCAACTATTCCGACAGATCTTGTCCCAATATTGGCGGGACACAAGTTTAATATGCCTCCGAAGCTTTGCAGCGAACAGCTTGTAGTTTTTCCAGTGATCTCTAGAACAAGTCGAGCGGGCCCACTTCAGGAATCTCCGCTTCTGACGCAAGAGGAAATGACAAGTATTGTCCCACCAAGAGGGGGGAGCGCGTCTGGGCACGCCAAACCACCTGGTGAGAGTTAATTGCCTGTTGGCACAAACGTTCAAACTTTACATAGGAGAGATCCGGGGCTTTCATCAGCTCATTGAGACAGGCACTTGCCCTAGACCAATTTACCGACGTCAGGCCAGGCCCAGTCGGGGCGATCATGCTGTTGGAGAACATGCAAATAGGATGATGATCCGAATCAAAGGTGTCGGGGTGAACATAAAAGTGAATGTCCCTATGAAGGGAGGGTGATAACAAAGTCAAGTCCAGCAGGGAGGAAGGCCCATTTGGAGCAGAGCGAGTATTGGCCCGAACGCTCCTACAATTCCACTGAACTAACAAGCTGAGCATAAAAGAAAACCACAAAGAAAAGGCTAAACAGGACCCAGACAACCAGGGACCCATGAAACCCAGCCCAGGGACCCGGCAGCAGAAACCGAACACGAGGATGGCTCGCAAAACCAACCCAAACCCGAAAAAAGATGGCAGGACAAGGCAATAAAAAAGCCAACTGCAACACAAACATGAAAACAGAAAAACAAACAACAAAAGCACCCCGAAAGGGAACAAAAAGAAAAAAAGAGACCTACCTCAAACACCCTAGGTGATGGGGGCGCCAGGATCGGTCTTGTCAAGCATTGAAGAGGGGTCTTCCAAAATCCAGACATCCCCGAGGAAGAGTCCATACTTGGCGATTGGAAGGGGGACAGGATGGGCATGGCTGTACACAATTTTTTACTATTTTTGATGCGTGAAGGCGGATGAGTCGGAGGAGTTACCGGCCGCTGCTGTTTTCCAACAGGGCTCTGTAAAGAGGGGGGAGTACCTGGGATAAATGCGTCCCGCAGCGCCCCAACAACAGAAGAAGTGATGGTAGTCAACATATTTTGGCAGTTTATAGCCTGGGCATCCAGGACCGACTGCATCATGGCCGCTATGTTTTCGGCGAAACCTTGGAGCATGGCTTGAAGATCAAATTTTGTAACATAGTCAGCAGGCGGGGGGAGGGAGGCAGAGGCAACGTGGGCATATGACTCAGTCTTAGCATAAACACTGGTCGGAAATTGTTTCCTCGCTGAATGACAGGTGGTTTTCACTTTTGAACTTCAAGAATGTAGTTTCATGGATATACTTGGGACAGGCTTTGTCCGTGACGCAGTGACTTCCTTTGCAATTGGCGCAAACCGGGGAAACAGCCGTACAAGGAACCGTGTGAGAAACAGCGCACTGGCTACATACTCGGTTGCTCCGGCAAGCACGGGCGCCATGGGTAAATTTCCATCAATTTGAGCACTGCCTAGGCCTATCAATGAAGAGAGAGATTTTGTACACCTGGTACCACATTCTAACAACCTCAGGTATAGTGCAACCCAACTTCGTCACTAGAACGGTCGCAGTGGGGCCAGTGTCCTTACGTACAAAACGTCGCACCTCCAGAACAGGGATGCCAGAGTATTCCAGCTCCTCCGCTATGTCTTTGCAATCCACTTGGGGATCCATGTTGTGCAGAAGAAATCTTGAGGTAATGTTGTCGGTTAGCAACATGGCTGAAACAGGGGTATCCAGGAGGGTTTTAATGTTTACAGCTTGGACCGCCGTAGCCGCATCATGAGTGTACAAAGTGAGCTTCCCTTGCCGAGACAGCCGAACAATATCGATTCCCACGTGATTGTTAACTTGCGCAGCAATGGCGTCGCGTACGGCTTTCGGGTGGGCCTTCGGAATAACACCCGTGTCAACAGAAATGACTATAGAAACACCCGCTATACCCGCTTCGTTAGCTTCATGAAAAATTTCAACTTGAGATTTATTAATATTTGGAAATTTTTCCAGAGAGCAAAAATAATTTGAAATTTGATTTTCATTTGAAATATTGAGATTTATTTTTGCGATGTAATACAGCACTATTCTGTGAAGAGACATCCTCATCTTTCATGTCAACATTATCCACCTTCTCGTTAATATGTGCGGCCGCAGTATTTTCGACCACTTGAGTTTGGGGAGACCCCAACATTGAAACAACTCAGTAGTTATACAACATGAAAAAAACAACAACACAGAAATATAAACACTAAGCAAGGGGAAAACCACGAAAGAGCTAGCCAGCAGCTCAATTAAACTAAATAACAAAAATTTAATACAACCTGAAGATAAAAGAAACCTTCCCTTGAAGGAAATAGGAAAGCGTGCACTCTTAACACGCAAAACCAACAACCATGGTGCTAATTTTTCGAAATCTTCTTGTGAAAATAAACAAAGTAATTATAGTATGAATCAACCTCAGATGAAAAATGAAGATAACGTAAATACTAATTCAGTGGAAATTATCTCAAATGCGAAGACCTTGAACTGTCAAAATAATTACGATCAGAATCTGTCAGGCATCAGCTATAATGGTTTAATTTCGACAGCTGTGGTTTATTTAAGGGGAAGTAATGATTCCTTTTTTCCTTTTATTGCGATATTGGACACAGCCAGTAACGTGTCTTTAATTACTTTTTCTGCAGCAGATATGCTGGGATTAGAAAAATACAAAGTAAAGTCACTGATTTCCGGATTTAATGATGCAGTCTGTAAAATTAAAAACTGAATACATGTCGAAATTTCAAACAAAGACAGATCATTTAAAAATCCTCTAACATGTCTTTAGTTCCTAAAATAACGGATTAAAACCCTACGAGTACCGTAGATATTTCTAATCTGCACCTACCACAGAATTTAATGTATGCGAACCCAAGATTTTTTTAACCTCGGCGAATTCAGGTGCTATTAGGGGCAGATGTATATTATGAATTGTTATTAGCTGGTCAAATAAAAATTCCTGATGTTTCTATAATTTTACGAAACTCTCACTGAGGATGGATTGCAGGTGGAGCTATACATGATAAGAAAGAAACTAAATATAATTGCCATTTATTAGAAAATCAAGATGAATTAGATTTGAAGGCCTTTTGGGATTTAGAGACATTAGGAATTAGGGATGACCCAGATAATGTAAAAAATGAAGATATCCTAGAAGGATTTCGGGAAAAGGTGCGGTTTACAAATAACAGATATGAAACCTGTCTACCATGGAAACGGGATTAGGAACAACTAGACAATAATTACAAGAAGCTGAAACACGGCTCGCCACGCTCGTAAAAAGAATGAAACGCGACACAAGTTTATATGAAAATTATCGTAAAATTTTAGATGAATATTTAGAAATGAAAATTATTGAGATTGTTCCTGAGTCAGAATAAATTTCTAACAACTCGATTTTTTATTTACCCCACCATATGGTATTTAAACAAGACAGTGTATACACAAAATTTCGCATTGCTTTTTATGCGAGTTCCCATGAAGCGGGACAGTTATCACTATTTGACTGTTTGGACGGAGGCAGTAACTAAATCCGAACATTTTCCATTTATTGATTTTTTTAGATTAAATAAAATTGCTGTTTCGGCCGATATAGAGAAGGCCTTTTTACAAATTTTTATCAACGAAAAAGACAGGGACGTTTTAAGATTCCTGTTTATAGATGACAATCCTGTCAACGGTGATGAGTTTAAAGTTATTATTTACAGATTCTTACGCTTAACATTTAGTTTGAACTCAAGCCCATTTTTATTATCAGCCACCATCAAACAACATCTTAGTAAATTTAAGAAGGAATATCCGGTAGCAACCGAAATACTCAATAGTTGTATTTATGTTGACGATCTGATAACCGGTACCGACACTATACGAACAATCCCTAGTAGTTCCAGATCAGGAGATCTATATAAATGAACTAAAAAGAGACTCCGTGAACAATATTAATGACTTTACCACCTTTTGTTTTTCCAATGACATTTCTATGATTGAACATATTTTTTCAACTGCTAATAGCTTTTTAAACTGCGTGGACAGACGGACAGACAAACCAAAGTCATAAATACTTTTTAACTTTGTTGGAAAGTGTTAAAAATTAGTCTAGCGGGAAAATTACGTTTGTTGCTTTATTTTTGGTTGAAACATTAATCAACAATAAAGTCATATTTGAATCCATATTTATTTTCAGTTATTATTCCAGTGGTCCTATAAAAACAAGCAATGAGTTGAATACAGTTTAATTTTAATCTAAATATGCGTAAAAGTCACAATTTTCGGCCACAGGCAAGTAAATGAAAACTCTAACATTCATTCAGACGATTAGATGCGTAAATAATCCCAGTTCCTGCAACATTATACAAATCACGTTTAATACACGATCCCGCTTAATACGCGACTTTTGTTCTCTCCCTTGAAACGCGTCTTAATCGGGCTTCACTGTATGTATGTTTTCCTTTTATTTTAATTTATTTTATTTTATTTTTTATGTATTTATTTATTTTCCAATTTGCTTCCTTAGTCCACTTCTACTCTGCGTTCTTCTGTTTTGATTATGCTCTTCTATGAAAGGTTGTTGTCTTCTGCTTTCCTATTGGTTAGTTCTTCAGCTTGTTTCCTTCCCCTTATCTTTCCTTTCGGTCTTGCTGCTGCTTTCATAGTAGAAGCAGGTTATCTTTGCGCCTGACGAATAAAGACCAAGATCTTTCGAATTCGCATTAAGAAAAATTTTTATGGTGTTTTAAGATCTTTTAGTTCTTAGCATATGTAAAATTGAGTTTTTATTTTTATTTTTTTATTTTTTTTTTTTTTTGTTGATTATAAATCTAATTAAACAGTTCCTTTTTAAACATATTCATATTCATATTCATGTTCATGTTTTTGCTTTTTTTTTTTTTTTTGACAAATTGTTATTGACTCCGTGAAACTGACTACGCGCTTCTTTTTTGTGTACATGTTGTAGTTTATTCGTTTATCATACTCAAAATTCACCGTTACTCAAGCATTTTTATTACGTAAAAGTGCGAAGTTGTGTTTGTTTTTCCATACAAATCGAAACAGAGAACCGAGCTGAATAAATAGATGCAAAGAACTACTCAAATTTTGGAAGGTGGGGGATAGTCATTCGTGCATTTCAGCAAGTTATATGGTTCTAATCCTCTCGCACAGTTATAAGAAAAATTAAAGGGAAAAATCTTTCTTTGAATTTCCGCATTTAAAATGCTATTATAAATTGTGTATATCGATATTGGAAATATATTATTTACACCACTTAATTTTAATAAAATTTGCTGTAGAAATTTTTAAGAACATTTTACTTTTACTGCATTTTTTTTTTCAAATGAAATTTTTCGAAATTTATGGTTTGATTTCAACATTACAGCAATACAAGTATTTGCACCTCAAAGAATTAACAATTCCTGCTATGAGTATTTACATAGTGCATCGATCTTGTTTCAATTTTTTGCAATAGTTTCCAAATTTTCCGAATTATTACTATTATTATTTTTTTTAATGCTAGTTTTGTATTTCTATATTTCCGATCATCATCAAATATATTAACAGCATGCATTTCTATTACTGAAAATTTTAAAATTATTACTCTCTCTGCCCCGAATTAGTTGCTACATTTGAATACTTTTGTACTGATGATTTTATGATTTTGTTCGAACATTTTTCAGCGATTTCAGGGTGCTATGTTAACAATCAACAACATTTACTTACCAAGCATTCCCTCCGTCCCTCCTTAAATCAGTACCAAATTAGTTCAAAAAATCCAGGGTTCGCACGCTCTTAACCCTTTATCTACTGACGGTATTTATAAATACTATTAAAATAACTTGTTATAAAATTCATTTAATACATCGATTAGTTGTACTAATACAGTTTAGAATGAGTTATAGATGCATTACTTTATCTTGTTCCAAAAGCATTATTGGTTACACAACAGATCAGGCATCAATGTGGCTACCTCCCTTAATTACAAGTCAGACTGTTATCTGGTATTCCTTTTTAGTCCAGGGGAAATGTACATTTTACCGTGCAAAAGATCGGGTAGAAGATTTTTTTTTTCTAAATTATTTATAATGATGTCAACATGGAAAAAACAAGTTTTCTAACAAAATTTCTTAAGGCTAAATTTTCTGTGGCCGAAAAACAACAAAATTTTGGGACACTTTTTGATTTTCTGAAAATATCTTGAGACTCGTTGCCGTAGCATATTATTTGTCAGTTACACTATTAAAGAGGATAAAATTCTCAACAACTTTCATAAGTACAACTTTTTTATACACTTAATAGCAAGCGCAGTACGCTATTTCAAAAATGGGACATTTTTTTAAATTTTCTTAAAAACCGTGAAAAATACAGTTTTGCCGCGATTATTCAAATGTTCCAGGCGGATTTAATTGTGTATGTCGACTTCTAAAAATTGGTAACAGTAAATTATCTATTATTTGTACACTCACTTCTTTATTTTCATCTCAACAGACATTTTATATTCAATAAATTTGTATAATTTTAAAAGTAGGGCAGGGCAGAGTGTAGATGAATGAGACAATTTCATATTTAGACAGTAAATTTCAGTGTATACAATGTTAACTTCAAAGCATTGTTTAAAAGAATTTTTAAATATATAGTAACTTATTGGCACGATAGTTTCTATTTAAAAAGATTTCTCGCTTAGTTTTAATAAATTTTATAATTTTAATATTTTTTATAACGCATACATATTTTTCCAGGTATCAATGAAATAGGTGGGTCATTTTCAAAATCTGATAGATGTTTTGTAATAACAAAATCAAATTTTTAGAAATAATCAGAAAGTTTTAATTGTTTGTAAATAATTACCTTACCTCATAAACATTAATATGCAAGAATCAGCAGAGACCAAATTACTAATTTAACATTTTAAAACTAATATTTAAATTTTAATGCACTTGGTATGATGACATAAATAAGTACGGTAATGACAGCTACGGTAATGACAAATTAAGCAAAATATTTTTATTTTTCCCCAGGCATAAATGGCAGTCATTATATCTTCTGGCCCATACAACGATTTTCTATTTCTCATATAATAAAAGCAGATTAAGAAATACAAGCTCATTTAATTATCAATTAGAATTGGTACGGTAATGACTTATAAAAGAATACTCACCAAAACATTCAAAGTCTTTGCTTGTTTTATTGAAACTATAAAACTATTTACTCTATTCCCCTAAACCTGATAAGAAATTGACTTTTAAGGAATACTTTTGCCTTGATAAAAAGGCATGTGCTGTCCTCTAAAAAAATCCAGAGGAACTTTTTGTCAGAAGCATGGCAATGACACTCTTTCTTGGGGCACGGTTTTAAAAAATTATTTAGAATTATAGATAAGTTTAATTAATTAAAATAAATATTTTTTTAATTAGTAGCATCTTAATAAATAAAAATGTATAAAAAATTATAACCATCTGTTTTAAATAGAACTTTGTCAGATCTTTACCTAATAAAATGCTTGTTGGGACAACCTACGGTAGTGACATTTTGACTACAAAAGAATATATTTCTTATTTTTAAATTTTTTATAAATAATAATATATCTGTAAATTATCATTAAAAAACATGATAGTTAAAATGCAATGACACTTTTTTTGAAAATCAACCAGATATGAAAATTTGCGAAAAACGTATTTTATATTCACCACAATGGTATATTTTATTTACCAATTATTGATAACATAATTTTTAATGTTTTACTATTTTAAAGATAGCAAACATTGAATTGTAGTTCCATATAAAAGGGGGCGGGGGACTCAAAAGATAAATAACTTTTATGTAAGAGGGTCAATTCATTTCAAGTGGTCCAGAAAATCATTAATTCGTTGCTCGACCATTTTTAAAAAATCTGAAATTTTTTGTACAACAACCCTAACATGATGGAAGTTCAAAATGACTATTATTTTAATTTTATTAATTTTTGTTTGTGCATGGCGGCCATCTTTGTTTCATCGTCTGCAGCAATTTTCTCACAAGAAAAGTCTACGGAATTGTAAATAATTCATCGTTTATTTGTCCAATTCAAGTGCGGATAAAGCAATTTGTATAGAATACATTGGGCTAAAAATTTCGTAATGGAGTAGTTTCCGAAACTAATTGCTTATTGGTAAAATTTAAGCATAAAGTTTCCGTTTTTTTTTTTTTTTTCAAAATTTTTCCGTTTACAGGAGGAAATTTTTCAAGCAAGGAAAACTGTCTGCATGACATAATTTTTTTTACAAATAGGCCGAAAGTACTTGTACTCACACGCCGAGCTCCAGATCTGAGAATTGCTTTCTCTTCGCTAAAAAAAATCCCAAATTTTTCAAAAATGGCAAAAATTGCACTTTTTAAGCTTTGATATCTCTGGTGGGGCACGAGATAAAAATCTGATTTTTTTTTTGTAAGAGTATTGTATGGTAGTGTTATGCACAAGAAATTTCAGGATGGAGATTTGACTACAAGCTGAGATATGGCAAGGGCAACATGTCAAAACAATACTGCCAAACTATTGTTTTGTTCTAGTCACAGCTACGTATTTATCTCAGAGTATCATTTAAATTTATTTTTTAGATTATCTTTAAATAATAGTAACAGAAAATAAAGCCTTTTGAAATTAATTAAAAAAATAATTATGCCTAAGGCCTACATTTTGTATGGTTTCAGTAATTTTTGTTGTAATTTTAGTAACTAAAAGAAACCTCAGCACTTTTACATACATATATATATACAAGACCTGAGACAAAAACAGAATAGGGAAAGAGAAAAGCTGTTAATGTTGGCATACTTGTAGAGACATGATCAAACGTGTCAAAACACATTTGAAGAATATGCACGAAAGTCCTTAGTTACTTATACATAGCAAATTTTATTATAGAACAGAATTAGGTTAATAACTATTGGTGGCTTAAAACATAACATAACAGTACAGAAGCAGCGTAGTGCTGCACAGCAACTGCACGTCGAGCCTGACTCCCCGGAATGTCTCTCCTCTCGTGAGTCGAGACCGGTATCAGTTCATGAGAGGTGGCGCTTTAGTCCGTGGTTGGTACTGCCATCTATTGATGGCAATGTGAACTATGCTACAGGAGCCCCCCTCTAAGAGACGGAGTCCTTATAAATCCAGTCTTTGTGGTGCTTTCACAATTCGTCCTGCTCTAGTTCTAGTCACTGGTGGAGCAAATGTGACATGCCGGGATGGTTTGGGAACTGTGAGTCGTGGCTCTTCTTCTGGCAAAGGGAAAGTGTGTGATGTTAAAAAGTTTTCATTTAGCAAATGAGCAGGCTTTATTCTGTCAATTCCCACGGTTTTAGACTTACCTCCACAGGAAATAGTGAAAAATTTTTCTGTCCTGTGTATTACTGGGAATGGGCCGTCATACACAGGTTGAAGAGGTTTACGCACAGCATCGTGTCTGAGGAAAACATGGCTGCAACTGAAGAGGTCCTGCGGGATGTAAACGTTCCTTTGTAGTCCATGTCTTGATGTTGGGGTTGGCTTTACTTTTAGCATGGTATGGCGTAGCTTTCTGATGTAAGCATCTGGAGGTTCATCAGAGGTGTCGGACAAGATTTCATTCGGCAAGCGGAGTGTTTGTCCGAAAGCCATTTCAGCTGTTGTGGCTTGGATGTCCTCACGGAAATAGCTGCGAAGACCTAACAAAATCGATGGTAAACACTCTACCCAATCATAAGACGGGGGGTCCATCTTCCGGTCCCAGGCCCTTTTCAGGCCCATTTGTCGACACAAGGAACCACCCGTGAAACAAGCCCCGCGACGCGTCCCGAAGGTCGCCGCCAGACAAGCTCCAACAGAGCGGAACCCCGCGCCAACTCCGGTCAAACCGACACCGCTGCCCAGCGCACACGGTGACGGCTATTCCCAAGAAGAGACGAACGGCCGCTACGACAGTCCTCACCACCCAGCTAGAAAAACCAAGTGGTCCCTAAACTTGGTTACTCGAGCCGGTAGACCCCGCACACCATCGCAGGAACCAGACGCCTATAAAGACGCTGGGCCCACGGGCGGAACCGAGGCTTCCCGACCCGAAATTAATTTACGGACAGGCCCCCAAGATCAGATACCATTTTCCGGCAGAGACATTTTTGTGGGCCAGCCGATCGGAAAGTTAGTGAGGAGCCCCTAGCTTGAAAACCAGGGAGGACGGGGAAAATCCCTCCGGCCGTAAAGCGACCCAGCTCCTGGCTCTTCGCCCAGTCCACCCGGCTCAACCGACGGAACCCCTCGCGGATCACGCCGGGAGCCAGTTGGCCCAGACTAGGTGCCGTTAGCGACCCCAGGCGGGCACGGAAAGCTCCACCTAGACGGAATAGACTCCGCCTCGCTAGGGGGTTGGATGGAACGGAGTCCCGCCAGCCCCCACCGACTCGACTCCATCCTAGGACAGAGAAGCCAGCGGAGGCCGACAGAAGCCCGCCCACCACTACCTTACCTCACGGCCGTCGAGGGTACCCAGGCCCGAAGACCCCTGACCCCGTGCAGTGACCGACCGCTACCTTTGTTAGTGCGTTCGAAAGTTAGGTGGAGACACCTCTAGGTCCTCATCACCAGGCGAGGCAAACTCCGGTACCGCATAGACACGGAGGACCTGGATCGGACCAAGAGTTCACCTGAGGCACGATGAGCCGCCGCGTTACCGGCGAGCCTCCGGCCCGTTTCCCTGCGGGAATAGTGTTCGATGGTGGACCTGCCGGCCGACCCCCTCCCAAGGGTCACGGCACGACATGGAGCAACCAGAGCCATACTGGCCTCCCCACGCGACCGCTCCTTGGTCAACGGGGGCACCGCCAAACCCTACCACCCTGAGGGTCGGCTCCCAACTGCTCCAGCTGAGGTCCTCGGAGGGATGAGCCACCCAAGTCATAAAGTAACCTGGGCGCTGTCCGAAACCCTCGCCCTTCGGTTGCTCCGGGAGTCCCTGCATGGCGTTCCCGCGAGCCCCGTCGTCACTAGCGAGCACCGAGGACTTTCCTCTACAAAGCCCTCACTCATACTTCAGGCTCCCTCTTAGTCAATTGGTGGATGGGGTCCTATCGCCTTAGCTAGTCTTTGCCCGGCGACACCGTCCGGCCCTTAGACCGGCACCGGGATCGACCTATGGAGCGTCGCTATCCGGCTTGGCCAGAGAACCCGGCTGCCGGGGGATGCGTGTAGGTCGAGCCCGAAGGCCCCCGCACCCCATGCACAACGTCCGTTACCCGTGGCCACCGGACCCTTGGCCTGTCGACCGCAGGTCTCTCGAGGAGGTGGCGAATCGTCCCCATCCGGCCCCCTCGCATTCGTACACAACGAACTCTGCCGAGCTTCCGGTCTCCTCCCCCACTCAAGGGGTCGGTTCGGAACCACCCGGAGGGGCGGCCACTCTACCCAATCATAAGTCAAACATGCACGTAAAGCTTGTTTTAATTGTCTATGCTGCCGTTCAATTAATCCGTTTGCTTTGGGATTATAGGCAGTTGTATGAATGTGAGTTATGCCAAAAAATGAATTAAAAGCATTAAAGAGATTTGATTCGAATTGTGGTCCTTGATCGGTTGTAATTTTAACTGGCACACCGTACCGCGAAATCCAATTTGAATAAATTGCACGAGCGCAAGTTTCAGCAGTTTGATCCTCTACGGGAATGGCTTCGAACCATCTTGAGAATCTGTCAATAATGGTTAAAATGTATCTAAAACCTTGCGATAAAGGGAGAAGTCATACAAGATCTACATTTATTTCGGAAAATTTTTTAGATGGCACTGAAATACTTTGAATAGGAGATCTAGTGTGCCTGTGAACTTTAGATTTTTGACACAAAATGCAAGCGTGAACGAAACTGGCTACATCTTTTTTAATGTTTTTCCAAAAAAATCTCTCAGTTAAGAGTTTTATTGAGGCTTTTACACCTGGATGGCATAACGAGTGAAAAGAGTTAAATATAGGTAACCGAAAAGGCTCGGGCACATAAATACGGTGCTTAGTGTTTGAAGTATCAACGTAAAGTTTTAGTCCTTGTTCGGGTATGAATATTTTCTCTATCTTCAAATTATCTGATTTAGGATTATTTAACAATTCTTTTAGTTCTAAGTCCTCATCTTGAAGTTTTGCGAGGAGATTATAATCAATTTCCGATACATTTATTGGTTCTGAATAGATTCTTGATGATGAATCTGCAGGAGTGTTAAGACGACCAGGTAGGTAACGTATGTCAGTCGTATATTCACTAATATAGCAAAGGTGTCTTTGAATTATTGGAGCAGCTTTTTCTAGTTTCTGACTAAAAGCATGAGAGATCGGTTTATGATCTGTGATCACGGTTAAAGTACGCCCCTGGATAAAATGTCTAAAATACTTAATTGACAAGTAAATGGAGAGGAGTTCACGTTCATATGTGCTTTTTACCGTTTGGGCTTTGTTAAATGCTGTGCTGTAAAATGCTAATGGTTTTAACTTATCTAGTAAGTTTTTTGGATCTTGAATCTCATTTTCAGAACCGTCAAGTTCGCACAGTGAAGCACCTGCATGCGTAGCACTAGCATCGGTTAATAAAAATAAATGAGAATCTGGTCTGGGGTGTGCTAATAGAGTAGCATTT